>CM064867.1:68177891-68777891 GCA_032719365.1 Prinsepia uniflora | reverse complement strand
AACTAAACCATTATTTATAGTTTAGAATAGAATAATATCAATTCAATATTTTGAAAATCCAAACCACACCAACCATTAAAATTTAAAGACATGAATTTGGTTTTGAGTGATATTTGAATTGCAACGATCCAAAAATTCAAAAAAAAAAAAGTAATTTTGGGAATTTAAAAACGGAATTGATGATTTTGCTTTTGTATGTCAAAAGTTGACTTTTGACCCAGGGTACTTTTTGAATTTTTTTTTTGTGAGGACCGTTACTTGAATCTCGAAGTCTTCCAATTATGTCTCTAAATGTTTGATCAAGAGCTTCAAATGCAAATCGATGTGCCATTGCTGCTTCATCCCAAATAACGGCTGATGATCTTCTTATCAACTCTGCTAAATCAGACTGTTTGCTAATAGAGAAAGTGGAAGAAGCGTTCGTATTTATTGGAATTTTGAATCTAGAATGGAGTCCGTAAATAAACGACACGTCGAAATCGGAGTTTGAACAGGCTAGTTACGGGTCTAAAAAGACCCAAGATCGTTTTAATAATTTGGTAAACATGGCATTTTTGTCTTTGTGTTAAAGTGTTGAGTTAGCACCTTATTTATGTGAGATGGTGACATGTGTCACCATCTGGACTTAATTAGAAGCAAGACGTTCTTATACTCTGTTAGTGTTTGGTGTGTTTCAAATGCAACACAAGCTGAGAGCAAAACCAAGAGAAAATTGGGAGGAAAGAAAGGAGAAAGGAGAACCAAAGAGGAAATAGAGCAGAAAGAAGAAAAGAAAAGAGAAAAGAGGAAGGAAACCCCAGACCCAACAACCCGAAATACAAACTAGGGTTTCCCTAGAGTTGAATTTTGAGAATTTGAACTTGAAACACGAAACTAAGGTCACTATTATGAGCCTTGACCCCTGGCGAGCAAAATCAAGTTGAGATTTGATGAAATTAAACGCTATCAAAGGCTTGTAATGTAGGTTTCAAGATGGGCTGAAAGCTTAAAGGTTCAGGTTTTTGAGTTGAAGGTAAGGATTCATGTTTGGAGATTGTAGAACTGTTTATGGGCTTGAAAAGATTCAAATGGACATTTAAAACGTGAAAAATGGTTAAGTTTGGATGATTTTTGGATCGAGTTGGGTCGCCCGAGTCGGATCCTAATCAAGGACCCACGGTCGACCCGCGAGAGGTTGAAGAGAACCTGGCGTGTGTGGTGGGTGGCGCACTGGGGCACAACGCCCAGCCGTCCATCGGAATGTGGCGGTTTTCCTCTGGTCATGGTCAACACGAATTTTAAGGTATTCGATGTAACGAACATTTTGACAAAGATTTCAAGTCGATCATACATCGTTCTTGGGGTAGTTTTATGTGTCTGAAGTGTATATATTTTAATTTTCAGTACGTAGGTTATCCTGAAAATTAGGGGATTACATTGTGAGGTTATTTGGGATGTTAGTGACCCTTGGTAATGGTTTTTGACAGTGCAGACAACTCTAAGAACTTTGGAGGAGCGTATAACTTGGAATTGAGTTGATTGGATGGACTGTGAGTGGATATTTGTTTTATAAACTATGATGCATGCATAGTTAAATGTTTTATTGCATGAGTTTGATTTCATTGGTTGAATAAATGATTCTAAATATTTATCTGATGATTTTTCAGATTTATTGATTGATTTCTGGACACAAAGTTTAGTATTATTTTGTAGAAATAGTGCCTTGGGCCAATGGCCAGTTCAGAAATGATTTTGACTTGGTTTGAGTCAAGGATTTCTGTTAAAGCAAGTTTTCTTAGTTTATTTATTGTTTTCCACGATTAACCATCCTCGTGTGATATTGTTCTCTGCATATGTCAGTTTGGGATCCCGGAGAGGCCATGGTATGACATTTTCTGGACGTCAATTTAGAGACTTGAGTTCCTAGGAATGTCATGGTATAGTATTGCTCGGATGTCGACAATGTCTGGGATTACCACCCAGAGGTTGTCTTTTCCTGAGGATGCTAGTACATCCGGATGTGAGAATGTTCTTGGGTTACCTCCCAGATGTTGACTCTATTCCCGGACGTGACTTGGATGATGTGAGAGTATAGTTCCCGGGTTTTCCTACGCATAGTGTTGATTGATCACTGTGACTGGTGCACGAGTATTTGAGTATTAGTTATGTTTGATTATTGATATTTGTGTTCAAATGTTTTCATATGATTTGATAAACTAGGATTTCAAGGATATGTGAGCCACATGCTTTTGATATATTTTATGATTTGTGGGTCCCACGACTTATGATTTGATTCGAATTGAAATCCAGTTGTTTATGATTTATGTTATCCATGCATGATTTATAAGTGGAGGGTAAATGGTTGTTTTCTTGAAAATGTATTTTCAAATGATTAATTTTTGTCCACTCTCATTTTTAATGGGTTTTTTGACCCTTCAGGCTATTGCACAGAAATAAGGGCTAGTCTAGAGGTCAAGTCAAAAGCAAGATATTAGTACCGTTATCTATTGTCTCACAGGTGTTAAGGACATTTTTGGAACTACGGTTTAATTTTCAAACAGGAGTAGGACCAGACATGATTATCAAAACATTTTCGAGAAAGGTCTTGTCATGTATCGATCCAAACCATGTCCACCATACCCGGTAGCTTTAAAGATGCACTATTCGTTAATGACGTGTTTTAATAAAGGGAAAAACATAAGATTTAGCCAAGAATTTGGTCTTTCTATGTGAAGGTTTATGTGAACTTTCAAAATAGAAGATTGGGTCGAAGTTCAAAATTGTTAGTTTGAATTTTTGAATTATAAAGTTCATCATATGAACTCTAGCTACCATTTGATATTACACAATGTGGAAATTTTTTGATTTATTTTTAGTTTGGTTTTTCTATATTACAATTGATGTGAGCTCTCATAATATGAGATAGGGTTTTGACATTCAATTTTATTTTCTTAAACTTTCAAGGTTTGATTGGAATTATGAGGTTAATTTGAAATATAGTATTTGATTTTCCAGTTGAAGAAACCCTTTCCAGTTTGGTCTTTCTATTATAAAGTTGATGAGATCTTTCATAATATCATATTAGGTTTCGAAGTTCAATGTTTTTTTAAAATTTTGAATGTGTTTTGTAATTATGAGGTTCGTATAAACGCTAGATTATGTTTAAAATTATGAGTTGAAGAACCAACTCTTCAGGGCTTGGTTATGGTTTTCTCATGTTTTTTAGATATTTTTATTTTTATTTTAAATGGTAGAAATAAACAATCAAATACGTGTATGTAAACAATTGACATGTGACAAGTGATGAATGGAAGTATCATGAGATGACTTGGTGGTACCATACCACCTAATAATTCACTTAGTCTTCTTTAATTTCATGTATTAATTCTCTTAATATGATATTGAATTGAATGCTTTTATTTAATTTTATTTCTAAGGATCTCCTTGTTCATGCACATGTCCCTGGAAGATTTGGATTTCCTATCATAATTAAAAGGAGACATTTATTTAGTGATCTATTTCTAAGGATCTCCTTGTTCATGCACATGCCCTTGGAAGATTTCGATTTCCCATCATAATTAAGAGGAGATATGTAATGACCCAAACCAAATTTTAAATAATTTTGACGGATATTTTTAAATGTTTACGGATGAATTGGACCATTTTGCCCTAGGATTTTGAATTACTTACTAATTTGGGAAGGGGCATTATGGGAAGAAGTGAAAATGTGATATTTTGGGAGAAGGATGCCATGTGTCAAATAGGTGGGGGTTTTCCTTAACTTCTCATTGGCTGGGAAGATCTGATTTTTCACACAAACAATCCATTTCCCCTACACTCTCTCTCTCACCGTGCTACCCTAATACCCACCTTGAACAAATTTTAGAACCACTACTTCTAGGCTTCTTGAACTTGAACTAAGGGGTGGATCGTGATCCTCAGGCCCTCACGATCAAGAAGGACCCAAGCTTGAAGAAAGCGAGGCGAGGAATCGCGGGGAACCCGGCCAAGAAGGAAACCCGAAACTTTCGAGCTTCATATCTCAATTTCCAGGCGAGAACGCTCTAAGAACTTCTTAGGAGCATCTAGCTCGAGATTGAGCTACCGATAAGACGTCTACTTTGGGAAAAAGGGCTGGTTTGAGATTGAGGCACATCAATCTGAAATGTGCACTCTTTTAGAACTGAAGTAGGAATCTAGTTTTTATTATGTGTTTATCTAGTGCTCTTAAAACCCTTGTTTTTTAAATTTCGTTATTATTGACTCGCGAATTTATCTCTGGTCTGACATTTATGCATGATTACTTTTCTGGATTAAGGGTATTTTTGGTATATTAAGTTGTGGTGTCAGACGGGAGCAGAGCCCTTTCACGCGAATGGGGGTATTTTCAACAAGGGTTTTGTCAAGATATTTTGGGACTAGTTTGATGGATTGGATTAGATTGTGTAATTAATTAAATTTATGTATTTTTGTTGAGATACATGATCCACTTTCTTCTCCTTAATTATTGTAATTGGCAATCTCAACTAATTAGGAATCTCGTTGACTTAGGATATTTGTAACGACCCGTCCCGGAAATTAGGGTTAAGGCTGTGATTAAGATGGGATTAGTGAGTTAATTAGTGTTTAGTTGGTTACTTTTGGTCGGTTAGCGTAGAAAGACGATTTTGCCCCTGGTCTGGGCTAATAGTTGACTTTTAGTTCGAGCGGTCAATTGGGTATTAACCGATGACTGTGACGTAGTTCCGGACGTCACGAGTCCGTAGACAGGTGGTACGCCCAATTCCGACATCCGAGGAGGAAGTTATGATGTTCGGAAGGTTGAGGGCATTACCTTAATTTGGTTAAAATAGGGGGAAAAGTTGACTTTTCGTATGATCGGGTTTTGACATGTTGACCTAGGACCGTTAGGTAGATCTCATCGTCTTGAATTCAACGACAGGCGGGACGTGTTCATCGGACCTAAGATGAGTGAGTTACGGGCCAGCAACAGTAAGGGCAAAATTGTAATTTTGTAGTCAAAGAGGGGCATTTTGGTCTTTTGGCTGCTTGGGCTTGGTGCAGCTGGATTTCGACAAGTGTCCAGGGCAGAGTGGGATTTTTGTGAGAGAATGGGGAGGATTGTGACACGTGGAGTTTGGCTAGAGGCTTCTAGGGAACAGGGTTCCAATTATTTGGGCCGTGTGTGTTCGTGTGTGCCCGTGTGTGTGTGTTCGAAGAAGAGAGAACAGAGACTGAGAGATTGAAAGAGAGTTAGTGAGGAGGTTGGGAGGTGTTGTGTTTGTGTGTGAGGAGTGTGAGAGCTCACGGGGAAAACCAGAAAAACAAAGAAGAGGTGAGAGATCGTGGTGGTGGTGTAGCCGTGTACTATTCAATTGGGCTCGATAGGGGGTGAGGACGGCTCTTTGGACTTCAGGGAGTGCGGCGGTGAGCACGGCGGCGATCGACGGCATGTAATTTCTTTTCCCCATAAGTTTGCCCTGTTTTGGCCGTGAAGTTCAAACCGGAAGTCGTGAAGTCTGGGGTTGAGTCGACGGTTTTGGTGAGTTGGGTGAGACTCAGGGAGGTCCTAGGAAGCGTCTAGTGTTGCCACCGTGACTGGGGAGGACTTGGGTGGACGGATCGTGAAACAGGGGACAATTTGGGTTTTGGCTTCGAGCTTGAGTCGACGGGTTAGGGACGGTGTCGTGGTGTTTGAGTGAGGGGGATAGGTTCCTTAGGACTGGACGATGAAGATGGTGAAGAGAGGGAGGAAAACGGAGACGTATGGGCGGAGAATCAGGAACGGTTCACTTGAGGATGACGATGATGAACAATACTTTGTGTACAGGCGCGTGAGCCCACGCGCAGCCACTTTGGGCGGCTCGTGGGGGCACGTGCGGGGGTGTTTGGGAAAACGGTCAACTGAGTTTTTGTTCTAAATGTCATAACGAATCCATTGGAATTGGTTTCGGGTTAATCGGACGTCGTTTGAGCTTAGTTCCGCGAGGTTGAAGGTTTAGGGTTCCGGTTCGTTACGTGTAGGATCCGGGGAGTTTTGGGGAAAATTAGGTGGACCTTCGTAGATGTGTTAGTAACGTACTTTGGTGCTTGTTGACAGGATCGGGATTTCCCGAGGAAGCTGAGGAACGTACGGGACGCGAGTGACGTGCCCGGTATCTGTGAGTGGACCCTTTCTCTAAACTCGAGCATGCATAACTGATTTTATTTATGTTTTACGTTATTAAGTATGTTTTTATGTTTCTCATACGATTATATGTTGGTTTTACCTAATGGCACGTTTTTCGAGAAAGTTCGGTTTTCAGTACGTTTTACGATAAAAGGTTGATTTCTGACTATGATGGTATAGTTTCGGGATTTCAAATGATAAATGATTTCTAATGGTTATAAAGGGATTTTGGAACGTGATTTGATAATTAAATGTTTTCGGTTTTAAAATCAGATTTCGAAAAGCGAGGTTTGATTTTAAAGTTGAAAAGTGAATTTCCGGATTTGGGTTCGAAATGACGGTTCTGGACGCCGAAAGGGCTTCGGACCAGTGATTTCGAATTCGGGTTTGGATGTGGATTGAGAAATGGTTTTCAAATGGTTTTGATTGGATTTGCTGGATCTAGTTATTGGGTTTAAAGACCCGGATATTGTGATTGATGGGGGACGGGCCCGGATTGGGTTTAAAGACCCGAATTGAGTTTAAAGACTCGGATATATTGATATTTCCCCCGTAGGCCTGTTGAGTTTAAAGACTCAGGAGTTTAAAGACTCGGATATTATTGAGGCCTGGATTGAGTTTAAAGACTCGGGAGTTTAAAGACTCGGATAGGTCCAGCAGGTTTGATCAGATAATGATTGTTCGAGACTTAAGTTTTATGATATGGTTTTGTGATGTTTACGACGTGATTTTTATAACTGCTTTCAATTTTGTTGTTATGACGATCCTTATGTAAATTATAATTGTTTCCAGAAACTGGGTTATGCATGTGATTTCAAAGCGGAGGGCTAAAACCCTGTTTTTATTATGAAATGGTTTTCGGAACGTATTTTATTGTTTATGGTCCACTCACACCTTCTGTTTTAATTACCCTCCAGGTCGTGGAGCTAGCGCGGGGGTCGGCGTCGAGGCAGTGTCGGAGGCATAGAATTTTCAAGAGTGACCCGGGAGTGCTTAAACTTTTCCGTTGTGCGTGTACCTTGTTTATCGGATTTCTTTCCTTTGTGTTTGGTACTATGCTCTGTACATACGTTTGACTTTGGGATGTTTAAAGTTTCTCCTGCGTCTGACTGTGTTTTTGGTGGTTTTCGTGAGTTTACTTTAGTTGCGTGTCGGGGTGTCAGACGGGAGCAGGATTGACCTCGGTTTTCGAGGTGAAACCGGGGTGGGTCCTGACAATATTATACTTGGTAAATAGAAAATCTTCAGGATCATGTTTTTCCCTCACAATCCCTATATAAGGAAGCTGTATATTTGTAAACAATTCAACACAAATTAGACTATTCAACCATATACATTTTATATGGTATCAGAGCATTCCCTGCAACTTTGAGCATCCATCCAAATTTCACCGATTCCCCTACAATTTTAAACTTCATCCAAACTCCACCGCCTACCATGGCAGACAAACAACTAGACGACACACACATCAAAGCTGATGACTACTCACACATTGACCACCCATATTTCCTACACCAATCTGATCATCCCAGAGCAGTCCTTGTGAAACTGCCTTTATCCACAGACAACTATGACAATTAAAGTCGACAAATCATGACAGCACTGAGTGCCAAGAATAAAACCGGATTCATCGACGGTTCTCTTGCACCACCCACCAAACCCACCGAATACAACCGTTGGAAGAGATGCAATGACATGGTATTATCATGGATCACCAACTCGTTGGAACTAGAAATCGCTAATAGCATTATCTACACCCACTCTGCCTATGAATTATGGACTGACCTTGAAGAAAGATTTTCCACCATTTGTAACGACCCATCCTGAATTTCGTGAGTAGATTAGTGACTAATCAAGGATTAGGGAGGTTAATCGGTGATTGGTGGGGTACTTTCGGAAGGACGATGCAAAATGACCGTTTTGCCCTTGGTCGTGGGTAAAATGTTGACTTTTCGACCGGGAGGTCTGATGGCTGAGGGCCAAAGACCGTTACGTAGATTGAGGCGATACGAATCCGTAGACAAGCGACACGTCGAATTCGGACGTTCGACGAAGAAGTTATAGTTCACGGAAGTTCGATTTCACTGTTGCATGAATTACGAAACGAATGCCTTTTGGCATTAAGTGGGCCCCAAATATTTTAAATTAGCCCAATGGATGAGTGACAAGTGTCACTCATCCATTGCTCACTGCCTCCCATACATGCATCGATAATTCGCTTGTTTTATCCAAACCCAACCCAAACTCGATCTCATCATTTCCCTCTCAAACCATCACCCAATCCTCTCCCTCACCTGACCCAATCCATGTAGGAGACAGAGGGTGGACTGATGAGCTGAGGACGGCATGGAGATGGCCGAGCCGTCGTGCACGGTGGAGAGAGGTAAGTGAATCGGTTTATGATTTTGAATCCAAGTTTTTTATTTGGGCTTTATGGACGATTTTGGATGTTTGGATAGTGATAAATAGGTTTCTAGGATGGTATAGAGGAGTGTTTGGAGATTGGTTCACGGCTGATGAACCCAAGGAAGAATCTGGGCATGTGAATCGTGAGGGAAGAAATTAAACTATGGGGTTTTGGGTGTTTTTCTTAGGTTTCTTGATTTAAATAGATAGGAAATTAGAAATGTCAGGGCCCACCCCTAATCCCTCAGGATTGAGGGCTAAACCCTGCTCCCGTCTAACTTACGCATGACACAACGGCTAAACGGATGTCTAACCTCCATGTGACCCGTAAGTCGGACAAGGGATTTTCGATCCGACCGTCCAAAAACTTCTGAACTTCCCAGAGTGCGCAGAGTCTACTGTGGAACGTACGTGTGATGTCTCCGTCTCTCTCGATCAACAGCACGTGCCACAACAAACTGGAGGGTATCGAAAACACGAAAAGACTGTGAGTGGACAAAAATAAAGAATAAGTTTAAAACAGTTAACAGAAAACACAAGTACATTTATACCCTCCGTTTCAAAAACCAATGCATGCATATCAAATTCATGTTATAAAACCATGTACGAAAACCAAACACATTTTCCTTTTTCTCAAATCCTGGGCCTCAGCCCAAAACCATCAAAAACCATTTCATCCGGGCATAGCCCAAAACCTCAGAAAACCATTATTGAGAAGCATACCACATTTCCGTTCATCGAACCTGCTGGATCTATCCGAGTCTTTAAACTTCTGAGTCTTTAAACTCAATCCAGGCCTCAATATAATCCGAGTCTTTAAACTCCCGAGTCTTTAAACTCAACAGGCCTACGGGGGAAAATCATAATATTCGAGTCTTTAAACTCCCGAGTCTTTAAACTCAATCTGGGTCTTTAAACCCAATCCGGGCCTGTCCCCCGTCAAACATAATCCGGGTCTTTAAACCCAATAACCAGATCCAGCAAATCCAATCCAAAACCGTTTGAAAACCTTTTTCCATTTCTGAATCCGAATCCGCAATTTCATTAGGATCCCGAATCCAAACCCAGAACTCATATCCATATCCCATCCCGAATCCGAGTTCGAAACCATCATCCCGTAAGCCGGCATCCGGAATAACCATTCCGAACCCAAACCCGGAATCCACTTTCAAGTCCCGAATCGAATCACAAATCGTCATCCAGAAATCCGATTCACAAACCCGAAATCACATTTCTCAAAATCACTTTTCTGAACTGGGCTTCAAGCCCGAAGTCATTTTCCAAAATCCTTTTACTTCCTTTGAAATCAAATTGTATTTCAAATCCCGAAATCAAATCATTAAAACCAGGTTCAAATCACAATATCCGTCAAATCTCATAAAACGTGAAATACAGTAATTTCCTCGAAAAACGTGCAAAACCATAAACCATCACAATCATAAATCAAATCATAGAATCACGTATAAAAAAGATTAAAACATATATGCATGCATCAAGAGTTAGAAAACAAAGTCCACTCACAGACCATTCCAACGTCGCCTCGATACGCGTGTACTTACGCCGTTCCCGGCCATCCCGCTATCCTCGGCTTTCCCGAAGTTGTCCAAATCCCAATATAAGGTCACTAACTACTGCACGATACTCATACTAAAGCCCCCTAATTTTCCCATATTTTTAACTATTTTTAACCGAGCCCTAAAACCTTCGGACATCCCGAAAACTATCGAGACGGTGTCCGATTGACTCGAAACCAGCGCCAAAATGTTTGTTACATAGAATAATTTAAAAGTCGTGTTGGAAGATTTTCCAAACTACCCTCACACGCCCCCACGCGCGTCTGGAAGTTTCTGCGCGTGAAACCCACGCGCGTGAACAGTCACCCCTTACCTCTGGTGAACCGGTCCGGTCCGGTTCACTGTCATCCGGTCCAGTCGTGAACCGGCGTGGGCGGTTTTCGTCGAATTCTTGTCCGTTTTATGTCCTACTTAGCCTATTGGTTTCGTCCTTTAATTTACAACAGATTTACCTAACAAAATCGTGACATAAAGCCCAAAATCCTTACCTTCCAAGCTTGAACCGAAACTCAGAAAAAGGACGATTTTGGATTCCAGCCACCCGTCGTTCTTCCAGCCACGGGATCGAGTTCTAAACCTGGACAGTGACTTCCTGAAGCTGTTAGTGTCAACAAAAACACTCAACCAGTTGTCAAAACTCACGACTTTAACCTGGAACATTTCGGGAAAACACAGGGGACCTGAGAACCTTACCCATATCTGCTCACCGCCGTGAGCTCCGCCGTGGCCCTGCCCTTCCTAGCATTTCTCCTCCGGCTCCTAAATAGTTCCTCAGACCCAGGTAGCTCGATTTGATCACTTGTGTTTGCACCACGACTTCGACTCCCTCTCTGTTTCACTGAGCTTCTGTTCACCACACACACACAGTCACACTTCAACCTTCACTAAACCACGATTAAACACTCACTCAATCACCCTTGATCACTCACTCAAGCCAACACATACTCACACACTCACACTGATCGATTCCTCCTCTCTGTTCTTCAGTCTCTGTTTTTCTTCGATTGCACGGCCACACACACACAGCCCAAAATAATTTGAACCGTGCAACACCCTAGAACCCACTACACACACCACACGTGTCCAAAATCCCATGGCCCATCTCAAAATATCCAATCCCCCTGTACACTTGACCCAATCTGGTTTGCACGATTCCCAATGTGCAAAAAGACCAAAATGCCCCTTGTGAGTCAAAATTTCCATTTTGCCCTTCACCGTTCTAGACCCGTAACTTACTTGTCCTACGTCCGATGAAAGCATGCCGCCTGTCGTTGAACTCAGGACGATGAGATCTACCTTACAGTACTCGGTCTACGTGTAAAAACCTTGTCGTGTGAAAAGTCAATTTTTCTCCTTCGTTTAACCAAATTACGGTAATGCCCTCAACCTTCCGAACATCATACCTTCCTCCTCGAATGTCGAAATCGGGCGTGCCACCTGTCTACCGATGCGTGACGTCCCAAACTACATCACAGTTATCGGTCAATGCCCAATTGACCTCCCGAATTAAAAGTCAACAATTTGCCCAAACTAGGGGCAAAATCGTCATTCTACGCCCAAAGTCCAAAAATCACCAACTCATCACCGATTAACTCAGCTAATCCGTTACTAATCACTTCCTAAATCCTAACTTCCGGGACGGGTCGTTACTAGAAAATAGGAAGAATGCATTCAATTAGGAAGATATTGGACGAAAAATGAAGAGTGGAGGGCCTTGGACCGGTTACGCCGGTCCAGGCAGACTAGGATTGCAGGGTGAACCGGGCTGGCTGGTTTGGACCGGCCTGGCCGAAGCTTGCTAGTGACTGAACAGTGGCGAGTGAGCCCACGCAAAGGGCCCTTTGGGCGGTGTGTGGAACCCTTTTTGCGGATCTGTTCAACACATGAAATCTTCTATTCGATGTAACGAACATTTTGGGACTGGTTTCGTGGTGTCGGAAGATTTAGGATCGACATTAAAAATAGTTAAAAATTTGGGAAAATTACGGGGCTGCAATGAGGGGTTATTTAAGTAGTTAGTAACCCTCTATTACGCTTTGGACAGCTTTGGAGGTCCCGGGTGACGACGATTAGCCCGGTGAGGCTTACGGAAAGCAAATCGAGGCGGTAGCTTTGGACGGTCTGTGAGTGGACCTTGATTTCTAAAATGTGATGCATGCATAAATGTTTTATATGGTTTATATATATGATTCTATGATTTTGATTTGGATATTGGTGATTTACATGGTTTCACGCATTTCGAGGCGATTTACATGCTTGCACGTAAATCGAGGTTTACGATTTTGCACTGATTTCCCGTACTTATAGTTTTGGAAATGATTTCATGAAATGGTTTTGGATTTGAAAAGGTAAACTCGGTTCGAAACCCATTTTTTTTGGAAACCCTCGGACTTGAAGTCCCTTTTAGTGATGTTTTCGGGCCAGAAGCCCAATTAGTTCTTGAATCAATTTCGGATTTGGAAATATGGACCGGGCACGAAACCCATTTGACTTACGAAACTCTTGGACCTATAGTCCATTTGATTTAACAAGGCATCGGGCCGGAGCCCTGTTGACTTACGTATCGGGCACAAGGCCCATTTGGTTTACGATATCGGGCACGAGGCCTATTTGGTTTACGATATCGGGCACGAGGTCCATTTGGTTTACGAAATCGGGCACGAGGCCCAATTGGTTTACGATTCGAGCTGGAGGCCCAGTTTGTATGTGGATTCGGTTTTAGGGCCGAGTTATTTTTTAAGATTGTGATTTCGGGTCGGGGACCCATAAATGAATTTATGGTTCATGACGGTTTATGGGGACCGGCATGAACCCTTGAAAGGTTTTTATGGTTCATGATTGTTTATGGGGACCGGGCATGAACCCTTGAAAGGTTTTGAGAATGTTTTCAAAAGGTTTTTGGTATACCATCCTTTATATATGAATTGTCTCCTCCGATGAGGGTATTTGGCCTGGGTGGACTCCGGAGTAGTCACTGAGCACTGACTGAGTGGAGTCGCCCCCGTTGGGTTCCTTACTCTCAGAAAGACTATGGATTATAACCCACATGGAGGGTCATTGATCTACGGACATTGACCTGGGTGGACCTTGGGGAGACTTGGGCTTTAGACCCTGGGTAGCACGCGCGTAGTTCTAGATACCGTGACAGGATTGGTTATATGAAATATATGATAAACATGATTTCAATTGGTTTGCGAAATTGTGTTTTATAATTTTTAAATTGATTTGGGTTGAGATCCCACATATGTTTATTATGTTCTAATTTTCTGTGAATGGATTTAGGCAGGGGCCCGTATGATTATGGTTGTTTAAACATATGTGGTTTGAAAAATGGTTTTCCTATGCTTGCATGCTTTTCAGTGAAGGGCATAAAGGTCTTTATAAAATGTGTTTTATGAACTTATTACTTTTTGTCCATTCACAATCTTTCTGTTTTCAATTCCCTTCAGGTTGAATACGGTACGAACTATAGCAGAGATCGAGACATCACATACCTCCTCCTGATCCTAGCGTACTCTGGAAGCCGGAAGGCTAAAGATTTTAATTTTCCCTAGTCTGACACTCCGTGTCAGACGGAATTAGGAGCGTCCCTTGTTAATCTCGGGGGGGGGGGGGGGGGGGGGGGGGGGGGAGGGGGGGGGGGAGGGGGAGGATTGGGACGGGTCCTGACACCATTAATGCTCCTAGAATCTTTCAAATTGAGAGAGAAATAGCAACATTGACTCAAGGCCAGATGTCCATCACTTCCTATTACACCAAACTTAAAGGCTATTGGGATGAATTATCATCCCACAACAAATTTGACACATGTTCCGCTGGAAAAGCTTGTGGGGCTGCCAAATCCCTCATTGAACGTGAGGAACAACAATACCTGATGCAATTTTTAATGGGACTTGATGAGTCTTTTGCAGGGACCCGCATCAACATACTATTGATGACCCCATTACCTACTACCCGAAGAGCCTATAGCCTGCTTCTCCAAGATGAAAAGCAGCGACAAGTGGCTACCATCTCCACTAGTAGTGATGAGAAAATGGCCATGTTCAGTTCCTCACATAATAGCAGGAAGAACAATAATACTGGAAAAGAGATGTCTGCTCATCGCCAAAACGGCGCTAGCATGTCATGCAGCAGCCATAGAGAGTCCAGACATTGTGTTTATTGTAATGGTAACACACACAACGTCGAGAATTACTATTTTCTCAAAGGCTTCCCTCCCGGACACAAGTGGCATGACAAGGAGCCACCCTTACCACCACGCGATCAGACGGTAGCGGTCGTACAACTCAAGGGAGAAATAATCATTCCACTCAGTATGGGCACCGACAAAAATCCTTTGCCAACAATGTTCAAGGATCAGAACCACCCACTCACCACCTCCAAGCAAATCTTGCAGGTCTGAACTCTTCCTCTTGTTTTAGTTTTAATGCTAAACTTGGCTCTCCAGAAGTTTTGATTATAGATAGTGGCGTTACTGATCACATCGCACACTCCCCTTCTCTTTCCACTACTCATTCACACACTTCTCTCCCGCCAGTTGGCTTACCCACTTGGGACAAAGCACAAATCAGCTCACTAAGCACTGTACAATTTAATGATATATTTCGCCTTACCGATGTTCTTTGTGTCCATTCATTCAATGTCAATCTTCTTTCCGTCTCACATCTTACTGAATCTTTAAATTGTCTTGTTTGTTTCTTCCCCACTTTTTTGTCACATACATGACTTGAGCACGCAGAAGATGATTGGCTTGGATAGGCGGCATGGGAATCTATACTACTTCGATCCACATCACCTTGCCCCACATATTCGTTCGTCATCCTCTTATCATGTGACTGTCCAGAATAATGTATGGCACCTTCGTTTGGGACATCCCTCTAATGCCAAACTCCATGTACTATCTAAGTTTTTTTTCGGATATTTTCCTTCCTAAACACATCTGTGATTTTTGTCACTTTGCTAAGAAAACTCGATTACCTTTTCCTACCAGTTCAATTAAGAGTACTGCACCCTTTGATTTGATTCACTGTGATATTTGGGGACCACATAAAATTGCCTCACATTCTGGTGCCAGATACTTTCTAACCATAGTTGATGATTTCTCTCGTACTACATGGGTTTTTTTTTATGAAATTAAAATCTGAAACACAAGGTTTACTTAAATCCTTTTTCTCTTTTGTCTCCACGCAATTTAATATCCGAATAAAAGCCATTTGTGTCGATAATGGTGGGGAATTTGCCTCTTTAAAACCTTTTTTTTTTCTTCCAATAATGGCGTTCTCTACCAGCACAAATGCACCTACACACCCCAACAAAATGGGGTCGTTGAGAGAAAACATCGCCATCTTCTTGAAATGGCTCGTGCCCTTTGCTTGCATGCTAACCTTCCACTGCATTTTTGGGGTGATTGTATCCTTACTGCTGCTTACCTTATAAACCAACTACCTACACATGTCCTCCATGACAAAACCCCATATGAAATTCTTTTTGGTCGGCGACCTACTTATTCCCCTCTGCGTGTGTTCGGTTGCTTGTGTTATGCCAAAAATCTCCAACCTACCCATAAATTTGATTTCCGAGCCCGTAAATGCTAGTTTTTGGGGTATCCTTTTGGTCAGAAGGCATATAAATTATATGACCTTGATAACCACAAATTTTTGGTCAGCCGAGATGTAGTTTTTCATGAACACATTTTTCCTTACATCCCATCCATTCAATTTTCTTCCACCCATCATTTAACACCCACACCAACCTACCATCCACCCACCCCCTTTTCATCCATACGTCCTAACCCCCAGACAAGTCCCACAGAATTTTCTCTCTCACACTCTCCTACACCATCTACACCCTTATCTCCACCTACCATTCACATGGGTCCCACAGATTTTTCTCTCCCCATCTCCTCTACACAAGCTGCACCTACTAGCCCACCATTGCCATCTTCCAACGCCCATCATACTCCCATGGGTCCCACTCTCTCTAACCCTACTTCAACCATCCCCACACCTTTCTCATCCTCACCTACTCTCACCATATCTACCGATCCCCCTCCAATATCTTCCTCTGACTCTTCCTTTCTCACATCTCCTTAGTCCACACCACTTGCGCCTTCCCCTACCCCCCTTCGTCGATCCACTCGCATTCCTCAACCGTTTGTGCTTCTAAGAGATTTTCACTATAACAACACCATGCCTACTACTCATTCTGCATCATCTTCTGCCACTACACACGATAAGGGAACTCGCTATCCCCTTTCCCATTTTCTTTCTTATCATAATTTATCCCCTGCTCACAAATCTTTTGTTGCAGCTCTTTCTAAAATTGTTGAGCCCATTACCTATGCCCAAGCCTCTAGTGATCCTCTTTGGCGTGAGGCTATGGCAAAGGAAATTCAGGCACTGGAACAAAAAAAAACTTGGGCTCTCACCTCTTTACCTGCAGGCAAACAACTCATTGGCTGTAAGTGGGTCTTCAAAGTGAAATATAATTCTGATGGCACTATCGAACGATATAAAGCCCACCTTGTTGCCAAAGACTATAATCAGAAGGAAGGCCTCGATTACACCGAGACTTTCTCTCCCACTGCCAAACTCGGGACTTTTCGTTGTCTCCTTGCCATTGTTGCTGCCCATCATTGGCCCCTTCATCAACTTGATGTCCAAAATGCTTTCCTTCATGGTGAATTGAATGAAGAGGTTTATATGACCCTTCCACCTGGTTTTGACCGACAAGGGGGGAACCTGGTGTATCGGCTACAAAAATCCATCTATGGTTTAAAGCAAGCAAGTCGCAATTGGTTTGCTAAACTCACCACTGCTCTTAAACCTGCTGGTTTTGCACAATATATGGCTGATTATTCTATGTTTACAAGGGACACTAAAACCTCTTTTACTGTTCTTTTAGTTTATGTTGATGATATTGTGATTACAGGAAATAATCCTCATGCCATTCAATCGGTCAAGGATTTTGGTTTTGTGGGTTTCGGGTTCGAATGAAGAAATGAAGAAGATGGAGGATATAACGACCCGTCCCGAATATCGGGATTTAATGTTATTTAATTATGATTTAGAATGACTAATTTGGGATTAGTTGAGTGAATTCAGATGAATTGTGCAAAATGACCGTTTTGCCCCTAGCCGTGGGCAAAACGTTGACTTTTAATTTGGACGGTCAAATGAACTTTGACCAATGATAGTGACGTAGTTTGGGGCGTCACGAGTTCATAGACAGGTGGCACGTTCAATTCCGACGTTCGTGGTGAAAGTTATGACATATGGAAGTTCAAGGGCATTTTCGTAATTTGGACGAAATAAGGGAAAATGTTGACTTTTTGATCGGGA
Source organism: Prinsepia uniflora (assembly GCA_032719365.1). Lineage (NCBI taxonomy): Eukaryota > Viridiplantae > Streptophyta > Magnoliopsida > Rosales > Rosaceae > Prinsepia > Prinsepia uniflora. Next base: position 68,760,423 of record CM064867.1, on the reverse strand, counting down.
GGTCCGATGGCCGAGGGCCAAGGACCATTAGGAAGGTCTCGATGCCCTGAGTCCGTAGACAGGCGGCATGCATCAATCAGAGTCTGAATGACCGAGTTACGGGTCTGGATGCGTGAGGGGCATTTTGGTAATTTTCTGCACAAGGGCAGAATAGTAATTTCACAGGGGCACTGTTTGATCGAGGCAGCCGTGAAACTGGATAGCTGGTGCGATCTATCCCAAGAGTTGTTTATCATTATGAACTGAATTTGGGGCAGCTTTGAGGTGTGGTTGCACATGTGTTTGAGCTGGCAACTGATTGCACAACATGGACACCGTTTTTAATTGATTTCGGGTCAGTGCAGGGGACTTTACACAGAGGACTGAGTGGTGCTTTAGGGTGCTTTTAAAGGCTGAATTGGATTAAAGGGATTGAGAGTAAGTCGAGAGGTTCATTCTGGGGTTGAGAAATGAAGGAAAGGAGTGAAATTGGTGAGGGAATGTTCAAAAACCCGAAACTGGTTTTTGAAGAGCTCAAATTCAAATTTCAGTTTTTAGGCCAGCCCAAGCCAAATTGAGATCTGAAATAGCTTCCTGGAACTTTACTGAGTCGATCCAGATCGAATGGGGCAAGTTTTGAAGCTCCTAGAGCCGTGGACGTACGAGGTGGACGACCGGAAAATTCAAGCTTGAGTCGTGGTGATTGAGGTAACTTCATGTCCAATTAATCATGCGAATTAGTTCGTATTAATCCTAATGAGCTTACTGGAAAGTTAATTTGGTAATGGTTGAGGAATTGTTGAGTTACGGTGATCGACCCGTTTGGGTGATCACGGGTTGATGGCACGATTAAGGGATGGTTAGTGTTGATCAATGACACAGAACTGAAATTAATTGGTTAATGAATGTTTCAGGATCAAAAACGGAAGGAATCGAGCATGAATTGAAGGGTAATTGTTCGGGTTGAACTCACGGGTTGCAGACCCTAATTACAGATAAACGGGCGAGGACGATGACTGTAGTAGTCACTGTAGCAGGCGCGTGGCTTTCACGAGCAGCCACTGACGGCGGCACGTGGGCACGAGTCTCGAGGTGAGGTCAACATGAATTTTGTCCCATTTAATGTTACGAACATTTTGGAATTGGTTTCGTGTCGATTGGACCCCGTTTCGATATTGTTCGGGATGTCCGAAGGTTTTAAATCCAGTTTAAAAATAGTTAAAAATTCGGAAAAATTACGGGACTTGATTAGGATGTTAATGAAGAGGTTAGTAACCCTCTAATATGATTTGGACAGGATTGGGAGTCCCGGTGTTAGTGACGGGGCCCGGGAAGGCCTATGGCACGCGTATCGAGGCGCACGGTCTAACAGTCTGTGAGTGGACTTTGGTTTTATAAATTATATGCATGCCTAAATGTTTTACATGGATTATGGATATGGTTTTATGATATTGATTTGGATGATTGTGAATTATATGGTTTCACGCATTTCGAGGTGATTTACGTGGTTGCACGTAAATCGAGGTTTTCCGGTTTTACACTGATTTTTCATACTTATAACTTTGGATATGATTTCATGAAATGGTTTTGGAATTGGAAAGAGAAACTCGGGCATGAGGCCCAATTGTTTTGGAAACCTCGGACTTGGAGTCCAATTGAGTTACGTAATCGGGCCAGGGGCCCAATTGCTTTATGAAATCGGGCCGGGGGCCCAGTTATTTCTGAAATCGGGCTGAGACCCATTTGAGTTATATTATCGGGCCAGAGGTCACTAGAGAAATCACGGTGCATTGCCTGCGAGGGGTCATTGTACGGAGCTACCAAACCGTATAGTGACTCAGGAGCAGGATTGCTATAATTAGAGGGACGTCAGACATCAGGGATGTCAGAGATATTGACCCAGAGAAACCCCGGGCAGCATGCGTTGCTTATGGTTATACCGTGAAATATGACGTCAGGAACGTCAAGCATTGGGGACGCTAGGCATCTGGGATGCCGGAGATGGTAATGTGGTAAATATGGATTAATGAATCTATGAAATGGTTTTTCGGTTGGATTTATGGTTTACGGTTTTGGGCTAAGGCCCTAATGCCTTGTTGAGCAAGTGTTTTGGACTACTGGTTTTCGTGGCATGCATACGTTTTTATGGAGGGCATAAATGTCTTATAACTGTGTTAAACGAACTTATTTATTTTCGTTCACTCACATCTTTTGTTTTTAATGCCCTTCAGGTTGATTTCCTGATGCGACTGCAGCAGAGACTGGGACATTGCACACCTCCTCCATCGATCCTTGCGCATTCTGGAAGCCCTTTTGGGCAGTGGCAACAGGTTATCCCTTGTCTGACACCTCTTGTCAGACGGGAGCATGACACATTCCATGGTAATCCTGAGGGGATTGGGATGGGTCGTGTCAGATGATGCATGTATGTAAGGTGATGGGCAAAAGATGAATGCCACTTGTCACTCATCCATTGGGTCTGGCAAAATATCTAGGCCCCACTAAGTGACAAATGCCCAATTTCTCGTATATCGTGCAATAGTACCCAAAAATGTTTGTGCCCCGTAACTTCCTCATACGACGTCCAATTTCGACGGGTCGCCTGTCTACAGGCTCGTATCGACTCGATCTACGTAACAGTCATCGTTCCTTGTGCATTTGACCACCCGAATCAAAAGTTAACTTTTCCCTTTCCTAGGGATAAAATTTTCATTTTACGCCGATCGTCCAAACAGTCCTCGACTAATCCCTGATTAGTACCACTAATCAACAATTAGTCCTTAATTAATCCCGTAAACTCGGGATGGGTCGTTATAGTTAATTTCTTCATCGTCGTCGATTATTGGGTGGGGATGGAGGGAGGCTGGGAATTATATTTGGGTTTTAGGGTTTTAGGGTATTAATTGATTTTTTGGGAAATCCAAAAATAGAAATTTGTGAATTATACTTGCATCTTCGAGACTTGTACATGATCGGCGGATCTCCTCGCCAAAATTTGCAATTCGTTTATCACAGAGGCCTGAGAATCCATTCCCGGCGGAGTTTAATCACTTTTTGGCTTTATGGGTATTACTCAGAATCTTCTAGATAGCTCTGTACGGTTGGAAAAGGTAGGCCACCTAATCTGCCGCATAGTGTTCTTCTTAAGCTTAATTATCCAAAAATTTGAGTATTTATGATAGTTTAATTACTGGGAGTTTAGCGTGTGATGGCCCAGAAATTCGAAAAAGGGAATTTTGGAAATTTTAGAGGGAAAATGATGATTCTACCCTTGATTTAAGTGGTCAAACGTTGAGTTTTTATTTGGAATACTTTTTGTACATTTTTCGAGGACCTTTGTGTAAGTTCCGGAGTTCTGAATTCATAGACAGACGATATTTCGAATTCGGAGTTCAGACGGATTTGTTATGGATCCAAAACGGCCAAGGGAATTTTTGTAAATTTGGACCCTAGGGGCAATTTGGACTTTTTCTTCTGTTTTGATGAGTCATTAAACTGGTGACTCACCCCATGTATTACGTGACACCTGTCACCTTTGGATTGAGCTGAGTGGCATGTACGCAAGGATTAAAATATCGTTATCGACGGATATATCGTTAATCAATTTTACGGATATCTCGCCCCAAATATCGATATCGATATCGTTTACGGTCAACAAAAATGACGGAAATTTGATCTAAAAGTTGAAAAGTTGTAATGAAAACTATAAAAACTATAAAATAACTTTGTTATAATAAATATACGATGAATAATAAGATACAATAGAGTTCTGTCGATAACTAATAATATAAAATTTTAAATATAAATATAAATTAAAATGAATTACTATAATTGAATGTTAATATAATAAAAAATATAACAATAAGCATACAAAAATTTCAATGAAAGAAAAATTATAAAATGAGTAAATATATTTAAAATTGGGAAAAAAAGGATGAAAAAATAGAATTAATCTTTATTAAAAAATTTAAAAGTATTGATATATTTATAATTGAAAAAAAATTGACAAATATATATATGCAAATTTGAAAAAAACAAAAAAAACCAAAAAACACCCAGCAGCCGCGTGTTGCTGGGTTTAAACCTGGGAACTCCTCATTTTAAAGCCAAAGACAAACAACAACAAACCAACTCATCTAGGCAAGCCCAATTGTAAACATAAGCAACCAAATAATATATAACGTACACATACAGTAACCTGTAACAGTCATCTTCAACCTCGTGCGGGTCTGTTATTCGGGTTTTTTGACCTGCGCGACATGACCCGACTGGAACTCAATGGTTTTACGTTCGATTTTCATGAAATTTGGCCCTATCTCGATCGTTTTAATGAAATAAGAAGATCGATGGGCTTAAAAAAATGTCGGTATTTCGCTTAATTTATTTCCCCCCTCTCTTACGTGCCGCAGACCAAATTTCCCGATATATCTACCGATATATCGACGATATTGTCGATATTTTCATCAATGCATGTACGTGTGTTGTGAGGGGTTGTGGTGTTGGTTCGAAGAAAAAGAAAAAAATCAAAACATAATTTGGTTTGATTCTCTAAGCCACGAGAGAAAACATGGAGGTTATACAGAGAAGAAAGTGAAATGAACTAAGAGAAAATGGAAGAATTTGAGAAGGAAAAACCAAAAACCCAGACCCCGAAACCATAAACTCAAACCCAAAACCCACCATGGAATTTGAGTTCGAATTCGAGTTGTTGGACCATGATTGTTGCAATTGAGCCTTGTTGATGCTTCCTAAGGTCCATAGGAATTAAACCATTCAGGAATGAACAAATTGGACCAAGAACAAGCCCATAACAACCTTGCGTTCGTTTCGGAATTTCAATTCGAAATTCGATTGAATTGAGGAAATCGGGCGAGGAAGACTAGTACTGTAGCAGTACTATAGCAACACATGGGGATGCTTGAGCACGTTTTTCGAGGATTGGTGATAAAGGGAATTTGTAGAGGAGCGTACGGCTCGAAATCGAACTGCATGGACAGTGTATGAGTGGACATTTGTTTTATAAATCGTTATGCATGCATAGTAAATGTTTCCATGATTTATTGCATGATTTGAGTTGCAATGATTTGGATGATGATTTGATATGATTATTGGTGATTTTATGGATTTAATAATCGGTTTTAGGACAAGATTTGTGAGAATGGTAAAAAGGATGTTTTGGGCTAGGCCCGGGTTTGAAAATGGTTTATTGACTTGGAATGTGAGTAAAAAATGATTTAATGAATTACTTAATGATTTTTGGATATGATTTTACGGATTTACGTGGAAATGGTATTTTGGGTTTGAGACCCTATTGCAAATGGTTTGACTTAGTTTTAGGTCAAGGATGGTTTTGAAACTAATGTTTTGAGTTTATGTTCAGTGGCCCGAATGTGTAATTCCTTGGAAAACCCGGATGTGTAATTCCTGGGAAAACTCAGATGCGTAATTCCCGAGAAAGCCCGATGCGTAATTCCCGAGACACCCCAGATGTGTAATTCCTGGAAAACCTGGATGTGTAATTCCCAGAAAGACCTCGGATGTGTAATTCTCAAAGTGTCCTCAGATGCATAATGCTTGAGATTTAAGTATGGGTTGTGATGTTGTGAATGTTGTGATTGATGTTTATGCACTTGTGAGTATTGCTGTTTGATTATTGTGATTGATGATTGAGTACTGGTGATTATTACTATTGATGATGGTCATTGTGACTAGTTTGATGTTGATGGTTATGTCCAAATGGTTTTCATGTGATTTAGTTTGAGAGCCGGTTCTTCATGTGTTTTACTCAATGCATGCATGTTTTATAACTGGAGGGTAAAAGAGTTCGTTTTGAAATGTATTTACAAACAATGTTATTTTTGTCCATTCACATTGTTGATACCATATCGGCCTAGACCGACCAAGAGGCCTAGCACTTCTGTGGACACCATATTGGCCCAGACCGACCTAAGACCCAACACCTCTAGCCCAAGCCCACTCAGATAGACAAGCCCCAACAAAGCCTGGCCAAACCCTATATGTGGACAGCAACCTTCGGCGTGTTGGTCTCACAATGAATGTTCATTATCCCACATCGGAGATATAAATTAATTGCACACATCACACTCATGAAAAAAGGGTTCACTTTTCCTTGTAAAGTTAACTAACATTAACTATCATATCTACTTTTACAAATTACTATTCACCATTCACTCCTTCACACAGACTCACCACTAACTTGGACGTCGGAGTACCTTTAGGCTGGTACCACACTGATGCCTACCTCTGACCGACCGACTAGTTTCTCTATTTTGCAGATCTGTCCAAAGACACGTGGCTGAGCAGCATTCATCCCTTTAAGTTGGCACATTTTATGCATCAACCCACGTTTTTTTTTGTTTTGATGCCCCTTCAGGACGTGGCACGAAGAACGGGACTGATCGAGAGGTGGAGGCATGCGTGGGAATTAGTGCGGTTGTCCCTTAGCTGGAAAGTGCTAAGGGTATTATCGCAACTTCAGTTGACTTGTTAGATGGGAGCAAGACCAAGCACGGTTGTCAAAGTATTTTTTGGACGGGTCATATCATAGCGAGTTCAAGTGATATGCATGATTTTAATTATTTTTAACCAGTTTCGATGTTGGCCTTGTCTTAGAGATCTAGTTATGAATATGTATTAGCTGGGAAAGAAAGTGAAATTGATTATTTTCCTGGTGATGACCATAAAGAAGAGAATATAGGTCTGAGAAAATCAAAGCGTAGTTTTTATTTGATGATTGGTAACCTGCATGAAACTTTTGAATTGGAATGTTGGAGTCATTGTGGTGATATTTTGAAATGTAATCTGCTTGGTGGAAATGCTGGATATGTATCTTCTTTGATTTATCATGTAACCAGGCATACATATTGGAGGAAAATGCAGATGTTATTGGGGTTTTTGAACTCTAATGTCAGGACTGCCATATTTGGTTGCAAAGTTTCAATCCAGTTGCAAAGTTGCCTCGATTTCCCATTTCTGGGGTTACCCATTTCTAGGTTTCTTTCTCCATACCCAGATTTTCCACGGAAGCCCCGATTCACTCCATACCCAAATTTGTATATGAAAGGTGAAGACTAGGGTTTGCAGGACTGAATCCACCATTCACTCCCTCTCACAAACTCATATTGCCAATTCTATTAGGCGAAGAAAAAAGAAGATGAAACCTAGATTCATTATTCATTGTTCATCTTCCTTCTTCAATTTCTTCATCAATTTTTAAATTTTTTTGATAAATAATTAAATAACCAATCAGAGAATGATACATAAGTAATATTAACGGTGTTACTGACTTGACTATTGAAATGGAGCAATATAGGTAACATAAGTGCAGTTCTAGTAGCATATTGGAACTAAATTCGATTCAGGGAGCAAAGTGAAATTCAATGTCCAATTAGGGGAACATTTTGAGTAATAAGCCTAACTGTTATCTAAAACAACATCAAACGAAATTTTTTCCAATAAAAACCGTTGTCTATTGTTTAAAAAAAAATAATGCGTTAAAAAAAAATCGTCATCTATGAATCTATCAGACGACGGTTTTTCTCAAAATCAAATGTACCATCAGACTGACGCTTTTATTGAAAAAGTGTCATCTATTATAATGAAATCTCACAATTATACAACATTTTTTTTGTTGAGATGTGTGATGTACTTGTAAACGACGGTTTTGTATAAATAATCCATTGTAGCATGAAACTTTTTATTCTTATTAGACAATGATATTTTTATCAAACGTGATTTTGTAAATAAATCCTCTAAAAGCCATGAGGAGCCTAAAATACATTAACATCAAGAACATCTAGTCTAGCTATCTAGCTAGCTAAGTACATACCCCATGGTATAACAAAAAAAAGGCAAAATTAACATAGAAGTACATGTCTAGATCATGCAATTCAATTGTACCAAGCCAACATAAATGCTACCTAAACCTAGGCTACATAGTTCCCTAAAAAATCTGCCCACTCATCGCGCACTTCATCAATCTTCTTTTGCGTGTATTTTGAAGTTTCAACTCAAGACCTAAATTTTCTTGCTAACACTGCTAGAGCCACTGCTTAACATTCGAATATGAAATTAATCAAAAGTGAAAAAGCAAAAATGAGGGGATGCACAGCCAACTAATAGTTGTTTCTGAGTAAAAGGAAATGACAAAATAATTGCTAAGGTTAACTTAAAAAGTATTGAAGAAATATAATAAGAGCGTTAAAGGTTTTAGTCCCAGAAATATATCATCAGCCTTCTCTAAAAGAGTCTTTGAATATTTCTCTAGCTGTTCGAGGAGGCAGCCAAAGGTTTTAGTCCCAGAAAGTAATAACTTTATCATGACATGTCGGTAATTTTATTCAGGTAATAAATTATGCACATTAAGATGTTAGAAGGTATAAACAAAGACTAACGACTTAAAGCCTGTTTACAAGTAACCCAAACTTCCCAATTTTCAAAGTGTAATAAAACAGAAATATTGACATCCACTGGTTACCCATTACCCAAACATGCCCACGTCCCAAAATGGTATCATGATTCGTTGAATGATTAAGGCATATGATTATACATATTTTGGATATGTAGAGTTCAATGATGATGATTATGATTTTCATTATGATAATGATGATCATGATCATGGCAGGTCGGCCGGTATTTTGTTTTGCCCAAAAAGAGATTGAATTTGGCACTTGCGGCTACTTTGTTAGCATAAGCACTAGGTCAGTTTGGGTGACAACCCGGTCGGCTGCAACATGCATAAAATACACAAGGCCCAAATGTTTAATTATGGTAGTCGATCCAACAAGCAGCTAGCTTTTTCCTCCAAGCCCAGTAGGTTAGTGGCTCTCTACTCAATGGTCCACCCAAACTGACCCACCAAGTGTCATCTAAAGTGCCACTTGAAGTGGCACATCATCATGTTACGTGCCACCTGAAGTGCCATGCCATCATATCACATGTCTTTTGAAGTTTTTTTGATGTGAGGTATTTGGAGTGGGGGATGAAACGTCTGAGATCTGTAGGAATCCAACTAACATTTAGGTCCTGTATTCTATCAGTGGAAGTAGACAGATTCTATGTGGCCCAAGATTTTCCACTTTGCGAACCCCGCAAACACTAGTTGTCGGATCATTTTTGAATTTAGACTCATGGAAACTGACGCAATCACCAGCGTTCGCATGAATCCCGCTGACACCTGATACCAGTAACCTTCCAGCAAGGGATTATTGAAATTATTAGGGCTCAAACTTTGGATGAGGGTTCCAACCAAGGCAAGATCTTGCCGATTGCCAATCCTGCCAATCCCTAGAGGTCATGTCTTCTAAAGTTTCAGGTCATGTCTTCTGAAGTTTCACGTCATCATATCACGTGTCACGCAAAGTGCACATCACCACCTAAACTATTAAAAAAAATAAAAACTAAGATGTTGAACCATGGACCCCAATACCAGATTGTGTCATACCTTATCCAGGCCTATTAGGGATGCTGTAGGTACCCAAATACTATTAGTAACAAATTTTCTTAACTCGAATATGTTCAGTTGGGGCTGGCTGGACTGGGCTTATTAAAAGGCCCAGAGCCTTTAAACCTTTACAGTTTCTATTCTTCACCACTGTCTTATCAGCATCAACTGAGTCTCTTAAAACCCTTAAACCTCTGAAACGCGACCTATTCCCACGTCCATGGCACGCTTAATTCGACGCTTGAGAAAATCCTTTCTTTTCCCTCTTCATCCTTCTCCTAAAATCCCAATTCATCAAATACCCACTTCCCATTTTGCATATGAATTACAAGTCTCCCTCTTAAACCCAAAGCTCCTACCACCACAATGCCTGAGAACTTACATTTCTGAAATGCGCAAATCGGCCCTCGAAAACAACATACTCAGACTCCTACGCAATGAGATTTAATATGAACTCGATCGCTCTTCTCCTAATCAGGTACCCACTTGGTCCACTACTCTCTGTTTTTGGTTTCTGTTCTTGAATTTGAACATGTAACTTGTGAGGGGAAGATGAGCATTATTTATTAGGATTTAGTTTGTTGTGGAAAAAGTGAGGGAAAATGGATTGGAGTTTTCAACCTGTAAATGTTGAAAAAGTGAGGGAAAATGGATTGAACTTGTAACTTGCTTTATAGTTTGTTGTGGAAAGAACTTTCCAATTTTGAATTGTGTATGAACCTCAGGATTTGTTTCGATAATGGATTGAAGTTTTCAACCTGTAAATGTTGAAAGCATTCCTGAGCGTGGTTTTTAACTTGTTCAGAAGAATCAAGCTCTGTAAACGATGGAATATTATTTGAAAGTTTTTATCTTTTTCTTTGGAATAGGTTTCTGGATACTAAGGTGCATCAGAGTATGGAATTTGATAATAACGTACATTAACTAAATACCAAGCCGGAAAACGCTAACGCCTAAAGTCCACATAATTTTTTGGCCTGCTCATGCATTGATATTTTGAGGGTAGATAATAGGTTTGTCTCTAGATGTTGTTCCTTGCTGAGTTGTCTCACAATCATAGTATTAAAGTCAATTCTTGATATCCTTCCCTCCAAAATAATGTTATGAAAGCTGTTAACTTTGTTGCTTAAGTAATCTTAACCAATCTCTAGTAACTCTTCAGTGAGGGAAAATTTTCTGTAATAGATAGGGATTCAATTCCATTTCATGTTTTAATGATGAATTCCTTTTGTTTTCCAGCCAGTTACAAAGTTTAGTTCATTTACAGTTAACGACCGGCCTGGTGAGCAATGGATAAGCTTGAAGAGAACATTTGGAGACAATGAAGACATAAAAATTGAAGCCACCATGTTCAATGGAGCTGTTCCTTCTCCAAAACCTAAAGGCGCTGCTGGCCTTGGAAAAGAGGTGCAGCTACACATTACCATGATCGTCAATATGAGCAAAAAGGAAGGCGGAAATGTCTTGGAGATAATGTGCTCAGTCTGGCTGGATACCATAGAGATTAACAACCTTGCTGTCCAAAAACCTGATAGCATGCCAGCTCATCCTTATCTGGGTCCTGGGTTCAAGTATGATAATCGATTAATTTCCGTATGATACTTTCTTTTATGAGGAACTTTAGTAAAATAGGAGTCAAGAGATTGAACAAATTTCTTGATTTAGCTGAATTTTTTTATTTTCCTTTCCTTCTACCTTATACATCATTCAATTCTCTAGTTGTAGAGTCTGACCTAATTTATAGATGGTTTAGTAATATATAAATATGCTTCTGCCTTTCTAATTGGTATTTTGTTTTTGTGATGGGTTGTGCACAGGAAACTTGATGATGGGTTGCAAGAGTCTCTTTATGAATTCTTGGAAGCGAGGGGTATAAATGATGATCTTGCAATTTTCTTGCACGAATACATGAAAAACAAAGATAAAACGGAGTTCCTAAAATGGATGGAAACTTTGAAATCATTTATTGAAAAGAAGTATGAGTGAATGATTGTACAACATTTTGGATGAATTTTGATTTATCAGTCCTATGTGCGTTGGGTGATAATGCGGAATTGATTTTGCGTATGATCTTGCCCTCTTGTATGTAATTGATGGGTAGAAACTAGTACAACTATGTAATTGGAACTTCCTCTAGTGCATTAAAATGGTTATTTGGAATCATTCTTTGTTGTTCTTAACTTGCCATCTGAGGTATTCAAAATTGTGTGGCGGTTAATCTTGAAAGCATTTGGCAAGTTGTTGCATTATGCCATCCTAAGGAGTAGAATAGCCCTTTAATGGTGGCAGATGCGATCTCTATGGGTTGTAGAATTTGTTAGAACTGTCATGTTCTTTTCACTTTCGGACACTGGGATCTGTTCTTAACTTGTAGCATAAGCTCTCACCTGTTACTAAGCTAAAGTGCAGTGATTGTTTTGTCATTCAGGATCGCTGGCAGTGCAAGCCTGTAGTAATGCATTGAGATTAATGGGTTAATGTGCGCATGCCATATGGCTAACAGTATACCGGTTGTTTTATGGTAAAGGTTTCTAGAGCAAAAGATTCAGGTTTTTACCAGTGCAGGGAACAGTGGATTTGATTAATATGCTAATTGAATTAGAACAAAGAGTATGTACTAAGCTCGTGGCATGACTAACAAAAGAGTATATACTAAGCTTTACCTAAGCTCGTGGCATGACAGATTTTTCTGTTTTCTCTGTTTTTGGAGGGAGCTTTCCTTCTTGGTTGATATGGAAATTCTTCAGATTAAGTTATCTCATGTATTGTTCTAATTCTGGTGGTTCTGTTATTGTTAGCTCTGGTCTAGCTTTTCTCACACTAGCTTTTGCTAATTTTGTTCCTCAGACATTGGTTTCAGGTTAGATATGTGCTTCTGCTAAATGAAAAAAAGAAAAAGAAAAAGAACAATTATTGAATTTTGTTGCAGCTCCATGAAATTTGAACATTCACTTTGAGATAAGATTGTGATTTCCGAAAGCAGAAATGAGCCGTGGCGGGTCGTAATCAGGTTCATGACTACTTTTGGTGGTGTTCAGATGCATTATGCTCCTTGGATCATGCTGCTTGCTGAAGTTGTGGCCAGAATTCCATTCTCATAGAATGTCTCCATCTTCTTTTACCAATATCAATGTAATGTCTGCATCATTTCTCTCATCTTTTTGGTATTAACCATATATTCTCCTTCTTTTTTCTGAAGATTGTGATAGGCAACTAGTTCATAGAGTGATGCTTGTTTCTAGCTTCATAGTCTAAACGAAAATGCGATCAAGCTGAAATTATTAATGTCTTCATATGTTAATGTCTTCAACTTCAAATAGTGGTCCTTGCTGTATAGAAAGATGCTCTATGGTACTATCTAGTAAACTTCATATTCCACTACAATGCTTTATGATTGCTAGACAGCCATGTTAATGGTGTATGTTGGTCAAACCATGGGGATAAGATGAAAGCCTTATCCTCTTTAGTTTTGGGCAATATGCTTCAAGCTAAAACCACATGTCATGTTATTTTGGGTATCTTGGCTTGTCTGCATCATACTTTGTCACCTCTAGATCCTGATTTAGCCTATACACTGTGATCTGAGCCTACCAGTGGTAGCCCTTCTTCTTAACCATAATGACCATGGCACTGATCTTGACACTTCTAGGTAAGGGCACTACAGCATAAGTTACTATATTTCTTCAATGATTATCTTCACATAATTGGTTTTGATATTTGAAAGGTAAGGAAAATTGGAAGTGTCGTGGTCCAGTTATATTGTCTTGCTAATTTATATGTCCCCAAGTTGGATTTGAATTTGATCTCACTTATGTGTTTTAGGTGACATCTTTTCCTCATTACCATGTAATGTTGAAATCAGAGGAGACTTGAACTAAAACACAACTATTTCATTTCAAAGATCTTTAATTTGGACCACCTATATCTTGATTGATATTGTGACAGTTCTAGTTTAGGGTATTTGCCTCCCATGGTAAGGAGTTCCTTAACCCTCTATCTCCTCATTCTGCAATGTTGTTTGATGACCGAAACCTGTTTGCAATGCTGTTTGATGATCGAAATTGTATATTTACAGAGTTGTCCTTTAAAGGTACCCTAAAACCTAAAGTAACATGGTACTCATGAGAAGAAAGAGTACCCTTTTGACAATTGGCATACCAACTAGGTGTATTTCAATAGTATTTCTCTTCTTAAAATTAAAACAAAAAAATAAAAAATAAGTCATAAATTCGTATATTTCATTATTGTATAGATCTCTCCATACATCACAACATGTACATATGATTCTATACACATTGCAGTGAGAGCATAGTTTTCAAAGTAGGTGAAGTCTCCAACCCAGTAACTTGAAGAAAGTGATGGGAGAAGAATATTTGCATGATTCTTAAGGGTTCAATTAAGCTGAGAATGATCAATTCTGTTTATTGAATAAGACAAACTTTAAGTCCCCACTAAGCAAGTCTTAAACCCAAACTTCAAAGCTTACAGTGACAACTAATCTCTCCATTAATTATTAGGAGATCCCATTAAAGAAAGACTTGTTCTTGGTTTAAAATTCTTCACCTAATCTCATCCCATGAAAGCTCCACATCCACATGCAATCTCTTTCTAACTGTGTTGTTTAAGTGTTTCTTAATTTAGAGGCAATATGAAAGCTTGGCAATATTATAATGACTAAATGGTAAACGACTGAGGCAGTGTAACACAACTAAATTGACGACCCAACTGAGCTTGCAGCAATTGGGAGAAAACCCTAACCCCTTGACACTTCATTTTCAAGGGTTATTGTGACATTCTGCCTTCCCTTTCTCAAAACCCCAGTTAATCTCAGTTTTGAATCAAAATTAATTATCACAAATGACAAGATTTCAGTCAATTTCCAGCTTAATTCTAGGATAATCATGCTCTATTATGACTAAGATCATATAGTAAACATCAAATGGATATGGACCCACCATTAGGTGGGGCCTAATTATGTGAGAGATTATGTACTCAAGAAATCACGCTGAAATCAATACTTATTATCAGTATTCATAGTTCTGAATTGTAAAATAAAAAGTTCATCTTCCAAGCTGTACCTGTTTAATATATAATTTTTTAAATACCACAAATTAAAAGTGGGAATTAGATTAAAAAGTAGTTTGTTAATTTATTTCTTGATTTTTGTACCCGATAAATTATTATTAATCGTCAATTTAACCCTTATCATTAAATTTATACGTTTCATTTATTTTTTTCGCAAAAAGTCACTTGTAATGTCACTATATATGATTCGATACGAGTTGCTTTTTCCTTTATTAATGTTATTCCGCACTTTTTGATAACTTGAAATATAATAAATTTAATGAGTAATTGCCAAATTCTAAAGAATATAAGTTAAATTAGATAGAAATGTAGCAATAGATTTTAAATGAGTACATCAAACAAAAAATAAAAGGGATTTCAAAAGTGAAGGCGTTACTTAAAAATCTCATCTAAATATCTTGTATCTAAATATAATTTTATGAAAAAGTAAGACGAAACGTGATGATAATGGGGAAATGGGTCATTAATAATAATTGAGTCAAAAATTAATTAAATAATGTACATTAAATTGTGCAACACGTAGAAAAATAAACTTTAAATCTCGCCATACTGGTAAATAATAATTATAAAATTGTAATAATATTTACTACTATTACATAAATAATTTAAAGTTGAAGAAAAATTGATGGGGTAGCATAATTATGCGACCTTCACATGGCTTGTTACACCAACCTCTTTGATCTCAATAGAGATGGTCTATTACTTCATCTGCAGGTGGGTCAAAAATGGTGTCTCTGAGACGATCATGACCGTCCATTGTGTATACCTTTTGGTGATCCTAGTCTACGTCATATTTAAAGTAGGAAATGACAATTACAAGAATCCAGATCTTTGCACGTTTTGTGGACCATATTTACAAAAGTTTTAAGATAGATATGATCTCTCTTTCAGATATCAGTCCCAGATTAGCGCCACCTGATGAATGCAGTGTGACATTATCAAACTATAGAATCCAAAATATTTACGTAATATAATATAAACGAACGATATAATTGTTATCTTATAAATTTGAAAGTATAAATTTACTTGTTATGTTTTAATAGAGTTAATTTAACATGTTTAAACGTGTTCAAACTCTTTATTTAGTACAACTTATGCCACTGAAGCCTTTGATCCTTTGATTGCATGGTAAACCAAACTGAACTGAGAAATCGGATTTGTATGTTCCGGATTCGATTTCATTTAGAATCAAACTAAAATTTAAGTGGGTGGCCATGGTGGTGGGTTGTTGCACTAGCCTTCTTAAAATTTTACATTATATATAGGGTTGAGTTTAATATAACTTTATCTTAAAGGAATATATATATATATATTAAATACATCGATAAAAAATTTAGGGTAAAAGATGATGGCCCTTGTAAGAAAGTAAGATTTATTCTGGTTAATTAGTATTTATATATCCCAATTTTTTTGTGATACAATGATATAAAAATAAGATTATATACATTAAGTCTCAATATCACTTTTTACGATAATAAAATTTAAGTTTTTATTTACTATATAATGAATAAAAATATCAATTGCACCTGTAACATTGCCAAACTTTCATTTACGTGAAATTTTGACCATTGAATTATTGGTATACATCACATGCAACTTCAAAGTTTTAACACCTAACCTACAACATTTGGTTTTATATTCAAGCCAACAATTTCAATTCCAAACAACTCTGAAAACGTCGACAACTATAGCCAAAATGAAGGTATATACAAAAGTTACAACTGATCATACATAAAAATCGCGAGGGAGAGAGCGAGAGTGAGAGAGAGCCTATGAATGACCAGCCAAAAGGGACAAGTGAAAAGAAAAAGAAAAAGTAAAAATTTGGGGGAAGTGCATGCTTTAGAGCTTAAGGGACAAGTCAAGCTTCTGCAATTCATCTTTCTTTAAATGACCAACACTACTATCACCATTCCACCACAACCCACCAATTCCTTGGGTAGCCGGAAAAATCTTCCCACCACTAGTACTACTGGAAAACTTTCCAATGCCTCCACTAGAAGAGGAGGATGAGGACCCTAGACCTCCTCCATGGACTTGAAAAACATTGGTTTGTGGTACAAGTCTTCCAATTGCAGGATGTTGATCGATAGGCTGCCTCCTCAGCCACCCATTATTGCTTTTACTATTTTGCCCTCCATAATAAAGACTACTTGATTGGTAAGGCTTGTGAATTGTGGAATGCACTTGAATCCCGAGTGACCTATTATTGAAGGAGCCATGCAAAGGGAGAGAAGCCATGCTGGAGAATCTGTGTGAGAGCAAGCTTGGAAGCCTAGAATTGAAGGCATGAAGATGATGATCTGGTTTGGAATTACTCTTGTACCTTTTTTTGGCAAGTGTTCTCTCTCTCTTGTGAGCATTTTGGTGCCCTCCAAGTGCTTGTGAACTGTAAAATTTTCTTCGGCAATAATTGCAGGAGAAAACCCTCGGCTCAGTGTTGTTGCCATCATCCCGAGTTGTGGAAGTACCTTTGGGGCTTGTATTCGCAATCTCTGATGAAGAATTTGAATCAAAGCAGTGGATGAGGTTGAGTTCCGGCTTCGGCCAGTGATGATGATGATCAGATTCTTTGTTGGAGAGGCTTAGATCCAACAAAAGAGGAGATTTTTGATGAGCTTTTGGGTGTTGTTGTAGCTTTGGGGTTTCCATTATTGAGACCTCTGAGAGGTTCTTCTTGTGATGAGATTTTTGGAGTTTTGTGTAGTTTGGACTAAATTTTGGGAGAATTTTCTTCTTCTTCTAAGTTATGAGGATTGAGGGTCTAACATTAATATGCAGTAAGGAGAATATAATTTGTTTTGATGTCCTATGTATAGAAGGATATAGAGCCACTGTTTTACAGTTAAAAAGTCTTAATTTAGCAAGACTTAAGGAATACGAGAGAGAGAGAGAGAGAGAGAGAGAGAGAGAGAGAGAGAGAGAGAGGCCCTATAAAGCATTTTGATTGAAACTTATGAGGAACATGATCCATGTACCACTTTATCTTGCATATACCCCGTCCTATTGAAACTTTTGTATGCCTAATTCCCACTCCTGTCTCCTTAGCTTAGGGTCTTAACCTTTACTAGGCCTACCCTGTACAGACTACTATCATGGAGATAACTTATGACACACCAGAGATATACTCAACAAAAACATAAGGAAAATTACATTAACTATCATGTGTTTACCTCAAATAATAGAGTTGTAGCTATGATTTCAAATCTTTTAGGGTATCACCCCAAGGTTTTTTTTCCCTATCTCTTCCCTGAATCTCCTTCTTTATTAAATCTTTCGTTGAGTTCTAACTCCTAATTTATCTGAAATGGGACAATGCAGATGAGAAATAAACTCCATAATGTCAAGAACAATTTAAAAATTGAATTAAGTTTTAAAACAATCAAGTTGTTAAAAAAAAAAAAATTGGCCTCACATAAGGTATTTTGTGGTGCAGATAAGTTTAATTGTCTTCGTATTTAAGAGAAAATAACATTATTAAAACATTTAATAGAAAATGTAATGAAAGGTAAACATTAAAATAAATAAAAGATCTAAATTGAAAATTTAAAAGCACAAGTATAACTAGCCCTCACCATTTGGCCCAAAAGCCCATGGGCTTATGGGGGCCCGATAAATCCGATGGACAAAAGTCCGGCCCGAGAGTTAGTGGGCTGGACTTGGGCTTATGATGTTCAAACCCGATAAGCCCGAACCCGATAAAGTCCGATAAGCCCAGCCCGACCCGCTCGTAATAAACCCGGCCTATAAGCCCGAAAATATAAAATACTTATTATTTAAAAATTAATACTCAACCCATTCTTAATACTAATATTTCAACTCAAACTCAAATCTCAGCCCCAAGCACACCTATTTTTTTGAAAAACCTCAATACCCAATACAAACCCTAACCACTCCCCCACCTACTTAATAGACCCAACTGTTTTGCATCCTTGAGTATTTTATTTTAACTAGGACACGTTTTTGCACCATTGAGTATTTTTTTTCATTATTAATATTTTTTTTCATGCATATATTTCTTTGTAATTTTAAAATTTGAGACATAGTTTATTGCAAAAGCCCACGTAAGCCCGATCCAAGTGAGCTTAATAGGCCCAACCTGAAAAGCCCAATATAAACGCGGCCCGATAAAAGCCCATGGGCTCCTTTTTATGTCATTAAGCCCGCCCGGCCCGGCCCGCAAATTTAAAACTTATTTAATAAGCCCGGCCCGACGCAGCCCAAGCCCAAAAAATTTGGGCCGGGCTTGCCCGACCCGCCCCAATGCCGAGGTATAAGTATATGTAACAACCCGTCCCGAGAGTCGGGATTAGTAGTGTGATTAAGGTGGGATTAGTGAGGGCGGTTAGGTGGTCCCGATAGGTCCGTAAGTGTAGAATAACGATTTTGCCCCTAGTTCGGGCAAAACGTTGACTTTTAGTTCGGGTGGTTCGATGAACTTTGACCGGTGACCAGGACGTAGTTTAGGACGTCATGAATCCATAGGTAGGTGGCACGCCTGATTCCGACATCCGAGGAGGAAGTTGTGATGTTCGGAAGGTTGAGAGCCTAACCGTAATTTTGGTAACATAGGGGGGAATAGTTGACTTTTTGTAGACTCGGGTTTTGGTACGTTGACCTAGGATGGTTAGATAGTTCTTGTCGTCCTGAGTTCGATGACAGGCGGCACGTATTCATCGGACTTACGAGGTGAGAGATATGGGTCGAGGAAGTTGTGGCAAAACCGTAAAAATGAGTTAAAAAGGAAGGGTAATTTGGTCTTTCTGCACATTGGGATTTGTGCAGAAAGAAGGAATTGGAAGGCTGAGATTGAACCAGGTGGGAAAGGATTGGAGTGGATTGTGACAGGTGGCAGATGTGTAGAGGATTCTGGTGAAATCCTGTGCATTCGCGGCCCAAATAATTGGGGTGCACCCGTGCTATGCATTCTTGTTCTTCGACACACAGAGAGAAACAGAGGGAGGAATTTGAGAGAATTGGAAGGCTGATTGTGGTGGTTGATGCGTTCTGGTGAGTGAGTGAGGGACGGGAGGTCGAAGGGAAGCTGGTGAGTGGTTTGAGAGGTGCAGCGGGTGTGTGTGTGTGAGGTGTGAGCCACGGGAACCAGGGAGGAACTCAGGGAGAAAAACAGAGAAGTTGGGTGGTGGTGCTGCCGTGATCGATCACTCGAGGTCAAGGGAAGTGCTCAGAGGACGGAGGGAGACATGAGGAGCTACTACCTCACGGCTGAGCTCACGGCGGCGACAGGAGGCAGGTAATTTCCTCGTCCCCATTTCGATACTCTGTTTTCCCGTTGAGGTTCAACGTGAAAGTCGTGAGGTTAGGCTTAGAGTCGAGAGGAATGGAGGTCAGGGTAAGGTTCAGGAGGGTCCTAGGCGTCGACTAGGATGGTCGCCGTGACGGGGGTGTACACGGCAGAGCTCTGACGACGGCAGGCACTTTGGTGCTCTGTTTTGCCGTGATGTTCGAACCCAAAGTCGTCGAGCTTGGGGCTGAGTCGAAGGTCTAGGAGGTTGTTTTAGGTTCATTGAGGTCCAGGGAAAAGTTTGGTGAAGCCACCGTGAAGGGAGGTGAGCTGGGTGGCTGGATCGTGAAACAGGGGGAGTTGGCCGTCTGGTTTCGAGTTCAGTCGACGGGCTAGGGACAGTGTCGAGGTGAACGGAGTTGGGGAATCAGTAGGGTTGGTCTGGACGATGCTGTTGGTGAGGAAAGGGAGAGAAACCGTGCAGGCACGGCGGTGAACCGCTGACGCCGGTCTGAGTTGCAGACCACTGTGCCGAACCTGGTTCGTCTGAGGAAGACGGTGCACTGTAGCAGCGCGTGAGGGCCACGCGCAGCCACTTTGGGCTGCGCGTGGGGGCGCGTGCGGCGGCGATGGGGAAAATGGTCAACATATTTTTTGGTCTAGGAGTTATGGTGAGTTCAATGGAGTTGGTTTCGGGTCAATCGAAAGTCGTTTGAGGTTAGTTCCACGAGGGTGAAAGTTTAAGGTCCCGGGTTTTACGTTTTCGATTCGGGGAATTTTGAGGAAATTTAGGTGAACTTTCGTGAACGTGTTAGTGACGTAATTTGATGATTGTGAACAGGATCGGGATTTCCCGAGGAAGTCGAGGAATGTGCGGGACGTTCAGGACGCGAGTAGGGCTCAGTACTGTGAGTGGACCTTTTTCCTTAAACTCGAGCATGCATAACTGTTTTCTATAATTGTTTTATGATTTTGATTATGATTCTATGTTTATTGAATATTTTTGGTTGGTTTTACATTATTGCACGTTTTTCGAGAAATACGGTATTTGGCACGTTTTACGAGAAATGTCGATTTCTGAGTAAAATGCCAGGGTTTTGGGATTTTTAAAGGATAACTAGTTTGATTGCTTACAAAAGGATTTTGAAACATGATTTAGCAATTAAATGATTTTCGGAAAGCGGAGTCTGGTTTTAAAGTTGGAAAGTGGATTCCGGATTTGGGTTCGGAACGACGGTTCTGGATGCCGGAAGGGTATCGGACCAGTGATTTCGGATTCGGGTTTGGATGTGGATTGGTAAATGGTTTTCAAATGATTTTGGGATTGGATTTGCTGGATCTGGATATTGGGTTTAAAGACCCGGATATATGTGACGGGGGACCGGCCGGATTGGGTTTAAAGACCCGGATTGAGTTTAAAGACTCGGGAGTTTAAAGACTCGGATATATTGATATTTCCCCCGTAGGCCTTGAGTTTAAAGACTCGGATATGATTAAGGCCTGGATTGAGTTTAAAGACTCGGGAGTTTAAAGACTCGGATAGGTCCAACAGGTTTGATCGGAAAATGATGATTTCATGTTCATGGTTTATGATACGGTTCTATATTTCACATGCTCTGGTTTTTCTCACTGTTTTATAGTGTTTCTGTTTCTTATGATGTTTTTTTTTTTGAGAATTGATTTATACCTGTGTTAATAACTGTTGGTTATGCATGTGGCTTTCATAACGGAGGGTTAAACTCGGTTTTCTGATAAATGGTTTTAGAACTTTTCATTTCTTATGGTCCACTCACATCTTCTGTTTTTAACTTGCCCTCCAGGTTGTGGAGCTAGTGCGGGGTCTTGACGTCGAGGCAGTGTCCGAGGCATAGAAGTGACGTGGGGGATCCCGGAATAGTTTAAAGTCTTCCGTGTGCGTGTAATTTATCGGTTTTTATTTTCCTTGTATTTTCGTACTATGCTCTGTACATGATAACTTTGGAACATTGTTACTCCTGCGTCTGACTGGGTTGAGTGAGTTTTACTTGCTTGTTGTATCGGGGAGTCAGACGGGAGCGGGATTTACCTCGGGTTTCGGGGCGAAACCGGGGTGGGTCCTGACAGTATATCTATGTTATTCAAAATAAATCATATAGTCAATTGTAATCTGTTCTAAAATATTTTTTTTTGTAACGATTAGAATTTTTAAATACGATTTTTATGAAATTTTTGGGATTTGTATTTACGTTTAAACAATTTTACCCTTGGATATTTTGTGAGCTTATTATTTTGGAGAAAAGTATTTTGATCAAGTTGGAATTGTGATAGTTTTGGGGTAAGATTGTTTTGTGTGGTTGGGAGCCCATTTCCATTTTGATCACATAATTATCATCACACCCATCT
Organism: Prinsepia uniflora; assembly: GCA_032719365.1. Taxonomy (NCBI): domain Eukaryota; kingdom Viridiplantae; phylum Streptophyta; class Magnoliopsida; order Rosales; family Rosaceae; genus Prinsepia; species Prinsepia uniflora. The sequence goes on along the minus strand of CM064867.1, from coordinate 68,738,269 downwards.
CTCCATTTCTCCATATCTGTCTCACTCGTGCACCCAAGAAAACCCACGCAAAACCATTATTTCAAACTTAAATTTTTTGACTTTTTTAGATCAAGCCGTGTTTAGGATCGTGTTCCTTAGCTCTTCATGATCAGAAACAACCCAAGTTTAAAGGAGAAATCACGTAGACTCGATCCATACTCATGGAGGAATGTAATCTGCAGTTCCAAGGCTTATATCTTGAATTCCAGGTTTTTTTTCTTGATTTTGAGAATGGAGGGAAATACGAAAGTTTGAAAAAGGGGACACAAACGGAGTTTTTCCGCCGGCGGAGTGAAATCCCTCTACGGTGGAGCCCGCAGCAGCATACGACAGCGTAACTGTCTTCTTCAGTGGGGGGGAGGGGGGGTTGGGGGTTTGATTTCAGCTACCACATTAGTAAAGGCTGATGTCAGCTGCCAGGTCAACACGATAGTAGGCCCACGTCAGCGAGAAGGGGTGACGTTAGCAGATGCCATCTTGGTTGGGCTATGGCCAGTATGCCACTTCAATGTGTGTGGGGCGGTGCATGGGGAAGGCCATTGGTGGTGTTTTCGATGTGCTAAATCCAATGGTGGTGGTTTCAGGTCGATTAGAGTTCGTTTAGGGGTAGTTTTGGGCGTTCAAAGTCACAGGTTGCGTGTTTGGGATTCGTGTACTATCCCGGGATTTAAGGGGGGGGGGGGGGGGTGTTTATGTACAAGGTTATATATATATATACACACACATATTTTAGTGACCTCCGATTTTTACTTTGAAAGGAAAGGACACTTTGGGTAGTTTTGAGTAGCGCGCAGCTCAAGAGTGTGTTACTTGTTGGACTATAAGTGGACTGTTTATTTATTAAAATGTGATGCATGCATATTTATATATTTCTATGGTTTTATTGCATGCTTTGATTTTCAGAGGCTTGAATATATGATTCTAAATGCTTTCGGATAATTGCCTGATTTTAGAATATATATTCATGATGATATTTTCTAGGCACAGTTTATTCCAGATTTTGGAAAAAATCAGTTTTGGGCTTATGCCCGGTTTACAAATGTTTTGAGCTTTTGGGGGTACTTCAAAAGCAGGCTCAACTATATTTTTGCAAATGTTTTTTCTCAGTGTAGTCATCCTCATGCAATTGGATCGCTATTCTGAAGTTGGACTCCGAGTGTTCCCAAACATGGACTCGGACATAGTTAGAGTTAGACTCCACACGTTTCGATGGAATTGGACTCCGCAAGTTTCGTGATTATCCACACGAAAAATAGAGGATTAGCTAGTTGGATCCGCATGGTTAGAAGTTGGACTATTATTGGTTATCGTGTCCAGGGGTTTTCGAATTGCTTATAGACAGGGATTTCAAGGAAATGTGGGCTAGGAGCATTTATATATTATGCATGATTTATTTTGGTCCCATGATTTTATATATGTAATTTTTTTAATCTAAAATCAAGTATTTATTTGTCTACGCATGCATGTTTTTATAAAATGGAGGAGAAAAGGATTATTTTGGAAACGCTTTCAAAGGTTTTGTTTTCGTCCACTCACAGTTTTTCGTGGTTTTCGTACCCTCCAGGGGGTTCTTGTGACGAGGGCTATTTCGAGGTTGAGGCTTATTACTTGGGGCTGCGCACTCTTGTTATCTAGAGTAGGATTCTAGTCGTTTATTTCTTGTCTAGTGCTCTGTATAACTGTTAATTTTCTAATCTTTTGTTTAACGGTTGACACGTGGAGTTTATCCCTTGTGTGACATTAATTTTATATTTATCTTGGAATTGCGGGTACTTTCGGAATTTTAAATTTTTGTGTCAGACAAGAGTAGACCCTTTTACGAGTATCAAGGTGATTTCTGGGAGGTCCTTGTCATTTTTTTCTTTTTGATGATTCATAAATTATGCAGTCTTTAGGTTGGATCCTTTTTGTTGATGTAAAAAAATTGTGGTTTGTGACATATAAAATATACTTTGGAGGATTTATGGATCATGTTCAAAGAATATGTAAATGGCCATGAATGATAACAAAAATTCAACGTTCAAATTTAGGAAACATCTGGACAGGAGGTTTATGTTTGAGTAGTTAATTAAGAGTTTTTATTAATATTATGCACATTAAATTTTGTTTTCAAATTTGCCCACTAATAACAGTTTTCTTTTGGTTATTGAGGGAATCCTTTTAAGACAGACCCCCATTATAAAGTCGGTAAAGCTTGAACTGCAACTTTAACCATAACCACTTTTCCAGTAGCACACAATAGCCTCAAATTCCATTCATTAAGCTTTTTCCGTAGACGATCATAAGCCTTACCAAACATTTTCCCTTTTATTTTGGTATCAGGTATTACAATCAACAACGTTGATGCTAAGGAAATTGGACATCTAAGTAATCAGAATTGGATATGTATCTAAACTAAAACACACTGGTAGCTTCTCAAAATTAATCAACTGGCCTGAAACTCGCTCATAGGCTTTTAAAACTTCATTCAAAAGCAAACATGCTAGAAGATGGGAAATATAGAAGAATTAAAGTTCATTAGAAAAAAAATCAAGAAGAGGTGAATGGAGCACCTTAAGAAATTACTATCCCATGGAATTGATGCCGTCTTCAAGCCCCACTTAAGCATAGATGAGAAAATCTAGCACAAATTAGAAAGAGATAAGGAGATAATGGGTCCCCTTTATGAAGATCTGATGTAGTCTCAATCTGACTGGTTGCCTACCCTTGAATCTGAATAGAATAACTAACAGTCAAAACATAGTCCAAAATTAGCTGCACCCAATGATCCATGAAATTAATTTGCATGCTATACCTTATAAAGAAAACCATTCCACCCTATCATAAGCTTTTAAAATATCCAATTTCAAATTTTTTTTGTTAGATCACTCTAAGCTGATGACGAATAGCATAAATACTTTCAAATGATGTAATGATATTTTCAGTGATTAAACATAATAGAACTAAGGCACTCTGAAACTCATCAAACATGGAATATTCAGCTTCATCTTATTAACAGAAAATTTTACAAATTGTTCCTACCTAAACTGGCCGACTTGACCAAAGGTCAAGAAGGCTTGCCTTAGCAACCCACAAGCCCTTCAGCTGACCAAACAAGCCAGGCTTAAACTGATCAAGGCTAACCGACCTAATCTGGTCGGTCATGACTTTCCAACCATCTCCCTGATCACAGCAACAAGGCCAGAACAACATAGGCCGATCATACCTGATCGGCTAACCAACTGATTGGCCTGAGCACTTTCTCGGCCATTCTGAGGAATCAGCAAGAGGCCAACCAACACACAGGTCGACCATATCTAGTCGGCCAGGCCCACTGACATGCCAGAAATATTTCTCAGGACCACACTAGGACACGTGCCAGCTCCTAAAGACTATGACATATGTCCCGCATCGACAAACACGAACAACCATAGTTAATGATACTACAAATATAAGGGTATCCCCTTCCAAAAGGTAATGACACTTTTGTCTTCACGCTACCTAAATTACCACAATACCCTTCTTACTTAATCTTACTTAAGTATCAGAGACTATTAGGCTAGTACTACGCTAGTGTTCCTTTGCTCTTACCCTCTCCCTATGCAAGTCTTTCTACTCTAAGAGGAGCAGCCAAAGGTGCTCAGTGAGGCGAATCTAAGTTGGTTCATTTCTTGCATCAACAGTTTGACACCGTCTGTGGGAATCTGAAACAATACCTCACACTCTCATTCACCATTTCTGCCATCCCGAATTTCTCCTAGCACCATGTCGAACGAACAAGACAAATGAGAGCTCACTCACACCCTCTTTCCATAAGGAAACTCAAGGCGTAACGTCCTCAATGCCTACCAGTAGGCATTGGATGATCTCATGCGCGAGGTGGTCGAGCTCAAGGCTTATAATGCCAAGATCAATGCCACGAATCAGGTTATGGCCAAGAAATACGTAAGTACCCTCGCCATTGCAAAGATGACTCAGTACGCAGGCAACCGAGACAAAGGGCTAGCCAACCGGACCCATGCTGACCTCCATAAGGGCGGTATGAAGTGCTTCAGCTGGTGATAAAAAGGGTTTTTCTTAAAAAGCCAAGGAAATAACAGCCTAGGACAAATCCAACTTCTTATGGAAGACTCCTCATCCAACCCTCCAACAACGCTGACCTTTCAGGAACCAAGATCTACCAGGATTCCCATCAACTGGTAGAAGATCACCAAGTCGAGGTGGTGCATGCCCGACTAATCTACGATGTATCTTATCAGAGGAAAACGGGGCCATGCCATCATTCCAGCTCACATGGCCGCTAGGAGATTATTGGAACCTCTAGCCCAATAACCAGACAGAGTCGCTAGAAGACCTAGAGGTACTAAACCTATCAACGGGAGAACCACGAGGTGCTGGATGAAATAGACTCGATAGTAAGGAACTAATCTCATGGTTAGGGTAGAGAAGTCTGCCAGCACCAGAGCATTGGCAAAACTGAGCACTAGGCTGACCAGCCAACCCCTCCGAGCAACGCGACCATGGAGAACCTCCTAAGAATGGTACATGTCCTTGAAGCCAGGGAAACAAGTCTGAGGTAAAAATCGTCAAAATCGCTCCGTACACAAGATGAGGAGGTCTACTCACCCCTTTAAACAACTATATTTTTACCTCGGCATACAGAAATGCGACGGACGAGGTCTAGTGCCTTGTCTTCAGCTTTACCCTCACCGATGCTACCCTCAACTGGTTCTATTATCTGGCCCTCGGCACCATCGACTCCCTAGAAGAGTTATCGACAACTCTCTTGAGCCAATTCATGATCCAGACGAATAAGCTCATCTACACGGAGGACCTCTTCTCTATTAGGCAGAAAGAGGGGGAGACGCTTCAGAAATATTTCGCAAGGATCAGCCTCGAGTACTCTCGATGCTAGGACACAGATGACAAGGCTGCCTTCAATGCCTTCAGGAGCAGTCTCAAGGATTTGTCCTTCAAGTATATAGCCTATGCTGAATATTGGGGGAGCTACACCGAGATAATGCGCAGAGCGGCCATTCATGCCAAGGCCAAGTTTTTCCACACACTTATCATGAAGAACAAGACCACCTACCCTACACCTTTTACCAACTACAGTCAGAGGAAGAGTCACTATGACTCAGGAAACTACAATCAGGGTGGCAACCACTCAAACCAAGGGAAAAGGAAGCTTAACTTCAATGGGCAACACCATAAAAAGAAGGGTCAATCAAGACATGGTGATTAAGACTTTAGGCGTGGTGATAAAAACCAGGGAGGTCGAGGCCTGGTAGGAGACAACTCTAGCCCAAAACGTTGTTTCAAGACTTACACAATCTTGAACACCACCCTGGACAAACGTTTTGCTGATCGTAGAGGAGATGATTCTGAAGGCCAAGCCAAGGAACCCTAACTATCGCCTCATCGTAAACAAGGAGGCCTTCTTCTAGTATCACAAGTATAATGGTCACACCATTGAGGAATGCATTGCATTCAAATATATTCAAGCAAATTGTTAGAGAAGGCAGACTCAACCAATTCCTACTGAGCGCACAAGCCGCCCTGGCTCGCCTACAGATCAATACCATCAGTGGAGGGTCAACCCTTTCCTCCCTCATCACCTCTAATTGATCAAAGACGGGCTTTCTCAGGGCTTCACAATCCAATCACTAGGTACTTAGCATCGGCGCCAGGCGACTTGGGAAAATAGCCAAATTGGGCTAGGAAGCAATCACCTTTTCAGAAGAGGAAAAGATGGCCATCGTTTTTCCACATGATGACCCCCTCATTGTCTGAGCACACCTCTCCAATATCGACATCGGTAGAATTCTTGTTGACACTCGAAGTCCTGTCAATGTTCTTTTCTAGGAAGCATTCGAGCAGATGGACGTAGATGAGAAAGAACTTGCCCTTAAGTTCACACATATTCTTGGTTTCTCCGAAGACTCTGTCTTGCCCAAGGACATCATCTCTCTTCCTATCATATGGACACTACCCCTCAGACATCAACAATCCTCACAACCTTCCTCGTGGTCGATTTTCCAATGGCTTATAATTTCATCATCGAAAGAGGTCTGCTCAACCAGTTGTGAGCCATCGTGTCAACTCACCCACTGCAAATGAAGTTCCTAACAAATTTAGGGACATGACAAGTGCAAGGAGACTAGCTTTCGACAAAGACATGCTATGCTACTGCCCTTACCAAGATCAACAAGCTAGATTTGTCGGAGGCAACAAAGACACTCTCTATCAAGCAAACGCGCTCGGAGACGATCCCAATGATCCTAGGCTCATGGAGGACCCCTCGGAAGATCCACTAGACCTTGTACACATGCCTTATGCAGAACCTGTGGAAGAGACAATGATAATTCCTCTTTCAGATCAACACGCAGATGGCATGGTCCAAATTGGATCCAAGTTGAAGCCTAGCATCTGCACCGCCCTCATCAAGTTCCTCAAAGACAACGCAGAGGTATTCGCTTGGTCTTACACAGATATGCCTGGTATCTCTACCGATGTGATCTACCACAGACTCACCATTGACCCCTCCTTTAAGCCAATCACGCAGAAGTACCAGAGCTACGATGCCAAGAGACAACTAGCCATGCAGGCTGAAATCACCAAGATGGACACCATCCACTTTTTTTGGAAGGCTATCTATGTCACTTTGGTGGCCAATTTGGTCCTTGTCAAGAATCCAACTTGCCTTTGGCACATGTGTATCAAGTTCACTGATCTCAACAAGGCCTACCCCAAGGATAACTTCCTCTTGCCAAAGATTGACATGCTCGTGGATGCCACAACAGGCCACAAACTCCTCAGCTTCATGGACGTCTATTCAAGATACATTCAGATACTCATGAATCTGGATGATCAGATCCATACCAACTTAAGGGCCAACCTCAGCATCTACTACTACAATGTTATGCCATTTAGCCTAAAGAATACAAGAGTAACATACCAACTGTAACGACCCATCCCAAATCATCAGGATTAATTAAAAATTAATGATGGATTATTGTGATAAATTGGTGATTAGTGGGGTACTTTCGTCCGGACGGTGCAAAATGACGATTTTGCCCCTAGAATGGGCGAAACGTTGACTCTTCGTTCAGGTGGTCAAATGGAATTTGGCCAATGACTGTGAAATATTTTGGGACGTCACGAATTCATAGACAGGTGGCACGTCTGATTCTGAAGTACGAGGAAGAAGTTATGACGTTCGGAAGTTTGGGGGTATTTTGGTAATTTGGTTAAAAGGGGCAAACAATTGACTTTTGATCCAGTAGGTTTGATGGCCAAGGGCTGATGACCATTACGTAGATCGCGTCGATATGAATCCATGGACAGGTGGCACGTCAAATTTGGACGTTCGACGCGAAAGTTACGGTTCACGGAAGTTCCGAGGAACTATTGTACGTTTTACTAGACGGCTTGACTTTAATCTCAAGTGGGTCCCAGATATTTTCTCAGGCCCAATGGATGAGTGACAAGTGTCATTCATCCATTGCCCAGTGTGATTGCATACATGCATCCCCCTTTGCATGTTCACCCAAACAACTTGAAACCTTCCCTTCCCCAAACTATGATTTCCACACGACCACACCACCTCCCTAAACCCAATCCCATACTTGTGGCACATGAGAGAAGCAGAGAGAGGAGATTGAAGTGATGAAGGTGGTGGCAGGATCGTCTGAGCTGTCGTGCACGGTGGAGAGAGGTAAACTCAGTTTAAGCTTTTAAATCCAATATTTCGATTTGGGCATCTTGGCCGGTTTTGGGTGTTTGGATAAGGATTGTTAGGTTGTTAGGAGTATATAGAGGAGGTTTTGGATGGTTGTGAGGGGCTGGGTGGCCCAGTGGGTGATCGAGAAACTTTGAACCATGAAGGGAAGGATTGAACGGGCCGGTTTAGAGGTTTTTTCTTGGTTTTCGTCATACCATTAGACTTCTAGGGACTAAATAGGAAGTTTAGGATTAAAAAGGGAAGAAATGGACGAAAAATGAAGAGAGGATAGCCCTGAACCGGTCACACCAGTCCAGTTGTAGGTTTGAACCAGACCAGCCGGTTTGGACCAGCCTGACTGAAGTTGAAGGTGATTGAACAGTGGGCGTATGAGCCACACGTGCAGCCCCTTTGGGAGGTGCGTGGCGGAATGTGGTGAGGATTTTGGGGGTGGTTCCAACATGTGAAATCATCTATTTGATGTAACGAACATTTTGGGACTGGTTTCGAGTCGATCGGACATCATTTCGATATAGTTCGGGCTGTCCGAATGTTTAGGATCGACTTTAAAAATAGTTAAAATTTCAGAAAATTACGGGACTTTAGTGAGGGGTTATTTAAGTAGTTAATAACCTTCTAAATTAATTTGGACAGGTTCGGGAACCCTAGAGGTGACGATTGGTCCGGGAGAGGCTTATGGTGCGCGTATCGAGGCGCGACTAGGGGCGGTCTGTTAGTGGACCTTTCTTTCTAAACTGATGCATGCATAAATGTTTATAAATGTTTTAAATACATGTTTTGTGATGCCATGAGTGCATTTGTTTGTGGTATCCTAGGATTTACGTATTTACACGTATTTCGAGATTTTTGGTTTTATACGATGTTTATACGAGCTAGGTTTTCAATGAGGGTTTAATGAATGGGTTTTGATTTTAGAAATATGAAATCGGGCATGAGACCCATTTTATTGGAAACCCTCGGACTTAGAGTCCATTTGATTTGATGAGAAATCGGGCTGGAGGCCCATCTGAGTTATAAGAACGGGCCGAGGCCCCCTTTGGTTTACGAGTTCGGGCTTGTGGCCCAGTTGGCTGTAATATCAGGCTTAAGGCTCCTTTGAATATACTATCAGGCTCGAGGCCCCATTGGTTGTGAAATCGGGCTTGAGGCCCCGCTGATTTCTAGTTTCGGGCATGGGGCCCCGTGACAGGACCCGCCCCGATCTGTCGGGGACCACCAGGGGACGTGCCCTGCTCCCATCTGACACCCAAAATAACATTCCAATTTTAACCTCAAACGTTCAAATGCATAAATAACCACATTAAAGTTATACATCAAATCCAAATTTAACAGATGTCAGACAAGGGATGAAATCCAAAAGTACAAGTTGCGAGCACGACTCTAAAATAATCCTACGGGTAAACCACCCAACAGGGGTTCAGGTACGCAGAAGTAGATCTATGTCTCAGCCTCAGGATCCTCCTCTACCTCGGTAGCACAGCCTGGAGGGGTTACCAAAACATTAAGGGTGAGTGGGCCGAAACTCAAAGTTTATAAAACCGTTTAATAAGTAAAACATATAATTTACCCCTCCGTTTTCCAAACATGCATGCATCAGAATTTGAACCCATAAATCATAGATACGATAACCATAAGGCATATAGTAAAACCATAATATAATTATAACCACTGCACAAAAATACTCCAATCCTGACATCCCAGATGTCCGACGTCCTTGACGCCCAATATGGTCATAGTCCCAAGGCTACGCGTGCCACTCGGGGTCTCAATCCCAAGTCCAATTCTCGAACCCTATCCGAGCATAGTATCCCAGATGCCTAGCGTCTAGACGCTCGATGTAACAACCCGTCCCAAATTCCATGATTTGATTAGTGACTAATCACGATTAGTGAGACTAATCCGTGATTAGTAGAGCGGAATCGGACGAACGATGCGAAATGACCGTTTTGCCCCTAGTGGTGGCAAAACGTTGACTTTTCGATCGGGTGGTCAAATGGACTTTGACCGATGATCGTGATGTAGTTCGTGACATCACGAGTTCATAGACAGGTGGCACGTTCAATTCCGACGTTCGGGGAGGAAGTTATGACGTTCGGAAGTTTAGGGGCATTTTGGTAATTTGGGTTAAATGGGGGTCAAAAGTTGACTTTTGGACCGGGAGGTCTGATGGCCGAGGGCCGAAGACCGTTACGTAGATAAGGACGATACGAATCCATAGGCAGGCGGCACACTGAAATCGGACTTCGAACGGGAGAGTTATGGGTCACGGAAGTTCGATTTCACTATGCACGAACTTTGAGACGGGGACGTTTTGGTGAAATCTGATTTGGGTGGATATTTTGGTGGGCCCCATGGATGAGTGACAAGTGTCACTCATCCCATTGACTTGATCCCCCAAAATGTGGATCTATATAATTAATTAATATTATTTAATTATTTTTATAATCAAATCCACCAACCATTAATCCTAACCATTCATTTCAATTCTAACTTTAAATCCACACCCTTCATCCCTCATTCTCTCATCTGATTTCATCCCCTTCATTCTTCCTCACACACACACCCGAAACCCCATAACCCATAATCCTCCATTTTCTTCATTCTCCATTTTCAAACACCACACCATACATACCACCACATCTCATCATTTTTCATCTTATGTGTGACGTGAGGAAGGACCGTGATGATGAGGACGCGACGGCGAGGACTCACGGCGGCGAACCACAGCGGGGGAACCCGAAAACCCGTGAGGTACATTTTACTCAAAATTTAGATTTTTAGTTTTAGGGGTTTTCGATGATTTCTAAAGATTAGGAATGGTTTCTAGGGACCCTAGGAGTCTATTGGGATTGGATTCGAGGGTTAGGAAGGCCTGGAACGACCGTGAACGGCGGAGGAAGTCACGGCCGCCATGGCCAAGCTCGAAGGTATGGTTTTTGATGTTTTCCTTCCATTTTGATGTCATAGGACTGTAGGTTAGGATTAGAGGATGAAAATGGGACAAACGGGAAGCATTTTGGTGGTCGGACGGCGGAGAACCGGCAAGGTCAAGCCACGGGTCACGGCGACCCGGTTGCAGACATTTGGGTCGACCCGCAAGGAGGCAGGGATGACTGATGACGTCATCCTGATGACGTCATCATGTCAGGGATGACGTCATCATGTCAGACTGACATGTCAGATAGTGGGCCAATGGGAGCGTGACACGTGTCACTGTCAAGGCTGTCAGTGATGACGTCATGCTGACGTCAGCGATGACGTCAGCAGGTACTGTAGCGGCGCTTGAAGCCCACGCGCCGCCACTTCAGGCGGCGCGTGAGGGCGCGTTGCAGGGAATCTGGGGAAGGTTCCAACATACGAAATCATCTATTCGATGTAACGAACATTTTGGGACTAGTTTCGTGTCAATCGGACACCGTCTCGATATGTTTCGGGGCATCGGAAGGTTTAGGTTCGGGATTAAAAATAGTTAAAATACGGGAAAATTACGGGGCTTTGGTAGGAGGTTAATTAAGTAGTTAGTAACCTTCTATTACAATTTGGACAGGTTTGGGAGTCCCGGTGACGGTGATCGGCTCGGGGAGCCGTATGGCACGCAAATCGAGGCGGCAGCTCGGACTGTCTGTGAGTGGACCTTGTTTTCTAAATTGGTGCATGCATAAATGTTTATTATATGTTTTATTACTTGTTTGATGATGCCATGGGTGCATTTGTATGTGGTTACGTATAAGCACGTATTTCGAGGTTTCGGCCTTATACGGTGCTTATACGGGTATGTATTTCTTTATTGATTTAAATGAACTGGATTTGGATTTCAAAATGATAAACTCGGGTATGAGACCCATTTGGTTTTGTCTCGGGCATATGACCTCAGATATCGGGCACGGTGCCCAACTGATGTCCTATGTTCGGGCACGAGACCCAGTCACTTTACGGTTTATGATTTCAGGTCAGGGAACCTTAAATGGATTCCCAGATTCATGACGGTTTATGGGAACCGGCATGAACCCTTGTTATGGTATTATGGTTCATGACGGTTTATGGGAACCGGCATGAACCCTTGTTGGTTATTACGGTACATGACGGTTTATGGGAACCGGCATGTTACCTCGGTTATGTTATTACGGTACATGACGGTTTATGGGAACCGGCATGTTACCTGATTATGGATGTTATGGATCATGACGGTTCAGGGGAACCGGTCATGAATGTTTATGTTATGTATATATATGTTCATCTACCTTCCTTTACTTCTATTATCTCCTCCGGGGAGGGTCGTTGGCCTGGGTGGACCCCGGAGTAGTCATGGAGCACCGACTGAGTGGAGTCACCCCCCAGTTGGGTTCCTTACTCTCAGGAAGGCTATGGTTACTATTACCTCGGGTAGGGTCAGTGGTCTGCGGACATTGACCTTGACTTTGAGAAGACTCGGATTGAGACTGAGGTAGCACGCGCGTAGCTTTGGATACCGTGACAGGATTGGTTGTGTGACTTATATATATGTATGTGATGGATATATGATATATGATATGTGGTGTGTACAGGTGTGCACAGGATTTGAGCAGTGGCTCGTGTACTTGGTTTCTTTATGGTTTGGGGCCGAGTCCCTTATGGATTTGGGCAGTGGCCCGTATGGTCGTTTTCATTGTGGTCCTTTCGACCTTGGTTTATATCTGCTTTGGGCTTCGTCCCACATATGGTTTATTTTGGATAAATGGTTTTCGAATGCATGCATGCTTTTTAGTGAAGGGTACAAATGTCTTCTCGTTAAAATGTTTTTTTATAAATTCTTGTTTTGTCCACTCACAGTTTTTAATGTTTTGACTGCCCTTCAGGTTGACATCGGATGTGGACTGTAGCAGAGACCGAGATATCACATGCCTCCTCCGGATCCTGGCGTACTCTGATAGCCCGGGAGGGCAAAGGTCGGAAATATCCCTTGTCTGATACTTCGTGTCAAACGGGAGCAGGGTCATCCCGCACTAATCCCGGGGGGATTGGGATGGGTCCTGTCAACGTGGTATCAGAGCGGGGTTGTCTCTATTCGAGTAACCGTGTAGCTCTTGGAGTATGTACGCAGGTCGAGGATGTGATATCTCAAGGGGCTGCAGTTCGTGGTCAACCTGATGTTGAGGTGCCGGTACGATAGTAAGTAGGATTGGCATGCCTCGGTTCGGCATTTGATGCCGGGGTTTCCATAGTTCTGTCGTGGATGACAGTGTGGGACCCTACAAAGGGATAAACAGTATTTTCGAGTTTTGATCGTGAGACGGTTAGTTGGGATCGTCTTTCACGATGTCGTAGGATCGGTTCCGACGATTGGTTTGGAGTTGCGACCACTCGATGGTCGGACTTTGGTTGGGTTAAATGGATTTACTGCAGTCGGCAGTTAGCAGCCGGATTCGAGGAATCCGAGTTGGATTGACGGTAGGATGGGATTGACGTCTTTTTGATGTCCAGACCGCGGGGTCGGTCAGATCGTGGATTTTACTGCCTTATGCAGTTGGGTTCTGGGGAACTCTAGGTGTGATCGTGGAACCCTACCGTATGTGTATGGTTCAGAAATGGAAGTTGACGAGTGGTTTGACTTGGATGACTATTCGGATTTGGATTCGTTAGTCGGTCTAGTCATTTCAGCTTGTGTGGGGACTACACTTCTCAGTCGAGGTTGTACTTATCGGTTAGACCTAGTAGGTTGTCGTGCTACATTAGTTGTGATGGATTGTTGGTACAACTAAGGTCATTGGTGACCTGGTAGAGGACGTTGGGTTAGCCGAGTTGCGACTGGTTAGAGTTTGATTTGGACAAGTTATCAGGGTTGGTACTTGTCGATGGAATCCTTGAGTGGTATCTGGAGTGGTTAATACAGGCGGTTGATTCCGTTGGATGCGAATCTCGATAGTGATGTCTGGTAGTTAGGTCTACACGTGTCTGTGGAAGGCACTACTACCGAGAGTGGTTGTAGCTGTGGTTGTTGGGAATCGGGGACGTTGAGGGGACGTTTCCTTTTCTCGTATGAGCTGTCAGGGTGACTATACCCAGAGTTGTCGGGTACGAGGGAGGCAGAGTTCTCCTTTTCGAGCAGAGGTACGGGGTCGTCGCTCGGTATGAGCGGAGATCCAGGAGTGTCTGATTTGCACACTTTGTGCTGATGCTGATAGGTGATGATACTGGTACTAGTGCTAGTGCTAGTGCTAGTGCCGGTGATCGTGATGACGATGAGTTACGGATCGGGGTGTGACATCCGTCATAATGGGCATATGTTCGGTATCTGTGGTTCAGGAGTGGATCTCAGATAGAGTTAAACTGGTTAGGGGACACGTGGTTGATGTCCGGGTATGTTGTTTCCAATCTGGTTGGAACTTCGAAATCGCAAGAGGTTACGATTGAGGTTACGAGAGGAATGCGGGTTTTCCGCATTGGTATTGGGTATGTCGAAGTCATTTTGGGTGACTTCTCAGGTTCTATCATAATTGATGGTGGTAGATGATGTAGATGTTATTGATGTTGTTGGTTGCCACTAGTACACTGATCGTGTATTGGTTGGTGGACCCGTGATTGTCTTGGGTCATCAGGTGGAATGAGTATATCGAAGTTAGATGACTGAGATTTCTCATTTTCTACTTGGTGGCAGACGATGTTGGATTACGTGGTGTGGTGAATGCAGCGAGCTTGGTTGTATTCACATAGGATGAGTTTTGATGTCACAGTCTTGTATCATCTTTGATTTTCCTCGGTGGAATGACAAGGATGATACAAGGTAATCAGTGATAACCCACAGTCTCGGCGTATCTCGACGTTGACTAATCTATTTAGATGTGGGAAATGGTTGAGGACTTTGGACGTCGTGACGATCGGGGATCGTGACGTCTATGGTCGGTTGATGTAGTGTTGGATCTGGATCATGATTTGGATATCCAGATAGGTGGAGAGTTTATTACTCTTACTTGGATGTTGAGTGGAGCATGATGGGACTGAACTTCTTTTCGAGGTAAATCCCATATGGCTTACTACTCGCCTGAGTAGTTGTCCGATGAGTAGTTGTCCGACGTGGTCGGATTTGGTCAACCTAGATGTGTTGATGTTGGGATTGGCTTCCTTACGATGTTAATCGAGGGTAATGTATAAATCGTTTGAACAGGTATCCGATAGGTTCAGATATGGTGCGTCTTGGTAGACGAGAACGAGATATTTCAGGTTTTGGAATCAGATTTCTGGATGACGATTCAGGATTTGATTTTGGAACTTGAAAAAGGATTTCTAGATTTGGGTTTTGGAATCGGATTCTGGGTGACGATTCAGGGTTTGATTCTAGAGCTTGACTGTGGATTTTCTTTTTATGGATTTGGGTTCGGAATGGTCATTCCTAATACTAGTTTATGGAATGATGATTTTGGATTCGAATTTGGGAAATGGTTAGGGATATGATATCTGAGTTTGGATTCGGGATTTCTTACGAAATTGCGGATTCGGATTCGGATTTGGAAATTGATAATGGGTCGGAGTTTCGTTTTGTCTAATGCTGGATTGGACAAATAAACTCCATAATTGAAACGTGTTTGACTACGACCTATGTGGTCTGGTTATTGTTGTGGTATGTCGATGGGTAGATGTACGTACTTTGTGCGTTGTTCGAGGTATGATACCAGGAAGACTGGTGATGTCTGGTGACGATATATAGGGTATACCAGTGGTACATTGGAGAGCGTATTGGTAGTCAGCTTAGTCCGATACCATTGGATTAGTTGGGGTCGTGAACTGGACATTGGAAACTGTGCATTGGGTCATAGTAGTTCCGATGGGCCTAGTTACACACAGGTCGAGTGTTTTGTTGGTATGCATATACTCCGGTTGAGTGAGTTGGTGGTTAGTATAACCACAAGGGAGTATAGTGTTAGTTTTCGACTGACGACTGTCAAGTGGTGACGGGTTGTCGGAAGTGTCAACGTGAATCGATTAGTGAGGTCTGATGACTCCCAGTGGGAGCAGACGTCAGGGTGGATTAGTGATTGAGAAGGGAACCGTCTAGTTTTTTATGTCAGCGAAAGGGTAGATTTGACAAGTGGTGCCAATTCGGAGCGTACGACTACGGTCATTCGACGTGGTCGAATGTAGTCGATACGACATGGGTGTTAGTGGTACGTCTGATTGCAGACGAGTATTATTCTGGTTAGTGGGTGTACTAGTGTACACGTGTCAGAAGATCGAATTATTTCCACGAGGTGGATGTGGAATCAAGATAGTTGGAGTTTCGAGAACGAAACTAATTAAGGAGGGAAGAACGGTTAGATTAGGTCGGTTGGAATTTCGAGGACGAAATTAATTAAGGAGGGAAGGTTGTAACGACCCGTCCCAAATTCCATGATTTGATTAGTGACTAATCACGATTAGTGAGACTAATCCGTGATTAGTAGAGCGGAATCGGACGAACGATGCGAAATGACCGTTTTGCCCCTAGTGGTGGCAAAACGTTGACTTTTCGATCGGGCGGTCAAATGGACTTTGACCGATGACCGTGATGTAGTTCGTGACGTCACGAGTTCATACACAGGTGGCACGTTCAATTCCGACGTTCGGGGAGGAAGTTATGACGTTCGGAAGTTTAGGGGCATTTTGGTAATTTTGGTTAAATGGGGGTCAAAAGTTGACCTTTTGACCGGGAGGTCCGATGGCCAAGGGTCGAAGACCGTTACGTAGATAAGGACGATACGAATCCATAGGCAGGCGGCACATTGAAATCGGACTTCAAACGGGAGAGTTATGGGTCACGGAAGTTCGATTTCACTATGCACGAACTTCGAGACGGGGACGTTTTGGTGAAATCTGATTTGGGTGGATATTTTGGTGGGCCCCATGGATGAGTGACAAGTGTCACTCATCCCATTGACTTGATCCCCCAAAATGTGGATCTATATAATTAATTAATATTATTTAATTATTTTTATAATCAAATCCACCAACCATTAATCCTAACCATCCATTTCAATTCTAACTTTAAATCCACACCCTTCATCCCTCATTCTCTCATCTGATTTCATCCCCTTCATTCTTCCTCACACACACACCCGAAACCCCATAACCCATAATCCTCCATTTTCTTCATTCTCCATTTTCAAACACCACACCACACATACCACCACATCTCATCATTTTTCATCTTATGTGTGACGTGAGGAAGGACCGTGATGATGAGGACGTGACGGCGAGGACTCACGGCGGCGAACCACGGCGGGGGAACCCGAAAACCCGTGAGGTACATTTTACTCAAAATTTGGATTTTTAGTTTTAGGGGTTTTCGATGATTTCTAAAGATTAGGAATGGTTTCTAGGGACCCTAGGAGTCTATTGGGATTGGATTCGAGGGTTAGGAAGGCCTGGAACGACCGTGAACGGCGGAGGAAGTCGCGGCCGCCATGGCCAAGCTCGAAGGTATGGTTTTTGATGTTTTCCTTCCATTTTGATGTCATAGGACTGTAGGTTAGGATTAGAGGATGAAAATGGGACAAACGGGAAGCATTTTGGTGGTCGGACGGCGGAGAACCGGCGGGGTCAAGCCGCGGGTCACGGCGACCCGGTTGCAGACATTCGGGTCGACCCGCGAGGAGGCAGGGATGACTGATGACGTCATCCTGATTACGTCATCATGTCAGGGATGACGTCATCATGTCAGACTGACATGTCAGACAGTGGGCCAATGGGAGCGTGACACGTGTCACTGTCAGGGCTGTCAGTGATGACGTCATGCTGACGTCAGCGATGACGTCAGCAGGTACTGTAGCGGCGCGTGAAGCCCACGCGCAGCCACTTCAGGCGGCGCGTGAGGGCGTGTGGCAGGGAATTTGGGGAAGGTTCCAACATACGAAATCATCTATTCGATGTAGCGAACATTTTGGGACTAGTTTCGTGTCAATCGGACACCGTCTCGATATGTTTCGGGGCATCGTAAGGTTTAGGTTCGGGATTAAAAATAGTTAAAATACGGAAAAATTACGGGGCTTTGGTAGGAGGTTAATTAAGTAGTTAGTAACCTTCTATTACGATTTGGACAGGTTTGGGAGTCCCGGTGACGGTGATCGGCTCGGGGAGCTGTATGGCACGCAAATCGAGGCGGCAGCTCGGACGGTCTGTGAGTGGACCTTGTTTTCTAAATTGGTGCATGCATAAATGTTTATTATATGTTTTATTACTTGTTTGATGATGTCATGGGTGCATTTGCATGTGGTTACGTATAAGCACGTATTTCGAGGTTTCGGCCTTATACGGTGCTTATACCGGTCTGTATTTCTTTATTGATTTAAATGAACTGGATTTGGATTTCAAAATGATAAACTCGGGTATGAGACCCATTTGGTTTTGTCTCGGGCATATGACCTCAGATATCGGGCACGGTGCCCAACTGATGTCCTATGTTCGGGCACGAGACCCAGTCACTTTACGGTTTATGATTTCAGGTCAGGGAACCTTAAATGGATTCCCAGGTTCATGACGGTTTATGGTAACCGACATGAACCCTTGTTATGGTATTATGGTTCATGACGGTTTATGGGAACCGGCATGAATCCTTTTTGGTTATTACGGTACATGACGGTTTATGGGAACCGGCATGTTACCTCGGTTATGTTATTACGGTACATGACGGTTTATGGGAACCAGCATGTTACCTGATTATGGATGTTATGGATCATGACGGTTCAGGGGAACCGGTCATGAATGTTTATGTTATGTATATATATGTTCATCTACCTTCCTTTACTTCTATTATCTCGTCCGGGGAGGGTCGTTGGCCTGGGTGGACCCCGGAGTAGTCACGGAGCACCGACTGAGTGGAGTCACCCCCCAGTTGGGTTCCTTACTCTCAGGAAGGCTATGGTTACTATTACCTCGGGTAGGGTCAGTGGTCTGCGGACATTGACCTTGACTTTGAGAAGACTCGGATTGAGACCCGGGTAGCACGCGCGTAGCTTTGGATACCGTGACAGGATTGGTTGTGTGACTTATATATATGTATGTGATGGATATATGATATATGATATGTGGTGTGTACAGGTGTGCACAGGATTTGAGCAGTGGCTCGTGTACTTGGTTTCTTTATGGTTTGGGGCCGAGTCCCTTATGGATTTGGGCAGTGGCCCGTATGGTCGTTTTCATTGTGGTCCTTTCGACCTTGGTTTATATCTGCTTTGGGCTTCGTCCCACATATGGTTTGTTTTGGATAAATGGTTTTCGAATGCATGCATGCTTTTTAGTGAAGGATACAAATGTCTTCTCGTTAAAATGTTTTTTTTATAAATTCTTGTTTTGTCCACTCACAGTTTTTAATGTTTTGACTGCCCTTCAGGTTGACATCGGATGTGGACTGTAGCAGAGACCGAGATATCACATGCCTCCTCTGGATCCTGGCGTACTCTGATAGCCCGGGAGGGCAAAGGTCGGAAATATCCCTTGTCTGACACTTCGTGTCAGACGGAAGCAGGGTCATCCCGCACTAATCCCGGGGGGATTGGGATGGGTCCTGTCACTCGACGTCCCAGACATCCAATTATAGCAATCCCGTTCCTGAGTCATTCTAGGGTCCGGTTTCTCCGTAGAATGGCCCGTCGCAGGCATTGCGCTGTGACTACTCCGGTTTACCTCATCCGGAGGAGACAGTATAATACGAGTATATCACCACAGTGCAGTACCAAAATAAAATCATTGATATCCACATGCACATATATATAGATAAAATCCAAAACCATACTCAAGTTTCACCAGACGGGTCTCAAGCCCAAACATCGTAAAATGTGCCATAATAATAATTTCAAGATCATCAAAACCATTTCTTGTTTCCAGCATGTGAATATATAAGTAAATCAGAAAAAATTTATGCATGCAAGGGTTTAATGAAATCGGGCCCACTCACAATACGATCACGCTGCGAATCTGCGCGTACGGACCTGTTCCAAGATTATCGTACAATTCCTGTCAGTCCAATTCATACGTAAGGGTCACTACAAGTCCTTAACATTTATCCAAAAATCCGAAACAGAAACTGGCTTGGGGAAACCGTCTAAACACGCTTCCCGAGACAACCGACCCTAAACTGACCCACCTAACTATCTCAGATCAACATGGTTAATTCACCAAAAATGTTCAGAATGATGAGAGGAATAAAAGTCATGTTGATCGTGATCAGAGATAAGCTCCAACGCGACCTCACGCGCCGCCCAAAGTGGCTGCGCGTGAAAGTCACGCTTCTGACACTGTAGCTGCTATAGTGTCACCGTCTTCACCCCATAGCCCTGCTATTCAGACCTTCAACCCGCGACATGACCCGGATAATTACCCTTCAATTCCTAATCAATTCCCTTCGTTTTTGATTCTATTATCTTCCCTAAACATCCAATTTAGGTTCTGTGATAATAATTAGTCAAAACAATCCCTTAACTGGTCCTTCGACCCGTGATCACCCAAACGGGTCGATCACCATAACTCCCTGGTTTCCAAACCATAGTCAAATTAAGTTAACATGAAGCATCCTAGGGCTAATACGAACTAGAATGAACGATCAATTGTGCCAGAAAGTACCTGGAAGTTGTCATCCCAAGCTCTGCAACTTCACTGGAAATAGTGGCCTCACTCCTAGCTTAATCGTGGCTGGTTCACCCTAAATTCGATACGGTTGAGTTCCAAACACTCCCAGAAGACTAAACCAAGCCTTGGTTTAGTCCAACAAGCACCAGGAATTAAATCTCGATTTCTCTCCAATTTTCCAGATTTTCAGTTTTCTCAGATTTCCTCTCAATCACTCGACCTCAGTCCTGCAGAGTGAAGACCACACAATTTGTACTCAGTTTAAACAAACCTTGCCACCCAACAGCTCGTAGAAGCCTCACTGCCCACTGAGATTTTTTCCCCGAAAAGCTTCGATCCAGAATAAAAAATGGTGTCCACTGATGAAGAATGACTCAGCCCACGTTGATACAGTCTGTAAGGTTTAGTTTAAATCCCCCCTTTCCAGTTCATTACAGCTTAAACTATTAAGATTGCTCAGAAACACCGTACACGGTGGTGCAGCCGCTGTCCCCCACGTTTTGCTACAGTAACCTATGAGTGAAATGACCAAAATGCCCCTAGTTTAGAAATTACCAAAATGCCCTTTACTTTCCAGACCCGTAACTCCGCCATCCGACGTCCGATTTCAGCGTGCCGCCTGTCAACGGACTCAGGGCTTCGAGACCTAGCTAACGGTTCTCGAGTCATGTAAAAATTAGTTGTCAAACAAAAAGTCAACATTTTCACCCTTTTGTCCAAATTACGGTAATGCCCATGAACTTCCGATAGTCATAACTTTTTCCCTGATCGTCCGAATTGGACGTGCCACCTGTCTATGAACTCTTGACGTCCCGAAATACGTCACGGTCATCGGTCAAAGTCCGTTTGACCCACCAATCAAAAGTCAACAAATTGGGCAATACAATTCACAGGGGTAAAAACGTCAATTCATACATAAATTTACACAATCCTCAAATTTCCGAGGTGTTACACCCCGTTAGTTGTAATATCGGGCCAGAGGCCCAGTTGATTGTGGAATCGGGCTTAAGTCCCAGTTCGGTTTATGAAATTAGAATTCGGGCATGAGACCCGATTGAACTGTAGATTTAGGCTGAGGCCTGTGAAAGTGAATTTGAATCGGATTCAAGGAATCCTGTTGAGATGAATCGGGTATGAGTCCCAGTTGAAATATTTTTTGAGAAAGAAAGTATTTGAAAATGTATATATACCCTTCATATGATTTATTTGGTCTCCTCCAGCCATCGACCTGGAGAGTCACGATCCACAGACCAGAATGGGTATCCCCATAGGGAGCCCATTCCAAGAGTGGGAGTTATGATGTGGTCCCGGACCAGATTCCGGAGAGATGCTCGGACTTGATCCGGAGATAGAGCTCGGAATAGATCTGGAGATAGAACCTCCCAGATGGAGAATTCCTGGGGGTAGACTCGGAGTGAGACCCCGAGTAGTGTGCACAGTAATATAGAGATGAATCATGACATATATTGGGGATGTGTTCCCTAGGAGCTGTGTGCCCTGAGTTTGCATCTTTTCGGAAGTGCCAAGGATGGGATATATGTATGTCTTTACATATGAGATTTCTTGAAAAGTGAATTGGGGGCATAGACCCCGAGTTTTATGTTTTGGAAAGTGGTTTGGGGCGGAGACCCTGTATTCTATGTTTTGGTATTTCACTGAGAATGGTTTTGGGTTGAGACCCACGTGACGTGATTTGGGCAGAGTCTCGCATGATTGGTTTTGGGCTGAGTCCCTACGGAAACTAGTTTTGGGCTGAGCTCCAATATAATTTGATTTACATTTTGGGCCAAAGCCCTAATGGTTTTGTAAATGTTTTGATAAATGGTTTTTGGATGCATTCATGCTTTTCAGTGAAGGGCATAAATCTTCTTCTGGTGAAATATTTTTATTAAAATATTTGTTTTGTCCACTCACAGTATTGATGTTTTGAATTCTCTTCAGGTTGATCGTGGACGCGAGCTGTAGTAGAGACTGAGACATCACACTCCTCCTCCAACGATCCTGGCGTACTCTGGAAGCCCCGGTGAGGGCTAGAGATGGAATTATCCCTGGTCTGACACTTCATGTCAGATGGGAGCAGGCACGTCCCACGTTAATCCCGGGGGATTTGGGACGGGTCCTGTCACCAGCGCTGAGTCAACTTCATGTTTACCAACCAGATCGAAAAAACCATGGAAGTTTACAAAGATGACAAGCTTGTTAAGAGAAATATGGATGACGAGAACATCCCAAACCTAGAAAAGATGTTCAAGGTTCTAAAGAAGTACATGATACACCTCAATACCACCAAGTGCATCTTCAATGTGGGTTTGGCAAGTTCTTAGGCTATATGATCAGTCAATGAGGCATCAAGGTGAACCCTGAGAAGATGAAGGCCATCCTTGATATGCAGCCCCCTCAATCTAACAAAGACATCCTGAGCCTTACTGACCGAGTAGCTGCCCTCATTCGCTTCATCTCCAAGGCCACGGATAAATGCACCCCCTTTTTCAAGACCCTAAAAAGTAAGAACAAAAGGATCGACTGGGCAGAGGAATGCAGCACAGCATTCGTGAAGCTCAAGCGGTACATGAGCATGGTACCACTCTTGTCCAGACCAGAGAATATAGAGCACCTCTTTGCATACCTTTCAGTATCCACCTCGGTTGTGAGCTCCGTCCTCATCATCCGATGTTCAGGGGCCGAACACCTCATCTACTATGTCAGCAAGGCCTTCTAAGACGCTGAAACCAGGTACCCTAGCCTCGAAAAGCTTGCTTTAGCTCTGGTAGTCACTGCCAGGCGACTCAGACAATACTTCTAGGCACATGATATTAAGGTCGTCACCAAAAAACCACTCCACCAAGTCCTTTAGAAGCCTGACACCTCTAGTCGCCTTATCAAATATGAAATCGAGCTCAGCGAGTTCGATATCTCCTACGTCGCCAAGACGACAGAGAAAGGACAGGCAATGGCCGATTTGATTGCAGAAGAATCGTACCAGCCTACGCAATGCATGCCTCTAGAAGACACTCCCCAAGGAGAACCACCTTCCGAGGAAGATCCATCACCAACCAAGACACCCACCATCGATCCATAATGCCCATGTTGGACACTGTATGTCGATGGTTCCACCTACCATAGCAGATCAGAAGCAGGCCTAGTCCTCACATGTAACGACCCGTCCCAAATTTAAAGGATTAATTAAGATTAATGAAGGATTAGCGAAGCTAATTGGGAATTAGCCGAGAATTAACGGACGTTCAGGGCAAAATTACGATTTTACCCCTAAACAAGGGCAAAAGGTTAAATTTTAACTTGGAAGGTCTGATGGCCGAGAACCGAGGACCATTATGTAGATCGAGTCGATACGAGTCCGTAGACAGGCGGCACGTCGAATTCGGACGTTCGATGGAAAAATTATGGTTCAAGAAAGTTCCGAGGAACTATTGCACATTTTACGAGATGAATGCCTTTTGGCATTAAGTGGGCCCCATATATTTTGAATCGGCCCAATGGATGAGTGACAAGTGTCACTCATCCATTGCCTAGTATGTTTACATACATGCATATGTTTTTAATGAAGGGCATAAAGGTTTTTTTTATGAAATGTTTTTATAAATTATTGTTTTGTCCACTCACAGCTTTTAAATGTTTTGACTGCCCTTCAGGTTGATCGCGGATGCGGGCTATAGCAGAGACCGAGACACCACATACCTCCTCCAGATTTTGGCGTACTCTGAAACCCCAAGCGGGCTAAAATTGGAATTTCCATTGTCTGACACTCCGTGTCAGACGGGATAAGGTGCATCCCTTGTTAATCTCAGGGAGGATTGGGATGGGTCTTGACAGGTGGTATTAGAGCACGATTAACTCATATGATACTCAGGACGCACTGATACTGACAAGTGTTATCAGAGCAGAGTTGCTCCTTTTACTCTGAGTTCCAGAGCAGGTTTTGCTCTCTAAGTGAGGCACAGGTCAAGGATGTGATGCCTCTATAGTGGTAATAGCCCATCATCAACCTGATAGTTAGGATATCGGTATGATAATTAGTAGGATTGAATCGTAGATCATCTTGGTTCGGCGCTCGATGTCGGGGTTGCCATAGTTTTGTTATGGTTGGCAGTGTGGGGCCCTACGGAGTAGTTAGTACAGGCGATTGATTCCGTTGGATGCGAAGTCTCGATTGCGATGTCTGGTGGTTAGGTCTGCATGAGTTTGTGGCAGGAACTACTACCGAGAGTGGGTGTAGTTACGGTTGTTGGGAATCGGGGAAGTTCAGGGGACGTTTCCTTTTTCTTGTATGAGTTGTCGGAACGATCGTACCCAGAGTCGTGAGGTACGAGAGAGGAGAGACAACGAGCCACGAGCTGAGGGTGTCTCAGTCGTGATGTGCTCATGGTTGGCTTCTATCACTACACTACAAAGAGGATTCGTCGGCTAGTGTAGATTCGTCTTGGGAATCGTGTGGGATATGGTTTGGTGACCAATTCCCCGATGATATGAGATTTAGGACACAAGTGTGTGCTCAGAAGTGGTGATTAGACAGAATGGCATAAATGGACGACGCGAGTACTGCGGTGAGGATTAGCGACCAACCGATCAAAATTGGTTAGATATGGTGGTATGCAGAGATTTGATTGCAGATCACAACAGGAGTCCATTGTGACTCTTCAGTCGAGCGGTACATCAGGTTAGTATGAATTGACATCCGTTTGGATGTGCATAAGCAGTAGTCACGGACACGTGGATGGTGTCCGGATGAGCTGAGGACTTGAAAGTCCATTTCGGATTGGTTATGGTTGACTGCGGTTGACCATACCTCCTGAGTTTCGGGTAGGCTTGTTTGAGGAGAAATTTGATTGTGAGAAATAGAATGGGTCATTACAATAGTTATCGACAGTCGTCGTTGGTCTGGAAGGTTGGAAGAAGCCGAAGAGAATCTATGGAGGTGTTTAGTTCGAAAAGGAATAGACTAAGCATTACAGTAATTATCATACAATACTCTTAGTCGAGGATTTGGGAAGTCCAGAGGTTGGACTTGACACCCAGTTGGAAGCATACCTATTTCCAACATGGTTGCAACTACTCTCGATTTCGAAGTTGATGAAGGAGACTTCTCGTTTTCTACCCTTTAGCAGGTAGTATAGGTGCCGGAGGATGACATTGGATGAACTTTGATGTCATCATCATGGATTCTCCTTAATTCTTCCCTTGGTGGGATGACGAGGAGTGATGTGACAGCTAAAGGTTCAAAGAGGGTGTAAGACCAAACACCTAGGCTGTGGGTCAAATTTGAGTGATTCGAAGAGCGGAAAGTACTTGGCGTCACTGGAGGTGACAAGTGAATGACTGGGATCTGGCAATCAATAGGGTGAATTACCTTGCTGATTATGCTAAGCTACGAGCAAAGGAAATAGTATCGTGAGATAGTTGAGACTCAGAGTGAGTCCAGATTTCGGCGTAGGTCACGGAGTGACAGGAGGTGAGATATCTCTGAGTGGGAGCAAGGAAGATAGCTTTCGGATCGTATGCTGAATAGGATATCAGCTTCTGTTGTCAGATAAGAAGAACTATCAGACTGTAAAGTCGACTTGATGGTAACTTGAAGAGGATAACCTTAGTGATAGTACGTGTTGTAACCTGCTGGGTGTAGGTTGGAACATGTCAAAAAGTTAGACTATAAGGATCTAAAATCAACTTAGTATAATTGACCCGTCAGAGTGAGTGACAGGCGAGGACGTCGACCTTCGTCTCAAGTGAGACTTACGAGCCAAAGTGTGATTGTGTCGGACGTGTACTTTTACACAGGCACTCTCGTTATGTGTGCAACGATCCGTGTGCAGGGAGGTGATTGGATACCCCAGTTTGGTTGTGGAGTTAGGTAGGTTTGAATTTCGAGCACGAAATTATTTAAGGAATGAAAGTTTTAACAACCCGTCCCAAATTTAAACGATTAATTAAGATTAATGATGGATTAGCGAGGCTAATCGGGAATTAGCTGAGGATTAACGGACATTCAGGACAAAATTACGATTTTGCCCCTAAACGAGGGCGAAAGGTTGACTTTTGACCCGGGAGGTTTGATGGCTAAGGGCCAATTTCCATTACGTAGATCAGGTCGATATGAGTCCGTAGACAAGCGGCACGTCGAATTCGGTCATTCGACGGAAAAGTTACGGTTCACGAAAATTCCAAGGAATTATTTCACGTTTTACGAGACGAATGCCTTTTGGCACTAAGTGGGCCCCATATATTTTGAATTGGCTCAATGGATGAGCAACAAGTGTCACTCATCCATTGCCCAGTTTGTTTACATACATGCATATCCCAATTTTCCTCATTTCGTGTGTTTTCCCTGATCTCACCCAAAACCATTCTCCAAAACCCTTTTAATCCATGCTTGAGTGGACTTGGGAGATTGAGTGAGAGACAGAGAAGTGCTGTGGAGCTAATGAATGGCAAGGAGGCAGCAGGGCTGTTGTCCACGACGGAGGAAAGGTAAACTCGTGGCCCATTTTATGTTTTTTACTTCCATTTTTCGATTGGCACATTAGAAACGTGGTATGGGGTTAAATGAGTGTTTATTAGGTTCAGATAAGTGGGTGGGATGGCCATTGGACGGAGGGGAATGGCTGAGCCAGCCTAAGGATGACCGGGGAAAAACAGAGTCGTAGATGGAGGATTGAACAATCGAGATTTAGGCTATTTTCTAGGTTTTTAATCCATAGAAAGCTAAGTATTGATGAAACATAGAGATTAAGACTGGATTGGATCAAATTGGACGAAAATTGCACGAGTTATGGGGCTGGACCGGTCACGCCGGTCCAGGTGAACCAACTGTACAGTGTTGAACCTGACCGGGTCAGTTGGAGCTCGGTGACGAGCACTATAGCGGCGCGTGGCTCCCACGCGGATGGGCTTCTGCCAGTGCGTGTGGGCACGTGGCCCATCTTTTGGAGATGACTTCAACTTGTGAAATACTTTATTCGATGTAAAAAATATTTTGGGACTGGTTTCGTGTCGATCATACACCGTCTCGATATTATTTGGGACGTCCGAAGGTTTAGGATTGGGATTAAAAATACTTAAAAATTCGAAAAAATTACGGGGCTATAGTGAGAGGTTATTTAAGTAGTTAGTAACCCTCTAAAGTGATTTGGACAGGTTTGGGTGACGGTGTTTGGCCCCAGAAAGCCGTATGGCATGTGTATCGAGGCGGTAACTCGGACGGTCTGTGAGTGGATCTTGTTTTCTAAATTAATGCATGCATAAATGTTTATTATGTGTTTTAATAATTTTTTTTGTGATGCCATGAGTGCATTTGTGTGTGGTTACGTATTCGCACGTATTTCGAGGTTTTGGCCTTATACGGTTCCTATTCGGGTTTGTATTTCTACGATGGTTTAGATGAAATGGTTTTGGGTTTAAAAAAAGATAAACTCGGGCATGAGACCTATTTGGTTTTGTCTCGGGCATGTGACCCTATTGATGACCTACGGGTCTGAGTCGTGGTTGCGGCGAGTGTTATGTGCACGGTGACGGACGATACGACACTCGCCTCCAGACTGGGATGTATTCCTTCCGGAGAGGTCACGATGCACAAATCATTGTCGAGCAGCCACTGGAGGCTCGACTTCGGAGTGCTGACGGTTCAGGCTATCGATCGGTGATGAGTGTTCCATGATCTAGTGGTGGTCGCGACGGTTGATTCGTTCACGGTGACATACCAGGATTGAGGGTGGTCCTGGACGGATGGTTACACACATCACTAGGATCGGAATCATGGCTGACCCTGAGATATCGGGCACAATTCCCAGTTGAGTCATGAGTTCGGGCTTGAGGCCCAGTTACTTTACGTTTATGATTTCGAGTCGATGACCCTAAATGGATTTCCGGATTCATGACGGTTTATGGGGACTAGGCATGAATCCCTTGAAAGGTTTTAAGAATTTTTTCAATATATATATATATATATATATTCATATACCTTCCTTATTTGGAATGTCTCCTCCAGGAAGGGTCGTTGGCCTGGATGGACCCCAGAGTAGTCACGGAGCACTAATTGAGTGGTGTCGCCCCCGTTGGGTACCTTACTCTCAGGAAGGCTTATGGATTATAACCCCCAGGGAGGGTCATTGAACTACAGACATTGACCTGGGTGGACCCTAGGGAGACTTGGGCTTTGAGACCCCGGATAACACGCGCGTAGCTTTAGAAACCGTGACAGGATTGGTAGCCTGATTTATATGTATATGTTATATGATATATGATGTACTGGTTTTGACTGAGTCCCACATGGATTTGGGCAGTGGCCCGTATGATTAGTTTCATTTACCTTTTTGGGCCAAGGCCCTAGTGGTTTGGTAAATGGTTTTCGAATGCATGCATGCTTTTTAGTGAAGGGTAAAAATGTCTTTATGAAAATGTTTTTATAAATTATTGTTTTGTCCACTCACAACTTTTAAATGTTTTGACTGCCCTTCAGGTTGATTGCGGATGCAGGCTGTAGCAGAGACCGAGACATCACATACCTCCTCCGGATCCTGGCGTACTCTGAAACCTTGAGCGGGCTAAAGTTGGAATTTCCCTTGTCTGACACTCCGTGTCAGACAGGATTAGGCGGGTCCCGTGTTAATTCCAAGGCGGATTAGGACGGGTCCTGACAGGTGGTATCAGAGCACGGTTAGCTCATATGATACTCAGGACGCTCTGATATTGACCCGAAATCATAGTATCAGGGCTTCCAAGAAACTGCGCATCTTCAGCAACTCCCAGTTAGTCGTCAGCCAGATCAACAACGGGTTCAAGGCTAAGGATGTGTCCATGACTTTTTACTTGGCCCTCACCAAGCAACTCCTCTAAGCCTTCCCAACATATGAAATTGGAAAGATCCCCCAATAAGAAAACAGCCATGTCGATGCTCTCGCACGACTTTCATCCTCTTTGGACGAGAAAAAATGACATAAAGTACTAGTTGAGGTCCAACACAGGCCGAGCACAAGACCATGCCCAATATACACCATCAAAACCAGCCCAACTTAGATGGACCCTATCGAGGCCTATCTCTAGGATGACACAATTTCGAACGAAAAACTTGAGGCCAAGAAGATCAGGCGACAAGCTATTCTCTATACAATCTAGCACGACCATCTCTACAAGCGTGGCTTCACCACCCTGCTCTTGAAATGCCTAACACTAGATTTTGGGGACTAAGTCCTCCGAGAGATGTACGAAGGCATCTGTGGAGACCACTTAGGAGCAAGAATCTTGGCACACAAGACATTCAGACATGGCTACTATTGTCCAACAATGCTTTCAGATGCTACTGCCCTTACTAAAAAAAATGCTACAAGTGCCAATGACATGCACAAATTCCTCACCTCCCAATTGTGTGCCTCACTTCTATGATGAGCCCATGCCCTTTCTCACAATGGGGACTCAACCTAATAGAGTAGATGCTGGTAGGCAAGGGAAAACTTAAACATGCAGTGGTGGCTGTGGACTACTTCACCAAATGGGATGAGCCAAAACCATTGGAACCTTCACAACAACTTAGATCGAGCAATTTGTCTACCAAAACATCATATGTCGTTTTGGAATTTCGCACACTATCGTTATTTAGGCAATATTTTGGGATAATTCCAACTTTTTTCACACTTATTCTCCATATTGTATAAGGATTTCAATCCTAATTCCTTTTGTTTTATTATTTTCACTCCTTTTATTATAGGAAATGTTTTTAATTAGTTTTCTTAGATATTTAGGAACCATTTTCCTTATAGAATTTACTGTAAACTCCTATTTATTTGAGGATTAATAATTCTCCTATAAGTAGAGGTCCTAGGACAAATTTAAAAGGAGACCCATTATTTCATAAACTATTATTTTCCTAAGATTTAAACCTAGCCAACTTCCATTGAGTTAATAAAAGAGTTTATAGCCAATTTCCTTATGTTTATTCATCTTTGCAAAGTTCCTTCTTTGATTCAGAGAGCCTTGTGAATAACAATCCATTCTCCATTCACTTTGGTTTCTCAAATGACACTTTGAAATCAATGTGTAACTATTTCCTTTCACCTAAACTCTTGAATTGAATCATGGTTGTAATTATAGTTCGTTATTTGTGATGGTTTATATCTTCATATGCTTGTGAACTTAAATTCAATCTGCATGTGTTTTACTTTCTGAATCTTGATTACTTTGTATGTTTTGGTGCTTAATCTAAAACTTTATTGTAAGTGTTTGAGCTCTCTATCGAGGCATTTAGCCAATAACTTAAGGTGAGTCATATTATAAGTGTTTGAGCTCGTTATTAGGCATTTATAACGTAAAAAAAAATGGATGCAATTGAGGTAATTAAGGTAGAATTTTGTGATTGGTTTAATGGTTGCAGGTATTGGCGTGAAGATATGGTAAGTGGGTAATGGTGATTGCTTATGTATATGTTAGTTAGGAGTAGAGTAAATAATGTGATTGTTGATTTGGATTTGCCTACGTAAAAGTGTCAGTTTTATCTATGAAACGAATCTATGGTTTGCAAGTACAAATTAACATGAGCATTCACATTTAAATTCTTATTTGTAAAACGTAACTTCTGTTACACATTTTCATAAACCCCCTATCTTTATTCTTTCTACTAAACGTTAATCATACATAGGTATCCTCAATCAACGGTCCAGAACAATCCCTATTTACCAATGTTACATCTACAAAAAGAAAAGTGTTTTAAATGGCATACACTTTCATAAGTATTGATAGTTACTTTGTGTTTACTTTAATACTTAGTTTTAGCATAATCAATGCCAGGTTTTTCTCTCAAGGTATGTGTTCGATGGTTAGGTCAATGAACTTCGAGGCTAACGATTCCATAGCAGCGTAGTAGTAGGCCATGCAGAGATTATTACATGTGTAGATTCTTGTTATCTGATTGACTATCAATTCTGAATCCCCTTAGATCTCGACTTGTAACCTCCCATCCTAATTAGTATTTCCTTTCCAATGATCGATGCTTCATACTCCGCTTGATTGTTGGTTATGTTTTCCCAATCTAGTTTAAACGAATCTGGTGGGAGACTCATTCTGGATCGATCAAGAATATCCCAGATCTTGCTGAATCTTTAGTATTAGATCTATCAAAATACAATTTCCAAGGAAATATGTTTAACATGCTAACCCATGGAATAGGCTCTCTTCCGATGTCGACATCCGGGTATTCTGCTCAGAAATTAGGAATGCTTGGCCTTTCACTGCCTTTTATGGCACATATGGGAAGTTGAAATCGAATAAGGCCAAGCTCTATTTGCTTATCCTCCATCTCAAGATAAGCCGTGATAACATATAATTTAGCAAATTTGTCTGGGCGATGATCTGGATGGGGAAAGGTAACATGTAATGTCTTAACTTGATGGCCATGAAGTATAATGCTAGGCATAACTTTTCCACTGCCATGTACCTTTCCTCGACATCTGTTAGGGTCCTACTCAAATAGTATACTACCTGTTCTTTTTCTTCCTCATTATCATGAGCCAGCAAGCTCTTGACGGTGCTTTATGACGCATATATGTACAGCTTCAAGGGTCTGACTACCTTAAGTAGCATCAAAACTGAAGGTTTGGATAGATATTCTTTGACTTTTTAAAAGGAGGTTTGATGTTTTTCCTCCCACTTGAATTCTTCTACATCCTTGATCTTCACTAGTGAGGAAAAATGCCTAGATTTTTCTCGATAAGTTGGCTATGAATCTTCTAAGGAAGTGGACCTTGTTGAGAAGGCTTCAAAGTTGCTTTTTTTTTCGGGTGGAGGTGAATCCATGATTACTTTGGCTTTGTTCTTATCCACCACTATTCCTCTTTGATGGACCAAGAAACCCAAGAAGTTTCCTGCTTGGACTCCGGATGCGCATTTTTTGGGGTTCATCTTCAGCCTATGCTGTCTCATCTTCAAAAAAGCTTGTCAGAGGTCACTGATATATTTTTCCTTGCCTTGGGACTTCACCATGACATCATCAATGTAGACATTTAGATTCTTCCCTATCATTTCATGAAAAATAGAATTCATTGCTCGTTGATAAGTAGCCCCCGGGTTCTTCAAACCTAAAAGCATGACAACATATTGGAATGCCCCAAGTGTCCGGAGCACCTAAATGAAATTTTGTGAATGTCATCCTCTCCTAAGAGGATATGATTATATCCCGTGTTTCCATGCATAAAGGACAGGAACTCGTTATGTGATGCACCATCAATTAACATGGTCGCCATAGGCACCAGGTATTCATTCTTCATATTTGCTTCATTCATGTTGTGGTAATTAACGCATATTCTGACCTGCTAGGTTTTCACTTTCATTACTGGTACTATAATGGATGCCCATTTTTCATATTTTTTTTGTTCGTATGAATCCCGCTTTGAGGAGTTTACCAATCTCATCCTTGACTTTCAGTTCAGTTTCTATTGACATCCTTCTTCTTGGTTGGCAAACTAGTTTATATCCTTCCTTGATAGGTGGACGATGCTCGACTACTGTCAAGTCCTGGCATCTCCATATAGTGCCATGAAAAACAGTCTCAAAATTCTTTTAGAGGTGCAATCATTTCCTCTTTCATTGTTTCTTCTAGTATCTCACTTATGTAGGTCGGTCGAGGGTCTTCCTCAGTTCCCATATTGATCTCATCCAAGGGATCCTGAGTCTCAAGTGGAGGTTTATCAACTTCTGAGGACCAAAATTTTAAGACTTCTAGTAGTAGCATATCATCCTCTTCGTCATGTTCTCCGGTGTCACGCATAAACTCTGCCATATGGATGGTTGGACTCTGCATTCCTTGCTCTCCAGCAGGCTCAGGTTGACCTTCATCAAAAGACACTTCACAAGATGTAGCGTAAGATTTTTTTTGCTCACCCCAGTACACCTACAATCTTTCCTTTATAGACCGGATTACTTCCTCTTGGCCTGCTTCTCTGTTAGGTTCACTATCCATTCTAAGATCCCCACACTGGGAGGGAATGTTCGACTCTTCTTGGGATAGGAACCCTTCCTCGTACAATTTGTGGGCCATCAACCTATTAGGTCAGCTATTCTCATATTTTCTAGTTAGTTTGATGCTACCCATCTCAGGATTGTAGAAATTAGCTACTGCTTCCATAGGGTTAACCATGAATGGCCTTGAATCTACCTGGATGATTCCTCAAGACCCTCTATCGTGGGTGGCGTTGTCGGGATTCCACATGGAGATATGTTGGTGTAGGGTAGATGGGACACACATACTCGTGTGGATCCGATCTCTTCCAAGTAAAACATTGTAGGCTGCAATGTTGTCCACCTCAAATAATTCCAACATCAACTTCTTTGATCCCACTATGATTTTCAAGGGTAGAACCTCATTAGTTTTAGTGACGGCCCAGCTGAAGTTAGACATTATAGCCGAAGTCGAAACACTCTCGTAATGTTCTATTCAATTTTTTCAATATTTTAATAGGTAGGACGTTGATGGAAGCCCCTCCATCTATCTTCTTTTTTTCCATCAGGATACCTTCATGATGAGTTGTGATGAAGATAAGCTGCAGATGGTCTGTCATTTCTTTAGTCGGGATAGTAAACAATGACTTTCCCTAGCAACGAATGGCCTTCATGATAACATCAGGAACTTCATCCATTTGGATTTGAATTATTTCTCAAGAAGGCTCGTAGATAGAAATATCACTGACTATCTGGTTGACTTAGTGATACACATGAACCTCAACTTTAGGTTCCTGTTCTATGTCAAATAAGGTAGCTAGTTCCATAACTTCCAGCAGGCCTTTTTCAAATTCCATTACTTCCTTCTTGGTCACATCCTATTCATAGCTTTGCTGGTTTTCATCCTTAGGTGATTCCTCAATCGGATTCCCCGTATTATAAGTTTGCTTGTTCTCCAAGTCTCCTTGGGGGAAGTTCCTAAATACGAGCTTTCTCCTGAATGTAGAATTTTTTTTTTTGAGATAGTACTGAGGTGAGTATCTTTATTTCGATCATTCTCCTCCTCTTTTTCCATCTTGGGAGGACTGGTTAGCTTTTTCTTGGTTTCCAGAGGTATTGTTGGTTCTTCGGGAAGCTTTGCCCCTCAAGCCCTTCTTGGTATGAAGGTATGTCTCGTACTGTCTCTAGATTCTTCTCTTGGCAGTTCTTCCTAACTCCTTGGCTGGCTTCCCGTTCTTACTTGCCATATACCACTTTCTTTCTAGGATTGTAGCTTTGAAAGGTTTGGCAATTTTGGTGGCCTTATCCGGAGGAATTGGTTTTTGTTTTATGATTTTTGCTGGCCACTTTGCCCCCTAGCACACTAACTAGCTTTCTATTCTTGCTCTTTCCTAGTATCTCCTGATTTCTGAGTTTTGGAGTCCTACAGAGCCTTGATTTTGGGGACATGAGAACCATATTTCCGATCAAGTATATCCGGAATATCGTCATTCCGACCTTTCCCTACATATTCTAGCTTCATCTTAATGCTTGAGGTTGAGGTTGTAGGGACATATTTGATAGGTCCTCAAATAAACATTATTTTATATTATTTTATACCCTTTATACTTGAATTTTAATATTAAAATAATAAATAATTAGATAAAATAATTTATTTTGTGTTATTTTTGTTTAAACAACTAAAGTTTGTAATTTGGAACATTTTGACGAAAAAATCGTCTCGGTCGGAATTATAACGAAGAAATTATGGACGAGTTTCGGTGAAATTATATACTAATTAATTTTTATTTTGCAAACCCAAATTAATAATAAATCCAGCCCATTCTTTTCTTATTTGCAGCCCAGAAAAATTGCCCAGCCCACAATCCATGGCGAGGCCCAGCTGCAGCAACAACACACCTTCTTTGAGGCACGCATTTGAGCCTTCTTTGAGAGAAACTTTGGCAAAGTATTTCCAATACAAAGTTTAGAGTTTGAGTCCATATTTCCCAAGTTTATTTCCTTCATCTTCATAAGGTTTCGTCCGCTGTCGGAGAATCGTATGAATAACAATCCATTGTTTTCATCCACCTTGAAAGTGTAACAATTACTCTCCATTTACTCAAACTCTCATTTTTGTTATTGGTTTTGATTATAGTTCAATATATGTGAAGTATTTTCTTACTAATATTTGTAAGTGTTAAATGCAATCTCCATGTGTCTTACTTTATGAATTTTAGTTATTTTATACATTCTAGTGCTTCATACTTCAATTCAATGTTAAGTGTTTTATCCGTTGTCGGTGCACTTAGAGTAGAATTGAAGAGACTTAAGGTTGATCGATGTCGGCACATTCAGTCAAAAACAAAAGGTAAATCATGTTGTAAGTGTTATCCGCTGTCGGTGCATTTATAATATTGAAAAATGTATAAAGGTAATTGAGACGATTAAGGTAAAATTTCGTGA
This sequence comes from Prinsepia uniflora, assembly GCA_032719365.1. Taxonomy (NCBI): domain Eukaryota; kingdom Viridiplantae; phylum Streptophyta; class Magnoliopsida; order Rosales; family Rosaceae; genus Prinsepia; species Prinsepia uniflora. Next base: position 68,702,571 of record CM064867.1, on the reverse strand, counting down.
TTGTTTTAATATTTGCAATTATTAGAGTGTTGGTAAGATTTGTGTTTTAAGAAGGTTACTTGTACATGAATTAGAGTAGAAGTAAAATTAGTTTATCTATGCTTTTACTTATTTACATAATTACAAACCTTTTCAAAACCCCATTTTTATTCTTTATTCTTTTATTCTTTCATACTTTTAGTTTATTATTCTTTGATTCTTTCATTTCTTTATTCTTTTATTCCTTTACTCTTTAATTTATTGATTATTTGATTAGTTAATTCTTTTATTCTTTTATTCTTTAATTCTCTATTCTTTTATTCTTTAAATCATTAATTCTTTAAATTGTTAATTCTTTGATTATTTAATTCTTTGATTATTTAATTCTTTAATTCATTATTCTTTTATTCATCTCCCACTAACACATTATTAATGTCCCTAATTTCCCCGGTTAAGAACGATCCCTATTTATCAATACTACATCTACACAAAAAGGGTTTAAATTGCATAACACTCGAATTACATGTTTAATTTAATGCGTAGTTTGGGCGTAGTCAATTTTTGGCGCCCTTGCCGGGGAAATTAAAATCATTCATAATGTGTATATAAATTGTTTATACATAAAATGTTCATACTTGTGAGTAATGTTTACATATTGTACATGTGTTTAACTTTTATTTTTACACTATTCCATTATTCTTGTTTAACTGACCTTATTCCATTACATTTTATATCACTACTCTTTATTCCATTAACTTTATATTCACACTTTTTCTTTATTCCCTTAACTTTAAATATATTCCATTAACTTTATTCCTTTAACTTTCTTTTAATTTTATTCCATAAACTCTATGTTCCACTAACTTTATGATTACACTTATTTTATTCTTATATAATTATTTATTTGGTTATGTCTTGATAAAATTTAAATTAAAATTAAAAAAATTCGAAATAAAAAAAATTAAAATAAAAAATCTTATCTTAGCTTTATGTTAGTGTTAATTCATACTTGTAAATAAATGTTGTATATATTACCTTTTATACTTGTTCATAAATTGTTCATAACTTTTATATTTTATACATACATACTTGTTCATAATAGACTTTCATTTATGTTTGTTTATAATTCTCTTACTTGTCATATTATTCTTGTTCATACTTGTACATAATGTTCATTCTTTTTAATTGTTCATAAATGTTTATGGTACATGTTCACTTTTCCTTATTTTTATTTTTATTTATAAAAAACATAAAATTCGTAAAAAAAAAAAAATTCTTTTCTTCATTTATTTAATTTTTAAATTCCGAAAAAAAATAAAAAAATAAATATAATTAATTTAAAAAATTTAATTAAAAAAAAACTTTATTATCTTCACTTTGTGTTAGTGTAAATCTAAATTGTTAAATAAATCTTATACATATATTAGTTTGTTAATGAGAAATTGTTTTGTAAATATCATTACTTGTGAATGAAACCATACTCGTAAATAAATTGTTCATACTTGTATAAATTGTTCATACGTAAAGTGTCATATTATATTTGTAAATTGTGCATAAAAACATACTTGTAAATAGATCTTGCATTCATGCATTAGTCTCGGCTATATGTAGAACACTTGTGCTTCGAAATTTAGATTTTAATCTTTAATCGGTGAAGACTCTTTTGTTAACTCTCACCCACGGTGATTGTTAACACTTGAGTCATCTTAATTCCTCTGGAGTAAGAAATTTTCGAGAGTGATGTCTAGGACAAGAGACGGTACTCATAACGGGTTTGGGTCTAAGAAAGGGACATCAATGGAGTTTAAGCCTCGGGATGTCTTGAAATTAGCCCTGCCTCTTATGTGTATTCTTTTTAACCTGGTCACCTTTGAACTTGCCCAAACAGTTGAATTAATCCAAGATATTTACTTGGGCCGCACGGACGTATAAGTCTTCATCTAAACTTTGAGGCTATGTGAACCATATATATCTTTGACTTCCCCTGACATGTAAATATTGTTTATATCTTAATTTACATTATTTGTCATGACAAAGTTACATTGCATCTTTAGTTTAACTAACTTGCATCTTTCATTCTAACTTGCATTACATCTTTCATTTAACTTGCATTTTTAGCTTCACTTGCATATTTAGTTTAACTTGCATTACACTCTTCCTCTAACTTACATCTTTAACTCAAATTGCATCCTTAACTTCAATTTGCATATCTAGCTTGCATTATTGACTAACGTACATCTCTGACTAACTAACTTGCATCTCTGTCTAGGCTGGATGGACGTTAAACTTCAAGCACTTGTTGGGAGGCAACCCAATGTGTTCTCGGGATGTGAAGGAGTCATCAATACAGATTTGCTATCCTTTTAGCCTTCACTCTCTTTTATTTTGTTTATTTAATGTTTTCCTATTATTTTCGTAAATCATCTTCCTTACTTTAATTCTATGTTTAATTACTTCGTATTTTCCTACATTGAGGACAATGTAGAATTTAAGTGTGGGAGAATGGTTTACAATTTTAATTGTCCAAAAAAAATAAAATAAAAATAAAAATAATGAAAATAATAAAAAAAACATTTAAAAATAAAAAAACATTAAAAAAGGAAAAAAATATATATTATTATTGTTTTCTTGAATCTTTTTGTTTTAACTTAGTGTTTTTTTTTAGTCTTAAGTTGCCATTTAACTTGTCAATGACATAAATGAACAGAAATGAATATGTTATAGCCATAAAGATAATCACTACAACTTGAATTTGTTTGTTAATATTTTGTGATTAAGTGTTATAACTTGAAGATAATGCATGTAAATTGGTACATAAACGAGCATGATAAGATAAGTATGAATCATATGAACCTTATGTGAGCTTTAGAACTTTATATATATCTTTGATGAGTGATTCATAAGTTCTTTGTTTAAATTGATATACATATGCCTCATAACTGCTTGCCATAGCTTTTAATGAACTCTAGAGTACTAGAATTTATTCTATGTGATTTTCAAAGCTTTTAAGTCAATAAACTCTCTGATTTTGGAAATCATTAAGGCATTAGGGTTAACACCACAAATTCAAACATCCATGTTCCCTATTTTGTGCGCACAAGTTGCGACCCCCTTAGTTTTAACCCTTTCGAGCCCACATTAAGCCTTTCTTTCATCACCATGATTATCTAAACACTTGAGCTTAGTATAGACATCCTTTACCCTTGTTCCTAGAACTCGGTTAAAGATATAAAGATTGTGTAAGGAGAAAATAATCATGTTGAAAGACTTTTATGTGAATTATTTGGATTTACCGACTCAAGCTTTGTTGTATTGTTGACACATGTTATTACCTTGATATAAAAAAATAAAAAATAAAAAGAACGAAAAAAAAAGTTGAGTCTCGATCAAGGTAATAAGGTTTGGTTATGTAATGTTTGAGTTAAGTCCCTTACATTTGTAAATCCGACACAAAGAATGATTATGAGGCCTAACATGATGGAATTAGGCCTATGTTCGAAGGGATGGATTACTGACATCATTGCACTAAGGTTGAGAAGCTATGATACGTTTTGGGAGTCTATTGAGTTTTGGAACGAATTAAGCACCACTTGTCCTATATTTTCCTTGCCTCTAAACATAGCCCCATTACAACCTTCTAAAAGACCTTATGATCCTTAAGATGGTAAATTTTGATTAGTGGAGTCAATCACTTGAGTAAGCTTATGGTTTTGGTTCATGTGTGCAAGTATTTTTTGTTTTTATCTTGAGGTGTTTGTTTGAAATTTTGCAAAAGTACTTCATTTCGATTATGTGAGTATTTCTCACATACTTTGAGTGCAAACACAAACCCTCACAAATTGAGTGAACTTATGAGTGCATATCCTTGTGAGTTGATTCATACTTGTCTTATTCATGCAGAGATCCATTTCACCATATTTACTCATTATCTTACTTGTTAAAACATTTTGTTACCATGTATTAACTCTCGAATTCCATATGCTTAAATGTTTTAAGTGAAAATCTTTTATGCCATGATTATAACAATGAAATTTGAGACAAATGGTTAAGGGTTTACTTATTTTGAATTTGCAGTTTAATTTTAGTATTTGCTAGGGACTAGCAAAGTTTAAGTATGGGGGTATTTGATAGGTCATCAAATAAGCATTATTTTATATTATTTTATACCCTTTATACTTGACTTTTAATATTAAAATAATAAATAATTAGATAAAATAATTTATTTTGTGTTATTTTTGTTTAAACAAATAAAGTTTGTAATTTGGAACATTTTGGCGAAAAAATCGTCTCGATCGGAATTATAACGAAGAAATTATGGACGAGTTTCGGTGAAATTATATACTAATTAATTTTTATTTTGAAAACCCAAATTAATAATAAATCCAGCCCATTCTTTTCTTATTTGCAGCCCAGAAATATTGCCCAACCCACAATCCATGGCGAGGCCCAGCTGCAGCAACAGCACACCTTCTTTGAGGCACACATTTGAGCCTTCTTTGAGAGAAACTTTGGAAAAGTATTTCCAATACAAAGTTTAGAGTTTGAGTCCATATTTCCCAAGTTTATTTCCACCATCTTCATAAGGTTTCGTCCGCTGTCGGAGAATCGTATGAATAACAATCCATTGTTTTCATCCACCTTGAAAGTGTAACAATTACTCTCCATTTACTCAAACTCTCATTTTTGTTATTGGTTTTGATTATAGTTCAATATATGTGAAGTATTTTCTTACTAATATTTGTAAGTGTTAAATGCAATCTCCATGTGTCTTACTTTATGAATTTTAGTTATTTTATACATTTTAGTGCTTCATACTTCAATTCAATGTTAAGTGTTTTATCCGCTGTCGGTGCACTTAGAGTATAATTGAAGAGACTTAATGTTGATCGCTGTCGGCGCATTCAGTCAAAAACAAAAGTTAAATCATGTTGTAAGTGTTATCCGCTGTCGGTGCATTTATAATATTGAAAAATGTATAAAGGTAATTGAGACGATTAAGGTAAAATTTCGTGATTGTTTTAATATTTGCAATTATTAGAGTGTTGGTAATATTTGTGTTTTAAGAAGTTCACTTGTACATGAATTTGAGTAGAAGTAAAATTAGTTTATCTATGCTTTTACTTATTTACATAATTACAAACCTTTTCAAAACCCCCCTTTTTATTCTTTATTCTTTTATTCTTTTATTCTTTCATACTTTTAGTTTATTATTCTTTGATTCTTTCATTTCTTTATTCTTTCATTCCTTTACTCTTTAATTTATTGATTCTTTGATTAGTTAATTCTTTAATTCTTTAATTCTTTAATTCTCTATTCTTTTATTCTTTAAATTGTTAATTCTTTGATTATTTAATTTTTTAATTCATTATTCTTTTATTCATCTCCCACTAACACATTATTAATGTCCCTAATTTCCCCGATTAAGAACGATCCCTATTTATCAATACTACATCTACACAAAAAGGGTTTAAATTGCATAACACTCGAATTACATGTTTAATTTAATGCGTAGTTTGGGCGTAGTCAATATTCTATCTTGCACCTTATGCATAACCTTCTCCCCTTCTCGATAGTGGCAAACATTGGCTTCAGTTGGTTACTGTGTGGTTATTCTTCCTTTGCTAACTTAGTCCCCTTTTGGGACCATTGTAGATTATCCATGTTGACCGATGGTGCTGGTAATGGATTGGTATCCGCTCTCATCAGGGTCTTAGGTATAGGCGCCAATGTGATGTGTCCTTGATTGATCAACCTTTGGATTATATCTCTGAACTGAACGTAGTTAGCCGTGTCATGGTGTAATGACACATGCCATTTGTAGAATTGATTTCCCTTGTGGTCTTCCTACTTGGATGACTCCTGCATGGGTCCTGGTTTGATTAGCTTTGCCCTTACCAGCTCATCATAGATTTCTCCAACTTTGGTACAGTTAAAAGAATAAGAACCAAACACTGATGTCTTGTTTACGATTAGGCTGTCATTTGGTATGACTGCCTTTTTCTATTGTCCAAGTTTAACTAATGACTTGAGGGTCACTGGTCCATTCCCTAGAGTTAGGATCTCAACTATGGCTACTTCCAACTCTAACTATTCCTCTGAAGTTTTTGATTCCTCTCTGATATCTTGATGCTCCAGTTGGTGCACATCGATCTTGTTCTTGTAAAAAAGGGGAACCTTAGAGTTGTGCCTTTTCCATTACTCTTCTTCTAACAGCCTTTCGAACTTGGTTACTAATACTATTATTTCCTAGGTATTGGAAAAATGTAGTATCATCGAACTTATTCCTGAGGGAAAATCTAAAAGCTCGTTGTCCGATAGTTACCATCTAGGCATTGTTGATGAGGAATCTACACTTTATCTTCGTCCTTTTGAACCTGGCGATGAAGTCCTCCATTGTTTCATAGTCACCTTGCCTGAGGACAGTTAAATTACTGATAGTAACTTCAGGTTTGATCATGTAGAATTCTTCATAGAAATTGGCTTCCATTTGACCCCAAGTGTGAATGGATGCTTCCGGTAGCAAAGTATACCAAGAGAAAGTATCCCCAGACAGGGAGCTACTAAACAGTTGTAACTTGAGGTAAAGATTATCTTCAACATCCACTCATTTGGACGAGAACCACCCAATGTGTTCCAAGGATGATGTGTTGCCATCTTCGTTAAAGAGTGTAAATATTGGCAGCTAGGAATTCTTGGGGAAAAGGGTTGTCCTGGTCTATATAGGCTGGATAAGGCTGTCTATAGGTTGGGAAATGATTTCTTCGAGGATGTACTGGTTGACCAGTTATCAGATGCCTTGGCTCATTCATTTCGTTCGTAAGGGCATAATGCTCTGTAGCTCGGGATGGTCTTCTATCATGGAGAAGCTCTTCATATAATCCTTCCTCATCGAGATCGAACTTTCTCCAGCTATTTAGCATTTTCTGGTCTTTGGCGGATTGCAGGTTTGATTTCTCTCCAACTATTGGATGGTTGGTTCCTAGAAAACAAACAGGAATCAAAGATCGGAAACTTTTGTTGGGCTTTGCTTGCTTTCAGGAACTCACAACATGTGCTTCTAGAGAAAGGTGGTATCTGGAAGAGGGGCTCCAAAACTGATGCTCCAGACTCCACATGGATCTTGCCTCTGTCAAGTTTCAGGACCTCCTGTGGTGGAACATTAGTGTTCTTTTGTGAAACCGTGTCATAGCTAGAAAGCTCCTGAACTTATTGCTTCAGAGCTTCGATATGCAAACTGATAAGAGCTAGGATTTCTTTAAAGAATTACGCGAGCTCCTCCTTAGTCATATCTTGGCTAATGATGTCTTCTAGAATTCCATCATATTGAGGCTCCATATTAGGTTGTGTGTGGTAGGTAACTCAGGAACCATATCTTGAGGAAAATTCGTTATAAACCTTCATGTAGCCTCTAGCCATCACTGAACAGACTTGAACTTAGGCATGCACTATGAACAATCCCACTGGGCGTGCTAGATTGTGCTCCTGCCCAAAATGTTTTTCTCGTTTTAGGAGCCGAATGTCCTGAGGAAACCCTTGTTGGAACTCAGTGTGGAACCTTGTCTACGGAGCCAGGGAGGCGGACCACTCGTGGGGATCTTTTTTGTAGTTAATGGTCGGGTGTAGAGATGCTGGATGGGCTATGTGTGATAGGCCTTTAGCTACAATCAATTCCTAGATGGCCAGACTAGGAAGCAAGCAGACCTTTCAACTCAAGTGTAAGTGTACCACTAGTAGAAGATGCTACTAGATAGTGTAAATGGGTTCCGTTTAAAGCCCAAGAACCTTTCTTTTGATCAAAGCGATTGTGAGGTAGGCAGACAAGAATTCTTTTGCATTGTTATTTTCTATGCCCTTTTCAAGGACTTAAAAGATTTTCATCCAACGTAGTCCAAGTTTAGAGTTTTATTTTGCCAGAATATTTAAGTTGGCGATGTTGTTATTTCAGCAGTTAAATGGCCAAGGGCTCTTTTTCTCTTGAGTTGGAATCAAAGTATTGAGGTAAATGCACAAAGATGGTATCTTGACTTGGTAAGCTGTGAACCATGTTTAGATGGTGTATCCCGAGTACCGATTACTTACTTAGGAAAATCTGATTTGTAGTGAAATGGAAATGAAAGTACGAGTACATTAATGTAAAAGTATTGGAATTGAATAATAGCTGAAATTACAAATACAAAAATTTAAATTATTTCCTTCACATTTCAATCATGTAACAAGCAAGAAACTCCAAAAATTATCAACTGAAATGAATATCAGTCGGAAATTATGTCATGAGATGGCAGAGCACTCAAATACAACGACAAGACGTCGAAAATGAGGTTTGAGTTCCTCTGTGACCAGCCATGAGTTGGAGTTGAGATGACCTTCCACGTAATCGGTAGTCAGGATGGCTTTCCATGAAATGGTGGTAGAGGGCTGTCCGTGAGCCGATAGTCGGAATGACTTTTCGTAAGCCAGTAGTTGGTAATATCAACCTTTATGACATTGAATGGTTAGAAAGAAAGTTAATCTTCCGCAAACCTTAGCCGAAATTCCATGAACTGGTCAGTCGGAAATAGGGCAACCCTTATAACACTAAACAGTCAGGAAGCAGGTTTGTGCTGGGAAATGAAGTCAACCATTATGACATGTTGTTGGAGCGGCCAGAAAGACAATTATGGAGTTACATAAATGCCTCAAAAGGGTGAGAAAAAAAAGTTGTATCTTGATTTCCTAGGTCGAAAAAACAGTTTTTGCCATAAGGGCTAGCATTTTTAAACTATGAAACTGTGGTTAAAGGTGTTAATATGTTCAGAAATTGATGGAGATCTATTTACTGAGTTTGATTAGTCGATTATCGGTCATTTGAGAAGATGAGTTATTGTCTATGTATAAGAGGTAAATGAGCTCTCAATTTGTTGAATTGGGTACCGCGTAGGTCCTATTTTTCCTTTTTTTCCGTTGGGATATTCTCCCTTTGCCTCTATTTTCTTTGCCTTTTGTTAGCACCACTCACGCTTTTTTCTTCACCACATTCAAAGCTGCTTGGACTGAACTTGTATTTTTTTTAGCCTTTAATTTCCGTGAGCCATTGTCTTCGGCCTAGAGGAAATTTTTCGGATATAAACAACTGTACATGTAGCATATTTTACAATAGCATTTGCGTAAAACAATGCAATTATAGCTTTATATTAAATTTAGTACAAATATAAATTGTGATTGAAATTTAGATGAATCCAACTTAAAAACTTACAAAACAAAGAGGAATATCATCTATATATATATATATATATCTCCAGACTAATCTAGGAAAAGCCCGCACTGTAGTACCCAAGATGATAAAATGGAATGAAGTAACACTACCTGAAAGATGGAGATTGCCGGATGCGACTCCTCCCCAGCCAATCCACAATAGGGAACCAAGTCGGATAAATCAGTTTGACGATGGGGATGTAGAAATACATTTCGACAATAATCGGCTGACTAGGTTAAGCCTAGGAAGACAAAGTGCTGATATCCCTAGATCCACCATTCCAAACTTTCCAAATATCCAAAGATCTAGCTCTTTTAGAACCCAGTGTTCTTATGAACAAGATCATGAAAGACTTGTATTTGTGGGGTTAAGAAAAACCCAAGATCATGTCCATCACCTCTTCTATAAGGTCGAAAATACAGGAGCCACAAGTCCCTCAAAGAAATCTCAGGAGTTACCTGCTCAGCCTGAATTTTCATGGGAAGATGTTGAATCTAACATCTGTGTAATCTCTAGGTTCGAACCTGATATGGACACCATAGAAAGAGATTATTCAAGCTTAGCAAACCAAACTAGAAGAAGCTGGTTAGAAGCAACCTATAGTGACGAGCAATGAAAGATTTTGCGCAAACTTCACTATACCTTTATGATAGGAAAGGGATTCAATTGCCGGTTCTTTACATGGTTCGAATGGTGTGCTAACAAGTATCCAAAAAAATTCCCAGACTACTTTCAGTGCATAAATACTATAGGGAATCCTTTTAAGACCTATACAACTTGTGATGGAAAAACCGAAAGATCTGTGCACCCACCTCCTAAATCCATCAACATCAATTCCAAGGGAACCATAACGTCGCCATATAAAGATGGCACACAAGAAGCCTCTGTCCAAGGTGGAGTTACTGCGGTCATACACAAAAATAACTACACCAATTTGTTCCTTCAATCTCTTGGAGAACAAACGACACGCATTGAAAATACGTTGAAAGACGGACCCACAAATGGAACCCCTCGAGACCCTGGAAACTCCTCTTCCAACACCACTGAAAGGGAAACGAGAAAATTGATCAACCCATGTTTAAACCTGTTCCCGATCTTAAGGACTATAAGCTAGGAAATAATGATAGCTTTGTCGCAGCTTTAGCCGATAGGTTAAAAACCATTAAGATCTCTGATCCAAACGGAAAAAAGGACCCAAAGATTTTCGTAATCAGTAAAACTGAGATTACTGAATTAGAGGATCAATTTGCCAATATCAACAGTGAATCACAAGTCAATAGGATACATCAAGGACCAAGGATCACAAGGAATCCCATAATGAAAAACTATTATCCTAGACCTTCTCCTGTTGATCTTCAGTATGAGGATATTGATATGGGCGAAAGAGTTCAATATGAAGGAAAGTCAATCGTTGAATGGAACATTGACGGACAAACAGACTACCAAGTCCTCAATACAATGAGACACATGATGATGTTCTCATCTGCAAGCATGATTCATGGCAATTCAGATCATCGGATTGCTCAAGCCATTGTTGCAGGATTCATTGGACAGCTTCGAGGATGGTGGGATAACCATCTAAGCGAAGAAGCCAAGAGAGAAATTTTGTCCGCAACAAAAATCACTGAAGTTAATGGACAATTGATAGCCCATGAAGATACGGTGAATACCCTAATCTATACAATCACCCTCCATTTTGTTGGATCCACAGAATTACAACAAGATAGATCTAAAGAAATATTAATAAATTTAAGATGTCCAACCTTATCCCATTTTAGATGGTATAAGGATGTCTTTTATGCAAAAGTATTTCTTAGGTCCGATTGTTTTGCCGATTTTTGGAAAGAGAAGTTTCTTTCTGGTTTACCCCCGTTATTCGCTGAAAAGGTACGCAGCCGCATACGAGGGAAATATGGAGGAGTCATACCTTATGATAGGTATACTTATGGAGAACTCACATCTGAAATATGTGCTGAAGGATTAGCACCCTGCACTGACATGAAATTGAAGAAACAATTAGATAAACAGAAGATACTGCGCTCTAAAGAACTGGGTGATTTTTGCGAACAATTTGGCTTCGCACCCAAAGATCCCCTGACTAGGAGAAAATCTTCTAACAAACAGAAAGTCTCCAAAACGTATGCGCAATCTTCAAAACCTCATAGGTACAAAGATCGTCGCGAACCACGAGAGCTTTTTCAAGGATCTTCCTCCAAACCAAAACATAAGCAACCCAATAAAGGAAACAAAACAGGAAAAATGCCTAGAAAACGAACCATAGTTTGCTACAAATGTGGAAAAGTCGGACATACCCGACCTGAATGCAAACTACCAGAGAAGAATAATAATCTGAATTTAGATGAAGGATTAAAACGGCAGTTGTGCCAACTTATGCTAAATTCATCCTCCGACTCCGAATCTGACACTAGTGAAACTAGTAATGATGAGGAAGCAGTTCTCGGGGAAATAGATTGGTATACATCCCCGGCTGAAGGTGATACCAAAGAAGAGCGGTCATGTCTCTGTGTCATCACAAAGGAAGAAAGTCTGATTCTAGACTTGATTGATAAAATTGAGAATCCTCTTGAAAAAAAAGTTGTTCTTTAACAATATATCAATCTAGCTAAGGACCAGAAAAAACCCTCTACCTATACTCTGCAGCAGCCGGTTGAGGCTTATAGCTTTAAAACCATTACTACTCGAATGACACAAACCACCCAAAGGGAACCCACCATTACTGAAATCAAGCAGGAAATTAGAGAAACCAAAAATGAAGTTAAAAATTTGAAACAAAGAGTTCAGATCTTAGAACTCTATCATCCTTCAACCAAAGGCCCTGCAAATGAAATTGTAAAGGAGTTTCAATTCATGCTGAACGACTTCGAAGAAGAAAAACAGCCTGAACCGGTTCTTTCTGAAAGCCTACCGGAAGGCAGCATTGCCGCCCTGAAATATATTCATAACATCGACAAGGTAATATCCCATAAATGGTATTCCATGATTACCTTTGTGATTAACAAAATTTTCAGGTTCTCGGTTGAAACACTAATAGATTCAGGAGCCGATCTCAACTGCATCAATGAAGGAGTAGTGCCTGTAAAGTACTTCTCTAAGACGTCTCAAGGACTACGCAGTGCAACGGATCAACCAATGAAGATTCATTATAAGATCTCGGATGCAGCCATAATCCAAGATGAGGTTTGTGTCCAGACTTCCTTTGTTTTGGTAAAAGGATTAAGTAATGCGGTGATACTAGGCACCCATTTTTTAAGAATGCTTTATCCCTTTAAAGTGTCTGATCAAGGCATCGAAGCGGAAATAGAAGGAATCAAGGTAATGTTCAAATTCTATAAACAACCTCAAGTCCAATATGTTAATTCCATGCATAACCATATTGTTGATAAGGAAAAATTTCTTTGTTCTCTGAAAGAGGAATTACATTTCAAAAGAACTGAAGAACAACTAACAACTACAATTCTAAAAGATAAGATTGATGATGTTCAAAAGGAATTCGAGTTGCAGGTTTGTTCTGAATTTCCCAATGCTTTTTGGAATCAAAAAAAGCACATCGTTGGTCTTCCTTACGAGCCGGACTTTGATGAAAGAAACATCCCCACTAAGGCGAGACCCATCCAAATGAACTGCAGATTGATGGAAATCTGTAAGGAAGAAATCAATGAACTTCTTGAAAAGAAGTTCATTAGGAAAAGCTACTCTCCATGGAGCTGTTCGGCGTTCTATGTTGAAAACGCACCAGAACTCGAAAGAGGAGCACCCAGATTGGTGATCAATTATAAGCCCTTAAATAAGGCTCTTCGATGGATAAGGTATCTGATCCCCAATAAGAAAAATCTGCTCGAATGCCTGCATCAAGCTGTCATCTTTTCTAAGTTTGATATGAAATCAGGATACTGGCAGATACAAATTGCTGAGAAGGACAGGTATAAAACTGCATTTAATGTCCCATTCGGTCATTACGAATGGAACATTATGCCCTTCGGTTTAAAAAATGCCCCTTCGGAATTTCAACATATTATGAATGATATATTCAATCCTTATTTCACTTTTACGATTGTTTATATTGATGATGTTTTGGTCTTCTCTCATTCTTTAGACCAACATTTTAAGCATCTCAACATTTTCTTAAAAGTGGTTAAGACTGCAGGCTTAGTGGTGTCAGCACGGAAGATGAAACTCTTTCAAACAAAAATAAGGTTCTTGGGACATAATATCCATCGTGGACTTATTCTCCCGATAGATCGTGCCATCGCTTTTGCAAACAATTTCCCAGATGAAATCCTTGAAAAGAAGCAACTGCAGCGGTTTTTGGGCAGTCTGAATTATGTTGGCGATTTCTACAAAGACCTCGCCAAAGACAGCAAATTGCTTTTTGACCGACTAAAGAAGAATCCAGCACCCTGGACGGAGGAGCATACAAGAGCTGTAATACTCCTTAAACAAAAGGTTAAGGAACTTCCCTGCCTAGCGCTGGCAGATCCTAACTCTTTCAAGATTGTGGAGACTGATGCTTCTGATGAAGGCTATGGAGGTTTCCTCAAACAAAGAACTTCTGATAAAGAAGTTCTCGTCCGCTTCACCTCTGGAATGTGGATGCCAGCCCAGCGAAACTATTCGACTGTTAAGAAGGAACTATTATCAATAGTTCATTCCGTCACTAAATTTGAAAGTGATCTTCTTAACAAAAAATTCCTGATACGGGTAGATTGTAAGGCAGCAAAAGATATTTTGTTAAAAGATGTTAAGAACTTGGTTGGATGGCAGCTGAGGCTTTGCTGGAAGAGGATTTGCTAGCAAGGGCTAATGATTTCTTTTGATGAGGATGCATGATGGGTGATGGAGAATCAATTCGGGAAGGTTTTGGACTTTCTTGAGTTAGAGGTTTATTTTTTGGATAAAGGACGTAGTAGTCGAATTTTCCTGATGGCTCTCCAAGAAGGCCAACTTCAGGATCACCGGCTTCAAACCTTGCTATTAGCTTCTGCTGGGAAGTCCTTTTGCGAACCCTGAAAGAATTCACGAGTTAAGAAGTCAGGTAACGAATTCTGTTCACCTTTAATATACTCAATATCAAAATCGAAAGCGGATAAAATCCCCTGCCATCTAGCAAAAATCTGTTTGGATGCTAAGTTCTTAACATCTTTTAACAAAATATCTTTTGCTGCCTTACAATCTACCCGTATCAGGAATTTTTTGATAAGAAGATTACTTTCAAATTTAGTGACGGAATGAACTATTGATAATAGTTCCTTCTTAACAGTCGAATAGTTTCGCTGGGCTGGCTTCCAGATTCCAGAGGTGAAGCGGACTAGAACTTCTTTATCAGAAGTTCTTTGATAGAGGACACCTCCATAGCCTTCATCAGAAGCATCAGTCTCCATAATCTTGAAAGCGTTAGGATCTGCCAGCGCTAGGCAGGGAAGTTCCGTAACCTTTCGTTTAAGGAGTCTTACAGCTATTGTATTCTCCTCCGTCCAGGGTGCTGGATTCTTCTTTAGTCGGTCAAAAAGCAGTTTGCTGTCTTTGGCGAGGTCTTTGTAGAAATCGCCAACATAATTCAGACTGCCCAAAAACCGCTGCAGTTGCTTCTTTTCAAGGATTTCATCCGGGAATTTGTCTGCAAAAGCGATGACACGATCTAACGGGAGAATAAGTCCATGATGGATATTAGGTCCCAAGAACCTTATTTTTGTTTGAAAGAGTTTCATCTTCCGTGCTGACACCACTAAGCCTGCAGTCTTAACCACTTTTAAGAAAATATTGAGATGCTTAAAATGTTTGTCTAAAGAATGAGAGAAGACCAAAACATCATCAATATAAACAATCGTAAAAGTAGAATAAGGATTGAATATATCATTCATAATATGTTGAAATTCCGAAGGGGCATTTTTTAAACCGAAAGGCATAACGTTCCATTCGTAATGACCGAATGGGACATTAAATGTAGTTTTATACCTGTCCTTCTCAGCAATTTGTATCTGCCAATATCCTGATTTCATATCAAACTTAGAAAAGGTGACAGCTTGATGCAGGCGTTCGAGCAGATTTTTCTTATTGGGGATCAGATACCTTATCCATCAAAGAGCCTTATTTAAGGGCTTATAATTGATCACCAATCTGGGTGCTCCTCTTTCGAGTTTTGGAGTGTTTTCAACATAGAACGCCGAACAGCTCCATAGAGAGTAGCTTTTCCTAATCAGCTTCTTTTCAAGAAGTTCATTGATTTCTTCCTTACAGATTTCCATCAATCTGCAGTTCATTTGGATGGGTCTCGCCTTAGTGGGGATGTTTCGTTCATCAAAATCCGGCTCGTAAGGAAAACCAACGATGTGCTTTTTTCAATTCCAAAAAGCATTGGGCAATTCAGAACAAACCTGCAACTCAAATTCCTTTTGAACAGCATCAATCTTATCTTTTAGAATTGTAGTTGTTAGTTGTTCTTCAGTTCTTTTGAAATGTAATTCCTCTTTCAGAGAACAAAGAAATTTTTCCTTATTAACAATCTGGTTATGCATGGAATTAACATATTGGACTTGAGGTTGTTTATAGAATTTGAACATTACCTTGATTCCTTCTATTTCCGCTTCGATGCCTAGATCAGACACTTTAAAGGGATAAAGCATGCTTAAAAAAGGGTGCCTAGTATCACTGCATGACTTAATCCTTTTACCAAAACAAAGGAAGTCTGGAAACAAACCTCATCTTGGATCATGGCTTCATCCGAGATCTTATAATGAATCTTCATTGGTTGATCCGTTGCACTGTGTAGTCCTTGAGACGTCTTAGAGAAGTACTTTACAGGCACTACTCCTTCATTGATGCAGTTGAGATCGGCTCCTGAATCTATTAGTGTTTCAACCGAGAACCTGAAAATTTTGTTAATCACAAAGGTAATCATGGAATACCATTTATGGGATATTACCTTGTCGATGTTATGAACATATTTCAGGGCGGCAATGCTGCCTTCCGGTAGGCTTTCAGAAAGAACGGGTTCTGGCTGTTTTTCTTCTTCGAAGTCGTTCAGCATGAATTGAAACTCCTTTTCAGTTTCATTTTCAGGGCCTTTGGTTGAAGGATGATAGAGTTCTAAGATCTGAACTCTTTGTTTCAAATTTTTAACTTCATTTTTGGTTTCTCTAATTTCCTGCTTGATTTCAGTAATGGTGGGTTCCCTTTGGGTGGTTTGTGCCATTCGAGCAATAATGGTTTTAAAGCTATAAGCCTCAACCGGCTGCTGCAGAGTAGAGGTAGAGGGTTTTTTCTGGTCCTTAGCTAGATTGATATATTGTTCAAGAACAACTCTTTTTTCAAGAGGATTCTCAATTTTATCAATCCATTCTAGAATCAGACTTTCTTCCTTTGTGATGACACAGAGACATGACCGCTCTTCTTCGGTATCACCTTCAGCCGGGGATGTATACCAATCTATTTCCCCGAGAACTGCTTCCTCATCATTACTAGTTTCACTAGTGTCAGATTCGGAGTCGGATGATGAATTTAGCATAATTTGGCACAACTGCCGTTTTAATCCTTCATCTAAATTCAGATTATTAATCTTCTCTGGCAGTTTGCATTCAGGTCGGGTATGTCCGACTTTTCCACATTTGTAGCAAACTATGGTTCGTTTTTGAGGCATTTTTCCTGTTTTGTTTCCTTTATTGGGTTGCTTATGTTTTGGTTTGGAGGAAGATCCTTGAAAAAACTCTCGTGGTTCGCGACGATCTTTGTACCTATGAGGTTTTGAAGATCGGGCATATGTTTTGGAGACTTTCCGTTTGTGAGAAGATTTTCTCCTAGTCAGGGGATCTTTGGGTGCGAAGCCAAATTGTTCGCAAAAATCACCCAGTTCTTTAGAGCGCAGTATCTTCTGCTTATCTAATTGTTTCTTCAATTTCATGTCAGTACAGAGTGCTAATCCTTCATCACATATTTCATATGTGAGTTCTCCATAAGTATACCTATCATAAGGTATGACTACTCCATATTTTCCTCGTATGCGGCTGCGTACCTTTTCAGCGAATAACGGGGGTAAACCAGAAAGAAACTTCTCTTTCTAAAAACCAGCAAAACAATCGGACCTAAGAAATACTTTTGCATAAAAGACATCCTTATACCATCTAAAATGGGATAAGGTTGGACATCTTAAATTTATTAATATTTCTTTAGATCTATCTTGTTGTAATTCTGTGGATCCAACAAAATGGAGGGTGATTGTATAGATTAGGGTATTCACCGCATCTTCATGGGCTGTTAATTGTCCATTAACTTCAGTGATTTTTGTTGCGGATAAAATTTCTCTCTTGGCTTCTTCGCTTAGATGGTTATCCCACCATCCTCGAAGCTTTCCAATGAATCCTGCAACAATGGCTTGAGCAATCTGATGATCTGAATTGCCATGAATCATGCTTGCAGATGAGAACATCATCATGTGTCTCATTGTATTGAGGACTTGGTAGTTTGTTTGTCCGTCAATGTTCCATTCAACGATTGAATTTCCATCATATTGAACTCTTTCGCCCATATCAGTATCCTCATACTGAAGATCAACAGGAGAAGGTCTAGGATAATAGTTTTTCATTATGGGATTCCTTGTGATCCTTGGTCCTTGATGTATCCTATTGACTTGTGATTCACTGTTGATATTGGCAAATTGATCCTCTAATTCAGTAATCTCAGTTTCACTGATTACGGAAATCTTTGGGTCCTTTTTTCCGTTTGGATCAGAGATCTTAATGGTTTTTAACCTATCGGCTAAAGCTGCGACAAAGCTATCAGTATTGCCTAGCTTATAGTCCTTAAGATCGGGATCAGGTTTAAACCTGGGTTGATCAATTTTCTATTTTCCCTTTTCAGTGGTGTTGGAAGAGGAGTTTCCAGGGTCTCGAGGGGTTCCATTCTTGGGTCCGTCTTTCAACGTATTTTCAATGCGTGCCGTTTGTTCTCCAAGAGATTGAAGGAACAAATTGGTGTAGTTATTTTGGTGTATGACCGCAGTAACTCCACCTTGGACTGAGGCTTCTTGTGTGCCATCTTTATATGGCGAAGCTATGGTTCCCTTGGAATTGATGTTGATGGATTTAGGAGGTGGGTGCACAGATCTTTCGGTTTTTCCATCACAAGTTGTATAGGTCTTAAAAGGATTCCCTATAGTATTTATGCACTGAAAGTAGTCGGGGAATTTTTCCGGATACTTGTTAGCACACCATTCGAACCATGTAAAGAACTGGCAATTGAATCCCTTTCCTATCATAAAGGTATAGTGAAGTTTGCGCAAAAGCTTTCGTCGCTCGTCACTATAGGTTGGTTCTAACCAGCTTCTTCTGGTTTGGTTTGCTAAGCTTGAATAATCTCTTTCTATGGTGTCCATATCAGGTTCGAACCTAGAGATTACACAGATGTTAGATTCAACATCTTCCCATGAAAATTCAGGCTGAGCAGGTAACTCCTGAGATTTCTTTGAGGGAGTTGTGGCTCCTGTATTTTCGACCTTATAGAAGGGGTGATGGACATGATCTTGGGTTTTTCTTAACCCCTCAAATACAAATATCCAAAGATCTAGCTCTTTTAGAACCACAACGAACAAAGACCTTTCAAGTGCAAGGGAAGAGATCTTAATATTATTAGACTATAGTACTAGTTGACATAATATTTGTAATTATAAACGTATAAAATTAAACTAACATAAAGTACAAAATGAAGGCAATTATTCTCTTTAGTCTTTACCGTCCTATCATACATAGCTTCATATTGTTCACGTAGGTTATAGCTCTTGATGTAGGTGACAAGTAGTTGAACTCTCCACTAAAATTATGTTAGGTATACTTCCAAATTAACTTAAAAAGTAAGGACCAATTATGGTTTTTAATAATTTTTTTTTCTTCCTCAAACACACGTCTATAATCCCTATATAGCTCTTCAGTTGAATATGTTGGCACTCATAAATAATTTTCGAACTTTATTTATTTATATTTTTTTGGCTGTTTCACAATTGGCATTGGCTTTGGAAGAATTCTGACATTTGAGAGACAAGTGATAACCATATTAACAAGACTTTAAAACCTACCACATATAATTATATGCGTCCTAATCTCCTATGCTTTCACTCCTAGAAGGGGGTTTTCCTTTTCTTTAATTAATTTCCTGACCTTCTCAGAAAGGAAAATGATACCTACAAGTAACTCCATTGTGTGCTTGACACCTTGTAATATAGGACAAATGAGAAATAGAAGAAAGTGAAGTAAAAATGTTAAGTAGGATCGAGAGGTATTGAGAAGATGTTCACAAAATGAAAACTAAGAAGTAAAAATACTAAATTAGTATAGATAGTTAAAGGGTCATGTGATATATTTAGTCAATTAACTTCAGTATGAGTAAATAATAGAATTTAAATTCCCCATTTATAGAGTAAATTAATCAAATACAATTTTGTATAATATGGATAAACAGTACAATTTTTATTCCTCGGCTGCCTAGTCCGCCTAGGCGGCTTCTAGGCACTCGAAAGTGAGAAACCGCCCCGCCTAATGACTAAGTGTATAGGTGGATTTGCGTGTACATCCTTATATATATTTAGTAGATTTGCGTTTATATCCTTATACATATTTAATTATATAAGCTCTTATATATATAGATTTAGTTATATAAGTTATTTTATTTATTAAATACTTAGTTAATAATATAAGTATTAATTAAAACAAAGATAATAAATTAAAAAATATAGAATGTTGTATAATAAAATTAATAAAAAAGCTTACCTTGTTAACATTTATGATTCCCAACTCAATTTATTTATCTAGATAATTAATTTTTGTTCTGAAATTATTTGATAGTATTTATTATATTATTAATTTGTTGAATTATGTCTTTTAAAAAAAAATCGCCTAGACGCTCGCCTAAGCTCCGCCTAACTGCCTAGACTCTAGGCCCCTATCGACCGCCCTAAGTGCGCCCAGCGCCGTTTTGAACCTTGTGAAATATACATTATGTAATTCATACAATGACACGTCAGTTGGAAAGAACCTAGGGCATGATGAGATAGGAAAATAAGCTCTTCAACCAACTAGTCTATTCACAATATTTAATTAAGAAGCTAGTGTATATTTATTACATAATAAATAATTTTACTATGTAAGAAAATCAATTTTTTTTCTTTCCAAAAAGCCTTTTGGATCTGGGCATGTGTGTGAGAGTCTTGTGTTCTCCCGGTGTACAAATCCAAGTAGTTCTCTTGACCAACCAGAAGAGACCAACTGGAGCACACATAAAAAGTCAACATATAGTCAGGAAAAAAAATGCTACTCGTGATTGAAAGAAGGTTTTTTTTACTGTAAATGCACCAGAAACATGTCAGCATGTCTCAAAATATATAAAGAACAAAAATTCGTTTCACTTTGCACCAGAAATAGATGCAACGTTAGGTATGTTGCACCATTTGATAGATTTCGTCTTTAACACAATTAAAACTATTGTTTCTTTCCTTAAATGTCCTTAAATATTGTACCTCTTCTTCCCCTTCATCTTCTCCTTCTCTTCACTTCTCTAAAACTCCAACTCAAAGCCCCCAAAATCCTCCACACTTACTTCCATGGCTTCTGCACCGAGCTCTCCCCCTCCTAAGCCTAGAAATTCCTCCATCTCCAGAGCAATCCTAATTACAATTTTTGGGCTTTGGAGGAAGAGAGCTTTGCAAGCTCTTTGCATCTCTTGAAAGAGTTCTAACTGCTTTGATTCAACTTCTTCTTCCTCACAACTGCAAGAAAAAAATGGCTCAGGCCAAACTGACCATTATCAACAATGCGTCATATATAAACTTGGCAACAAATTCCCATGCCTACCAATTTAGCAAGCATGAAAGACATTCCCACTAACATGGTTAGCTAATCAATATTTGTTGACAGATAAGCTAACTGTTATCTTGAAGCTAGCTGAGAACCTTAACAAGTTCGTATGCTTAGATACTCAAATGATCTTGTATATGAAAAGGACTCCTGAGTAAGTTACATAGTATATTATCTTTCATGAAGGAGAGAGACGAAATGCCTGAGGAGTTGGGAACACTGACTTCTGGTGCGCTGTGTGATCTTTCATTGCCCAAGGATCCTGAATCAACCGTTAGACTAAAAACATGGACGGTGCCCATCTCACTTCAGACAGTAGCCATTGGGCAGGAGAAGAGAAAGCAAGACTGTAAATCACAGCTTGGTCTACTCCTCTTCTTAGCTATATAAAATACCAAGTAATAATCAGAAAATTCCGTACATTTTTGTTCAGGCTACACCAAGAAGTCATCTTAGAGAACATGCTACTAGCAAACAAATACAGAACTCAGCTCCACATCTTGTAATGCCATAGACGACATAATTTTTTTTTTTTATGATTGGGCTTATTAAAGGTTATCCAATAACTTAAGACGCATGTCAGATTAGGGGAACCTCTCATTCAAATGGACCAAATGGAAATGTTCTTGGCAGATTCATCTACCTAGAGAATGGTGGCATCAAAACATAACTGAATATCTTGCCCAGCTCTAGAGGTAGGAGGTTTGGCGTGAGCCATTTCTCTTGCGATTATGAGGAAGAAGAAGATGAACCAAAATAGTTGAACTCTTTAGAGAGATGCAGAGAGCTTACAAAGCTCTCCTCCTCCCAAGCCCAAAAATTGTAATCATGATTGCTCTGCAAATGGAGGAATTTCCGGCTTGGAAAGGGGAGAGTTAGTGGATAAGCCATGAAAGTAAGTGTGGAGGGTTTTGGGGGTTTTGAATTGGAGTTTTGGAGGAGAGAAGAAGAAGATGGAGAGGAAGAAGATGAACAGTGTTTAAAAGCATTTAAGGAAAGATATAGTAGTTTTAACGGTGTCAAAGACAAAATCCATTAAATGGTACCATTTCATTGACACAAACAACTCAAAGGTTTCCTTGCTTAATCACCAATCTATCCTGCTATCTGCTCCCACAGGGAGTCACCAAATCTCACAAACTGATCCACAAAACATCCGACAAACTGTCACCACTTGATAGTTGTAGTCGAAAATTGACATTATACTTGCGTGTGGTTACACTATCCACCAACTCACTCAACCTGAGTATATGTATACCAACAAAGCACTCGACCTGTGTGTGACTGGACCCATCAGAAGGACCATGACCCAGTGCACAGTATCCAATGTCCAGTTCACGACCTCAACTAATCCAATGGTATCAGAACTAAGCCGACTACCAACACGTTCGCCAACGTACCACCGGTATATCCTATATACCGTCACCAGGCACCCCAAGTATGCCCAGTATCGTACCCCGAACGATGTACAAGGTACGTACGTCCATCTATCAACCAGCCTACAACCACCTAGGTCGTAGCCAATCACGTTTCAATTCTGGAGTCCATCTATCCAATCCAGTAGCAGACAGATCAAAACTCCAACCCATCATCCATTTTCCAAATTCGAATCCGAAATCATCATTCCGTAAGCTAGCATTCGGAATAACCATTCCGAACCCAAATTCAGAAATCTACTTTCAAGTTCCAAAATCAAATCCTAGATCGTCATCCTGAAATCTGATTCCAAAACCCGAAATCTCGTTCTCGTCTACCGAGACACACCAATTCTGAACCTTTCGGTTACCTGCTTAAATGATTACCCCAATACATTTGATTGATTTCATAGGGCAGCCAATCGCACCATACACAAATCTAGGCTGACAAATCTGATCTCGTCGGACACCTACTCGCCCGAGTAATGTACCATACGGGATTCACTTCGAAAAAAGTTCAGTCCCATCATCCTCAACTCAAACATCCAAGTAAGAGCGAAAAAATCTCCACCTATCTGGACCATCGAGATCACGATCCAGATCCAACACTACGTCACTCGACTATAAACGTCACGATCCTCGATCATCAAGATGCCAAAAATTCACAACATCAAAATCTCGATCCACATCGCGATCCTAGTCCTTAACATCACAATCTCGATCCACATCCTGATCCTAGGTGGATCCACACTTGCTCACTCAGCTAACAACCGCTTAGAATTCGATCATAAGGTCTTACACCCTCTCGAATTCTTCGTCAATCACATCACTCCTCAACCAATTCCCACATCTAAATAGATCAGTCAACGACGAGACACGCCGAGACTGTGGGTTCTCTCCAATTACCTCGTATCGATCCTTGTCATTCCACCTAGGAAAATCAAGAATGATCCAAGACAATGACATCAAAATCCATCCTACGTGAATGCAATCAAAACTTGCTGCACTCACCAAGCCACGTAATCCAACATCGTCTGCCACCAAGCCGAAAATGAGAAATCTCAGTCACCAAACTTCGAAATACTCAACTCCACTTGATGACCCAAAACAAATCCCGAGTCCACCAACCAATACACGATCACGTACTGGTGATACAACCATCATCTACCGTGGTAGAATTTGAGAAGTCACCCTAATGACTTCGAGATACCCATTACTAATGCGGAAAACCCGTACTCCACTAGTCACCTCAATCGCAACCTCTCTCGATTCCAAAGTTCCAACCATATCGGAACCAACACACTCAGACATCAACCCCGTGTCCCAGTTAGACTGGTTACGGACACATGCCCATCTTGACGGAGTCACATCCCGACTCGTGACTCATCGTCATCACAATCACTAGCACCAGTACCAGCACTAGTACCAGCACCGTCGCTAACAACAATACTAGTATCAGCACACTAACACCAGCATGAGTATCAGCATCAGCATCTGCATCCAGTGTGCGAAATAGACAACCCTGGATCTCCGCTCATACCGAACGACGATCTTGAACCTCTGCTCGAATGGGAGAAACTCTGTCCCCATCGTACCCAACAACTCTGGGTACAGTCACCTTGAAAACTCATACGAGAAAAAGAAACGTTCCTCGAACGTCCCCGATTTCCATCAACCTCAACTACAACCACTCTAGGTAGTAGTGCCTGCCACGGACCCATGCAGACCCAACCCCCAGACATCACAATCGAGACTACGCATCCAACGGAATCAACCGCTCATACTGACTACTCTGTATCCCCACTCCGGAATTCCATCGACAAGTACCAACCCTGGTAACCTGTCCAACCAATCTCTAACCAGTCGTAACTTGACTCAACCAATGTCGTCTACCAGGTCGTCCATGACCTTAGCTGCACCAACTATCCATCACAACTATAGTAGCACGACAACCAACTAGGTCTAACCGGTAAGTACAACCCTGACTGCAGAGTGCAGTCCCATCACTAACGCTAACATGACTAGACCAAACGTGACAGACGGTTGGTCTTGACTTCGAAAAGTAGTCAAAGTCAAACCACTCGCCAACCCACCTTTCCGAACCATACACCCTACCTTAGGGTTCCATGATCACTACCTAGGGTTCCTCGAAACCCAACTGCAGAAAATAGCAAAATCAACAATCTGATCGACCACGCGGTCCCGACATCGCAAGGACGTCAATTCAATCCTACCGTCAATCCAACTAGGGTTACTTGAACCCGACTGCTCCCAGCAGCATAGCCACCAACTCAACAAGATCCGACCATCGAATGGTCATAACACCGAATCAATCGTCATAACCGATCCTACGACATCATGAGAGACGATCCCAACTAACCGTCTCATGATCATAACTCTAAAGTACTATTACATTCATCCTTTCATAGGGTCCCACACTGCCAACCTCGACAGAACTACGGCAACCCCGGCATCGAGTACGGAACCAAAACGAACCACGATTCAATCCTACTAACTATCGTACCGGCAACCTAACTATCAGGTTGATAACGAACTGCAGCCCATTGAGACATCACATCCTCGACCTGAGCATCAATCCAAGAGCTACACGGTTGCTCGAATAGAGACAACCCTGCTCTGGAATTCAGAGTAACATGAGCAAACCTGCTCTGATACGAGCTAACTGAGCTATGATAAGCAATCCTATGCTCTGATGAGCAATCCTATGCTCTAATGCCACGCTGACAGGACCCGTCCCAATCCCCCCGGGATTAACGCGGGACGACCCTGCTCCCATCTGACACGAAGTGTCAGACAAGAGAAATTTCAACCATTTGCCCTCTCAGTCTATTAGAGTACGCCAGGATCCGGAGGAGGTATGTGATATCTCGGTCTCTGCTATAGTCCATATCCGCTGTCAACCTGAAGGGCAGTCAAAACATTAAAAGCTGTGAGTGGAAAAAACAAGGAGTTTATAAAAACTTTTCATAAGTAGACATTTGTACCATTCACTAAAAAGCATGCATGCATTCGAAAACCATTTAATCCAAAAGAATCATATGTAGGAACTAAGCCCAAAACCATAACTAAAAGAACCATAAAGAACCAACCATACGGGCCACTGCCCAAATCCATACGGGACTCAGCCCAAAACCTGTACACATCACATATCATATATCATATATACATATAATCACACAACCAATCCTGTCACGGTTTCCAAAGCTACGTGCGTGCTACCCGGGGTCTCAAACCTAAGTCTCTCAAAGTCCAAGGTCAATGTCCGAAGACCAGTGACCCACCTTGAGATTACTATCCAAGCCTTCCTGAGAGTAAGGAACCCAACAGGGGGGCGACTTCACTCAGTCGGTGCTCCGTGACTACTCCGGGGTCCATCCAGGCCAACAACCCTCCCCGGAGGAGATAGATTTAAATAAAGGAAGGTATATGAATATAGATACATATATATATATATATATCGAAAACATTCATTCCCGGTCCCCCTGAACCGTCATGTATCATAAAATCCTTTCAAGGGTTCATGCCGGTTTCCATAAACCGTCATGTACCTGGAAATCCATTTAGGATCCCAGACCCAAAATCATCAATGTAAAGTAACTGGGTCTCGTGCCCGAACATATGACTCATCTGGGCACCGTGCCCGATATCTCAAGGTCAGTCACGACTCTGATCATAGTGATGCGTGCAACCATCTATCCAGGACCGCCCTCAATCTTGGTATGTCACCGTGAACGAATCAACCGACGCGACCACCACAAGATCAAGGTGCACTCATCTCCGGTATGAACACATCCCAATCTAGAGGCGAGTGTCGTATCGTCGGTCGCTGTGCACAAAGCAGTCGCCGCGACCACGATTCAAACCCGTAGGTCGTACATAGAGCCACATGCCCGAGACAAAACCAAATGGGCCTCATGCTCGAGTTTATCCTTTTGGAAATCTAAAACTATTTCATTTAAACCAACCAAGAAAGTACAAACCCGTATTGGCACCGTATAAGACCGAAACCTCGAAATACGTGCCAATACGTAACCACGCTCAAATGCATTCATGGCATCACCAAAAAAGTATTAAAACATATAATAAACATTTATGCATGCACCAATTTAGAAAACAAGGTCCACTCACAGACCGTCCGAGCTGCCCCATCGATATGCATGTCATACGGCTCTCCCGAGCCAATCACCGTCACCGGGACTCCCAAACCTGTCCAAATCTTAATAGAAGGTTACTAACTACCTTATTAACCTCACACTAAAGCTCCATAATTTTTCAGAATTTTTAACTATTTTTAAAGTCGATCCTAAACATTCGGATGCCCCGAACATTATTGAGACGGTGTCCGATCGACACGAAATCAGTCCCCAAATGTTCGTTACCTCGAATAAAATATATCATGTGTTGAAAACATTCCCAAAATGTCCCTCACGCGCCCCCATGCTCCCAGGGAGGTTCTGCGTGTGAGATCACTCGCTGAACTATTCACCGTCTTCCCCACGCGTCGAACCAGGTTCGCCTGCAACTGAACCGGCCGAACCGGTCTGGACCGGTTCAAGGCCCAAACTTGTCCATTTCTAATCCATTTTGTCCCATTTTAATTCCTAAAGCTTCCTATCATCCTTTCCTATCTTTTTAGTTATTAAAAACACCAAAAATTGAAGGAAACCGTACCTCCAAGAATCAATCATGGTGGTGGTGAGTTCCTCCACCGTCCATCGTCATCCCAGGCCTTCTTAGCTTCCTTTCTTGATCTCAAATGGTTCCTACGACCTCCAGAAACCGTTTCCAATTAATGAAATCCATCCAAACCCTTGAGAACTAAATCTCCAATTTTTGAAACCATTACCTCACGGGTCGAGTCCCTCCGCCGTGAACCGCCGCCGTGGCCCGTCACCATCGTGTCCTCATCATCTCAGTCTCTCATGTCATCCCTCACGGTCACACACGAGTACTCATAATGGTTATGGTGGTGAGGTGTGTTTTTTTGAAAAATGGAAAATGAAGAAATAGAGGGTGAGTGCTTTGGGTGTGTTTGAAGAACAAAGAAGATGATGATATCTGATGGGAGAGGGAAATGAGATAGATGAGATAAGTGGTGAGGATTAAGAGATTTAGATTAGATGGAGGGCTAGGATTGAGTGATAGATGGATTAATTATAAAATAATAATTAAAATAATATTTAATTATGTAGATCCACTTTATAGGGGAATTGACCAATGGGATGAGTGACACTTGTCACTCATCCATGGGTCCAACCAAAATATCTGCCTAATAAGATATTACCAAGTCATCATCGCCTCGAAGTACATGCATAGTGAAACCGACTTCCATGACCCACAACTCTCCCGTTCGAAGTCCGATTTCAGCGTGCCACCTGTCTATGGATTCGTATCGTCCCGATCTACGTAACGGTCCTCGACCCTCGGCCATCGGACCTCCCAGTCCAAAAGTCAACTATTTTCCCCTTTTTACCATAATTACCAAAGTACCCTTGAACTTCGGAACGTCATAACATCTTCCTCGAATGTCGGAATTGAACGTGACACCTGTCTATGAACTCGCGACGTCCCAACTACGTCACGGTCATCGGTCAAAGTCCATTTGACCGCCCGAATAAAAGTCAACGTTTTGCCCACGCCTAGGGGTAAAACAGTCATTTTGCATCGTTCGTCCGATAGTACCTCACTAATCACCGATTAACCTCACTAATCGTGATTAGTCACTAATCTAATCCTGGAATTCGGGATGGGTCGTTACAGCTCATCATTTTGACCTATAAAGATAGTTGGACAAAAGAAAATTTTCAAAATTACACTGCTACTCTATAAGGAGATGTTTTGTGATGGTTAAAATACTGAGAACAATCCAACGAATAAGAAAACCAAAAAGCTAGTTTATTAACTACTTTTCAATATAAAGATGATATACTGAAAAAATTCAAACAAATAATTAAAAAATATATATATGGAACGACCAGAGAAATTATAATCTAAAAAGATGCGAATTTTATACTCTCTAAACTAGTGTTGTGCAATATGCATGTTTGAAGGTTACACCAAAGTCTTTAAAAAATACTTTTTAATGTTAGAACCTTCAGCCAGCAAAAAATTGGTTAAATCAGTTTTTTTTTCTTCATAAATTTCCCTCATCAAGGGATGAAAAACCAAGCAAGGGTTATCCGGAATGGCTAGCGGGAAGGTCATGTAGCATCAAATTGCCTAAAAAAGGAAAGGTGTTAAAAAGATGATCAAAACTCTTGAAAAGGAAGAGTTAGAAATTCTACATGGAGAAGAAATCGTTGATATAGAAGAAATCCTTTGATATGGAAGACATCCTTTGTGAAGGCTAGTTTAAGCAAGCTTAGATGAAGAAGAACAAGTGCTCATGATGAATGAGTTACAAAACTTTGTAAAACAACACAGTTCCAAAGAAAAATCAAAATATAACTCTTTGAGATGTTATAGGAGAAAATGTAGTTTTTTTTTTCCGAAGAACAACTTCAAAACTTCGAGAAAAACTTAGAATTTAATTAAAAAAAGAAAGAAGATATTTATAAATTATCAAAATTTAAAATGTTTTCTGTGAGAGTTTTTGAAGAATTCAGTTGTAACACCACTACAAAATGTACTGAAGAATGAGCATCGGAAATCCTTCTGTTCAGTAAAGAAAAAAAATTAGAAGATGGATAAAATATATATATATATAGAAATAAAATATGTTCATATTGGATTAATCCAAATCCAAATAACAGCTTTGTTCAGCAGGAATTGGACACACCAATACTTGTTGTTGTATTCGATAATAAGCTAAGTAACACACCCCATGCTATTATTAGAGGAATGGAATCCAATTTTGTAAATGGAGTTGTTTGGTCTAGTGTCAAACCAAATTATTTCATTTCCATTACGGATGATAATATTCACAACTCAATCAAGATTAAGATTCTACTAAAAATGTAAGTATGAATCATCAATCTCAAGATTTATCAATTCAGTAGAAAACATTCCTTGAATTAACAAAACGCCCAAAAACTTCAATGACGGAAATAAATAAAAATCTTATAGAAGTTTTTGAACCAAAACCTCATGAAGTTGAAATCTAGTCAAGATTAATAAATTGGAGAGATTTATAAAAATACTTAAAACCATAGTTATTTACAAATCTCGTAGGCAAAACTAGCAAAAAAAAAAAACCTATTTTACTTGAGATGCAAGTCTCAGGAAATAATATTTACTTTAGGGATAAAAGATCTCAAAGTAAAAAGGAACCGCATCTGTTCACAAACACATTCACACAATATTGAACAACATATATCTGTAATATATAAATTTCTCAAACAAATTCAATTTCACCTTTACCACATACATACATTCATTCCAAAATTCATCATTAATCATTGAATTCTCATAATTCTTCAATAATCATTTGGAAAAACCAATTAGGAATCATTGTCACATAGATCACCCATTAACCATGACTCTTAATTCAAGTCAAACCAAGTTTTTCAAACCGAACTTTAGTCTGAGCATTATTCATAACAAATTTACGTGCATCTCAAATAATTTATAGCATTATCAAATTATTTTAAAATCACAATCAATTCTCATTTATGGCATATCATCCCACATCACGACTATCGAAAAACATATATATATATTCCACCTATATGAAAACCAAATTCAATTTATTGTCATATAAATCATACAATAACCTTGACTTATATTCCAAGTTAGGCTTAAAATTCTAGATTGAACCTATTTATGAAAATATTTTAGTAAAACAAGTATGCCAAATAATTCCAATAAAATCCTCGAAAATTATTTAAAAATCATGTAAGAAAACAATTTAAACATATCATGTACAGGCGCACATTTCAAAGACAACATTTCAAAACTTGGCTATGATACTAAGTTGATAGGACCCATCCCTAAATTCTATGAAAACCGGATAGGTCCTGCTCATGTTTAACATTTCTTGTCATACAAGGGATATTACCAATTTTTACTCATGTCCATGTTTTATTAAAGTAACCAACTTAAATCCACTCTTGCACTTAAAACAATATAAGTTATAGCCATAGCAGTTTATGGTAATAGCTTTAATCAATAATAACCAATAAGATCACTTCCTAAACCCAATAATCAAACCCTTGGTTAACACCATTTTCCTATTTCCATAAACCCCTTTATTATTAATTTTCAAATTGAACTATATTTTTATTTAATACCACAAGTGTATACCAAAATTAACAACCTTTTAAACTATATTCTCAGTTATATTTTCATCAATCATCATCATCACAAACCATCTCACTAACAATTTATTTTAGATTTAAGGAACTTTCCAAGTATAACAATAAACAAGCCTTTATTATAATTTAAGTTAAATACATCAATTTATTATAAATATTATTAGTATTATGTTTATGTCTAGAACATGCCCATCATCACAAAACCAATTTCCTATTTTTTTTAACAATAATTAATCTTTAATTCAAATTAGAACACATAACTTCAGAAATTAGAATTATGTCCAAATGACTCAAAAATCAAGAAAGAGAAAACTTTCATATTGGCCGGACGGCTAGGGGCCACCGTATGCGCTCTCACACGCTGAAAAAATGCCCATGCGAGTGGCGTTCACGCTCGAGCAGGTGTAGTCGCACATGTACTCGCCCCTGACCTCCAATTGGGTTTGCAATTCGAATCGCCCGACCCATGATCGTGACCTAGCTCCAAAATCCTGTTTCTACGTCTATTTTTCCTGTTTTATTGGTCCACCTACATCTTCATAATCCTAGAATAAGATTTATGATGTTAAACTCAAGGAAATGTGCCTCGATGAAGCATTCCAACTCCAACATTTTCAGCCATGGTGTCGAGTTCCTGGATACGACCTTCCCATGCTCCACTCTTGTTTCTTCCTGTCCTAAAGTGATCCCAGGGACTTTATTAATAGTCTAGAATCCCTAGCTAAACACAAGAGAGCTTCAAAGCCATTTGGAGATTCTCGACCAACATTGGACTTCACAGGTTATGCTCTAAGGTCGTCCAAACCATCACTCTCATCTCATTTTCTTCCTATCATCATAACTCCACTCTTTTTTTCTCCCTTGTTGTTTTATTTCCCTTTTTCTCTTCATTCTTCACACTTTTCTTCCTTTTTACATTTTTCTTCTAGTTTCGGGCAACCATCGCCGAACACGCCATCATACATACAATTCACATATAAATAAGGGGCTAAGTCGGTGAGGGAACCAA
Organism: Prinsepia uniflora; assembly: GCA_032719365.1. NCBI lineage: Eukaryota > Viridiplantae > Streptophyta > Magnoliopsida > Rosales > Rosaceae > Prinsepia > Prinsepia uniflora. The sequence continues at coordinate 68,670,808 of CM064867.1, read as the reverse complement.
CGGAGGAAAAATAAAGAAATTTTTAGAAACACCTAGGTCTTTCTTATGAAATTACCATTATACCCTTGTGCCAAAATTACCATATTACCCTTAGTCCTTTTTTACCCATATCAAACTTATTTGAACCTCTTTTTTGATGTACCATCCGTCTACATATCCATGGATTCTAGACCTTTGTAATGGCCATCACGAAACTTTCAGAAGGTCTCCTGATCAAAAGGTCAATCATTTTGACCCCATAGGGGCAAAATCGTCATTTTACCTTTTCTCCTATTTCCAAGGTGTTACAATAGTCTTTGCACTTTGATGGACACATGAGCTACAACAAGCTTATGTCAACTAAATGTAATTCTAGTTGAAAGTGGATTCCAATGAAGAACCCAACACAAGTTATAGGAATTCATGGAACAAGTTCTCTAATACAATATAAAGCTAAGCAAGTATCAATTTGGTTAAATGAAAAGAAATTCATTATACCAAAAATATTATGTTTTCCAAATATGCATGGAGATTTATTCTTGGAAATAATTTTCTCCTTACATATTTTTCAATGATTGGAAACCTCAATTCTGTTTCTTTCACTCTAAATAAAGAGTTTGTTCAAATTCCACTTCTTCAAAAATATAAATATCGATGCATAATAGGATTTGCGCTAATCCAATGTGGTGACCCAAAACCAATCCTACAACAAGTAGAAGAAAATTTCCAGTTAGGAATCACTCATTGCATGTATAAAATACTTGAAGAAAACTTTAGTGAAGACCCATTAAAGTTATGATCTAGAAGCCCTAGATTTTATTATCTTAAACTTAGATACCTAAAGTAATAATTCGAGCTAAGCCAATGGTCTACATTCGTATGGACATTGATGAAATTGATGTCCAAATAAAGAGCTTCTTAAGCAAAATCTTATAGAAGAAACTTTAAGTCCTCATTCTAGTCCTACATTTAGGGTAAGAAACTATGCAGAGATTGAAAGACGAAAAGCCTAGAATGGTCATAAATTACAAAAGGTTGAACAACATGAATTTGATGGATATTTTCATCCCAGAAAAGATGTCTTAGTTAATCAAACTAAGGGTGCTAAACTTTTTAGAAAATTCGATTGTAATAAAGTATTTGGAAAATCAAATTAACTGATGAGTCAAAAGTTTTAATGGCTTTCAATACACCAAGTGCCCATCGCCTATGGATTGTGATGCTCTTTGGCCTAAACATAGTGGCACATTCTAATCAAAGATGGATGGAAAAAATCTTTAAAAGATCATAAAGATTTTTATATCATCTACATAGATGATATCCTTATATTCACCAAAAAAAAGGACGATCACAAGAGTCATCTACCAATTTTGTGTAAGATATTCCAAAACCATGGAATAATCATTTCCCTTAAAAATATAGAGGTCGAGAGAGAGTCAATAGATTTTTAGGAATAACCGTCGATTACTCTAGGTTAAAACTTCAAGAACATATAATCTTCAAAATACGAGATTTTTCTAAAGATTTAAAAGGCAAAAAACAATTACAAAATTTCTTAGGCGTTCTAAATTATAGACGAAGTTTTATTAAAAACTTATCTCATAAAGAATTACCACTTTTAGTAAAACTAAAAAAATTCAAAAATTCTACTAGTCTGAAGAGAAGGCAAAGTTCATAAAAGAAATTTTTAAAAAAATCTAAAACAAATTCCACAAGTTTATTTTCGTAAAATAGGTGATAAACTTATTTTAGAAACTAAAGCCTCAGATTTTTTGTGGGAATGCTTTTTAAAAGTCATTCCAAAAAAGCTGCAAAAAGAAAATTTGATTTATGGATATAATTCAGGAAAATTCAAACCAAACAAGGTAAAGTATATTACATTTGAAAAAGAACTTTTGGCCGTAAAACCTGTGGTAAAAAAATTTCATATTTATTTGGCCCCAGATGTTTTTGTTATTAAAATTGATAACCAAGAAGTTCGAGATTTTTATTAATAAAAAGGCCATAACCAATGACCGAAAATTAAAATGGTATCATGTTATTTACCAATATACTTTGGATCATGAGCATGTTAAGGAAACTGACAATTTTCCTACAGGTTTTCTTAGTTGAGAATATCACTAAAACAAGTGACGTATTATAACAGAATGGATAAGGGTAAACAACCCTCAGCAGATAACGGTAAACAACCCTGGACTATTATCGTGAGGAAAAATCTTCCACACCAAAACGTTTATGTTGTCTTTCAAGGGTTCCAACTAGAAATCTACTGAAATTGGGCATCTTTTCAAGCTCGAGTAAACAAATACCATGGAGCATCATATCAGACTTTTGGCACCATTGAGGACGCAACCAACACCTTCAATGAATATATTTATTCTACCATAAAAATGACAGAAGAATCCAGTTCGGAAGTAAAAAGCTTCTTTAATCCTGAATTAAAAGGACACATTTATGAAGACATAAATGGAATATCGGAAACCCATATTCGAAAAGAAAATAAAGATTTTCGCAAACATATTGTAGCTTTCACTCAAACTAGTTGAAGGAATAGCTACGTGTGAAAAAATAAATATAAAAAAGAAAAGGAAATTTCTTCAATCAGAAATGAAAATGTTTTAATTAAATAACTTTGTCTCAAAATCATTCAACAAATGAATTAGGATGAAGATTTTAGTTTTGAAAAAACTGATAATTTTCTTCAACTAATGGGTGTGGGAACCACTCATTAAGATTCGGTTTTTAAAAGACAAAAAGATTTTGTTTCTTTAAAAAAGCAAGAGCAATTTTACTGGCCATATTTTTTTACAACATAAAATTAAAAAATCATGACCACCAAGAGAAGTTCAAAGACAATTATTAACAAAATCATGAAAATATTAATTTGAACAATAAAATTCCTAAACTCTTATTTGTTTTAAAGGGTGAACAAGAGAGTGAGATCATTGAAAAAATTGAACAGAGTATTACTAAGAGCACATCTAATGGTGGAAGGGCTAAAGACAATGGGCAAGGGGCTAAAGACAAGATTTAGCCCCCCAAATTCTACTATTCATGACATCTTGCCCAAGGCAAAATTTAGTGTTTCTAATGGGGAGGGGCAAGAGGCAAAAATTCAAATTTTTATTTGAATTCAAATCTTTGCATAATATATCTGAAATATAATTTAATTCTACTTTGTTTTATTTAACTTATATGAATATATAAAAAAATATTAAACATTATCATAATGAAAAAAACTTTATTTTACTAAAATTTAAATTACATCAAAATCATTAATAAGTCTAATAAAATATATAATCATCAATTTAAATTGAAAATTAAAATCAACTAGTGATTAGGAGTGAACCAATCTTGATCATTCTAAGGATGATAATCACATTCTTGATCATTTTGAGGTTGATAAATCTCCTTCTTCATGATATTCATGACCGCTACTACTAAGATTACTTTCTTATCCATTTGTGATTGCCAATTGCCTTTTTCTCCAGTTTTTTTGTTTGTTTGGACTCATCTTTTCGGTATCCTTCTCCCTAATTCTATCGTCTCGTTCTATTTGTCTTTCTTTCTCTTTTCGCAATTTCAATGTTTGTTCAAATTGTAATGCCTTCGCATAATCTTCATCTCTTTTCTTCCTCAATGCCGCCTCTTCCAAATTTTGCAATGCAATGGCCTCCATGGTGGCATACAATCGATTATTATCAATCATATGTGACTTTCCCTTTCTCCGAGCTTCTTTTGATTGCTTCCATCCTGGAGGTCTTACAGAGGAACCTATATTGACTCCAGGATTTTCTTCTTCCCCATTTTCATCCAAATTAATTGAATCTTCAAGTGGTGATGAGCCAAATGGAGATACTTGATTTACTTCAGACTCTTTCTGAGGTGGGTCTTTGAAATACTCGCAATCTTTACATATCTCCCAACAATGATGAAACACAAATTGCGAATTCATTTTTTCTTTATAATAGACCTATGCTTGTATGAGCTAAACATATAGTAAAAAACAATTGATTAGTTTAAGAAATAAATTATGCACAATGATACTACATTTATAAGTTTACAAATTCTCACCTCATCTATCTGATTAGCACCGCTACGATGAAAATTTGCAGCTTGTTTTGAAGCCCTTTGCCACTCTTTGAGCATCGGTCGTAATTTTTTCTACCTATTTGAAAACCCCTAAACAGTTCAGATACCTTCCACATGACGATCCCAATTTTGAATATAATGGTTTCGAACTCGTACCCAAAATGTGTTGTTTGTTTGATTTACTCCTTCAATTGCATCTGAAGTGACGGCTGCCCAAGCTTTGCATAACATCACTTCTTCCTCATTTGACCATTTATGATTTGGTGTCATATTTATAGGAGTAAATATTAATTTCCTGTGGATATTTAAATTGTCATATTAACGACAATAATAATATAATCATATTATAAGTATCAAGTTAGACTTTAATAATAATAATAATAATAATATAATAATAATATAATAATAAAACATACAACTATCAATTTAAATTGAGAAAATATAATAACCAAAAAATAAATATAAACAACTAAATCAGAAGAAAAAAATAGAAAAAAGTGTTAATAAATATAAACAAATAAATAAGAAAAAAAATGAAAAAAAAAATGTTAAAAACAACAACAACAACAACAACAATAATAATACAACTATAAAAAAAATTGAGCTAAAAATATTGTAACTCTAATCAAACATACAACTATCAATTTAAATTGAAAAAATATAATAACCAACAAATAAATATAAACAAACAAATAAAACATAAACAAATAAATTAAGAAGAAATAAAAAAAAAGCAAAAAAAAAATGTTAAAATAATGAAACAAAACACACCGTTTTTATCACGGTCGTTTGTACAAAAAAAGAGTCTCGAACTCTCTTAAACTCACTCAATCGTTCTCGATTGAAGCCGTTCGCGATTAAACCAGAGAGCAGTGAGCGATGGAGAGGGAGATGGAGGTCATCGGTTCGCGACAGGTTGTGAGGATGTCGAGAGTATGTCGAGAGGTTCCAGCAACGATAGGTTCGAAGGGTTCGTTGTGTTCCAGGGACGATCGTGAGGCCTTCTAGTCTGAGAAGTTCAAGAGGTTAGATCGCCAATCGAAAGGTGAGTGAGTGCTGGATGTTTTAGGCAAAGGTGAGTGAGTGATTGAGCTTCTTTTTGTTTTTTTCCCAAATTTTACACCCAAATTGTTGGTCCGTGAAGGATTTTTGTTTTTTCTTTTTTTTTTTGTTTTTCCAATTTATGTTCATCCGTGAAGGATTGCATGTTTGGATTGTTGAATTGATTGAATAATGTTTTCTAAATTATGTTCGTCCGTGATTCTTGTGTTGGATTTTTCTCAATTGAATATTTGGGTTTGGTGAATTCTGGATTTTTGGTAAATTCCATCTGTTCATGTTTTTCCATTTGGGTTTGGTGAATTATGGATTTTTTTATGCTACCCAGTTGAATTTTTTCTTGCTTGGTTATTAATTTTCCTTAATTCTAGCCCGAGCAAGGGGGGAGGCCAAACTAGCCCCCGGGCAAGCCCTGCCTAGGCCATTCTTTCCCCCACTAGAACCTGAAACAGGGAGGCCAGAGGCCAGGAGCTGCCTTGCCCTGGTCAAAAGCCTCTCGTCAAACTTGCTCTAACAAGGTAGTATTCCAAAAATTTAATTTTCATGATTTTGTAAATTTTCCATGTTTTATTAAGGCTATGGTTTATGAAATAACCAAAAAAAATTGAAAAAAATATATGAATGTTGACTCAAATTGTAAGGACCTAGAAATTTAGAAAAAGTAATCTCAGGAATTTTAAAAGGAAATTGATGATTTTGTCCTTATAGGCAAGACTTTTTGCTCCGAATGCTTTTTGGACTTTTTGTGAAAACCATTACGTAAGTCTCAGCGCCCTGAGTCCGTAAGCAGGTGGTACGTCAAAATCTATGATCATGTGAGTTTGTTACGGGTTTAATGGACTAAGGGAATTTTGTTAGTTTTGGTACTAGGGGAATATTGGTAATTTCACCAAGATATATTTTTTGCTGATTTCATGAGATGGTGACAAGATTCCTCCCTTCCCCCCTTATCTCGTTGTGTGCGTTGATGGGTGTGGTGGTGTTGTGTGTGTTTAAGCATGTGGGACGTAAACCAAAAACAGAAAAAGGAATAAACAAGAAAGGAAGAAAAATTGAGGAAAGACGAAAGGGAGAAATAGAGTGTGAGAGAGAGAAGAGAAAGAGAAGAGAAGGTAGAATAGGGAGGAAGAGCCCTCAGACGATCGAAACCTGAAAACTAGAGAAAATAAAAAACTGCCGAAGCCGTTTGAAGCTTCCAAGCTTGCAATTAAGCTTTCCAAGATCTTAGTTGGGTCTCTATGATCATTATGAGGTAGAAAGACGGAGGTTAAATGCGAGTAAATTTCCTAGAAATGGTTTTGAAGTTTGGCTAAAACTTCAAAGTTATGTCTTTAATTATTATATTGTTTTTTGTGATTTGAACATCGTGAAATTTCTCCTAGGATAGATTAGAAGCATATTGATGTTTAAAACGTAAATTTTGGACGTAAAATGAAGGAGCTACAACCGGGTCGACTTGTTGGGTCGGAAAACCTAGATTGCAGAAACACGAGTCACCTGCGAGAGGTAAGGGATGACCTCTACTACAGGCACAGAAGGCCCACGTGAAGAGGCCATGGGCATCACAAATGGTTGCGTGCCTCGCTACCTGGGTTTCCCTTCAATGCATTTTTTGATGCTTTCAATGTTATAAACACATTGGCACAGGTTTCTAGTCGATCAAATATCGTCTCTATGTAGTTTCAAGTGTCTGCAGAGTTATGTTTAGGTTTAGTAACGTATTTAATCTTGAAAAATTAGGGGATTTAAATATGAAATTATTTGGGAGGATAGTGCCCTTTGGTGTTTATTTATGATGGGCGATATAATTCCTGAATTTACGAAGGAACGCACAGTTCGAGATTTTGTTGTGAGGACGGTGTGTGAGTGGACTTTGCTTTTATAAATTATTATGCATGCATAGCTAAATATTTTAATTGTTTTATTGTGTTATTTATGTTGTAATGGGTTGACTATGATTTCAAAATGATTATTTGAGGATTTTCAAGGTTTATTGATTGGTCCTGGACATGGTGATTTCACAATATTTTGTGGAAATTGTGTTCGCGTTTCAAGCCCATCTTGGAATTAGTATTTTGACTTTGAATGTGAGTCAAGGGTTTGTATTCAATTGTGATGCTTGTGTAATTTGATCCATGGATTGTAACGACCAGATCTAGAAATCGAGATTAGATTAGTGATTAATGACGGATTAGTGAGGTTAATCAGTAATTAGTTGGACGATTTCGGACGGATGGTACAAAATGACGATTTTGCCCCTGGAATGGGCAAAAATGTTGACTTTTTGTTCAGGCGGTCAAATGGACTTTGACCGATGACCATGACGTAGTTCGGGACGTCTGATATACCCTCCAGGTTGTTGTGGTGCGAGCTGTTGGTCGAGAGAGACCGAGACATCACACACGAGATTCACAGTAGTTTTTCGTACACTCTGGGAAGGCTGGAAGCTTTTGGACGATCGGACCGAGTTTCCCTTGTCCGACTTACGTGTCACATGGAGAATGGACGTCAGTTTAGTCTTCGTGTCATGCGTAAGTTAGACGGGAGCAGGATTTAGCCCTTAATCCAGGGGGACTGAGGGCGGTCCTGTCATGGATCGTGTTAACTATTATTATGACAAGTTTCCCAAACGGTCGAAGTTAAGGGTGTCTTCCCAGACGACCGCAGCTCGAAGTGGTTGTATTGTGTTTGTTTGTTCCCAGACAACCGAAACTAGGGGTGTTAATAGATGGCTGATGCTTGGGGATTATTATTGTGATTATTCCTAGGTAGCCGAAACTCTAAGTGTTTCCCAGATGTCTGATGCTCGGGGGAGTTGGTGATTAGATTGTTGATTGGCTTTTTTGGTTGGTTATGGATATTGGTACCCAGTTTTTGTCATATGGTTATATATACGTGGATTTCGGGGATTGTGGGCCATAAGCTATTTTATGGTGTTTCACGATTTTGTGGTCCCACGGTCTAAGTTTTGATCAATTTGAACTTGAATTGTTCGTTTGGTTACGTTTTAATCTATGCATGCGTGTTTTAGAAAAATGGAGGGTAAATGTTATTTTTCTCGAAAAATACATTTTGAAACATTTATTTTCGTCCACTCATAATTTTTAATAGTTTTTGACCTTCTAGGCTATTGCACGGAAATTGGGGCTGATTGAAATACGGAGGCATTGATAGGACCCATCCCAATCCTCCCGGGATTAACGCGGGATGACCCTGCTCCCGTCTGACACGAAGTGTCAGACAAGGGATATTTTCGACCTTTGCCCTCCTGGGCTATCAAAGTACGCTAGGATCCGGAGGAGGTATGTGATATCTTGGTCTCTGCTACAGTCCACATCCGCTGTCAACCTGAAGGGTAGTCAAAACATTAAAAGCTGTGAGTGGACAAAACAAGAGTTTATAAAAACATTTCCATAAAGACATTTGTACCCTTCACTAAAAAGCATGCATGCATTTAAAAACTGTTTACGAATTAAACCATAACTAGGAACTAAGCCCAAAACCAAAGTCCAAAGGACCACAATGAAATCGACCATACGGGCCACTACCCAATCCATATGAAAACCAATACGGGACTCAGCCCAAAACCATAACCATACTGAAACCAAGTACACGAGCCACTGCTCAAAACCTGTGCACACCACATATCACATATCATATTCCATAATCCATAATCATATATACATATAATTCACACAACCAATCCTGTCACGGTTTCCAAAGCTACTTGTGTGCTACCCGGGGTCTCAACCCAAATCTTCTCAAAGTCAAAGTCAATGTCCACAGACCATTGACCCTACCCGAGGTTATAGTAACCATAGCCTTCCTAAGAGTAAGGAACCAAACTGGGGTGACTCCACTCAGTCAATGCTCCGTGACTACTCCGGGGTCCACCCAGGCCAACGACCCTCCCCGGAGGAGATAGAACAAGTACGGAAGGTATATGAACATATATATATATACATAACATAAATATCCATGCCTGGTTCCCCTGAACCGTGATGATCCATAGCATCCCTGCCATTCATATATATATATATATATATAGAAAACATCCTCCATGCACGGTTCCCATAAACCGTCATGTACTCCCATAACATAATAAGGGTTCATGACGGTTCCCATAAACCGTCATGAACTTGGAAATCCATGTAGGGTCCTTGACCCGAAATCATCAATGTAAAACAACTGGGTCTCGTGCCTGAACATATGACATCAGTTGAGCACCGTGTCTGATATCTAAGGGTCAGTCACGACTCCGATCATAGTGATGTATGCAACCATCCATCCAGAACCGCCCTCAATCCTGGTATGTCGTCGTGAACGTATCAACCGACGCGACCACCACAAGATCATGGTGCACTCATCACCGATCGCTATCCTGAACTGTCAGCACTCCGAAGTCGAGCCTCCCTAGGCTGCCCGACCACGAATCGTGCATCGTCACCTTTCCGGAAGGAACACATCCAAATCCGGAGGCGAGTGCCTATCGTCCGTCGCCGTGCACATAGCACCCGTCGCGACCACGATTTAGACCCGAAGGTCATTCATAGCGTCATATGCCCGAGACCAAACCAAATGGGTCTCATACCCGAGTTTATCCTTTTGGAAATCCAAAACCATTTCATTTAAACCAATAAAGACATACATACCCGTATAAGTACCGTATAAGGCTGAAACCTCGAAATACGTGCTTATACGTAACGACAACCAAATGCACCCATGGCATTACCAAACATGTATTAAAACATCTAATAAACATTTATTCATGCACCAATTTAGAAAACCAAGGTCCACTCACAGACCGTCCGAGCTGCCGCCTCGATTTGCGTGTCATACAGCTCTCCCGAGCCAATCACCATCACCGAGACTCCCACTAAAGTCCTGTAATTTTCTGGAATTTTTAACTATTTTCAAACTTGATCCAAAACCTTCCGATGCCCCGAACACTATCGAAACGGTGTCCGATCGATACGAAACCAGTCCCAAAATGTTCGTTACATCGAATAGAAGATTTCGTAGCTTGGAAGCACCCTCAAAATCCTAACCACGTGCTCACAGGCGCCAAATGAACCCCCTGCACGTGAGCCCACGCGCCAGGGTACTGTGGATCGTCTTCAAGCTTCAGACCGGTCCGAACCGGCCAGTCCTGTGCAGTCGGTCCTACTGAACCGGCGTGACCGGTTCAGGCGTTTTCCCTCCTTGTTTTCGGTCTGTTTTCTTCCTAATCATTCCTAATCTTCCTAAATATGTTCCCTGAACCTAAACATGTAATTAAAACAATCCAAAACTTACAAAAACATATTAAACCGATTTCCCCTTTTTTGGTTCAAACCTCCATTTTCGTTCCCAAGCTTCACAGCCATCAAACCCCATTAAAAAGCTTCATATTAAGTCCCTAAAAACCTAAATAACCCTATCCAAACATCCAAAACAAACCATAATTCTTAAATTGAAAAATGGAAAGGATTGGGTCTAACCGAGTATGTTCTCGGGCTCAAGGCTGACGTCCAGGGCGGCGTGGCTTCCAGCCGACCACCATCATCCAGCTTTCCTTCTCTCAGCCTCTGGGCTTCACGGGCATGATCAACTGGGTCAAGGGTTTGGTTTTGGATTGAAAATGAGATCGGGTTTGGATGCGGGGAAGGAAGAAAATGAATGATCGTTGAAGAAGGGTGAGATGCATGAAGGAAAAATGTTGGCCAGTGGATGGGTGAAAAGTGTCACTCATCCATTGGGCCTCCATAAAATATCTGGGCCCCACTAAATTCCAAAATGCAACCGTTTCGTAATTCGCGCAATAGTACTTTCGTACTTCCGTGAACCGTAACTTCGTCGTCGAACGTCCAAATTCGACGTGCCGCCTGTCTAAGGATTCGTATTGTCCTGATCTATGTAACGGTCCTCGGTCCTCAGCCCTCGGCCATCGGACATCCCAGTCCGAAAGTCAACATTTGCCCCTTTTTAACCATATTTACCAAAATGCCCTTAAGCTTCTAAACGTCATAACTTCTTCCTCGAATGTCGGAATTGAACGTGCCACCTGTCTATGAACCCGTGACATCACGAACTACGTCACGGTCATCGGTCAAAGCCCATTTGACCTCCAGAATGAAAATTCAACGTTTTACCCACTTCATGGGCAAAACGTTCATTTTGCATCGTTCGTCCGATCTCGCCCAACTAATCACGGATTAGCCTCACTAATCGTGATTAGTCACTAATCTAATCCTGGAATTTGGGACGGGTCGTTGCAGGCATGATCGGTAAATCAGTACGAATATCTCTTGTCTTAAGGGAAGATTTGGAATTTTTGATCGTTTGTTAGATAGAAGTAAGATCATGCACGATTGTCAAAGTATTTTGGGAGCAGGTTCTGTTAACTTGGTATCAGATCAAGCTTTGGTACTGAATTGTGTTTGCTAATGCCATGCCTCCAAGATGTGAGCCCCGTCCAAAGCCTGAAGACACTGATAGGGATAAAGAGGGCATGCATACTAAGAAAGCTCAACAGTTTGGAGCAATTAAATTGGAAGGAAAGGTGCATCCAAATGAGGCAGACAAGTAGATTACTCACATATAGAGGATATTTGAGGTCATGCGATGCCTACCGGAGGATATGGTATTGATAGCCACTTTCTTGTTGGGTGGTTATGCATATTGGTGGTGGCGTGGATTGCAGATGACGGACTGAGATGCCCATATGTTGACCTGGGAAATGTTTTGGGATAGATTCTTGAATTAGTTTTGTCCTCACTCTTTCTGCAATACTAAAGAGGTTTAGTTCCTGCAATTGCAGCAGGAGAATATGACAGTGGTTTGTACGAGCAAATATTTATAAGCTTTTCCCTTTTTGTCTCGGTGTTTGTGGAGGTAAATAATTTTTGATGATTTGAATAGGGTCTGCGGGAAAACTTTAGGGCCGCTTTAATAGTGGAGTCCTTCATCACCCTTTGATAAGTCATGAATTAAGCATTATTTCAATGTTGTTCCTTATCCCTTTTACTTGTCTTTTGATTATAATTCCTCAATCAATAGGAGAAAATGATCTATTTTGTGAAACTTGTGTAGATTGTGTAGATTGTCAAGTTGAGGTTAAAATCATGTTTTTGCAATGAAATTTGATGATTCCAAAGATAACACATCAAGGGCTCACAAAGCACCACCTCACTACTCAAATACACGGCAAGGATTCACTGTGTGTTCCAAAATGCGCCTAGTCCCCTAAAACTTCCTAAAATACGATTAGGGTTAATTGGATATCCTTGTCCAACTTGGACACTTCGTAGCCGCAATATGCTCCCCTCTCTTTCTTGAACTAATGTGGATTGACTTGGAAAAGAAGACTAAAAAATTCCTAATCAAAGCTGAAGTCAAAGTAGTATGAAACAAGGAAAAGGATTCCTTGCCTTGCAAGGAACCTCATGGACATGGCAAAGAAGGCAATTTGTGGCTTGGAGGATTTCTTCCTAGTTTAGGATTGTTTTTCCTATCTAATTAGGGAAAAGTTAGGGCTGGTGTGGGGCCTATATATAGATTGTTTTTCCTTATTTTTGGGACACCCGTTTTACTTTTTTCGTGCAAAAATTCTGACAAAATTTACTTAAAACTTTTATAAACACTTAGCTGCCATTTACAAGTTTTCAAGCGTTAGATTCAAGTATTTGGTGCTAAGGTGGACGTGAGGCTTGAGAGAAGAAGAGTGTTTCAGCCCCTTTTCCTACTCCTTGCTATTCTTTAGTATTTGTGTTTCTTAATTCCCTTAGCTCTTTACGTTCTTATGCATTCAATTATGATGTTGATTAATCTAGTTATGTGTGACTAGTTCCTTTTAGGATTGATGTTGTTTGAAGCCCTAGCCATGTTAGTTCGTATTTAGATTTATGGCTCTTAATTGTGATTGTTATGCATGACTGAATTTGTTGGATTACTGCGTTTTATGAACTCAATTTACGTTTATAAGCTTAGCTACCTTATTTGTGTATAATTGTCGATGTAATTACTTGACGGACCATCATATCATCTTGTAGTTTGTAGCATCAAGTTAAAAAGGAAGACTTTTATTTGTACTCTAAACACATGACCTACTAGAATTGCATATCACTTTTCTACGGATAGTGTAGTGTCAGCAAATCTTCTTCGTGTTTTATGCATTATCACACACCATCAATAATAGACATTTTACAGTGGACATCACACTTAAAACATGCAAACTAAGAGAAGATAATAGGTGTGGGGTGAACCTTAGCTGGACCTTTGTAGTGGCACTTAATTCAGAACATACATAGTAATTAGATCAAAGAAATGTAAGGAGAAATATAATTGGTAAAGGTGGATAATAATACCTAATTCGTTTTAAACAATAATTCAAGTTTTCAATCAATTCTTCATCATTTTTCACTTTGTTTTTACCATTGAATTTCTTGAAATTGGGAAACAACCCCCTCCCCCAATTGCACTTTACTTTCACATCTATGTTAATTGGACTAAAACTTAATTGTACACCTTGAACAAGTCCCTGAGGAATTCGACCTTTGATGTGCCACTATACTATCTACACGTCTTATACACTTACAAAGTCATTACACTTAGAGGTTTTGCCTAGCACATCTATTGTACTTGGTAAAATCTCCAGCAAGTTTTTAGCGCCGTTGCCGGGGACTTGTCTCTCTACAGTGTCCATTTTTTTTAATCTATTGACTTAGTGTGCTTTTCTTTTTTTGTACATAATTTAATTTTTGTGTTTTCTTTTCGTTGAGCAAATGTGCTCCTAGGTGGCCATGGAATAGTGGAATAGTCAGTACTAACCTAGTGGTTGGGCCTATGAGCCTCATCATCATGTTCTTTTCGCCCCAAGCAACCACAAAGGTTGGGCACATCCCTAAGGCTGGACCTATGACCAGGAACCTTATCATCAACCCTACTCTGATCCATGCTACCAAGAATGGGGAAGCCCACAACCTTACACTTGGACCCTCTTCCCCGAGCTCATATCCAGGTTCCATCTCCAAGAATACTTCGGCAAGTAGTGGAAGAGGAAGATGATATGTATGACCTTCAAGTGCGACTTCTCCGTGCACCCGAGTGCGAGAGTGACGAAGTGGACTATTGAGGCATAGATGGTTAGCCACAAAGTGAAGACATGGCTCCTGCGCAGGTGATGGTTTCGGCCCCAAGAACACTTCGGTAACCATGATGTGGAGATGTATGCCTTTGGGTGCAACTTGCTTTGGCACCACATTGGGAGGACTCTGATGAGGAAACCTTTAAAGGAATGGATGTCCATGTTCAGCCCATTCCCGTGATAAAAGAGCTAGAAAGCAGCCCCGAGTTGGCCTCTCCTCCTCCTTGTATAATGCCTACGGCCCAACCCTACTTGGAGCCTCAACCTGACTGGGAGCCCCGACTCAAGGCCGTGCCAACCGTGTTACCCTTAAACCATGATGAGGACTAGGACAAGGACAGCCCCGTGTCCCATATCTTGGATTCACCTGCAATTCCATACACCCCAGCATCCTTGGCACCACCCGTGGCCCTTGTTCCAACTAGGGGTACACCAGAGGATGTACACTCGTTTGGCAACTCTTGCTCAAGGAAGGATAGGGGTTCTCTCAAGTTGATAAGATTCAAGTTCAAGGAATCCAACCACAACAATGGCCCAAGGTCGTCGCCTAGGAAGTCCAATGTGTATCTATGGCCTCCTCACTACAAACGCCATCCTTATAAGACCATTGGGATCAAACACTTTATGCTTAGTTTTATATCCCTTTTGTATTTGTTCCTTGACTTGTTAAGGTCTAGAAACTGAATTCCTTCTTACATTTCAAATCAAGTATTTTCTAATGCATGAGGGACATCACTAAGGGTGGGGAGGCGACAAGTCTGGGGACCTTTGAGTGCCCTACTAGTCCTCTAGCACCTCCCTAGGGTATGAGGCAACCTAGCCCTGGTTTGTTCCCTTTTCTTTGTGGACGTTTTTTCCTTTTAGATCTTCCTCACTATAATTACCTTTTTCTTATTTTTATGCTTGCAACATTGAGGACAATGTCTCATTTAGGTTTGGAGGTGTTTTGGGGTACACAAACTAGTTTTCTGTTTTGATTTGCTTTCTGTTTTTATTTTGTGTTATGCTAGTTTTTATACTTAAACAAGTTAATATGAATGGATAGAACATGAGAAGTGCTTGTACTTACTAAAAATCATTGTCATTGTCATTGAACTCACACTTGCACCTCACGATACCATAATCAAGTGATTAAGCAACCAAAATAATTGA
The DNA here is from genome assembly GCA_032719365.1 of Prinsepia uniflora. Lineage (NCBI taxonomy): Eukaryota > Viridiplantae > Streptophyta > Magnoliopsida > Rosales > Rosaceae > Prinsepia > Prinsepia uniflora. The sequence goes on along the minus strand of CM064867.1, from coordinate 68,655,402 downwards.
ATTTGAGCATACTTAGAAAATTAGTGGAGACTACCATTGTGAGATCTTTGAGCTTGATTGCCTTTCTTTCTGAGTGATCTATGTGTTTCTATTCTTAAACACTCATCATTTTGTTCATAATTGCATGATCTCATTCTAATTGCATTGATGTTTAAAGAACCATATCTATTGGATGCTCTTGATATAATGTGTAATTGTCTATGAGATGTGATATAGGTTATGTGTATTTTAGCTCCTAAAGGCCTTTCTTTTCCCCGTCCAAATTGCATGCTCCTCAAGCCCCTTTAAAGCCAAACACTTAGCCATTTTGTTCTTCACTTACTCTATAACCTAACCAAGTTTTGAACTCTTCATTATGGATATACCTTATAATCTAAGCTTGTGTCAAGGTTGCATCAAATGAGATTCATGGTGAGGAGGAAATGTGTTAATTTTTTGTGCTACTTATGTTTGAGTAAGTGAAGTATGTTGGAATTGATAGAAAATTTGTTTGTTTACAAAGTGAGAAAGTTATTGCATGATCTTGGCTTAGTTCATAGAAACAAAAGAAAAAGTGTATAAAGTTCATTAGTGAATTCAAAAGAAAATAAAGAAAAAAAAAGAAAAAAAAGGAAAGAAAAAAAAGTGAAAGCATTGAACTTGTAATTAAGCCAAGTAAGTAAAGTGCCTCAAATAGGGTAATGTAATGAGTTCAAGCACAGATTCATCACTTATAAGTCAAGGCCCATGTCATGACTTCTCATGCCTTGATGCAGTTTAGGTTCTTTGAATTCCAACCTTCCTTTCTAAACGCCAAGAACCTAGCCCCATTACAACCCTTGAATGAAGTCCTATTAATCTCGTGAATGGTTATGCAAAGGATCAAGGTACGTACCTCTATTCTTAAAATTCAATTCTTTCTTGAGAACATATTTCCACTTAAAGTTCCCTTCTTCATTGAAACTCATCACATATGCTTTTTGAGTAAAAGCCTTAGGATTCGAGTGTGCATTGAGTTGTAAGACCCGTGTCCTAGAGGGAACGGTGAAAAATCCCACAATCCTGTTAGGGGGAATGGTCTGGGAGAGGATAGTGGTGTGCCTTAAAGGTGTAGGCACACACCTATCTAGCACTAAGCCTTTTGGGAGCTCAAGTGGCTTTGGGGGGGATTGGAACCCCAAAGTTAAGCAAGTTGAGACTGGTGCAATTCCATGATGGGTGACCCCCTGGGAAGTTGCACCATGAGCTCCCGAAAACAAAACCGTGAGGGCGAGGCCCAAAGTGGACAATATGGTGCTAGATGAGTCGGGTCCTGACCGAGGAGGGTCGGGTCTTGACAATTTGGTATCAGAGCCAGACCCCGACCGGGAAGTGTGCCAGTGAGGACTCTGGGCCCTAAGGGGGGTGGATTGTAAGACCCGTTTCCTAGAGGGAACGATGAACAATCCCACATTCCTGCGATGGGGAATGGTCTGGGAGAGGATGGTGGTGTGCCTTAAAGGTGTAGACACACACCTATCTAGCACTAGGCTTTTTGGGAGCTCAAGTGGCTTTGGGGGGGATTGGAACCCCAAAGTTAAGCGAGTTGAGGATGGTACAATTCCATAATGGGTGACCCCCTGGGAAGTTGCACCATAAGCTCCCGAAAACAAAACTGTGAGGGCGAGACCCAAAGCGGACAATATGGTGCTAGATGAGTCGGGTCCTGACCGAGGAGGGTCGGGTCCTGACATGAGTGATGCCTAGTGAGGATTAGAGTTGAGGCGAAATCTTTCTAGGGTGTTTAGATGACGTTTTTTTTTCTAGCTTGATCATTTGAGATATTGATATAAACACTTGACATTGAGTTCACGGTTATGGTATGTTCTTTGGTTTTCGTGAGTTTGTTTTTGTTCTTGGTGCTTATTAACTTGTTGATACATGATTTCTAGCATCCTTTGTGTTAAGTAAAGTTTTTGTGGGTATCGTGTTGCTATAACCATCAGGAGACAAAAGTCCTCCTACTATGTGAACTTAGGGGATTAAATGCTTATCTTAATTAGATCAAGTCTTTTGTTTTCTGTTTTGCTAAAGGACTATCAAAGGATAGATTTGGGGTATTTGATAAGTGACGAATTAATCATTGTTTCAATGTTATTGTTTATCCCTTTTACTTGTCTTTTGATTATAATTGCTCAATCAATAGGAGAAAATGATCTATTTTGTGAAGCTTGTGTCGATTGTTAAGTAGAGGTTAAAATCATGTTTTCGCAATGAAACGTGATGATTCCAAAGCTAACTCATCAAGAACTCACCAAGGGCTCACAACGTGCCACCTCACCACTCAAATACATGGCAAGGATTCACCATGTGTTCCAAAATGTGTCTAGTCCCCTAGAACTCCCTAAAATGTGATTAGGGTTAATTGGATATCCTTATCCAACTTGGACACTTCCTAGCCGCAATCTCCTTCCCTTTCTTACTTGAATTGATATGGATTAACTTGGAAAAAAGGACTAAAAAAATTCCTAATCAAAGTTGAATTCAAAGTGGCAAGAAACAAGGAAAAGGATTTCATGCCTTGCAAGGAACCTCAAGGACATGGCAAAGAAGGCAATATGCGGCTGTGAGGATTTCTTCCTAGTTTAGGATTGTTTTTCCTATTCTAATTCGGGCAAAGCTAGGGTTAGTGTGAGGCCTATAAATAGATTTTTTTTTCTTATTATTGGGACGCCCGTTTTACCTTCCGAGGAGCAAAAGCTCTGTCGAAATTTACTTTTAACTTTTATAAACACTTAGCCACAATATACAAGTTTTCAAGCTTTTGGATTCAATTCATTGGTGCTAAGGTGGACGTGAGGCTTGGGAGAAAAAGATTGTTTTAACCCCTTTTCCTACTTCTTGCTATTCTTTAGTATTTGTGTTTCTTAATTCCCTTATCTCTTTACATTCTTATACATTCAATTATGGTGTTGATTAATCTAGTTATGTGCGAGTAGTTCCTTTTAGGATTGGGGCTATTTGAAGCCCTAGCCGTGTTAGTTAGTATTTAGATTTCTTGCTCTTGATTGTGATTGTTATGCATGACTGAATTTATTGGATTACTGCGCTTCATGAATTCAATTTATGCTTATAAGCTTAGCTACCTTGTTTGTTTATAATTGTCGATGTAATTACTTGAAGGACCATCATATCATCTTGCAGTTTGTAGCATCAATTTTAAGAGGACTTGTATTCGTAATCTAAACTCATACCCTACTAGAATTTCATGTCACTTTTTTAGGGATAGTCTAGTGTCTTCAAATATTCTTCGTGTTTTATGCATTATCACGCACCATCAACAATAGACGTTTTACAATGGACATCGCGCCTAAAACATGCAAACTAAGAGAAAATAATAAGTGTGGGGTGAGCCTTAGCCAGACCCTTACACGGGCACTTAATTCAAAACATGCATAGTAATTAGATCAAGGAAATTTAATGACAACTATAATTGGAAAAGGTGGATTGTAAGACCTGTGTCTTGGAGGGAACAGTGAACGATCTCACATTCTTACGAGGCAGGAATGGTCTGGGAGGGAATGGTGGTGTGCCTTAAAGGTGTAGGTGCACACCTATCTAGCACGAGGCCTTTTGAGAGCTCAGTGGCTTTGAGTTCGATTGGAACTCCAAAGTTAAGCTAGTTGAGGCTGGTGCAATTCCATGATGGGTAACCCCCTGAGAAGTTGCACCGTGAGCTCCCGAAAACAAAACCGTAAGGGCAAGGAGGCCCAAAGCGGATAATATCGTGCTAGATGAGTGGGGTCCTGACCGAGGAGGGTCGGGTCCTGACATGGATAATAAGCCCTTATTCGTTTTAATCAAGCAATTAAATTTTCAATCAAGTCTTCATCATTTTGCACTTTGTTTTTACTATTGAATATCGTGCATCATCACTCCAAACAAACCCCTTATGCCCCCTCATTGTACTTTACTTTCACATCTATTTTAATTGGACTAAAACTTAATTGGACATCTTAAACAAGTCCCTGAGGAATTCGAACTGTTTTGTGCTACTATACTATCTACATGTCTTGTGAACTTGCAAACTTATTACACTTATAGTAGATCTATTGTACTTGGTAAAATCTCCATCACCCTTAGCTAGCTATTAGATGCTGCCATCAAGGTTAAGGCAAGTTTTCCTATGCGACATTATTCTACGAGCTCTAGACGAGAGCATTAGGATGTTGAACCGATGAGTCAAAGAACTTCGAAGATTGGTAATTTCAGTTATGATTTTTCCGGTGGTACTCGATCAGATTAGGGCAATGGCGGAGCTGGACATGTTGGTACTCAGATTTTTGCATCAAGATCCCTGGCACCCGTTCAGTCTAGTAGGGCTTCTGTCCAATCCCTGGATGACTCAGTACGACCAGTTGTAATTTTTGTGGGAAGCTTGGTCACTTTAAGAGGGATTTTTCATACTAGCCAAGTGGCGAGACGACGGGCTTTAATTATGTAACTCAAATTCAAAGGACAATATCGGCTTTAGTACAGTAAAAGGGAGTCAAACTTCTACTAGTCGGACTAGCGAGGTCAGAGGTAGACAGAGGAGTCGTGGTCAATCATTTGGTCTATAGGATCGAGTAACTTCTTTTACTCTACACGAGACACAAAGGACACAAGATGGTGGATCTGGTGATTGTGTTGCTCTTGGAATATTTGAGAGCGTGCAAAATTTTTTGTTGTTGTGTAATAAAGTTTATATAGGCTTATGATAGACATTTTACCAAGCACAACAAATATGCTAGATAAGACTCTATGTATAATACTTTGCAAGTGCATAGGTTGTGTGAAGAGTATAGCAACACGCGAAGGTCGATCCCTCGAGGATTTGTTCAACAAATTTCCACTAGTTTAGTCCAAATTAACTTACATGAAAAGTAAAGACAATGGGGGATTGTTTCTAGATTTGATTTGTTTGATTGCAAAAAGTAAACTAAGAATTCTAAGTTGATTGATTGAATTGATTTTAAAGGCGAACCAGGGCTTACTATCGACCCTGACCATTTTTTATTCTCCTTAAATTACCTTGAATACTCTTATTAGTGACTTGAATTAGGTGCCCATGTCTAGGATAGGGCATATGTTCACTCGACACCTTTTATCCTCTCTTACTTGGTATGGTTAAGGCAGGGCATATACCTAAAAGCTTCAATCACACGTTTTGGTTATTCTTTGCACACTAAGGGGATTTCATGACACCACACAGACCTAGGGTGTAACTACAGTCCTAGGTTTCATGAGTCCAATCTACAACTAAAAGATGCCTCCTAACATGATGCTACACCTACTAAGAATGATATAACGGTCACCCTAGCACATGTCATCCACTCTAAATGTAAATAAGGTAGCAAAACTTACAAGTAGAAATTGAGTTCATTAAGCACAGTAGTTGAACTTATTCAATTTACAAAATAGTAATAATCAAGAATAAAGTCTAAGTACAAACATGCATGGCTAGAGATTCAAGTAGCACCAATCCTTAACGAAACTACTCATGCATCATAATAGTAAACAACAACATCAAGTAAAAGTGCATTAGACTAAAAAGATGAATAAAGTTAAGATACAAAACACAAGAAGAAAGAAAGATGAACTCAGTACACATGGGCAGTTGACACGTTCAAGCTCCACAAACTCAAACTAAAGTAAATTAAAAATTGAACCCCTAGCTATGGGAAAAAAAAATATTAAATAGGAGACATCTCCCACTTATATCTGGAGCCACGCTAAAGGGAATAATTATGATACTTAGAATAGGACGGCTGCCACAAGGTCCTAGAATTTAGGGAACTCGATAAGGCAAGAACCTTGAATTCCTTGGGTTGCAAGGAATTGGATAAGGAACTCTTCTTATGTTGGACTCTTAGCTAACTTCCTAGATGGATGCAAGGATTTAAAATCTCTTATCAATCCTAATTATCTATGATATGCAAGGTGACAAGTTTCGGTTCCTTGAAATTTCACACACTCCTTGAGAGACAAGGAGTGTCCTCGGCCAAGAAAGGCAAGATCTCATTTCTTGGCCGATCTTAAGTATCTTGACATGTGCATTCCAGTGATTGGGACATCTGGACTTCACTTGGATGACCAAAGATTGCTCTGGACACCAGAGACTGACTAGAACGAACCAAAGTCCATGTACCACTTGAGATGGGCCCTTGAGAAGGCCATTTGGAAAAGTACTATAAATGAGTACTAGATAGTGTGCTTCAAAAGAAGGGTGTAAAAGAAGCCCAAGTGCATATAGGGTGCCTTAGGATATGACATTGAAGACATTAGAATATGAGAATCCAAAGCAGGCCCTGCGGGATCTTAATGGGCTCCAGGACTGGCTCTTAGTGGGAACTCGGGATAGGCCCAGAACATCGGCAAGGGCCAGTTCCAGGTGCATACACGTAAATCTTTCAGAACTTCATAGGACTCATCCAGGGGTGGCCCTGGACATCGGTAGGGACCTATGACCTCAGTTAGGACCTAGAACTAGGCTCGGGCCCATTTCTTCGCTTTAGCTCGGATTAGGTCCATTCTTTTTGCATAAACTCTGAATTTAACTCAATATTAACAATATCCACAAGGATCATAAGATATATCATTTTTTCCTATTTTAAAATAATTATTCAAAGGATCACAAACTCTGGATTTTGGGCTTATGTCTGGCTTACAACGGATTTTGGACTTTTGTTGTGTTTCAAAGGCAAGTTAAGCTATGTTTTTACAAACTATGTTTCCTAGTATAGTCATCCTCAGGTGATTAGATTGATATTCCGGAGTTGGACTCCATACGTTCTGATGGGGTTGGATTTAACATGTTTCGTGATTATCTACTCGTAGTACGGGGGATTAGCTGGTTGGACCTATAAGACCTGTATCTTGGGAAGAATGGTGAGCAATCCCACATCGCTTGGGGAAGGAAAAGTGAAGTTTCTTATATGTGTGGGAGCATATCTTCCTAGCAGCAAGGCCTTTTGGTAACACACTAACTTTGTGTTTGGTTGGAACTCTAAAGTTAAGCGAGATTGGGCTGGAGCAATCTCAAGATGGGTGACCCACTAGGAAGTTGTGCGTGAGTTCCCAGAAATAAAATCGTGAGGGCTACGTCCAAAGGGGACAATATCGTGCTATGGGGGGTCGGGTCGTGACAAAATGGTATCGAATTTAGGGCCCCGATCAAAAGTGGATTGTAAGACCCGTGTCTTGGGAAAAATGGTGAGTAATCCCACATCGCTCGAGAAGCGAAAGGTGAAGTGTCTCATATGTGTGGGCACATATCTTCCTAGTAGCGAGGCCTTTTGAGAGCTCACTGCTTTGGGTTTGGTTGGAACTCCAAAGTTAAGCGAGATTGGGCTGGAGCAATCACAGGATGAGTGAGCCATTGGGAAGTTGAGCGTGAGTTCCCAGAAACAAAAGCGTGAGGGCTAAGTCCAAAGCGGACAATATCGTGCTAGGGGGTCGGGTCGTTATAGGACCAGTAGGGTTCGAGGCTTGACTATTATTGGTTATTGTGTCCTAAATCAACTAAGGTCTCTTGTGAATGTTCGCAAGCCTTTGTTAAGTGGTGGAAATCATATTTCAAGAACACTTTTAAAGCCACTCCAGCAGTAGTGTCTGAGCAGCAATTCAAGTCCCTTAAGCATCTGGAAAAATCATATGTGACACTTACTGCCAGACTGGATAGGGCTATCCATGTCAAAACGAGCATCCCATCTTTGGTAAGTTTCTACGAAATGAAGTTCCGACCCAGCCTTCTTCTGATGTTTTATTCTGACAGTCTTTCTTTTTTAGTTGGGATTGACGAAGTGGATATGCTTGTGGAGAGGACCGATGATCCCTTCACTCTTATTGTAGTCAATTCTAATAAGAGTCCATCCCTAGAGAGACCGGTAGGTTGAGATGAAGGGACTAGGGAAGAAGAAGCAAAATGCTAATCTCTCGCTCTCGGGTAAGGGCCTTGTCTTTAATTTCTGTAGTTTTCCTTTGAACATAAATTTATCTTCCCTTGTGCTAGATTCTTCCCAACAAGAGTCTACTAGTGGTAAGATGGTAGCCCATTCTTCTGCCATGATGGTCGAGGCTCCGACTTTTTTCTCTGCGGTTAAGGCCCTAATTTCAAAGAAATGTGGGCATCGCTTGGTTTACATCAAGGGGGAAGAAGAATAAGGGAGTGATGATGAAACTCTTACTTCACTGGTGTGGCATACAAAGGTTCTAAAAATAATAGAAGAACCATTAGTCCCTCAAGGGTTACCCCATATATCTAAGATCCTTTTTTGAGGTCAGTATGATTTCTTTTCGCTTGTCTCTTGTTCCACAACTAGTTATGAACCCGTGGTTTTTCTCAGATTATTCCTTCAATTATCAGATCTTCTCTAGTTCTTAGAGTCACCCTTAATTCCAGTCGAGACACTCCTAGCCATTTTATCCTCCGACTCTTCCCGGGAGGGTGGTCGATATTTGGCCTAGATCTCGTTGCCCTTTTTTGATTGAACCAAGCGGGTTCTACTCATTTTGGAACTTTGAAAGGTGTGGCATTTGAGAACAAAGGCCCCGTGATCACTTGTTCTAGAGTAGACACTCTAGAATCCACGGGTTCCTTCAATTATCGGATCTTCTCTAGTTCTTAGAGTCACCCTTAATGCCAGTCGAGACACTCTTAGCCATTTTATCCTTCAACTCTTCCCGGGAGGGGTGGTCGATATTTGGCATAGATCTTGTTGCCCTTTTTTGATTGAACCATGCAGGTTCTACTCATTTTTGGAACCTTGAAAGGTGTGGCATTTGAGAACAAAGGCCCCGTGATAACATGTTCTAGAGTAGACACTCTAGAATCCGCGGTCCATTTCCCATTGTCTGGACTTACCACCTCTGGAGGTGGAATGGTAGTATCTTTCAGCTTCGTTTTCCCTTGCTTGGAGAGCTCCTAAACTTGTTCTTTCAAAGCCTTCATCTAAGCTCAAATGGGAGCTAGGGCATCCTTGATGAATTTCATCAATTCTTCCTTAGTTGTTTCCTTACTGGTGTTATCCTCAAGATTTCCATCACAAGGAGTTTCCATATTGGCTTCCATTAGTGGTAGCCTAGGAACTTCTTGTAGTGGCTCCGACCTCACAAATCCCCCTTTACCATCACGTCTTCGTTTTGTATATCGGAACTTGGACATGCACTGCAAAATAGTCCCACTAAGCATGCAAGATTATATTCGTATCCAAAATGTTATCGTAGCGAAATTCGGGGTTGCTGTTTAGTGACTCGCTTTCGAATGAGCAAATATAAAAGTGTTTGGTTAAGAGGGATCTCTTCGTTGTAGTCAAATGCAGTGGATTGCATTGTAAGGGACTAGGGCAATAAGAGGGAAGACTGAAAGTCTTGGGCCATGGTGTCGCTATCTTGCCTTAGGTGGGCTAGTCCAGCTGACTTAGCCCTCTAGCTGACTTTGAAGTAGGCGTGACACTTGTAAAAGCTATCATTAGACAAGGTTAGAAGTTGGTATTGAATTTCGGCCTATGAACCATCGTTCGAATCAAGTGAAAGTAGAGCAAGCAGGCATCTTACTTGCACTGTTCTTTTCTATGCATGCTTCGAGGACTTTAAATATTTTCTTGTACTCCTAGTCCAAGTTCAATATCGGAGTGTTCATGTTAGCATCGTGTAATTCAGAGTTAGAGATGAGAGTCAGACAAATCAACCTCTTCAAGTTAGATTGTTTGAATACTGAATCAAAACATGAAGATGGTTCTACGACTTATGAATACATTGAACTCATTGGTTGGTACATTCTAGTTATCGAAATCAGACTTGAGGAAACCGATTGTAGAAAGGGAAGGTGAGAGTACAAACACTTTAAAAGTAAATGCTATAGTATTAGCGTGATGAATGGAATTACAAGTGTAGCAAGTACACTATCTCTAGACTAGCCATAAGTTGGTGTTCTTAGTAGAGAGATCATCAACTGGATGAACATTCGTTGGAAATCATACCAAAGGTGTTGGAAAAGCAGTAAAAAGACGTGATGACATCGGGGAGTGAGGTTGTGAGGGTCTCAAGGACCGATTTGATGCAATCAAAATAAGTTAGGTGGCCTTCGAAATAAGCTGCCGAAATAAGTAGGGATGAAGTTTTGTGGTCGGGAAGTCTCTAGAAACAAACTTGGGATGCAAATTAGATGTGAAGGAAAATTGGTGTTCTTATGGTAAGAACTAAGAAGGGTTGAGAGGAGAATTGAATATTGATCATGAGAAACAGGTTTTGCAAATAAGGTGAGCTTTTAGGTAATAAAGAAACTTTTGAGGGTTTTCAGTTGTTCGAATTGATTGAATTTGATCAATTCTTTTTATTGAGTTGTTGGTTGTCTCTTGAAAAAAAGGTTTCTTCTCCATTTATAGGTAGTATGGGAGTGAGGATGACCAACACGTGCATCCTCGCATGTTTCTCCTTCGCAACGACTAAGTCGTCTCTCCTCTTTGCCTTCTGTTGGTTTCGACATCGTGTCAGTGTGATTTCCGTAAATCAAACTCGCTTCCCCATAATCCAGTTGGTGGATACTAGTTTGGCTTGAGCCTTTAGTCAGATTGGGTATTTAATTTTTTAAATCCACTCCCAAGGCCTGTAGTGATTTGTTTCGAGTGTAAACAAGCGGTAAATAAAATGGTAAATGAAATTTAAACTCAAATGTATATAGAAGAGCACGTTTTATTTGTAAGCAACGTATGTAATTAGTTAATGTCAAACACAAAACTTCAGGATTTCAAGCATTCAAAGTAAAGAGAGAGGAATTTCGCCTTATCAAATGTAGATTTTTAAATTGATGGCCACCAAGAGTGGTCTAGTGATGAATGCATAAGCTGGTGGTGTATCAAATCTTGTGTACGAACCTTCTTGAGTTATTTTTGTGTGGTCAACTTTTAGGAGTTTAGAGGAGTTAGTTCAAGGGATGGACTAGGGCGTATAATTGTAAACTTAGGCACGATTTGATGATCGAGCCCTCGGCTGCTTCACGAGTCCTAGTTAATCCATTCTTGCATGATGAGTATTTGAATCCTCTTGAATTATTCTTGTGTGGCCAGCCTCTATAAGCATAGAAGATTGGTTTGCGGGGAGGAATGAGGCGTATAATCGTAAACTTATGCACGATTATATTATCAATCATTTGATTGCTTCACGAATCCGTAGTTAACTCCCTCTTGCACGATGAGTGTTTGAATCATCTTGAGTTATTCTTGTCTGATCAACCTCCATGCGAATAAAGGAGTACGAGAACTGGGACTTATAGTTGTAAACTTAGGCAAAAAAAAATGATTAATCCCTCGATTGCTTCATGAACCCCTAGTTAATCCACTCTTACCTGATGAGTGTTTGAATCATCTTAACTTATTCTTATGTGGCCAGCTTCCATAAGCATAAAGGAGTTGATTTCAAAGGAGAATTGGAGTTTACAGTTGTAAACTTAGGCACGATAAGATTACTGATTTCTCGCCCTAGTTAATCCCCTCTTGTATATTGAGGCTCGAGCAGGATGCAAAATGTTTGTGCTAAGTACGTATATTTCTTTGATTAACGAAAAAAAGTGCTCATACTAATGAGGGGGGATTCCACTGGAGATTTTGATGGTGTGACTCAACTAACAAGGGTGTTGACTGCATGTACTATTATTGTTGGACATTTTTATTTTCCAAGATAAATCACCAATATTATAAGTTTGCCACACATGTATCTTCCAAAAGAAAAAAAGAAAAGATCTCCAATTTTATTCACTAAATTCAATATCATATTTTGATTGTTCGTCCAACGTCATCCATAACGTTCTCAATTTTTTGCCCTTTAATTCAAATTAATATTATCCTTCTTGGAAAGTCCAGAAGAAAAATCAGACATGCACCAATAAACCTAAACTTAAGAGCCGGAGAACCTACGAGACATTGCCACATATTACTTCATTAGGCAGACGAGATCGTTTTTGTAATGAGAGAGAGAGAGAGAGAGAGAGAGAGTGAAAAGGCGACAAGTGGCCGACAGGTAGATGATGGCAAAGCAGAAGCTGAATGCTAATATGAAGAGGAGCTCCTCACTTGGCCGCAACATTATCCCAACTCCCATAACCCATATGATCTAATTCTGAAGAGACTAATTCTAAGGCTCTCTCTCTCTCTCTCTCCTCACATTCCTAAAGTTTGATTTGACACTACTTATGACACAAAACCAGGGTTCTTAATTTTGATGGGGTTTGAAGAAAATGATGTGATTGGCAATGAGTGCATCTCTCTTCATACCTATTTATTTGCCTGCCTAATGCTGATAAAACATGATTTGATGATTGAGGGACAGTTGCTCCCGTGCTTACCTAAACGTACGACTCTCAACTTGATGATGAGTATACCACCGTCAATGAAATTTCACTCCGCAAATATCAATTGTATTTTCGATATAATGATATTTGAAGAGATGATTTTTGTAATTTATAAAACTCAAATATGAAACCTCTTACATACATCAACTACTAAAGAGTTTCCCATCCACGTGATTTCATATTGTTATGATTGTGGTTCTATTCTCTTTAGTTGAGGATGGGATGTGCCGGTCAAAGAATGGATAACTTCAGTAATTCCAAATTCAAACGTCGAGGATGGAATGTGCCGGCCCGAAGAGCAACGGGAACGTACGAGGGACGGACAGAAGAAGGTTATTAGGGAGAAAGGAGTTAGAGAGAAGGACGGGTTCCTCTCTCTCTCTCTCTTGGACCCTAAACCCACTTATACAGATTAAATCACTCTAATATGAAACCTCAACCTTCATCCCATTTTAAATAAGTCGTACCTAAGTGGATGTGCTTCCTTCCATGCATCAGAATTCAAACTATCATCATTGCAAGTAACATAACCATCATAGCTGATGCAATGCAAAATTGACAATAAACAAGACAAACGAATCCATTCACAAATGCAGTAATGAAGGAGGCACTCACACGTCCACCGGCAAATGTGGCCTGGTATGAAATTACCCCGAGAGGGAAGACAACTCAGAATGCCCTTAAACGAAATCCAAAACAAGTAAATGCGTGAAATTAAGTAGAAAAGGCCATGGAATGGGGCCGTTGTGATTATAAAGAAAAAATAGTGGTGATGATTTCCTTAACAAAAAATATCTTCCATCTCATCTAACTGGTCAGGTCTATGACATAATTCCAGAAAGAAAAGAAAAGAGGAAACATCTATGAAACGAATTATGTATTAATGCATTGAATCACTTACATTTACGATAATAACCCTGCTTAATATTGGAATTTAAAACTGACACTCAAAACAACACAATGAAAGAAAATGCAAGAGCCCGCATCCACTAAAATTGTTTTTTTTTTTTTTGGGTACTTCTATCAAACAAATCACTTACAGAGTAATACTGGTTCATTGAAGAAAAAAGAAAGTAAAAACTGTAACTTTTTCCCTTTCTCACTTAGACTTACAGATGGTCCCTCCAGAAATTGCCTATTCTTTTCGTATCGTCACTTTGTCAACCAGTAGATAAATATGAGAAATGTGCATACGGACACAACAAGAGAAAGAATGATGGTATCCATAGACTTTTTACGCTTTATAGAAGCGAGGATATGATTTACCTGTGCCATTATTTCATGGAACATCAATCAATAAAACTACAGATACCTTCGGAAATTCCAAGGATTTAAAATCTCTGATTAATAATTTGTGCAAACCCCTTTAAGAACCCTTATTTTAAACTACAATTTGGCACACCAAACCCATATGCACACAATAACAGGATTCACTAAATTTAGTTTTGGTTTCAATTTTCAAATCATTAGTGAGCGTAGAGGTGAATTATTTCTGAAATCAATTAATTGAGTGCATGCTAACTTTCTTTCATGGTATAAACAGAAATAATAATTTTCCTTTGATAAATGACCTATTTGATACCATGATGCTAAAGAAATAACTAAAACATCAATGACAAGAAGTACTAGTTTTATACCGTCGGAAGCCGGCTGCCAATATTGCTGAGCTTTGAATTAATACCGCCAAAAGTTGAACGTTGATGGACAAGTGCACCGAGCGTGGCTTGGGCTTGAGAGATCACAGTATCCACCTGCATCATCAGTCAAGAATTGGGAAGTCAATAAAAAGCATAATTTGAGTGCTAATAAAGCTGTATATCTGGGATTTCATTTGCCACCCCTAAGAAAGGGGATGTAAATAGAGCACAATGTCTGACCATGTACTCTGACCATAATCAAGTAAGAGAAGTGCTACTGTGAGCAGTCAATTTATTACTTCTTACTAGAAATATTTATTAAGGTAAACCAAAGCTGCATGCATAAATCTTCTCTTTTCTCATCCATTAAATCCATTTGATATATATTTTTCCTAAACCGGTCTTGTGCTTTATTCAACAGATGACATGGAATCAGGGAGAGCTTTGGGCCCTAGTAAAACACATCAGCACCCAACCCAATGTGTAAGGATGAAAAATTGTACCACTCCTGACTTTGCATACCTGTCCTGTACTTCGGCTTACTGCAGCATGCTCTCTCAGGAGAGTGTTTTCTTCTGAGCCAAGACCATCTTCCACGTCTCCTCTTGTTCGATCAAACTCCCTAAAATCCTCAAGGAGTGAAGCACGGTCTTGCTTAGCTCTATGGCTGGAGCGGAGACTATAGAACTCCTGCACTTCAATCATTTCTAAAAAAGATTGGAGTCTGATAGGTTCATACTTAGGGATACGTTATATTGAATGAATAAAATGTAAACGAGTGAAACATTGTAGAAAGTTGAAGAGAAATGAAGGTGTTAGTTGCTTCACCATCATACAGCAGGACGCTAATATGAGGTATCTTGTAGAAAAAAGAATAGTAACAATAAATCAGTAACTTAAAGTAGCGCTCAGTACGAGACTTTGGTAAGAAAAAATTGATCATCCATATATTAAATGTCCAAAATCTATACTTCAACTTCACAATGAACTAGGAACAATAGAGAAAAATTAAAAAGGACTCGGATAATGATCTGTAACACAAATTCCTTCTGGTCTAGACTTCAAACTGAACTATACGGTGGCATGAGAGCTCATGAAACGCATGCCATCATGCCTGTTTGCCAATGAAGCAACCCAAAGTACACCACACCTGTTAGAATATTTAAGAGGCCAGATTTCCAGAATACCTGAGTGAGATCTTGAAAAATTTCTTGATGTCTAGTCAAGGTACGAGAAACCATTTCTGAGCCGTCTGATGATACCCATGCTTGCATTTGTGAATTTAC
Organism: Prinsepia uniflora; assembly: GCA_032719365.1. Taxonomy (NCBI): domain Eukaryota; kingdom Viridiplantae; phylum Streptophyta; class Magnoliopsida; order Rosales; family Rosaceae; genus Prinsepia; species Prinsepia uniflora. The sequence goes on along the minus strand of CM064867.1, from coordinate 68,640,133 downwards.
TAGTTTGAGTTGCTTTAATAGCCGATCTATCCCAGATTCAAGATCATTCTCTGCAGCACCAGAATTTGCAGAACCCTTTGCAGAGACAAACTTACGATAAGAATCCATCTGCTCATCCAACTGAGTTTCAAGTTTCTTTGCCTGAAATTTCATACAGATATATTATAAGAAAGAAAAATTCCCAGCTACCCAGAGTTAGTATGAAGGGAACTGCATGAAAGAAACAAAAAAAAAAAACAATAGAACATGCAAGCCCATGCACTTTCCGGGACAAACAGAAATATTTTTGGTCATTTAGGTTAAGCCAATGTGATTATGTTGTATGAGGTGTAAATAATGTTTAATGGAGTTCGTTGTCTAGAAAGATTCTGAAATCAGTCGCTGACTTAAACCACATTGCATTTTCAAGATTCATGCTCAAAATTTAGCACCCGGAACCAGAAAGCCAAGGTTCGCAAGTGAAACTTCTTGACATAATATTTGCTCTTAATGATAGCAAATCATTAAACTTTCAACCCAGCAAAGGAGTGTACAGCGCAGAAGTTCAAGAAACATATAGAAAGAAAAAAAAAATGGTAAGCATCCTTCAAAATGTCTCTTGAAGTAGATGTGACAAGCCTTGTAGTAAGCAATCCCTAGGTGAACAGATTTGGCTAACCCCATTCAACCTAGTTATTTTTTCTACAACAAGAAATAATCAATAATAAGGCTGAAATCCACATAGTTTCATATTGTGCACTTCTCGTATGCACAGGTTAAGGATTTTATCATTACTCATAATGGCCTGACTGTCACATTCAAAATTCGATGACCTCCTACTTTCATTAAAGTGTGCAAGAAAACTGGAGCCAGTATCCTTTATGGATTTCTACATTCAACTCAAGTTAGAAGAGGCGTAAGAGATAGTTTGAGGTGGTTGTTGAATCATAGCAGTGCTTTCAAGTAAAATATTACCACCATGCTTTTAGATCATGGAGGATGTTGGCTTGGAATGAGTTGTGTGGGGTCCTTGAATTTATATCATTTTTGTCTCTTTTCCTTTCGAAAGTGTACTGTTTCCTGTAACTTGATTCTAGATTACTTATCCATGATCTGTGCATTTCTTTGAGTTAATAAACCTTATTCTCTGTTATGAAAAGTGTCCCAATCAAAGCTAAAATATTGACTGTCTGTTTTGCCAGTTAAACGATTGGATTCACAAGGTACTAAAGAAAAATTGCAGGCGTTATCCAAAAATTTCTAGCTATTCCTAGACCCTACTTAAACCCTAAATCTACCCAACCCATTTACCGACATGGGATTCAAGGCTATTGCGATCTCCCCTCCTCTATGGAGGAGCCTTTCTAAAATGGCATGTATGATGTATCCATTCACCTACCTAAGGATTAACACCATCCCAAACTGCAGGAAGCAACCTTGAATATCATACAGCAGTGGGTTGAGTTACCAAGGCCTTAACAAAAAGTGCTGAAGTTGACTTTCGAATTTCCAGGCCTTGCTCAAGTACCTTAACTCTTCCACCATGATCTAATTTGAAAAATGCACTAGATTCTTTTATTTCATTAATCACCCAAATAGAGTATAGAACTAGCAACCATGGGCAGTTCCGCACGATTCACCTAAAGTCTTCAACTTTAGTATTCTTCTCCATAAGTCAATTTTCTTAGGAAGGAATTGAAGATCCAATTGAAGCTAGAACAATATGGATTTACAAACTACATGACACAAATCCAGTAAATGATCCTAAAATTAAATAAAAACGCAAGCTGATCTCATAAACCTCCTACCGAAAATTGAGAAAAAAACTACAGGGTAATGGTTGCAGAATTCAACAGTTATCGAATCATCCCAGGCTAGTTTCTCAAAAAACCAAACAGAATTCAAGAGAAGGTGGTGAAAAAAAAAAAACTAAAGTTTCAATAAAAGTCAAATTTTCATCTGAATTCTCGTTCTTTCTGATCAATCAACCAGAATTCAGAAGAAATCCCTACAGAAATCGTGATTTTCTGTCGGTTATTAATCAACGACGAAGAGGAAAACAGTACCTGTGTGCGAAGCGCATCCCATGACCTTGGAACTTCCATTCTCGCGGACGCTAAAATGTAAGTCAATCTTCTAAGTCGAAATTCACTAGTTGTTATATAGCTCTCTTGTATTCCGAAGTCGATCTTCTTATTCTTCTTCTTCTTCGACTTCTTGGGTTGTTTCAGAGATGGAATATCGAGAGGTTTGGGAATCGGGGTTGTTTGCAGACGGAGGCAGTCGGTCTATTTTCAACGGCAGTTTCGCTTGCTTCTTACGAATCTAAAATTTTTAAAAAGAAAAACCTCATTTTACACCTCAAGGTTTGGGGTTATTTTTCAAAATGATAGGTAATATTTTAATTTTATGATTTTATTCCATATAATTTTGATATAACATCAATTTATTTTTTTTATTAATTCATTTATTAAATAAATAAGAGTAAATCATTGTTACATCCTGAATAACTTTTAGTTTTATTTAAAACTTTTAATATTTGTATATTAAATAAAATAAAACCTTACTTCAAACTTTTTTTATTCAAAAGCTTCAGAAATGATAAGTAAGAAATTTCACATGTGCCCTTTTTTTGTCCTTTTTACCCCATGTGCCCCTTAGTGTTTGATTTGTTTGACCTCTTGGAGCCTTTATTATATTATATATATATTGTATATAGTTACGATTGAATTTTTTCTAGAAAATAAAAAATAAAGATGACCTTAGACCATTTCTAGCAACGGGGTTTCAAAAGGCTACTTAAACCAAAATTTAGGACTTGAAAAATTAGTGTAAGGCTATATTTTACCATTTCCAACAATTGAGGGCTATACTAAGATTCATTTAATATTTTATAACTTTTTAATATTTTTTGAGTTTAATAAATTAATAAATGCACTAAATTCACATCTTAACTATTTTTCCAAATTGTGACAAAATAAAATTATTTCATATAAGATTTTTCGTATCTTGTATTAACTTGTGAAATTCGTATTTTTTATTTTAAAATAATAAAATTATTAAGATATTACTAAGATAATTTGTCTCATGTCAGCTTCATTCACCATTTAATCCATCTCAAATGGCCAATTATATTTGACTAATCCCTTAGCCCAAAGCTATGTTATTGGCCCTTAGCATGCTTGTTGAAAATGATTTTTTTATCCAAAATTTCCTAATTTTATTCTTTAACTAAAATTTAGGACACTGCTAAAAATGGTCAGTGCCTCAAGTTTTGGTCTCCACTAACCTGATATAAATTTTTATTTAAATGCATTATTGAGATTTCAAATTTATCAGAGGAGTAATTTTGATGGTTTCTTAGAATTTCTGTCTTCAATTGTCAATTTTTGCAACGAACGGGTGCAAATCATAAAGCTTTGACACTTGAAGGGGGTAAAATGTAATTTAATCTAAAAAGGCATAGGTTAAATGAATAATAGCAAATTGTTTCGTACATAATCGAATTTTTGTTGGGTTAATTTTTTTTTTTTTCTTGTACTCTGCCCTAAAGCCCTTCTAAAGCCTCCCACCTTACGCCGCTCGGCCTGATCCTTCGCTTTCTTCCAGCCGTATCTTTTTGTTCGCTCCCTTCGCTCAGATCCATCATCCGTCGTCAAACATCTCTACACCAGGTTCTCTCGGTCTCCCTCTCCCATTTTTTCATAAATTTTATGATAATTTTGGTAGCCCGTTACAATTCTTTCTGATTTTTCTTTTTTAGTTTCGAAGCTTAGAGAAAGTAAGAGATAAGATTCTGATTAAATTTCTGATTTTTTTCTTAGGTTTGTCTTTTTGAAGGGTCATGGCCGAAGAGGTGGCGCAGCCATTGACGAATGAAGCAGAGGTGAAAATTCTATCTGATCTTTCTTTCTAGTTTCGAAGCTTAGTGAGGTAAAGAGAAATTTGAGATTCTGATTAAATTTCTAATTTTTTTTTTCTGTGTTTGTCTGTTTGAAGAAGAGGATCACGCCGAGAGAGGGGGAGTTGGCATATGTACACGAGGTTGTATTGAAGAGAAGGAAAACCAATGAAGAGTTGGCTTTAAGGAGGAAAGAGCAATTGGAGCAGAGGAATTTTAAATCCCAACAAAATAAGCTAGAATTTATTAAGAAACCTGAAGATTTTGTCAAAGAGTATCGCTACAGGGTAAGCCATCAGCTCTTTGAGTAATTTTTAGTTGTAATCAGTGTTGGGTGTTGTTAAAATCATGCCTTTCCTTTGTATTTGTGCTTAGACTTAAGTAAGTTCGAATTCAAAGATAATTATGTTGTTCTGCATGTAAAAATGGGTACTACCTCTTAGATGTTTATCATAAGTGTCCCAATGTTGTTATGTGCAACCTTTTTTCTTGAGCATTAGAATTCGGAGACCGTTCTCTGTGATAATTTTGGAGGGGGGTCGTTCAAAAAATTTGGTTGCTTATACAAAAATAGGGAAAAAAAAGTTTTTATATACCTTTTCTAATTTTGATTTTAGTCCATAGATGAAGTTGACAACGCTCTGTAGATGTGGGATTTGAGAAGTAAGTGTGAGAAGGATAAATGATTTACATTGTTTTGTAAATGGGTAAATTTGTAGAACTTGGTGTGTATTATGTTATAATTGGTAAGTGAAGATTGTTGGTTCTTATAAGCTTGTTGAGGACGGGTATTCTTACCTGTATTTAGTAAGTCCATAGGCCCGCTTTTTTATCTGAACCTACATTTTCATATTCTCTAGCCTGTCTGAATTCTGATTAGTCGTTGATTGAAATTTTCTGTTTCCTTAATTAGGAGATGGACCTAGTCCATATGAAACACAGGTTGAGGAGAAAAAGGCCACCATTGTGGGCAACTAACTCACAGCTTCTTTTGGTCAGTCGCATACAGGGGTAGGTTTCAAATTTAATTTGATAATCTTGTTATCTCACTTTATTTGTATCTTGAACTCTACATCTAATTTCTCAATATCCCTTTTCCAGGAAAAATGACATGCACCCTGTTGTTAGGAAGGGCTTATATAGCCTGGGATTGAGGAAAATTTTCAATGCTGTCTTTGTGAAATCAAATGAGTCAATAATGGAAACGTTGCTGAAGGTGCAGCCTTATGTTGCTTATGGGTAGGGGTTCTGTATGCATCTATTTTCAATTTTTTTTTGCCAAAATTAAAATGTTCTAAGAGGATAAATACAGTAAAAGACATAATTGCATTCTCATATGACTTGATGTTTTTCTTTCTGAAGTGAGCAACAGTTAATTATTTCTGATAGAAATAGAGGGAAAATTTCAGATCTTTATTATTTACCGACATTTGAGTGAGCCATTAACAATTTAGCTATGGTTGCATTGGACTTTGTATTTATATGTATCATAAATCTTCCCGATGCTCTTCTTGTATTAAATCTGACTGCCTTTCTACAAATGCTTACATGCTGTTTGCAAGAACAAAGTTGGAACCTGTCATCAAGCATTTATATATTAGAGAAAATTAAGTGCATCAGGTATATATGCTTGATGACAGGTTCCCACTTCCCAGTACCAGGTATCAATGGACTTTGTAGAAAACTTCCAGTGTCCTTGTATATTCCATTACATGCACTTAATATGCATTCGTATATATTTTATGCTCTCAGTGTTTTGAGTTATGAGTTATAATCAAACTGGGTGATAGGAACGAATAAGATCCTTTTAGATTAAAGGTTGGGGTGTTGTCTACAAGTTCAGTAGGGTTTCTACACATATGAGCTTGTCCGCTCCTGCAGGAATCTTATTCTTGTCTTTCAGTTTTATTTTTCGTCATGTCTGTTATATTCTATCGATTCTTAATTTAATTGCATATGGGCAAAAGCTGTTGTGGTATCTGTTGTCAGACTTGTGCTGAAATATGGCGTCCCTTAGTGTTTTTATTGTTTCTTCGTTCATATATTCTTTCTGGTTAGGCAAGTAGTTGCAGTGGGTGTCCAAGCTAAAGTGGAGTCTTAAATACAGGTCTAGGGCTTTTAAGATTTAATTCTGAAGTCAAAAAGTCCTATGCATTTCTTTTACACCAGATGGCTGGAATCATAGCATACACCATGTTAGTTATTCATCTTTAATGGCTCTCTTAGGATTTCAATTTTGTTCGTTCCAGTCATTGAACTACAATGTTGAGTAGTATGGACGGAGGCATGCGTAGATGATACAATTCTTTTACACTTGATATTTGTTTTTGGTACGCACATGACTAGAGAACCATTCACTTGCAATTGCTCTCTTGTGGAGGCCACAGAGCTGAATCTGAGGCTCCCTTGAACAATGTTGGATATCCAGTTTAAAAAATTCAGAAATTAAGTTCTTTTTCCCCTCATAATGTTGCATTATGGTACTGAAAGACCGATGTTCATGGTTATAATGATATTATTTTTTGTCTGAAGGTGTCCTAACCTTAAGAATACGAGGGAGCTGATTTTCAAGAAGGGCTTTGCAAGGATAGACAAGAAGAAAGTTCCTCTGACTGACAACAACCTTATTGAGCAGGTAGTGGATAATGTCTTGCTGCATATTGAGCATACTAGGCTAGTCATGTGTCACCTTTTTTAATTAATTAAATATAAATTCCATTAAATTCAAAACATCTTCTATCTGGCAGGCATTGGGGAAGTATGATATTATATGCTTAGAAGATATAGTGCATGAAATTGCTACTATTGGACCCTATTTTAAGGAAGTTACCAGCTTTTTATGGCCCTTTATGCTCAACAAGCCTGATGTCGTATTAAAAGGGTCAAAAATGGCATACAAGGATGGTGGAGATGCCGGCGATCGTGGGGACAAGATCAATGAACTAATTAGCAAGATGAATTAGCTTGAGAAAACATGCCTTGTGATAATTTATTCTAGTTTTTTGAGGATTGAGGTTGTGTTCTCTTTTTTTGATCTATAAAAAACAACGCTGTAATAGTGTTATGGTGCAATCAACTGGTTAAAAGTGGAATTGTTCTTTACCCATTTGGTTTCATCTTTATATCACTTCCTGAGTTCTTATTTACTGTCTCATTTACTTGACATCATATCAAAGTTGCTGATGAAACTTGCTTAGGAGTGATATTTGTTTATGCCTAGGGGTGTGACTCAAAGATTCATGCATGTTATTTTTTACATAATTCATGAAGGACAATTTACTATTTTAGTTGCCCTTTTTCTTGTTTTTGTTGGTTTTTTTTTTTTAATACTATTATTATCGACTAGTTTCTTTCTATGGTTTCATTTCTTCTAATTTTCGTCACATTTCTTAAAATAAAATGATAGAATTTTAAGATTATTATGAGTTTTATCAAATGACAAAATTGAAAGTAACGAAAATTAGTTTTTTAGAATTTTTGAAATTTCATATTTAGATAATATAAAAGTAAAATAAAATTTAAATATGTTCGTATGTAGATGATAGTTTTTTTGTTTTGATTAAATGTGAGGGAGAATTTTTGGAAATTATCTATATAATATGTCTATAAGTTAACACTAGAACCAACTGAATTAGACTCACTTGACACGTAGATGATAACTATAAAGATAGAATTTTAAAGTTATAAAGATAGAATTTTGAAAATGAAATTCTATTTATGAAATTTGAGTTTGTGGCATCTAAATTTTAAGTTTTTTATTTTCTTAAAATTTTTTATTCTTCTATTTATGCATTCAAATAAAAAAAAATGGATATCAAACATAAAATTCAAAAATTTTAATAAATTTCATGTTTTTTTCTTCATCTAAATACATTTTAGATTAAATTATGTCACATGATGATTAATGAACAACCCTTTTCATCTTAAGTTGGTCCTTTTCCGTTAATTTTCGTAACTTTCTGTCAAATTAAGGGGCAAACTTGTCTAGAGGAGAAGGAGAACCGATGGAGGTTCAGTCTCGGAGATTTCTGTTTGTTTCGTCAAAGGCGAAGGCTTGTATGTCGGTATGCGCGAGGGCATGTATGTGTGACATGCATATGTATATGCACGATGACATGTATGTATGTCATGTATGAGTGGCATGTATGTCAGTATGCGCGAGGGCATGTATGTGTGACATGTATGTCAATATGCACGATGACATGTATGTATGTCAGTAATGATGGTTAGAAGGGATTTCTGATTGAAAGTGTTACCTGGTTGTATAGTAGAGGGTCCGAGAGGACATCGGTGGGGAACGACCTAGCAAGGAGTCCGAGGGCACATCGGTCGGGACCCACGGAGCTGGGAGTCCGAGGGGACATCAGGAGACCGACCGAGTAGGGAGTCCGAGGGGGGCATCGAGAGACCGACCGAGCAGGGAGCCCGATGAGACATCGGTGGGGACCGATGAAGAGGGAGTCTGAAGGGGACATCGGGAGGCCGACCGAGCAGAGAGTCCGAGGGGACGTCGGGAGACCGACCGAACATGGAGTCCGAGGGGACATCGGGAGGCCGACCGAGCAGAGAGTCCGAGGGGACGTCGGGAGACCGACCGAGCATGGAGTCCGAGGGGACATCGGGAGGCCGACCGAGCAGGGCATTGGGGAAGCCGACGAGCAGGGAGTCCGAGGGGACATCGGGAGGCCGACCGAGCAGGGAGCCCGATGGGACATCGGTGGTGACCGAAGAAGAGGGGGTCCGAAGGGACATCGGGAGGCCGACCGAGCAGTGAGTCCGAGGGGACATCGGGAGACCGACCTAGCATGGAGTCCGAGGGGACATCGGGAGGCCGACCGAGCAGGGAGCCCGATGGGACATCGGTGGTGACCGATGAAGAGGGGGTCTGAGGAAACATCGAGACGCCGACCGAGCAGTGAGTCCGATGGGACATCGGGAGACCGACCGAGCAGGGCATCGAGAGGCCGACCGAGCAGGGCATCTAGAGGCCGACCGAGCAGGGCATCAGGAGGCCGACCGAGCAAGGAGCCTGATGGGACATCGGTGGGGACCGACCGAGCATGGAGTCCGAGTGGGCATCGGGAGGCCGACCGAGCAGGGAGTCCGATGGGACATCGGGGGACCGACCGAGCAGGGAGTCCGAGGGGACATCAGGAGAACGACCGAGCAAGGAGCCCGATGGGACATTGGTGGGGACCGATGAAGAGGTCTGGGCTGTTGTAATAAAGATAGATAATATCTTGGTGGGGTCAAGTGGCAGGGGGCAGGTTACCAAGCAAGATTATATATGTATTTTTTGTGGTGGGTAGATGCCTACAAAAGGCTAAAAAGTAGCTGTTATTTGTTTGTGGTAGGCAGAGTTTGCAGGGGTTTAAAGTACCAAAAATTTGTGGTTTGCAGGGGCTACAATATATATTTATTTTGTGGTGGGAAAGAGGCTTTGTGAGAGAAGCACAAGGGGCTTCGACCGACCTAGAAAGGAGAATTTCCCTGGGTTCTTCTTGCGTATTCGACATATTGTATTTTCTGGGGTTTTCTTGGTGTTCTTAGTGGCCATGGTGTTTTAGCAAGTGAGAAAAATTGAAAAGAACCGACATAACCTTTTGTATCGATTCCCACAGACGGCGCCAAACTGTTGATGCAAAAATTGTACCAACGAGATTGTAAAGACACGCACGCACACCAAGACACAAGAAAGTACGTGGTTCACCCAAATCGGGCTACGTCCACGATGTTGCCTCCCTATTTATAGGAATTATCTAGGGTTAGGTCATGGTTGTAGTAATGATGGGCTTTGAGGCATGGGCCTTGTGTGATCTTGTAGCCCAGACCTAGGGAGGAGGTCTGGGCTACAATATATATTTCCTATAAATAGGGAGCCTCCTCCCTATATTTCCTATATTTCCAAACATGAGTCATAGTGTAAAATAAATCAAGTATGAACAGTGGACCGATAAAATCAAAAACATGTTTTCCCATGGTCCATAAAACTCATGATAATAAACCATAATACCACCAATCCTGAATATACAATCTCAATATCCAAGTAACACGTCACGATATCAATGCAACGCGTGCAAACTTGGGTGTCTCACGTCCGAGTACCTCCCCAGGATCTACGACGTCTGGGGCGATATCCTCTCTAGGATCTACGACGTCTGGAGGGTATCATCATAAACTCACACTCCTGAGACTGAACCTCCCTCAGAGCTATTCATCTCCAGGCAGTGGATCGTGACTACTCTAAGATCTACGACGTCTGGAGGAGACTATCAAATCACAGAGGATGGTATATGTGGAACAGTCACAAAATCCAGTAATCTCATTTTAAAACCATTTATGTCTCAAATCAAATCAAAAACATTTCAATAGGGCCTCTGCCCGAAACATAGCTTTCACAAAGCAAGTTTCACAAATCCATCATAAAAACAGTGTCCAAAATATACTTTATAAATCAAAATCATCAATTTCATCGTATTCACATGTGCCTCCAAAATCCGAGTCCAAATCACTATCCAATTGGGTCTCAAGCCCAAAATATCATTTTCAAGTAAATCCGTACAATCGCAACCTAGTTGCCACTTTCACATAAATCCATAAAATATAGCCAAAAGCATTACAATTTCATCAAATCAATTTCCCGATTCATAATCCGAGTCAAAACCAATCACAAATCCCGGGCCTTCGCCCAAACAACAGTTTCACAGTTTTCTCAAAAATCGTGCCCAAAATCATATAAAATAATCTAATATTCCCAAAATCTAGAAATCATCATATCGAAACATCAATCATGCCAAATCATGTCAAATCATATCATAAAGCAGTTAAAACATGTATGCATGCATTCAGGGTAGAAAACAAAAGTCCACTCACACACCATCCAGATTGTTCAGTCTCGAGCTATTCGTTCACTTCCGACATCCCGGGAATATTCCGACCTGTCAAACAAAGTAATTTAAGGTCACTAGGTTATCACATAAACCCATATACAAATTCCCTAATCGTCGGAATTTAATAATATTATTTAAACGTAACATATACGCTTCGGATACTCGAAACTACAAATTCACATCTGATTGACCCGAAACCAACGCCAATAGGATCGTATCATCGAGAACATCAAAAAGTATATTGGACCCAAAGTCAGAAACCCAGCCACGCGCCCTCACGCGTCGTGCACAGTACTACTACAGTACCGTCTCTCTCGCCCGATTTCCTGTTAAACGGGTCGTGAACCTGCGATCAGACCCGGTGCAATCTTTCTCAATTCGACCTCGATTTTGTTCATTCTTTCGCTCATTTGTATCTAATCAATGTTTATTAGGGATCCGTAACCTTAATTTCATGAAATGGATCCTCAAATCCCTCGACTCGAAGTGAATACCCGATGGGTTCTAAATCGGGTTCTACCCAATTTCAAGCTGTTTCAATCAATTAAGCACACGGGAAGCATCCTATCTCCATTCTAAACATAAATTCGAAACCAATTTCAACATTCCTTAACTCCAAGTACTCGAACTCAGCCTCCACAATTCAAGGATGTCGACTTGTAAGAAGGTGCCGGGAGTTGTCTGATGACCCAGTATGCCAGACTATATTGAGGATTCTTCATGCTTGACAGTAGGATCTTATGCTACCCTGAGGGAGTTGTCTGATGCTGCAGCTAGAGTTGAGGTGACCTTGCCAGTACGACAGCAGTTTTCAGGCTTCGGTCGGCGCCGAGAGCGACAGTATCAGGGATCTTCGAGTCAGAGATGGCCTAAGAGGGGTAGTTCTAGTTCTGGATCTTCTGGTGGCACCCGTCCGAGTTATGGTAGTGGAAGTACGTAGAGGTTTGGTTTTAGACCTCAGGCAACATCTCAGTCTAGTAGGACATCTGTGGGGTCTACTGGCGGACAGAGCGATAGACCTTGTCGGCCTGGTTCAGTGATTTGTTATTCTTGTGGAGAGCCTGGACATATCATAAGGAAATGCCCATACCGATCAGGTAGAAGCGGTACAGGTCGAGGAACAGCAGAGCAGAGTTTGAATACGGCCTCGACTTCTGATGCGACAAGTGGGAGAAGAGTTGGCAGAGGATGTGGTGGACCACGAGGACGGGGTCGAACTTCGGGACCACAGGCCCGAGTGTATGCAGTAACTCAACAAGAGTCCCGAGCAACCCCGGGAGTGGTGACAGGTACGCTTACTATTTTTGGTCATCATGCACGTACCTTAATAGACCCGGGAGCTACCCATTCTTTTGTTTCTCGAGATTATGCCTCGTTAGCAGATAAAGAAATCTCTGCGATTGGTTGTGATATGGGAGTCAGTACGCCAACTGGTGATATATATGTGGTAAACCAGGTAATACGAGGTTATCCTGTATTGATAGAGGGTGTGACCCTAGTGTCTGACCTAATACTATTAGATTTTTATGATTTTGATGTTATCCTTGGGATGGATTGGTTGACAACCCATCATGAATCTATCGAGTTTTTCGATAAGAGGGTGATACTCCGAAGCCCAGGGTTACCAGAGGTGATATTTCAGGGAGATCGGAGAATGTTACCTGCCAGACTCATATCAGCCCTCACGGCAGAGAGATTGTTGAGGAGAGGTTGCCACGGTTATTTGGCACATGTGATTGATGTACGGGATACCACAACTAGGGCCGAGGACATCCCAATCGTATGTGACGACAGGATACCCCAACTAACAACAGGATATCCCAAGATATCCCAGCATGTGCCAAATGAGTGATCCGTAATAAACATTGATTAGATACAAATGAGTGAAAGAATGAACAAAATCGAGGTTGAATTGAGGAAGATTGCACCGGGTCTGATCGCGGGTTCACGACCCGTTTAACAGGAAATCGGGCGAGAGAGACGGTACTGTAGCAGTACTGTGCACGGCGCGTGGCTTTCACGCACAGCCGCTTGCGGCGGCGCGTGAGGGCGAGTGGCTGGGTTTCTAACTTTAGGTCCAACATACTTTTTGATGTTCTCGATGATACGAACCTATTGGTGTTGGTTTCGGGTCAATCAGATGTGAATTTGGAGTAGTTTCGACTATCTGAAGCGTATAGGTTACGTTTAAATAGTACTATTAAATTCTGACGATTAGGGAATTTGTATATGGGGTTATGTTATAACCTAGTGACCTTAAATTACTTTGTTTGACAGGTCGGAATATTCCCGAGACGTCGGAAGTGAACGAACAGCTCGAGACTGAACAATCTGGACGGTGTGTTAGTGAACTTTTGTTTTCTACCCTGAATGCATGCATACATGTTTTAACTTCTTTATGATATGATTTGACATGATTTGGCATGATTGATGTTTCGATATGATGATTTTCGGATTTTGGGAATATTATATTATTTTATATGATTTTGGGCACGATTTTCTAGAAAACTGTGAAACTGTTGTTAGCTGGGGTTACCACCACATGGTGTAGGTCTTGGGGTATCCCGTACATACGATTGGGATATAATCCTGGAGTATTAGGTACACATAATCTTTCACTTCAGCCTCCCTTACCAGATTTACCAGGGTTACCACCACATCGAGAATAGTGATTGAGGAGTCTGAGGTCGGTGATTGTTGATTGAGGATTCTACGAGTTGGTAGCTCGTATCGTTGTATATGCTCGGAGTTGAATCTCGAAACGGTTGGGATACGATCATCAGAAGGAGTGATGATTGACATCCTTTTGGGTGTGTATAAAAGGGGATAATCGACAAGTGAGTTGGTCGGTGATTTGGTTTGGTTACAAACATGTGGCTGTGATCCCTAGGCGGTGTGGACTTTTCTAAGTTCCGTAAAGGAGTTGATGTTTGGATAATTAGTCCGGACGTGGTATACGTGGGGATGAAGTTCCATGGTTGGAAAAGTGGACATACTTCCAACCTGGCTGGAATCTCGGGATCAGGAGATGTTGAGATTACGACGATGAGATCCTGTGTTTGGTACTGAGTTGGTGATTAGGTTGTGTGGTGGATAGTCTAGAGTTGATTTAGGAGACTCGTTGTTTGGATGTCATGATTGGTGACCCCCCCCCCCCCCCCCCCCTTTGATCTTGGACATGTGTGGATGTGTTCCTAGTACTTGGTGACGTCGAGTATGGCCTGTATGGCGAGTGTTGGGCAATGGTGTTACGGTAGTTGTGTTGACATGGTTGAGGACCATTGTACGTTCAGTTGAAGGATACCGGAAGGAAACGAAAAAGGAGTGATTATAACTTATCAATATGAAGTTATTGAAGAGAACCCACAATCTAGACGTGGGGTATTCTGGATTGATTACTTTGGCATGTTGGTCTGATGGTAAGAGTTGTATGGACGCGAAGTGATATCCACTTAGGAGTGAGTGGATCAGGGTTGGAACGCTTATGGCTCAGGTCTGAGCTGTTGTGGATCAGGAAGATCGTAGACAAGACAAACGTTGGATAGGTTGGACTTTCAACTGAGAAGCTTGCTCTATCTTGCAGGAACAAAAGTGGCTGGATAATTTGACCCTCTTAGAGTTATGCAGGATGTGTGCAATCCCTCTCACATAGGTATGGATATTGGACGTAAATCTAGTACTGAATCTGCCCTGTATGCGTAGTTGAGATGTGATTGGGCTTCATATTGGTTGGGGGACCCAGGAGACCGGGAGACTCGGAAGGGATCCGAGTTGGACTCCCCTAGAAGACGTGTAGTGTGGCCTAGGATTGGACCGATGGGCTTCAAACGTGAAGCGTGTTTGACTCGTGGTCAGGTGGTAACCGTATGGTTGCGAGAGTGTTTGGGTGCCCTGGAGAGACACTCTGAGGGTGATGGGTACACTATGGTGTCTTATATAGACTTTGGATGTCGTAGTGCGTGGCTGATGCCGTTGTGGTTAATTAGTGGACGTACCGTAAGATGACGTTGGAAGTACGTGAGGATACACTCTACGAGCTGTGTTTGAGGTATTCTAAAATATCTTTGTTTTATTCAAGTTCACAGGGTTGTCCTTGCGTATGTATGGTGGTATGCACCGTGGTTCCGGTTGGTGGTAAATGGTGCACGTATTTGAAATGTGTACGTACGGGTTATGCAGTGGCCGGAATCATGTCGATGTAATTGGACATGCAGTGTGATGTTCTGGTATAAGTGTTGGCGATCGGCTTAGTGCTGAGGTATGTTGTGGAGAGATGGATGATCGGCGTAGTGCTAATATGAGGGATTTTGACGGAACATGTGGACTGGATCAAAGTGATTCCGAGTGGTTGATTGGTTATTGTAGGCTTCGGTGTTTATATGAGCTGGATGCTCCGAGCTATGAGTGGCTGGTGGGACCCTGACAGTGAGATATATGTGATCACAATTGATAGCTCTGTGATAGGGTTCAGGGTCCAGTTACAGACAGATGGTGTAGGACGTGGATGAAGTTTCCACAGGTTGACAGTGTTGGTGGTTAGTGGAACCATTGGTGAGCTGGTTGGTTGAGCTAGTAATGTGAGCAAGTATGTTGTGACTTCTGTAAGGTCGGCGCGGATCGCTGACGGAAGCAGTAGGTGAACAGATGTACCAGGATAGGTAAATGTTTTCTTGAGAATGGGTTGCAAGGTGGAATTAGTGCCTACCAACGACAGACTCGCATGATGTACTGAGGCGTTGGTACAAGGTGCACTGGACTCGAGAGGGAGTCTGAGATTGTTGTGATTGGTAGCAGCGTTGTTGTGGCGTACCTACAGTTAGTAGAGACGTGAGTGGCGGCTAGTGTGACGCTAGAAATGCCACGGTTACGAGTTGAAATGTGTTGACCTCAGTGAGAAGGAGATAATCTTCCAATGGACTGAAAGTCGGAAAGTTGGTTCGTTTGATTGACTTGGGGCAACAATTTGGGAACTATCAGGATAAGTTGGATTAGTAGGTGTTGGACACCGGGTAGGAGACCCGGGTGAGAGATCAGTCAGATTTCCCCCAGCTAGTTACGGAAGTATGAGCTTTGGAATTTCAGGGATGAAATTCTTTAAGGGGGGTAGATTGTAATGACCCGTCCCGTAAACCGAGATTAGATTAGTGGTTGAAGACAGATTAGTGAAGTTAATCGGTGATTAGTTGGATGTTTTGGGACGGACGGTGCGAAATGACGATTTTTCCCTTGAAATGGGCAAAAATGTTGACTTTTCGTTCGGCCGGTCAAATGGATTTTGACCGATGACCGTGACGTAATTCGGGACGTCACGAGTCCGCAGACAGGTGGCACGTCCGATTCCGACAATCGAGGAGGAAGTTATGATGTTTGGAAGTTCAAGGGTAATTTGGTAATTAATTAAAAGGGGGTAAATTGTTGATTTTTAAGTCGACAAGTATTCTTCACGCATTTCGAGGACCGTTAGAAATGCCCCGATCCCCTGAGTACAACGACATGTGGCACATCATCATCGGACTTCGGATGAATTAGTTATGGGTTTAAAGGTACGAGGGGTAAAATGGTAATTTGGTAAGGCAAGGGCATTTTGGTCATTGTGATGCATTGGGATCTGTGCCCTGTTGAAATTAAACATTTGACTGTTCTTGGGATTTGTGCCCAATGGATGTGGGACACATGTCCCTGCTCTGGATGGTTGTGGAAGCTGGGACACCGCCTCAGTTTTTTTTTTTAAAATGGATTAACGTATGCTTCTAGCCGTGAAGAAAAACAGAGCCTATGAAACCCTTAATGAAATTACCTTCGAACATCAACAATTGATGGTGTTGGGTGAGTGGAATTGAGAGAGCTGGTGTTGAGGATCGTGGTGGTGCCACCATCATGAGCCGCCGTGGACGGTGGCCACAACACCGTGAGAATAGAGCACACAAGCCACCGTGAGGAATCAAGAATTTTCATACCCTCAATCGTGGTCGTAAGCTCATGGCTTCTGGATGAAAGTCGTTTGGAAGGTCGAGTTGAGCTCATTGAACTCGAAGTTGAAGCTTGAACGAGACGGTAAGTAGAGGTCCTTTGAAAATCAACTTTGAAATCGAAAATGGTAAAACGAGTTTCAGTATTTGATAATCGATATTAATTTGTGGATAATGTCTTGGAGGTGACCAGAGGACGAATGGGATCAAACCCATGGTTTAGGGTGGTCTGTAATGGCGGACAGAGGAGGAATTTTTAGAAGTGTAATCTTCGATCTGGAAGGTTTAATTCAGGACTTGATTCATGTTTTTGATATAGCGATCGTTTGTAGAGCTTAGGACGAACCTAATGGACTAATTAGGACTGAAAATGGTTGAGAATTGGACGAAAATCGGCCACACCGGTTCGAGTTGCAGAGACCGGTCTGACCCGGTCTGAATCGGGTCGACCTGAGGAAGACGATGACACTGTAGCAGGCACGTGGCTCTCACGCGCAGCCTTTTTGGACAACGTGTGAGGGCGCGTGGGGCCCCTTTTGGGTAAGTTTCCAACACGACTTTTGTCAGGGCCCACCCCTAATCCCCCAGGATTAGAGGCTCAACCATGCTCCCGTCTGACAACCCAAAAACGAAAGACCGAAAGAACCTCACGAAAAACCACAAATTACATAGTCAGACGCAGGAGAATTTACAACACCCCAGAGTCAGCAGTTATACAGAGCATAGTACCCAAAAACAAAGTAAAACAAAACCGATACACAGAGCACACGCAGAACGGTAAAATGGAAAACACTCCAGGAAAACTCTCGAGTACTCTATGCCTCTGACGCTGCCTCAACGTCAACCCCCGCGCTAGCTCCACGACTTGGAGGGCAATTAAAGCAGAAAGTGTGAGTGGACCATAAATAATAAAGTTTCAAAAACCATTTTATAACAAACCAAGGTTTGGCCCTCCGTTTTGAAAACATGCATGCACAACCCATTTATTAAACACAGCCATAAACCACATAGTAATCATCATAAAAACATTTATAGTTCACAAAATAGGCATCATTAAAACAGTATGATAAAACATAAATCCAAGTCATCATTATCCGATCAAACCTGCTGGACCTATCCGAGTCTTTAAACTCAATCCAGGCCTCAATAATCCGAGTCTTTAAACTCCGAGTCTTTAAACTCAACAGGTCTATGAGGGAAATATCAATATATCCGAGTCTTTAAACTCAATCCGGGTCTTTAAACCCAATCCGGGCCCGTTCCCCGTCAAACATAATATCCGGGTTTTTAAACCCAATAACCAGATCCAGCAAATCCAATCCAAAACCGTTGAAAACCATTTCTAAATCCATATCCAAACTCGAATCCGAAACCACTGGTCCGAAGCCTTTCAGGCATTCAGAACCGTCATTTCGAACCCAAATCCGGAAATCCACGTTTCAACTTTAAAACCAAATTCTGCTTTCCGAAATCCGATTCTAAAACCGAAAACCCTTGATCATCAAAATCATGTTCCAAAATCCCTTTATAATCATTGAAAACCATTTATCATTTGAAATCCCAAAACCAGCTTCCTCGTAAAACGTGCTGAAAACTGTAGCTTTCTCGTAAAACGTGCAACTATATAAAACAGTTATAACATATTCGATAATCATGAAATCACATGTAAAACCATAAAACAAGTAATTAAAAATAGTTATGCATTGTAACGACCCGTCCCGAATTCTGGGATTAGATTAGTGACTAATCTTGATTAGTGAGGTTGATCGGTGGTTAGTAGGGCTAAATCGGACAAAATGTGCAAAATGACCGTTTTGCCCCTAGCTGTGGGCAAAATGTTGACTTTTTGATTGGGCGGTCAAATGGACTTTAACCGATGACCGTGATGTAGTTCGGGTCGTCACGAGTTCATAGACAGGTGGCACGTTCGATTCCGACATTTGAGGAGAAAGTTATGATGTTCGGAAGTCGAGGGGCATTTTGGTAATTTGGCATATTAGGGGCCAAATGTTGACTTTTAGACCGGGAGGTCCGATGGCCGAGGGCCAAGGACCGTTACGTAGGTCTCGTCGATACAAATCCAATGACAGGGGGCATGCCGAAATCGGAGATTCGACGACGAAGTTATGGTCACAGAAACGAATTAACGAACCGAGGCTTCGATTAAAATAATATTATAATATTGAATAGTGACCGTTGATGTGGCTTCTTGGATGAGTGACAAGTGTCACCCATCCCTTGTTTTAGGGCCTGAAACCAGCTCCATGTTTCCCTCCCAACATCATCATTCCTACACCATCATTCCTTTCTCATCATTTTCCTCCATCATCCTTTCATTTTCTTTGTTTTCTTTGAACCGTGACCAGCACAAGGACAGAGTGGGAGAATTGGGAGAATTGGCTCCCTTCCTTTGTCGTTCTTGAGAGAAAAATGAGAGATTAGAGGACTGTGATATTAGGGGAAACACGAGGGATTGAGAGAGCTGAATTCTGGGTTTCGAATTTTAGAAATTTTTGGGGGGAAAATTCAATTGTTGAGAATTGAGCCTTGTGGATCGAAATTGAGCTTGATTATAACTTCCTGGGATTGAGACGAGTGAAACCCAACGAAAATTGAGGAGAATTAGGGTCGAATTGAGGAAGAACAGAAGGAAGGAGGTCTCTGAAATTTCGACCTTGAGTCGAGGAATTTGAGGCTTTGATTGATGAAATTGAACTGGGGATTTTGTTCCTGAGGATCCCACGATGCTTCTGGAAGGATCAATTGAAGAAAATCGATGGCTTTTGGCTCTGAACAGACCTGGTAACAGTAAGGAAAATTCGAAGTTGGGCCATGTTGATAGAGAGATCAAACTATGCAATTGAGTTGGGGAAACAGTTTCCCATGGTCCATTGATGCTTCTGGGTGAATCAATTGGAAGAAACCAGTAGCCATTTACGGAATTCGATGAAGGAACAGTGACGGGTGTTCTTCATTGTTCATCGTGAAATCGTTGGAATTTAGGTAAGTGATCCTGTAATTGAGTTTATAGATCTTAAATTGAACTTAAAATGAAGCTAACTGAATGATCAATTGAAGTAATTAAGGCTGAATTGATAGGAAACCAACCGGGTCATCCTGCGGGCAAAAGGACCCGTTTATCAGTTAAACGGTTGATGACGATGACACTGTAGCAGGCTCGTGGGTTTCACGCGCAGCCACTCACGGCGGCGCGTGATGGCACGTGGACACGAATCTCGAGGTGGGGTCAACATGACTTCTGTCCTATTTAATGTAACGAACATTTTGTGATTGGTTTCATGTCGATCGGACACCGTCTGGATATTGTTCGGGACGTCCGAAGGTTTTAAATCAAGTTTAAAAATAGTTAAAAATCTGGGAAAATTACGGGACTTTAATAGGATGTTAATGAAGAGGTTAGTGACCCTCTAATGTGATTTGGAGAGGATTGGGAGTCCCGGTGATAGTGGTGTGGCCAGGGAGGGCCTATGGCACGCGTATCGAGCCGTATCGGTAAACGGTCTGTGAGTGGACTTTGGTTTTATAAATTCTATGTAGGGTTCGGCATTGGGCCGGGTCGGGCAAGCCCGGCCCAAATTTTTTGGGCTTGGGCGGGGCCGGACCGGGCTTATTAAATAATTTTTAAATTTGCGGGCCGGGCCGGGCGGGCTTAATGACATAAAAAAGAGCCCACGGGCTTTTATCGGGCCGGGTTTATATCGGGCTTTTCGGGTCCGGCCTATTAAGCCCACTTGGATCGGGCTTAAGTTGGCTTTTGTAATAAACTATGTCTCAAATTTTAAAATTACAAAAAATATATATGCATTAAAAAAATATTAATAATGAAAAAAAATATTCAAGGGTGCAAAAACGTGGCCTCGTTAAAATAAAATACTCAAATATGCTAAAACGTTGGGCCTATTAAGTAGGTGGAGGGGTGATTAGGGTTTGTATTAGGTATTGGGTATTGCATATTGAGCTTTTTAAAATAAATTAGGTAGGCTTGGAGCTGAGATTTGGGTTTGGATTGAAATATTAGTATTAAGAATGGGTTGAGTATTAATTTTTAAATAATGAGTATTTTATATTTTCGAGCTTATGAGTCGGGTTTATTACGGGCGGGTCGGGTTGGGCTTATCGGGCTTTATCGGGCTCGGGCCTATCGGGTTTGAACACCATAAGCCCAAGCCCAGCCCGCTAACTCTCGGGCCGGGCCGGCCCACGACCCATAGCGGGTCGGGCCGGGCTTTTGTCCATCGGGCTTATCGGGCCTCCATAAGCCCATGGGCTTTTGGGCCAAATGGTGAAGCCTAATTCTATGCATGCTTAACTGTTTTATATGGATTATGATTGTGATTGTATGATGTCAATTTGGATGTTGGTAAATTGTACGGTTTCACGTATTTCGAGGCGATTTACGTGCTTGCACGTAAATCGAGGTTTTTCTGGTTTTGCACGGATTTTCCATGTTTATGGTCTTGGATATAATATGATGAAATGGTTTTGAAATTGGAAAGATGAACTCGGGCTTGAGGCCCAATTGTTTTGGAAACCTCGGACTTGGAGTCTATTTGAGTTATGTAATTGGGCCGGAGGCCCAGTTGCTTATGAAATCGGGCCAGGGGCCCAGTTGTTACGAAATCGGGCTGAGACCCATTTGAGTTATATTATCGGTCCAGGGGCCCAGTTGATTTACGAATTCGGGCCGTGGGCCCAGTGGTTTATAAAATCAGGTCGTGGGCCTAGTGGTTTACAAAATCGGGCATGAGGCCCAGTTGTGTTATAAATTTGATTTCGGGTCTGGGACCCTATGTTTAATAAATGTGATTTCGGGTCTGGGACCCTATGTTTAATAAATGTGATTTCGGGTCAGGGACCCTAAATGGAATTGGAGATTTCGGGCAGGGCCCATTGCAATGTTGTGAAATGATTTAATAAAACTGTTTTCCATATACCATCTTGATACGAGGATATATGATGGTCTCCTCCAGATGTCTGGGACACTGGAGAAGTCACGGTGCATTGCCTGCGAGGGGTCATCGTACGGAGTTACCGGACCGTATAGTGACTCAAGAGCAGGATTGCTATGATTGACGTCTGGGACATCAAACATCTGTGATGTCAAAGATATTGACCCGGAGAGACCCCGAGCAGCACGCGTCGCTTATTATACCGTGAGATATGACGTCTGGGACGTCAAGCGTCTGGGACGCTAAGCATCTGGGATGCTGGTGATGGTAATGTGGTAAATATGGATTAATGAATCTATAAAATGGCTTTTTGGTTGGATTTGTGTTTATGTGGTAAAAATGGATTATTGGTTTATGAAATGGTATTCCGGGTCGGGGACCCTAAATGGTTTTGGAATTATGAATTTATGTTTATGGCTTTGGGTGGTGGCCCACATGGTTTTGTATGTCTGAATGTGGTATTCCACAGTTTTGGGCTGAGTTCCCACACTTGGTTTTGAGTTAACGGTTTTTGGGCTAAGGCCCTAATGGCTTGGTTGAACAAACGTTTTGGTTACTGATTTTTGTGGCATGCATACGTTTTTATTGGAGGGCATAAATGTCTTATAACTGTGTTTACTAAACTTAATGATTTTCGTCCACTCACAGCTTTTATTGGTTTTAATGCCCTTCAGGTTGATTACGGATGCGACTGCAGCAGAGACTGGGACATTGCACGCCTCCTCCATCGATCCTTGCGCACTCTAGAAGCCCCGTTGGGCAGTGACTCTTGGTTATCCCTTGTCTGACACCCCTTGTTGGACGGGCGCAGGGCACATTCCACGGTAATCCCGGGGGGATTGGGATGGGTCCTGTCAACTTGGTATCAGAGCCAGGTTGCTCTTTTTGTGCGCGCAGGTCGAGGGTGTGATGTCTCTTTGGGCTGCAATTCGTTATCAACCTGATAGATAGTTTTTGGGTTTTAATCGCGGATAGTATGTTTGGCCCGATACGCCGTGCGTTATGTGATTCGACCCAAGTGGGGTTGATTGTGATGAACTGGTAATGTGGGACCGTCGGTTCGGTCATGTGATATTGGATTGTTGTGCTGCTAGGTGCAGCTAGGTTCGAGGAACCTCATTTGAGTAATGGTCTAAAATGTGAACCTTAGTGGTGGTTGCTAGTGTGAGGGATGTTGGTACATCGGAGTTGACCGATGACCTTAGTGGTGGAACCCACATTGAGTTGATGATAAGATTGACTTTGACGTCTATACGATGTCTAGACCGCGGGGTCGGTCAGGTTGTGGATTTCATATTACGGAGAGATGTTGGGTTCGGTGGAACCATAGGGTGCAATTGTGGAATCCTAGTATATGATGGATTAAAAAGGTGAACCTTAGTTGTGACTAATGGATGAGAACTTGTGCTGCGACGAGCGGCTGAGGTCATGGATGACCATGTGGATGACTCTAGTGAGTCTAGTCGGAACGATGGGATTCGATCCATGGGCACTATATGAGATAAATTATGGAATCCCGAGTTAGACCGGGTATTAACGTGATGTGTGGATACGGATCTCGATAGCAATGACCGTTGGTCGGTAGTCATGTGGAGATAACTGGCTATCGAGGGTAATTAGTGTGGTTGCAGTACTGGAGGACCAAGAGGCGTTCAAGGAACGTTCATTATCCTGATGTGAACTGTTAGAAAGGTGGTACCCATAGTTTTGGGATACGAGTAGAGGTTCGGATCGTCGTTCGGTATGAGCGGAGATCCAGGGTTGTCATATTTACACACGGTGTGCAAGTATGGATGTTTGTATGTTGGTACTGTTGTGTTGATGCTAGTATGGATGCCTGTGTGCTGATACTAGTGTTGTTGATAGTGCGTTGGTGCTGGTACTAGCGCTGGTGCTGGTACTAGCGCTGGTGCTAGTGTCCGTGATTGTGATGACGATGAGCCATGCGTTGGGGCGTGACTCCGTCATGATGGACATATGTTCGGTATTTGAGATTTGGTAGTGGTTGAGTGATGGACTGGATGGGATCCAATTGAGATTGTGATGTGTTGGGATCAGTCCCGACAGTGGTAAAATGACAAGTGATGAGTGGATAAAAAGGTATGATTGAGACTTGAGGAATATTGGGATGACGTCCCCTACGTCATTAGAATTAGTGGATTTGGGGAGTTGTTGGAAACTCCGAGATTGGTGTGATTGTGTGTTCCTAATATCTCTAGAAAAGACAAGGAAATGATTGGAATTGGAAAAGGCGAGGAAAACCATGGGTGATATAGATGTGGGGATTGGTAATTGAGAACTTAGAAAACCGAGTGTTGAACCTGTGAAGGTTGGGATGTGCGAACGAAACAATAACGGATTGATTGTGGACACGTGGTTGTCCAAGTGAGTTGGGAATGTACGGAGTCCAGTGGTTGGACTTGACATCTCGTTGGGAGTAGGTCTGCTTCCAACATGGTTGGAACCTTAGTTTCGAGGAGAGTTGTAATTGTGGGACGAGAGGAGTGCTCGTTTCTGCATTGGTGATGGGTATTCTGGAGTCATTGGGGTTGGCTTCTTATTTTCTGCCCTGGCAGACGTTGGTTGTAGTTACCAGTGCGTTGAGCGTGTAATGGTTGGTGGGCCCATGTGTGTTTTGGGGTCAACAGGAGGAGTTGCATATTAAAAATTAGGTAAACGATGCGACTGCAGCTTTTATTGGTTTTAATGCCCTTCAGGTTGATTACGGATGCGACTGCAGCAGAGACTGGGACATTGTGTAACGACCCGTCCCAAATTCCTAGATTAGATTAGTGACTAATCACGATTAGTGAGGCTAATCCGTGATTAGTTGGGCGAAATCGGACGAACGATGCAAAATGACCATTTTGCCCCTGATGGTGGCAAAACGTTGACTTTTCATTCGGGCGGTCAAATGGACTTTGACCGATGACCGTGACGTAGTTCGTGACGTCACGAGTTCATAGAAAGGTGGCACGTTCAATTCTGACGTTCGAGGAGGAAGTTATGACGTTCGGAAGTTTAGGAGCATTTTGGTAATTTTGGTTAAAAGGAGCAAATAGTTGACTTTTGACCTGGGATGTCCGATGGTTTAGGTTCGAGTTTAAAAATAGTTAGAAATTCCGGAAAATTACGGGGCTTTGGTAGGAGGTTAATTAAGTAGTTAGTAACCTTCTATTACAATTTGGACAGGTTTGGGAGTCCCGGTGATGGTGATTGACCCGGGAGACGATTATGGCACGCATATCGAGACGCGGCTTCAGACGGTCTGTGAGTGGACCTTGTTTTCTAAATTGGTGCATGCATAAATGTTTATTATATGTTTTAACTACTTGTTTGTGATTCCATGAGTGCATTTGGATGTGTGGTTACGTATAGGCACGTATTTCGAGGTTTCGGCCCTATACGGTGCCTATACGGGGCTGTATGTCTTTATTGGTCTAGATGAAATGGTTTTGGATTTCCAAATGGATTATGAATATGATTTTATGATGTTGATTTGGATGCTTGTGATTTATATGGTTTCACGTATTTCGAGGCGATTTACGTGCTTGCACTTAAATCGAGGTTTTCTCGTTTTACACTGATTTTCCGTACTTATGGTTTTAGTTATGATTTCATGAAATGATTTTGGATTTGAAAAGGTAACTCTCGGACTTGAGGTCCATTTGATTTACGGAATCGGGCTGGAGGCCCAATTGGTTTACGATTCGGACTTGAGGTCGAGTTTCTATGTGGATTCGGGCCTAGCGCCCAGTTATGTGTTACAAATGGTTTTTATGGTCCATGACCGTTTATGGGAACCGGCATGAACCCTTGAAATGGATTTACGGGTCATGACGGTTTATGGGAACCGGCATGAACCCATGAAAGGATTTTATGGTTCATGACGGCTTATGGGGGCCGGGCATGAATCCTTGAAAGGTTTCAAGAGTGATTTCAAAAGGTTTTTCATATTCCATCCTTTATATATGATTGTATCCTCCGGGGAGGGTCGTTGGCCTAGGTGGACCCCGGAGTAGTCACGGAGCACTGACTGAGTGGAGTTGCCCCCCAGTTGGGTTCCTTACTCTCAGGATGGGCATGGTTCGTTACCTCCGGGGAGGGTCATAGATCTACGAACTTTGACCTAGGTGGACCCTAGAGAGACATGGGTTTGAGACCCCGGTTAGCACGCGCGTAGCTCTATTTTACCGTGACAGGTTTTGGATATGAATATAATGGATAAACATGATTTCAATTGGTTTTGGAAATTGTGTTTATAATGATAAACAGATTTGGGATGAGATCCCACGTATGTTTACTATGTTCTGGTTTTCTGTAAATGGTTTTGGGCAGGGGCCTGTGTGATTTGTATTTAACTTGGGGCTGTGACCCTAATTATGGTTGTTTAAACATATGTGTTTGGATAAATGATTTTACTATGCATGCATGCTTTTTAGTGAAGGGTATAAAGGTCTTTTATGGAAATGTTTTTATAAACTCTTTATTTTTGTCCACTCACAGTCTTTCTGTTTTTAATACCCTTCAGGTTGGATATGATGTGGACTGTAGCAGAGACCGAGATATCACATACCTCCTTCGGATCCTGGCGTACTCTGATAGCCCGGGAGGGCAAAAGTCGAAAATATCCCTTGTCTAACGCTCCGTGTCAGACGGGAGCAGGGTAATCCCACGTTAATCGCGGGGGGATTGGGATGGGTCCTGTCACATTGCACGCCTCCTCCATCAATCCTTGCACACTCTGGAAGCCCCGTTGGGCAGTGACTCTTGGTTATCCCTTGTCTGACACCCCTTGTTGGACGGGAGCAGGGCACATTCCACAGTAATCCCGGGGGGATTGGGATGGGTCCTGTCATGCATGCTCAGTTATAGAGAAGGGGTCCACTCACAGTTACCGGGTACGTCACTCGCGTCCCGTACGTTCTGTACGTTCCTCATCCACCTCGGGGATTCCCGATCCTGTCAACAGTCACCAAAATACGTCACTAACACGTTTACTAAGGTTCTCCTAATTCCCCACAAAATTCCCCAGATTCTAAACGTAACGAACCGAGACCCTAAACCTTCGATTCCGCAGAACTAACTCGAATCGACGTCTGATTAACCCGAAACCTATCCCAAAAGATCCGTTACAACTTCTAGACCAAAAACCTAGTTGAAAATTTCACCAGAAAACACCGCACGCACCTCCATGCGCCGCCCAAAGTGGCTGCGCGTGGGCCTTACGCGCCTGTACACAGAGTACTGTTCATCGTCTTCCTCAGCCGTTCGACCGGTCTAAACCGGCGATGGCGGTTCTCCATCCTTCCTCCACCGTTTTCCTTCCTTCCAAGCCCAAAAACTTCGTCATGTCCTAAGAAATCTATTCCCCTCAACCAAACACGACAACACGGCCTCTAACCCATCGTCCCTAGCTCGAAACAAAATCACCCGAACACCCCTGTTTGCACTCCCGGCCACCCGTGAAATCCCCCATCACGGCTGCACAACCAGTAGCTTCCTAGGACCCTACTGATTCCACTAGACCTCACCAGACTCCTCCACTCGTACCCAAAAGCCAAGACTCACCGTTTGAACCTAAACTGGAAAACAGAGCAACCAGGGAAAATTTAAGAGATTACCTGCCTGTCGATGTCCGCCGTGCTCGCCGCCGCGTTCCCTGGAGTCCACAGAGCTATCCTAGCTTCCCCTCGAGTCCAATTAGATCAACTTGATCACTGAGGTTCGTACCACCACCAAACTCCCTCTCTGTTTTTCCCGTGAACTCACACTTCACACACACCACCGTTCTGCCCACAGTTCCACGCCAAACTCACTCACCAAGTCTTACACTCTCTCTGCTCTCACTTCTTCACTCACCAGCACACACACACACTCCCTTCACCTGATCGATTTTCCCTCTCAAACCTCACTCTGTTTCCTCCATTGCACGACCACATCCACGACTCACTCAAATATTTTGAACCGTGCAAACTTGTAGAAACCTCTAGCCCCTTGCCACATGTCACAATCCTAGAGCCCCTCTCACAAATATCCACTTGCACCTATACAATTGGCCTTATCAGATTGTCCCAATTCCCAATGCACCAAAAAGACCAAAATTCCACTGTGAGTTAAAATTACCGTTTCGCCATTCGCCATTCTAGACCCGTATCTTTCCCGCCTAATGTCCGATGAAGGAATGCCGCCTGTCGTTGAACTCAGGACGACGAGATCTACCTAACGGTCCTAGGTTTACGTACAAAGACCCTGTCATGCAAAAAGTCAACTTTTCCCCCTTCGTTTAACCAAATTATGAAAGTGCCCTCGACCTTCCGAACATCATAACTTCCTCCTCGGATGTCAGAATCGGGCGTGCCACCTATCTACGGACTCGTTGTAATGACCCATCCCGGAATTCGGGATTAGAGTTGCAACTAATCATGATTAACGGGGCTAATCGGTGATTAGTTGGGCGAAATTGGACGAACGGTGCAAAATGACCGTTTTGCCCCTAGGTGTGGGTAAAACGTTGACTTTAAATTCGGACAGTCAAATGGACTTTGACCGATGACCGTGACGTAGTTTGGGACGTCACGAGTTCAGAGATAGGTGGCACGTTCGATTCCGAAGATCGAGGTGAAAGTTATGACGTTCGGAAGCCCAAGGGCATTTTCGTAATTTGGACAAAATAAGGGAAAATGTTGACTTTTTGATCGGGAGGTGCGATGGCCGTGGGCCAAGGACCGTTAGGAAGGTCTCGATGCCCTGAGTTCGTAGACAGGCGGCACGCGTCGATCGGAGTCCGAATGACCAAGTTACGGGTCACGGAGGTCGGAGGGCATTTTGGGAAATTGTCAACTGAGGGTAAAATGCTAATTTTGACTGCTGCTTGTGAGACAACCGTGTATGGTGCTGTGTTCTTTTCCGAGAAACAGGGCACGGTGCAATTGTTTATGGGATCAATTGCTTGGGCTGGGTGCAAATGGACTGAGGGAAATTGTTTATTTCTGATAACTTAGTGCTAGGCGTGCTGGGAATTGTTTACTACGGTTGGGTGTTTTGGGCAGTGCACTGGTACACGATGCCGTGCTGGTGTTTTGATTTTGGAGGATAGAATACCTTGTGCGTCGAATTGTTTTAGCTGAGTGTGGGAACAGAGTTGGAAGTGGCTGTGCGTAGTGTGTTAGTGGGTGTAAATCGGAAATTGAAGCTCCTGGGTGATGTTGGTATCGGGAAGAAAAGAAAAGAAAAACAAAGCCTGATAAACTTGGCATGATTGATCTTCCCAAGGGCTAATTGAGAGAAAGTTAGGTCGGGAAAGAGTTAAGGGGGGAAAGGACAGAGTGTAGAGACTAAGAGAGGAAGGAATGAGATGGAAATGGCGAGAGAAGTGCTCAAAACCCGAAACTGGTTTTTGATAAATTCAAATTCGAACTTCCAGTTTTAGGCCAGCCCATGACTAATTGAGGATTGAATGAGCTTCCTGGAACCTTCACGAGTCGATTCAGACCAAATGTGGCCATTTTAGGGGCTCCTGGAGCCGTGCACAGACGCAGTGGATGGCCGGAAAATCCAACTTGGAGTCGGGATGATTGAGGTTAGTTCTCGTGAAATTACTTGTGTAATCATCCTTAGAATGAGTATACGAAGCTTCCCAATTGATTAATTGAGAGAAACTGTGACTGTGTAATGAATGGGGACATTGAACCCGATTAGGAACCGTGTTCGATTGAGCTGGTTTCAGGCCATGTCGACATGAAGGGGTAAAACAGAACCTTAATTAAGTCCATTGCGAGGCTATTTGACGGTTCAATTGAGGAAAACGAGTTGATTTTCGCAGGAATCAAATCGGGTCCTCACGCTGGTTGAACGACCCGTATAACAGGTTGCCGGGTAGGGACGAAGAACTGTATAGGCACTGTAGCAGGTGCGTGGCCTCCACGCGCAGCCACTCACGCCGGCGCGTTAAGTCCATTGCGAGGCTATTTGACGGTTCAATTGAGGAAAACGAGTTGATTTTCGCAGGAATCAAATCGGGTCCTCACGCTGGTTGAACGACCCGTATAACAGGTTGCCGGGTAGGGACGAAGAACTGTATAGGCACTGTAGCAGGTGCGTGGCCTCCACGCGCAGCCACTCACGCCGGCGCGTGAGGGCGCGTGGGCCTGATTTTCGAGGTATGTCCAACATGACTTTTGTCCTATACAATGTAACGAACATTTTAACGTTGGTTTCGAATTTATCGGACACCGTTTCGATGTTATTCCGAGGGTCCGAAGGTTTAGGTTACGTTTTTAATTACCGATTAATTCCCGGAAAATTATGGGAAATTAGTATGTTGCCATCTGAGACCTTAATGACCCGGGAATGTGTTTTCGGACACGATTTGAGTTTCAGGAAAATGCCGGAAATTACGGGAACGCGTGCGCCTCGAAACCGAGCCTTAAGAACGGTGTGTGAGTGGACGTTGTTTTCCAAATTTAATGCATGCATAAAAATTTCTATGATTATGATTATGATTTGTGATTGATTTCGATTTCCGTATTTATACGTATTTTTTCTATGCACACGAATTTGCACGTATTTCGAGATATGGGTCCCGTATGTTTTGGATGATGATTTAGCGAATGATTTTATATGCTTGGTGCGTATTATGTGTTTAAGATGTTGGATTCCGATTGTGAGTATGGTTTACGGTTTTGACACGTATTTCGAGAATGTCACGATTTTGCACATTTTACGAGATTTCGAGTATGTTGTGATTTGATCGTGATTTTGGTGATTTGATTGTGGTTTTGATGTCTTGACCTTGAGATTTGAAATATGAGGTGTTTTCAAGGATTTAAAACGGAATTTGAAAAAAGTGATTTTGGGCTTGATGCTCGGGGCACAAAAGTAATTTTGGATAACGAGACTTCGATTTTCGGAAGTTTGAAAACAAATTCTTGGTTTGGGTTCGGGATGATGCTTCCGGATGTCGGCTTACGGAATCATTATTGCGAATTCGAATTCGGGAATGAAAAAGGATTTAATAAAGTGATTTGGTATGATTATACATGCCCCGTGTTTAATGATAATTATATTATGTTTGTGAAGTATGATTTGGGGAATTGAATGTGGAAATTCGGACCATGAGTCCCGTTGTGAAAAATGTGATTTCGGGATGGATCCCGCGTTGTTGTGATTGATAAATGTTTTGGGTTTATAGACCCGTTGAAAACTGTTTTGGGTTTAAAGACCCGGGTGCTATTGCTGGAGCACGTTTTGAGTTTAAAGACTCGGTTAATTAATGACGGGGGAGGCCCTTAATGAGTTTAAAGACTCATGAGTTTAAAGACTCGGTTATTGTGATACCCCCGAGGCTTATTGAATATGTTTTGAGTTTAAAGACTCGTTGATATCCCGGGAAGGCCTGTTTATGCGCATAGTTTTGAGTTTAAAGACTCGGGCGAACTTGATATCTAGCCAATGTTTGACTTGTGATGTACTGTTGTTTCTGATGTTTCGGATGTGTGGGGCTGAGGCCCGGTGTTTATGATTGCGGGCTAAAACCCGATGGTTGAGAAAGGAAAAATGATTTTGAGTTCCATACGAGTTTTCCTTATGTTGGAATTTGATACACGGGTTTTCTTATGTTGAGAATGTTAACCGACTGCGAAATGATTTTGTATGCATGCATTGGTTTTACGCGGAGGGTAAAAACGTCTTTTTGTAACTGTTTTTATAAACTGATTTATTTTTGTCCACTCATACCTTTTGGTTTTTATTGACCCTCCAGGTCGTGGCGCGTTGGTCGAGGCTGATCGAGAGGCGGAGGCATGAGTAAGAACATGTGGCTATCCCTGGTCTGGCAAGTAGCTTGAGGGTAACTTGGGAATTTCAGTCGTCTTGCCAGGCGGGAGCAGGACCGGACACGGTTAACAATGCCCTATTTGGGGGCGGTCCTGTCAATTTGGTATCGGAGCACTAGGTTGCTAATTCTGTTGCCACATCATGCCTCCGAAGCGTAAGCCTCGTGCGCGACCTGGTAGTGAGACGAGTAGGCGAGGGTGCTTGGGACCTCGTGTTAGATCTCGGGTGAGATTGACCCTGGTTTGAGGGTCAGATGTCGGGTAGTGTACACTGTGAACTATGATTTGTTAGATATGGAACTGCGTGGGTCGCAGGGACGAACGAGACCAGTGGCTGGAAGGCCGCATAATTGGGCAACTTGTACTATCTCTTAGGCCCTATTGGTCGCTTAGAATGTGGTTGAGCATTGGAAATTGCTCGGGGACTGGGTTTGTCAGTGATGACATGGTTGGTTTGGTATGAGATTGGACTCAGGAGGAGTCGAGATGTGGATGTAGGACTCACGAGGAGTCAGGATTTTGGGTTAGGAATGTGAGATGAGTCATGGTAAGGTACCACGGCTCGAGGGGAGCCAGAAAGGCTGAGTGAGGAATGTTTGGCACTAAGGATGCCAAGGACTGGAATATGGACAGGAATTGAGGAGTTAGGAAATTATGGCTTGGTTTTATGGGACGGTAGTCTTGTGGAGATAATTGATTATCAGGGGTACTTGGTGTAGTGGTAGTAGTTGAGGATCAGGGGGCGTTCATGGAGCGTTCATCTATCCTGATGTGGATTTCCAGGATGGTGGTACCCATGGTTGCGGGGTACGAGTAGTGATGCGGGATCATCGCTCGGTATGAGCGGAGATCTAGGGCAACCCACTTTACACACGGTGTGCTAGTGTGGATGTTTGTATGTTGGTGCTGGTACTAGCGCTGGTGCTGGTACTAGCGCTGGTGCTAGTGTCCGTGAGTGAGATTGTGTTGAGCCACAAGTTGGGGTGTGACTCTGCCATGATGAGCGTGTGTTGGTATTTGAGATTCAGTAGTGGTTGACTCATGGACTGGATAGGATCCAGCGGAGATTGTGAGGTATTGGGATAAGTCCCAACAGTGACGAGGTGACAAGAGTTGAGTAATTCCCAATCGGAATCGGTGTATGTGCATAAATAGTCATTAATAGACATGAGGTCGGAGTATTGGATGGATTGCGGACACGTGGTTGTCCAAGTGAGTTACGGATGTAGGGAGTCTAGTGGTTGGACTTGACATCTCATGGGGAGTGTGTCTGTTCCCAACATGGGTGGAGTCTTAGTTTCAAGGAGAGTTGTGACTGTGGGACGAGAGGAGTGCTCGTTTCCACATTGGTATTGGGTATTCCGTAGTCATTAGGGATGACCTCTTATTCTCTACCCTGGCCGACGATGTTGGATTACTTGGTATGGTGGGTGCAGTGAGTTGTGCTTGCACTCGCATTGGGTGTTGGTGACATCGTATTGGATCATCCTTGGTCTCTCCTAGGTGGAGTGGCAGGGATCGATGTGAGGTAAATGGAGGGGACCCACAGAGTGGATGTGTTACTTTTTTGAGTGAATTATTGGATGAGAAAATAGTTGAGGAGTGTTGGGTGGTTGACAAGAAATCTAGTGGGTGTAAGACCCTACGATCAGGTTCTAGGTAGATTGCTAGCTGTAAGCATGTGTGGATCCTAGGTGGACCTGGTTTATGAGGTTGTGGGCCTTGGACGTGGTGACGATCTAGGATCGTGGTGTTACCAGTCGGGTGACGTACTACCGGATTTGAATTGTGACCGCCTTGATCAGGCTAGGTGGAGAGCTTATCGCTCTATCATAAAGGTGTAGATATGGGGAATAATTGAACTGAACTTCCTTTCGAAGTTAATCCGTACTCGGGCGAGTGGGAATGTTTATGAGTTGACTCGGGGTTTGACCTGTGGATGAGTGGATATCCAACAGGGTCTAATTGGTTAGTCGTAGAGGTGGGCGATTGGGATTGGCTTCTTTTCGAAGTTAATCAGATGTGTTGTGGTAACCGTTTGAGCGGGTATCCGGTAGATTCGGGGTTGGTGCGCCTCGGTAATTGTGAATGAGATTAGATGCCCTTTTGGCACGACTGTACACGCCTTGGTGAGCATGCTTGGATTGGTACATCTTGAATGATGTGTTGGGGCGTGGGTGTTGTGTTGCTGGTCGAGTGACCATGGGATCCAGATTGGTTGGCGAATTGAACTGGGCAGAGTAATTTTGTTGGTCCAGTGATCTTTGAGCAGGTACTCTTAGCCACGGATGACTAGTGAAACCCTAGTGTTGAGATATGTGATCACTTCTTGGCTAGTATACAATGTGTTTCAGTACACCACCTGATTGTGTAAGATGACGGTATACGTACACTCAGGATGAGTAAGTTGGTAGCCAGTGTAACTGCGAGTAGCCTTGCGTGATGTTATCACGTCGAGATATTTTCAGCGTCACGGTTCGCTGAGGGAGTTGACCGTTATGGACTTGAGATGGATATATGTCGCTGGATTAGGTTGCCCTGCGAGATGAGATTGTGTAGTTGATCTTACGCTACTTTGAGCGAATGGCAGTATGAGGTGATGTCACCGATTGGCTGACGGTTGGAGCTTTATCAGGGTGGTAAAGCTTAGAGGTAATAGTTTGGCTGGTAGTGTCAGCATGGACTGACATGAGTGTTTTGGTGACTCCCAGGGGGGAGTAGACGTCAGGTATGTTAGTGATTGAGAGAAACCGACTAGCTGAAGGAGTCAGTTAAATGGTGGAACTGACAAGCGGTATTAACACGGATCAGGTGATCAATTTCACTCGCGGTGGTCGAGTGCGACCGGTGCGGCGTGAGACAGTATTGGGACGTCAGAGTACAGATGAGTTAGTTGGTGTACCGGTGTACAGGTGTTGCGAGGTCAAATGTTTTCCACGAGGTGGACGTGAAATAAGGATATTTGGAAATTTCGAGGACGAAATTCTTTAAGGGGGAAAGATTGTAATGACCCATCCCAGAATTCGGAATTAGAGTTGCAACTAATCATGATTAACGGGGTTAATCGGTGATTAGTTGGGCGAAATCGGACGAACGGTGCAAAATGACCGTTTTGCCCCTCGTCGTGGGTAAAATGTTGACTTTTAATTCGGACGGTCAAATGGACTTTGACCGATGACCGTGACGTAGTTTGGGACGTCACGAGTTCATAGACAGATGGCACGTTCGATTCCGACGATCGAGGTGAAAGTTATGACGTTCGGAAGCCCAAGGGCATTTTTGTAATTTGGACGAAATAAGGGAAAATGTTGACTTTTTGATCGGGAGGTTCGATGGCCGTGAGCCAAGGACCGTTTGGAAGGTCTCGATGCCCTGAGTCCGTAGACAGGCGGCACGCGTCGATCGGAGTCCGAATGACCAAGTTACGGGTCACGGAGGTCGGAGGGCATTTTGGTAAATTATCAACTGAGGGTAAAATGCTAATTTTGACTGCTGCTTGTGAGACAACCGTGTATGGTGCTGTGTTCTTTTCAGAGAAACAGGGCACGGTGCAATTGTTTATGGGATCAATTGCTTGGGCTGGGTGCTAATGGACTGAGGGAAATTGTTTATTTCTGATAACTTAGTGCTAGGCGTGCTGGGAATTGTTTACTACGGTTGGGTGTTTTGGGCAGTGCACTGGTACACGATGTCGTGCTGGTGTTTTGATTTTGGAGGACAGAATACCTTGTGCGTTGAATTGTTTTAGCTGAGTGTGGGAACAAAGTTGGAAGTGGCTGTGCGCAGTGTGTTAGTAGGTGTAAATCAGGAATTGAAGCTCCTGGGTGATGTTGGTATCGGGAAGAAAAGAAAAGAAAAACAGAGCCTGATAAACTTGGCATAATTGATCTTCCCAAGGGCTAATTGAGAGAAAGTGAGGTCGGGAAAGAGTTAAGGGGGGAAAGGGCAAAGTGTAGAGACTGAGAGATGAATGAATGGGATGGAAATGGCGAGAGAAGTGCTCAAAACCCGAAACTGGTTTTTGATAAATTCAAATTCGAACTTCCAGTTTTAGGCCAGCCCATGACTAATTGAGGATTGAATGAGCTTCCTGGAACCTTCACGAGTCGATCCAGACCAAATGTGGCCATTTTCGGGGCTCCTGGAGCCGTGCACAGACGCAGTGGATGGCCGGAAAATCCAACTTGGAGTCGGGATGATTGAGGTTAGTTCTCGTGAAATTACTTGTGTAATCATCCTTAGAATGAGTATACGAAGCTTCCCAATTTATTAATTGAGAGAAACTGTGACTGTGTAATGAATGGGGACATTGAACCCGATTAGGAACCGTGTTCGATTGAGCTGGTTTCAGGCCATGTCGACATGAAGGGGTAAAACAGAACCTTAATTAAGTCCATTGCGAGGCTATTTGACGATTCAATTGAGGAAAACGAGTTGATTTTCGCAGGAATCAAATCGGGTCCTCACGCTGGTTGAACGACCCGTATAACAGGTTGCCGGGTAGGGACGAAGAACTGTATAGGCACTGTAGCAGGTGCGTGGCCTCCACGCGCAGCCACTCACGCCGGCGCGTTAAGTCCATTGCGAGGCTATTTGACGGTTCAATTGAGGAAAACGAGTTGATTTTCGCAGGAATCAAATCGGGTCCTCACGCTGGTTGAACGACCCGTATAACAGGTTGCCGGGTAGGGACGAAGAACTGTATAGGCACTGTAGCAGGTGCGTGGCCTCCACGCGCAACCACTCACGCCGGCGCGTGAGGGCGCGTGGGCCTGATTTTCGAGGTATGTCCAACATGACTTTTGTCCTATACAATGTAACGAACATTTTAACGCTGGTTTCGAATTTATCGGACACCGTTTCGATGTTATTCCGAGGGTCCGAAGGTTTAGGTTACGTTTTTAATTACCGATTAATTCCCGGAAAATTATGGGAAATTAGTATGTTGCCATCTGAGACCTTAATGACCCGGGAATGTGTTTTCGGACACGATTTGAGTTTCTGGAAAATGCCGGAAATTACGGGAACGCGTGCGCCTCGAAACCGAGCCTTAAGAACGGTGTGTGAGTGGACGTTATTTTCCAAATTTAATGCATGCATAAAAATTTCTATGATTATGATTATGATTTGTGATTGATTTCGATTTCCGTATTTATACGTATTTTTTCTATGCACACGAATTTGCACGTATTTCGAGATATGGGTCCCGTATGTTTTGGATGATGATTTAGCGAATGATTTTATATGCTTGGTGCGTATTATGTGTTTAAGATGTTGGATTCCGATTGTGAGTATGGTTTACGGTTTTGACACGTATTTCGAGAATGTCACGATTTTGCACATTTTACGAGATTTCGAGTATGTTGTGATTTGATCGTGATTTTGGTGATTTGATTGTGGTTTTGATGTCTTGACCTTGAGATTTGAAATATGAGGTGTTTTCAAGGATTTAAAACGGAATTTGAAAAAAGTGATTTTGGGCTTGATGCTCGGGGCACAAAAGTAATTTTGGATAACGAGACTTCGATTTTCGGAAGTTTGAAAACAAATTCTTGGTTTGGGTTCGGGATGATGCTTCCGGATGTCGGCTTACGGAATCATTATTGCGAATTCGAATTCGGGAATGAAAAAGGATTTAATAAAGTGATTTGGTATGATTATACATGCCCCGTGTTTAATGATAATTATATTATGTTTGTGAAGTATGATTTGGGGAATTGAATGTGGAAATTCGGACCATGAGTCCCGTTGTGAAAAATGTGATTTCGGGATGGATCCCGCGTTGTTGTGATTGATAAATGTTTTGGGTTTATAGACCCGTTGAAAACTGTTTTGGGTTTAAAGACCCGGGTGCTATTGCTGGAGCACGTTTTGAGTTTAAAGACTCGGTTAATTAATGACGGGGGAGGGCCCTTAATGAGTTTAAAGACTCATGAGTTTAAAGACTCGGTTATTGTGATACCCCCGAGGCTTATTGAATATGTTTTGAGTTTAAAGACTCGTTGATATCCCGGGAAGGCCTGTTTATGCGCATGGTTTTGAGTTTAAAGACTCGGGCGAACTTGATATCTAGCCAATGTTTGACTTGTGATGTATTGTTGTTTCTGATGTTTCGGATGTGTGGGGCTGAGGCCCGGTGTTTATGATTGCGGGCTAAAACCCGATGGTTGAGAAAGGAAAAATGATTTTGAGTTTCATACGAGTTTTCCTTATGTTGGAATTTGATACACGGGTTTTCTTATGTTGAGAATGTTAACCGACTGCGAAATGATTTTGTATGCATGCATTGGTTTTACGCGGATCGTAAAAACGTCTTTTTGTAACTGTTTTTATAAACTGATTTATTTTTGTCCACTCATACCTTTTGGTTTTTATTGACCCTACAGGTCGTGGCGCGTTGGTCGAGGCTGATCGAGAGGCGGAGGCATGAGTAAGAACATGTGGCTATCCCTGGTCTGGCAAGTAGCTCGAGGGTAACTTGGGAATTTCAGTCGTCTTGCCAGGCGGGAGCAGGACCGGACACGGTTAACAATGCCCTATTTGGGGGCGGTCCTGTCAATTTGGTATCGGAGCACTAGGTTGCTAATTCTGTTGCCACATCATGCCTCCGAAGCGTAAGCCTCGTGCGCGACCTGGTAGTGAGACGAGTAGGCGAGGGTGCTTGGGACCTCGTGTTAGATCTCGGGTGAGATTGACCCTGGTTTGAGGGTCAGATGTCGGGTAGTGTACACTGTGAACTATGATTTGTTAGATATGGAACTGCGTGGGTCGCAGGGACGTACGAGACCAGTGGCTGGAAGGCCGCATAATTGGGCAACTTGTACTATCTCTTAGGCCCTATTGGTCGCTTAGAATGTGGTTGAGCATTGGAAATTGCTCGGGGACTGGGTTTGTCAGTGATGACATGGTTGGTTTGGTATGAGATTGGACTCAGGAGGAGTCGAGATGTGGATGTAGGACTCACGAGGAGTCAGGATTTTGGGTTAGGAATGTGAGATGAGTCATGGTAAGGTACCACGGCTCGAGGGGAGCCAGAAAGGCTGAGTGAGGAACGTTTGGCACTAAGGATGCCAAGGACTGGAATATGGACAGGAATTGAGGAGTTAGGAAATTATGGCTTGGTTTTATGGGACGGTAGTCTTGTGGAGATAATTGATTATCAGGGGTACTTGGTGTAGTGGTAGTAGTTGAGGATCAGGGGGCGTTCATGGAGCGTTCATCTATCCTGATGTGGATTTCCAGGATGGTGGTACCCATGGTTGCGGGGTACGAGTAGTGATGCGGGATCATCGCTCGGTATGAGCGGAGATCTAGGGCAACCCACTTTACACACGGTGTGCTAGTGTGGATGTTTGTATGTTGGTGCTGGTACTAGCGCTGGTGCTGGTACTAGCGCTGGTGCTAGTGTCCGTGAGTGAGATTGTGTTGAGCCACAAGTTGGGGTGTGACTCTGTCATGATGAGCGTGTGTTGGTATTTGAGATTCAGTAGTGGTTGACTCATGGACTGGATAGGATTCAGCGGAGATTGTGAGGTATTGGGATAAGTCCCAACAGTGACGAGGTGACAAGAGTTGAGTAATTCCCAATCGGAATCGGTGTATGTGCATAAATAGTCATTAATAGACATGAGGTCGGAGTATTGGATGGATTGCGGACACGTGGTTGTCCAAGTGAGTTACGGATGTAGGGAGTCTAGTGGTTGGACTTGACATCTCATGGGGAGTGTGTCTGTTCCCAACATGGGTGGAGTCTTAGTTTCAAGGAGAGTTGTGACTGTGGGACGAGAGGAGTGCTCGTTTCCGCATTGGTATTGGGTATTCCGTAGTCATTAGGGATGACCTCTTATTCTCTGCCCTGGCCGACGATGTTGGATTACTTGGTATGGTGGGTGCAGTGAGTTGTGCTTGCACTCGCATTGGGTGTTGGTGACATCGTATTGGATCATCCTTGGTCTCTCCTAGGTGGAGTGGCAGGGATCGATGTGAGGTAAATGGAGGGGACCCACAGAGTGGTTGTGTTACTTTTTTGAGTGAATTATTGGATGAGAAAATAGTTGAGGAGTGTTGGGTGGTTGACAAGAAATCTAGTGGGTGTAAGACCCTACGATCAGGTTCTAGGTAGATTGCTAGCTGTAAGCATGTGTGGATCCTAGGTGGACCTGGTTTATGAGGTTGTGGGCCTTGGACGTGGTGACGATCTAGGATCGTGGTGTTACCAGTCGGGTGACGTGCTACCGGATTTGAATTGTGACCGCCTTGATCAGGCTAGGTGGAGAGCTTATCGCTCTATCATAAAGGTGTAGATATGGGGAATAATTGAACTGAACTTCCTTTCGAAGTTAATCCGTACTCGGGCGAGTGGGAATGTTTATGAGTTGACTCGGGGTTTGACCTGTGGATGAGTGGATATCCAACAGGGTCTAATTGGTTAGTCGTAGAGGTGGGCGATTGGGATTGGCTTCTTTTCGAAGTTAATCAGATGTGTTGTGGTAACCGTTTGAGCGGGTATCCGGTAGATTCGGGGTTGGTGCGCCTCTGTAATTGTGAATGAGATTAGATGCCCTTTTGGCACGACAGTACACGCCTTGGTGCGCATGCTTGGATTGGTACATCTTGAATGATGTGTTGGGGCGTGGGTGTTGTGTTGCTGGTCGAGTGACCATGGGATCCAGATTGGTTGGCGAATTGAACTGGACAGAGTAATTTTGTTGGTCCAGTGATCTTTGAGCAGGTACTCTTAGCCACGGATGACTAGTGAAACCCTAGTGTTGAGATATGTGATCACTTCTTGGCTAGTATACAATGTGTTTCAGTACACCACCTGATTGTGTAAGATGACGGTATACGTACACTCAGGATGAGTAAGTTGGTAGCCAGTGTAACTGCGAGTAGCCTTGCGTGATGTTATCACGTCGAGATATTTTCAGCGTCACGGTTCGCTGAGGGAGTTGACCGTTATGGACTTGAGATGGATATATGTCGCAGGATTAGGTTGCCCTGCGAGATGAGATTGTGTAGTTGATCTTACGCTACTTTGAGCGAATGGCAGTATGAGGTGATGTCACCGATTGGCTGACGGTTGGAGCTTTATCAGGGTGGTAAAGCTTAGAGGTAATAGTTTGGCTGGTAGTGTCAGCATGGACTGACAGGAGTGTTTTGGTGACTCCCAGGGGGGAGTAGACGTCAGGTATGTTAGTGATTGAGAGAAACCGACTAGCTGAAGGAGTCAGTTAAATGGTGGAACTGACAAGCGGTATTAACACGGATCAGGTGATCAATTTCACTCGCGGTGGTCGAGTGCGACCGGTGCGGCGTGAGACAGTATTGGGACGTCAGAGTACAGATGAGTTAGTTGGTGTACCGGTGTACAGGTGTTGCGAGGTCAAATGTTTTCCACGAGGTGGACGTGAAATAAGGATATTTGGAAATTTCGAGGACGAAATTCTTTAAGGGGGAAAGATTGTAACGACCCATCCCAGAATTCGGAATTAGAGTTGCAACTAATCATGATTAACGGGGTTAATCGGTGATTAGTTGCGCGAAATCGGACGAACGGTGCAAAATGACCGTTTTGCCCCTCGTCGTGGGTAAAATGTTGACTTTTAATTCGGACGGTCAAATGGACTTTGACCGATGACCGTGACGTAGTTTGGGACGTCACGAGTTCATAGACAGATGGCACGTTCGATTCCGACGATCGAGGTGAAAGTTATGACGTTCGGAAGGCCAAGGGCATTTTCGTAATTTGGACGAAATAAGGGAAAATGTTGACTTTTTGATCGGGAGGTTCGATGGCCGTGAGCCAAGGACCGTTTGGAAGGTCTCGATGCCCTGAGTCCGTAGACAGGCGGCACGCGTCGATCGGAGTCCGAATGACCAAGTTACGGGTCACGGAGGTCGGAGGGCATTTTGGTAAATTATCAACTGAGGGTAAAATGCTAATTTTGACTGCTGCTTGTGAGACAACCGTGTATGGTGCTGTGTTCTTTTCAGAGAAACAGGGCACGGTGCAATTGTTTATGGGATCAATTGCTTGGGCTGGGTGCTAATGGACTGAGGGAAATTGTTTATTTCTGATAACTTAGTGCTAGGCGTGCTGGGAATTGTTTACTACGGTTGGGTGTTTTGGGCAGTGCACTGGTACACGATGTCGTGCTGGTGTTTTGATTTCGGAGGACAGAATACCTTGTGCGTTGAATTGTTTTAGCTGAGTGTGGGAACAAAGTTGGAAGTGGTTGTGCGCAGTGTGTTAGTAGGTGTAAATCAGGAATTGAAGCTCCTGGGTGATGTTGGTATCGTGAAGAAAAGAAAAGAAAAACAGAGCCTGATAAACTTGGCATAATTGATCTTCCCAAGGGCTAATTGAGAGAAAGTGAGGTCGGGAAAGAGTTAAGGGGGGAAAGGGCAAAGTGTAGAGACTGAGAGATGAATGAATGGGATGGAAATGGCGAGAGAAGTGCTCAAAACCCGAAACTGGTTTTTGATAAATTCAAATTCGAACTTCCAGTTTTAGGCCAGCCCATGACTAATTGAGGATTGAATGAGCTTCCTGGAACCTTCACGAGTCGATCCAGACCAAATGTGGCCATTTTTGGGGCTCCTGGAGCCGTGCACAGACGCAGTGGATGGCTGGAAAATCCAACTTGGAGTCGGGATGATTGAGGTTAGTTCTCGTGAAATTACTTGTGTAGTCATCCTTAGAATGAGTATACGAAGCTTCCCAATTGATTAATTGAGAGAAACTGTGACTGTGTAATGAATGGGGACATTGAACCCGATTAGGAACCGTGTTCGATTGAGCTGGTTTCAGGCCATGTCGACTTGAATGGGTAAAACAGAACCTTAATTAAGTCCATTGCGATGCTATTTGACGGTTCAATTGAGGAAAACGAGTTGAT
The DNA here is from genome assembly GCA_032719365.1 of Prinsepia uniflora. Lineage (NCBI taxonomy): Eukaryota > Viridiplantae > Streptophyta > Magnoliopsida > Rosales > Rosaceae > Prinsepia > Prinsepia uniflora. The sequence goes on along the minus strand of CM064867.1, from coordinate 68,597,690 downwards.
TTTCGCAGGAATCAAATCGGGTCCTCACGCGGGTTGAACGACCCGTATAACAGGTTTCCGGCTAAGGACGAAGAACTGTACAGGCATTGTAGCAGGCGCGTGGCCTCCACGCGCAGCCACTCACGGCGGCCCGTGAGGGCGCGTGGGCCTGATTTTCGAGGTATGTCCAACATGACTTTTGTCCTATACAATGTAATGAACATTTTAACGTTGGTTTCGAATTTATCGGACATCGTTTCGATGTTATTCCGAGGGTTCGAAGGTTTAGGTTACGTTTTTAATTACCGATTAATTCCTGGAAAATTATGGGAAATTAGTATGTTGTTATCTGAGACCTTAATGACCCGGGAATGTGTTTTTGGACAGGATTCGAGTTTCTGGAAAATGCAGGAAATTACGGGAACGCGTGTGGCGCGAAACCGAGCCTTAAGAACGGTGTGTGAGTGGACGTTGTTTTCCAAATTTAATGCATGCATAAATATTTCTATGATTATGATTATGATTTGTGATTGATTTCGATTTCCGTATTTATACGTTTTTTTGCTATGCACACGAATTTGCACGTATTTCGAGATATGGGTCCCGTATGTTTTGGATGATGATTTAGCGAATGATTTTATATGCTTGGTGCGTATTATGTGTTTAAGATGTTGGATTCCGATTGTGAGTATGGTTTACGGTTTTGACACGTATTTCGAGAATGTCACGATTTTGCACATTTTACGAGATTTCGAGTATGTTGTGATTTGATCGTGATTTTGGTGATTTGATTGTGGTTTTGATGTCTTGACCTTGAGATTTGAAATATGAGGTGTTTTCAAGGATTTAAAACGGAATTTGAAAAAAGTGATTTTGGGCTTGATGCTCGGGGCACAAAAGTAATTTTGGATAACGAGACTTCGATTTTCGGAAGTTTGAAAACAAATTCTTGGTTTGGGTTCGGGATGATGCTTCCGGATGTCGGCTTACGGAATCATTATTGCGAATTCGAATTCGGGAATGGAAAAGGATTTAATAAAGTGATTTGGTATGATTATACATGCCCCGTGTTTAATGATAATTTGATTATATTTGTGAAGTATGATTTGGGGAATTGAATGTGGAAATTCGGACCATGAGTCCCGTTGTGAAAAATGTGATTTCGGGATGGATCCCGCGTTGTTGTGATTGATAAATGTTTTGGGTTTAAAGACCCGTTGAAAACTGTTTTGGGTTTAAAGACCCGGGTGCTATTGTTGGAGCACGTTTTGAGTTTAAGGACTCGGTTAATTAATGACGGGGGAGGGCCCTTAATGAGTTTAAAGACTCGGTTATTGTGATACCCCCGAGGCCTATTTAATATATTTTGAGTTTAAAGACTTGTTGATATCCCGGGAAGGCCTGTTTATGCGCATGGTTTTGAGTTTAAAGACTCGGGCGCACTTGATATCCAGCAAATGTTTGACTTGTGATTTATTGTTGTTTCTGATGTTTCGAATGTGTGGGGCTGAGGCCCGGTGTTTATGATTGCGGGCTAAGACCCAATGGTTGAGAAAGGAAAAATGATTTTGAGTTTCATACGAGTTTTCCTTATGTTGGAATTTGATACACGGGTTTTCTTATGTTGAGAATGTTAACCGACTGCGAAATGATTTTGTATGCATGCATTGGTTTTACGCGGAGGGTAAAAACGTCTTTTTGTAACTGTTTTTATAAACTGATTTATTTTTGTCCACTCACACCTTTTGGTTTTTATTGACCCTCCAGGTCGTGGCGCGTTGGTCGAGGCTGATCGAGAGGTGGAGGCATGAGTAAGCACATGTGGCTATCCCTGGTCTGGCAAGTAGCTCGAGGGTAACTTGGGAATTTCAGTCGTCTTGTCAGGCGGGAGCAGGACCGGACACGGCTAACAATGCCCTATTTGGGGGCGGTCCTATCACTCGTGACGTCCCAAACTACGTCACGGTCATCGGTCAATGCCCAATTGACCGCCCGAACTCAAAGTCAACATTTTGCCCAACCTAGGGGCAAAATCGTCATTCTACGCTAATGGGCCAACAGTAACCAACTAAACACCGTTAGACTCACTAATCCGTTACTAATCACTTTACTAATCCCGACTCTCGGGACAGGTCGTTACAACTTTTGATCTAATCGGTGTAACAAACATTTTAAGACTGGTTTCGAGTCGATCGGACATTGTCTCAATATGTTTCGGGATGTCCGACGGTTTTAGGGCTCGTTTAAAAATAGTTAAAAATTCAGGAAAATTACGGGTCTTTAGTAGAAGCTTAATAAAGTAGTAAGTGACCTTATTATGGGATTTGGACAGGTTCGGAAAAGCCGATGATAGTAGATTGGCCGGAAAATTGTAATTACACGCTTATCGAGGCGGTGACGCTAATTGGATTTCGATTGTGAATTGATATTGATGCATGCATGCATATTTGTTTTATATGTTTTCTATACATGATTTCTATGATTGTGAATTGATATTGATGATTTACGGTTTTACACGTATTTCGATATATTTACGGAATTGCACGTTTTACGATATTTCGATTGATCTCGTGATTTGATCGTGGTTTTGATGATTTGATTTTGGGATTTAAATTATGATTCGATTTCAATGATTTGAAATGGATTTCGGAAAGTGATTTCGGGCTTGGAGCCCTGTTAATGGGATTTCGATAAACAAGATTTCAGTTTTGAAACTGGACTTCTGAAATGATGTTTCGAATTTGGTTTTGAAACTTGGAAAGGAAATTCTGGATTTGGGTTCAGGATGATGGTTCCGAATGCTAGCTTACGGAATCATTGTTGCGAATTCGGATAAGGATTTTCTATAGTTTTCATTGTTGATCAAAAAATGGTTTTGGGTTTAAAGACCTGGAAAAAGAAAAAGAAAAACCGCTGGATCTGGTTTTGAGTTTAAAGACTCGGTTGATTGACGGGGGGAGGGCCCTGGATTGATATGTTTTGAGTTTAAAGACTTGGTATATGTTTTGAGTTTAAAGACTCGGTTATGATATCCCCCGAGGCCTATTGATTGTGTTTTGATTTTAAAGACTCGTTGATATCCCGAGAAGGCCTGTTTATTGCGCATGGTTTTGAGCTTAAAGACTCGGGTGCACTTGAGATTCAGTAACTCGCATAATTGATGTTTTCACTGGTTTTCAGATGTTTTGGGTAGTGGCCCGGATGAATTGGATTTGATGAGTTTTGAGGCTGAGTTCTCGTACTTTGAGATTGATTTGTGATTTTGGGCTGAGGCCCTGGATTTGAATGACGGATTTGATTCGGGTTTTTCAATAATGGTTTTCATTAATAGTTTTGGATATGAAATGGTTTCATGACACGAATTGTATATGCATGCATTGGTTTTGCATTGAGGGTAAAATGTCTTTCTGCTAAACTGTTTTATGAAATTACTATTTATTTTTGTTCACTCACAGTCTTTTCATGTTTTCGATACCCTCCAGGTTTTTGCGGTGCGGGTTGTTGGTCGAGAGAGATGGAGACATCAAATACGCAAACCCCAGTAGAGTCTACGCGCTATGAGTAGTCCGGAAGGTTGGAACAGTGTGTTGGAAAATCCCTTGTCCTACTTACGTGTCACATGGAGGTTGGACGTCGGTCTAGCCTTCGTGTCATTCGTAAGTTAGACGGAAGCAGGACTTAGCCCTTAATCCAGGGGGATTGGGGTGGGTCCTGTCATGAGACCCAGTTGTGGATTTGATAGGATTCGAGGAATCTTGGGTTATTGAGTGTTGATAGACAATGTTTTCGGGCTTAAGACCCATTTGATGATATTTCGGGCTTGTGAACCTATTGATGATATTCGGTCTTGTGTCCCTATGATTGTGCGTTTAAAGACTAGGATTTTATTAGAGGGCTTTCGATTGTGAGTACGTTTCCTTGGAGAGGACTCTGGAGATATGCTCGTCTTTGAGGTACGGAGAGGTCACGATGCGCCTGCTGTCGAGCAGCCGAGAGAGGTGGTAGCCGAGGGAGGCTCTACTCAGGAGTGCGATATATGTGATCGATCAATGATATATTCACGACGATCTGGTGATTGTCAGCCGGTGATGCGTTCACGGCGGCATGCTCAGGATCAGAGCAATTCTTGAGCTTATGGGGACGCGTTGCTGGGATTAGAATCGTGTCTGATGATAATGATGATGGGCTGAGGTCCCACGTGTTTTATATTTGGGTTGAGACCCCATATGATTTGATGTGGGCTAAGATCCCACATGGTTGATATCTTGGGCTAAGACCTTGTGTGATTTGATTGAGGCTGAGTGATAACGCTCAAACTACGCATTAAATTAAGCGCATAATTTGAATATTATGCAATTTAAACCCTTTTTGTGTAGTTGTAGTATTGGTAAATATGGATCGTTCTTTAACAGGGGAAATTAGGAACATTAATAATATGTTAGTGAGAAAGAATAATGAATAAAATAATAAATGAATTAATGAATGAAAGAATAATTGAATAAAAAAATTAAAGAATAAAATAATTAAGGGGGGGGGAGGGGGGGGGTGTTTCAACAAAATGTAATCTAAACTACATTTTAACCAAACTAAGAATTAAAATGCAAATGCTCATACTAATTAGAACTTACAAATCATAGAGAAGTTTCATAGACAAAACTGACACTTTTACGTAAGTAATTTCAAATTAACAATCACATTATTTAAACTACTCCTAAAATAGACTTCATTCAAATACAAATTTTACTAACACTCTAACATTTTGCTCATAACAAACCAATCACCAAATCCTACATTCATCATCTCCAATACTTGCATATATCTTTCAATATTATAAATGCATCAACCATTAATGTGTTTCAAACATTAATATACTTCAAGCATTTACAATACGATTCACCTTAAGTTTATAATTAAATGCATCGACAGCGATCAATTTTTAATATCTTCAATCCTAGTCTAAATGCACTTAATAGTGGATAAAACATATAGCATCAAATTGATGTTTAAGCACTAAGATATATGAAGTAAAAGAAATTCAAAAAGTAAAACACATGAAGATTGCATTCATACTTACAAAAATTTAGAAAGAAAATATCATCACATGTATTGAATTATAAGTAAACCAAAACAATAACAAGAATTTAAGTAAAGGGAATAAAGTTATACTTTCGGAATCCAAGAACAACTTGTGATTCCGAAAGTGGATGGAAACAATGGAATGTTATTCATAAAATTCTCTGAACACTAGAAGGAACCTTATGAAGATGGAGGATAAAATATAAGAATTCGGACTTAAAGTCTAGAACTGCCTCGGAAAAACTTGGCCTTAGATTTTCTTAAGGAAAACATAAATTCATATCTAAAAGAGAAGTCAATGAAGTTAAAAAGAAAAGTTTACAAAGAAAATCTAAGAACTAAAATTAGAAGAAAATGAAACTTAAGAAATGAATCTAGAAACAAATTCTAAAAACAAATCTAGAACAAGAATTAAAAGAGAGTTAATTAATAAGGAAATCTACAAGAAGGGAACTCGACAGCCGCTTGCCGATCGCATCGCTGGGCTAAACGAAGAGATTGGGCCGCAGACCGTTGGGCTGGCGTGATGGGTTTGGGCTTCTTCGGCCGACTTTGGGCCTTTGGGTTGGAGCAAAGATAGGTTACTAGATTTGGGCGAAATGGATTTAGGCTCCAAACTTGGATTGGGCTGGTTTCTTTTGGGCCTGCAAATGGATTTTCAATTTAAAAATTAATTTATATAATTCCACCGAATTTCGTCCATAATTTCTTCGTTCGAACTCCGATCGGGACGATTATTTCGCCAAAACTCTCCAAATTCCAAGCTTTATTTAATTCTACAAAAATCCCACAAAATATATTATTTTTTCCAATTGTTTAGTATTTTAATATTAAAAGTCAAGTATAAAGGGTATAAAATAATATAAAATAATGGTTATTTGAAGACCTATCACTAAGACCCCGTATGATTTAGTTTTTAGGCTGAGACCCTACTGAGGAAATGACTTCGATTAAGCCATGTTTTTATTCGATTTGATTTAAAAAGCAATACATCTTAATTTCCGAAAAAGTATTTGAAATACTGTTTTATGATGCATGCATGTTTTTACGTGAAGGGTATAAATGTATTTTCGATAAATGTTTGTAACTGATTGTTTTTGTCCAATCAAAGCTTTTATGTTTTTATACCTTTTAGGTTGATCGCGGATGCGGGCTGTAGTAGAGATCAAGACAACACATGTCGCCACAGATCTTTGCATACTTTGGATAACCCTGAGCAGGTTATGGTTTTATCTCTTGTCTGACACATACGGGAGCAGGCACATCCCACGATAATCCAGGGGCATTCGGATGGGTCCTATCAAAGTGGTATCAAAGCACAAGGTTGCTCTTAGAGTGTTGCGTATGTGCTGGATGTGATGTCTCTACGGTGAGAACAGCCTATCATCAACCTGATAATGAAGGTAGGAATAGAAAAGTTAAGTGGGAATAAACCCTAGATAGGTCTTTTTTGGCATGGGATGTCGTGGTTGAGCAGTGTTGGACCCTGATTAGGGCTGGATGGACCCCGGGTAGAGTCGAGTAGACCCCGATGTGGGCTGAGTATGACGACTTTTGGAGACGTGACCGATGATTGGTCAAAAGAGATGTGCTGCAGTGAGGAGCCGAGGTCGTGGATGACCTGATTTGAGATTGGTTGGACAAGCTACCAAGAGAGTGGTACTTGTGGATCGGTCATGAGGTGAACGATTAGTGAATTATATTCTTTTGAGCGAATCGTACGGGCGAGGGATTGCCACTCGATTAAGTGATGGGTTACCATTACGAGCGGTTGGTATAGGCGGTGAGTTGTCCACACTCATACGGAGTCCTAATAGCGGAATGTTTCTTGGTTGGGTCTGCACGAGGGTTGTGTTAAACATGGCTATTGATGGACATGGATGAGTCTTATAGATATAGAAAAGCTCATGTTCCAGTGACGACTGAGATGATGAGGATTTAACCTTACCTCTTTACAAGGTTCCTACATTTGATACAGAAGAAACGATGACAGAGGCGATAATGGACACGATGATAGGAGACGATGAGCACGGTGACGATTATGTTGAGATGCCACACTGTCTCCACTAATAGGAGTTGACAAAATCTCAAGTAGAGATGAGCTGATTGGAATCCCAACAACGACCGAGTGGGTCAGGATGACGCGGAGGCGTCATGGGGATTCGTGTACTTAGGGAGCTTAAACGTGGGTTGCCTCGAGCTCCGAGCCCTCTAGTGGTAGACATGTGAGGTCCAGTGATCATTGAGCGGGACATGGAGAGTCCCGAATGCCTTAGTGAGATCACAATATCCAACTGAACTGTATGCACAGATTGGAGACAAGTGTTTATCTTACTTTGGAAAGTATGCACGAGTGTTTTGTGCACGAGTTGCTCCCATAGAGTGGGACATGCGAGCTAGTACTTCGACCAGTGCTATGTTGGGTGTAGTTAGTGAACCAAGACTGTCGAGTTGGATAAGATGGAAGGACAAAATTGGTTCTAAGATGCGTGGATTGATGTCCAAGTGAGTTACGGCTTGGAGGCCGAGAGGGTACAATAGGTTGATCGTTAGGGATATGGGACACGTGATATTATGTCCCCAGCTAGCTCAGTGGGCTTGGAGTGAGTTAGTTATGTTGAGTTTCTCGATGCGTCATCAGAAGGTTTACATGGTTGTCACAGCTAGAGGGAGTTTCCCGGGTACGTAACCCTGTTACAACCATATTATCGTAAGGTACCTACAAAGTTGAGAGCATTCGGAGTCCTTTGACTCGACATAGTGGACTTAGTGGAATTGGGATTCAGTTTACTTGGAATGTCACTAATGAGGAACCAATATCTCTTATTGAAGTTTGATGGAACTTCGAGAGTTAATTATGACAAATAAATATACTTCATTCTCCTGAAATTTCCTAGTGAACTTCTCATCACTCAAGGATGTATAAGCTTTCAAAGGTCGAGCTGATTTGAGGAGTGATGCGATCGTGTGAGGATCACGATAGTAGCTATCAACATATATTATGGGTTGGTAAAGATGCTTGGTATCACCTAACATGACGAGTGAGTATCAAATTTGGCAGACCCGTGTTGGTACTATAGGTCATTGGCTGAGATAGCTAGTTTGGGATTAGCGCCAACCAACCAGGACGATGGGGATAGGAATCACTCCGACTGGATGAGTGTAATCGATTGTCGGGTGAAGGTTGCTTTTTGTGAGTGCATCCCATTGACGTGATTAACTCGGGAAGGAGTCAAATTGATTTTGATTTGAGAATATTGCTTGACAGGGCCCATCCTGATCCCCCTGGGACCACTTGGAGGTGTGCCATGCTCCAGTATGACAATAACCTTAGAAAGTGCCGAAAATACCCCTAATAGTTTCAAATTTAAAATAAAGTTAAACAAACATCAACAAGTTCGGGTTCTACATTGTCAGACCAGGGATAGTACAATACAAAATGTGAGCACAAATGTCAGGTTACAAAAACAGTGCTCAACCTACCCAAACGGGTGTACAGGTGCGCAACGATGATAACTATGCCTCAGTTTGTGGATCCGCCTCTAGCTCGGTGTCACAACCTGGAGGGGTCAAGAAAACCATGAAAGAGTGAGTTGGCCGAAAATAAACATTAGTTCAAAACATTTATAAGATAATAAAATAATGTTTTACCCCTCCGTTTTCAAACATGCATGCATTCGAGTTAAAACGTAGGCAGTCACGACTGAATCGTAAAAACATATAATCTTATATAGTAGTAAGTATAAATAGTCATAATAGTGCACCGTATAACCCAACCCTGACATCCCAGATTTCCAATTCTGTCACGGTCCTAAGGCTACATGTGCCACCCGGGGTCTCAATCCCGAGTACTCCCCTAGGTCCACCAATGTCCGGGTGTATCCCTGAATCATTACCCGGGGTATACTAATAGCAATCCTGATCTTGAGCCTCTCTACGGTATTTCACGTAGAGTGGCCCCTCTCAGGTAATGCGCCGTGTCTACTCTAGGGTACCAAGTCACCTAGGGGAGACAACAATCCAAAAGGTCGGTATGTACAGTGCAATAGTATAACCCAATAAAATTCCTGTTTTACTCCAAACTAATCACCATAAATCTAGACGGATCTCATGCCCAAAACAACGTAATACATGTAAATTATCCATGAATAATTTCAAGAGTAATCCAAGTCCAATCATATAGTAAAACAATGAAAACAGTTATGCATGCAATCCATTTAGAAATAAAAAAACCCATTCACACACAGTCCTCGTTGCGCAATAGAACCGTCTAAACCTTTCCCAAAGTTAAGTCATAGTCTCTGCACCTGTCCGAACATAGCCAAAGGTCACTAAAGGACTTTATAAGTTCAAACCTAAAACCCCTAAACAGTCTCATCCAGGGAACGCGTCCCAAACATGCTTCCCGAGACTTTAAACCTCAATTTGACTAATCTAACGATCTCTGATTGACTCGAAACCACCACCATTGGATTTGAATTGTCAAAACCTTTAAAATAGCACTCGTCCCACCTCAAAATTCGTGCCCACGTGCCTGTGAAATTTGCTAGTCAAAAAGTCAACGTTGACGTCAGCAAAGTTAATGTTGACGTCAGCAAAGTCAACACTGATGTCATGGTCAACGGTCAAAGTCAATGGTCAATGCTAACGTCACTTCTGACGTCAGCATGCCGTACCTGACAGGTGCCACATGTTAGTAGCTCATAGGTCACGTGGTACTATCTGACTGGTCCACGTCACTGCCATGTCAGGTTGACCCAGCACTGACAAGTGACACGTGTGGACCCATAACTGGGCCACCTGGCTTGACAACCTGACATGATGACATTAGCATGCTGATGACATCGACCTCTACCTCTCGCAAGTCAAACCCGTTTCTCTGAACCGGGTCGCGCAGACTCGCAACCTTGACCAGTTCTAAAACCTTCATTCCTACCCCATTTCGACCAGTTTTTCTTTTTACACGTTCGTATATTCACCAGTAACAGATCTATAGAGTCAAAAACATGAAAAACTGACTAGAAACTCTCCTTGAATCGATGAACAGTGGTCGTGAACTTCAAACTTGGTTTCTAGTCAACTTCAGCCACCAATGCCCTCGAAATCAGCTCATATGAGTTCACCTTGGTCAATAGAACATGTTAGGACCAATCAAATCGATCAACACACGTCCAAATCTCATTTTCCATTTTTGGGGTCAAAACGAGTTACGGGTTTTAGTTTCCTTACCTATGGCCCTAGCTGCACGACCGTGCTCAGCCCTTCACTCCACCGTCCTTCCTCGTCCCTTCTCTCTCAGATGAACACAACAAATGATGAAGGTAGGGTGGTATGGTATGGTGTTGTTGTGTTTTGTGTTTTTATGTGTTTAAGAGATAATGAAAATGATGGGAAAATGAAGGAAAAATGATGATAATGGAACACTAAATAATATCCCAAAACTATGGGTATTTGGGACAATGGGATGAGTGACATTTGTCACTCATCCTTGTGTCCCACCAGATATTTCAACCAATCAAATTAGCCCAATTGTTTAAAATCTCGGAAATCGTGAATAGTGTCGAGTTCGTTTTCGTGACCATAACTTTTTCGTCCGACGTCCGATTTCGACGTGTCGTCTGTCTATGGACTCGTGACGTCACAATCTACATCACAGTCATTGGTCAAAGTTTAAAAGATAACCTGAGTCAAAAGTCAACATTTCCTCCATCAAGGGTAAAATGGTAATTTTACATTAAATTCCCAAAATTACAAATTAAATATGGTTTGGGTTGTTACAATCTACCCATCTTACAAAAATTTCGTCTTTGAAATTCATGCAAATAGATGCGGATACTGTTCTCTCATCTGGGCCTCTGGTTCCCACGTGGCTTCTTCCACGTCATGATTCCTTCACAATACTTTAACCAAAGGAATCATCTTATTCCTCAAAACCTTGTCCTTCCAATCCAAAATCTGTACTAATTGCTCCTTGAAGCTCAAATCGGTCCTAAGTTCCAACGGTTGTTCCGATAAGACATGTGAGTCCTCACACACGTACTTCCGAAGCATCGATACATCGAACACATCGTGCACACTAGAAAGTTCTTGAGTTAAAGTGTCACGACCCGGCCCATCTAACACAATATTTTCCGCTTTGGGCTCAGCCCTCACAGTTTTGTTTTCTGGAGCTCACGTGCAACTTCCAGTAGGCCACCCATCATGGGATTGCACTAGCCTCAACTCGCTTAACTTTGGAGTTCCCAAGGAATCCAAAAACAGTGAGCTCCAAAAAGGCCTTCTGTTAGATAGATACGTGCCCACACATATAAGACACTTCACATTTCCCTCCCTGAGCGATGTGAGATTGTTCACCGATCTTGCCTTTCTAAGCTCACAGGTCTTGTTCACCATTCTTGCTTCTCAAGCTTATGGGTCTTGCTCATCGTTCTTGCTTCCAAGATTGAGTCTTACAATCCACCCCCTTGGGGCCCAGCGTCCTCGCTGGTACACTTCCGATCAGGGTTCGGCTTTGATACCATTCTATCACGACCCGACCCATCTAACACAATATTGTCCGTTTTGGGCCCAGCCCTCACAGTTTTGTTTTCGGGAGCTCACGTACAACTTCCCAGTAGGTCACCAATCATGGGATTGCACCAGCCTCAAATCGCTTATCTTTGGAGTTCCCAAGGAATCCAAAGCCAGTGAGCTCCCAAAAGGCCTTGTGTTAAATAGATATGTGCCCACACATATAAGGCACTTCACTTTTCCCTCCCCAAGCGATGTGAGATTGTTCACCGATCTTGCCTTTCTAAGCTCATGGGTCTTGCTTACCGTTCTTGCTTCTCAAGCTCATGGGTCTTGCTCACTGTTCTTGTTTCCAAGACTATGTCTTACAATCCACCCCCCTTGGGGCCCAGCATCCTTGCTGGCACACTTCCGATCGGGGTTCGACTCTGATACCATTCTGTCACGACCCGACCCATCTAACACAATATTGTCCGCTTTGGGCCCAGCCCTCACCGTTTTTTTTTTCGGGAGCTCACGTTCAACTTCCCAGTAGGTCACCCATCATGGGATTTCACCAACCTCAACTGGCTTAACTTTGGAGTTCCCAACGAATCCAAAGCCAGTGAGCTCCCAAAAGGCCTTGTGTTAGATAGGTACGTGCCCACACATGTAAGGCACTTCACCTTTCCTTCCCCGAGCAATGTGAGATTGTTTACCGATCTTGTATTTCCAAGCTCACGGGTCTTACTCACCATTCTTGCTTCTCAAGCTCACGGGTCTTGCTCACTGTTCTTGCTTCCAAGACCAGGTCTTACATAAAGCCAACCAGTACGCTACCAAACCAATCCTCTCGGTAATCTCATATGGTCCAATGTAACAGGGACTCAGCTTCCCACATCGACTAAATCGAACAATTCCCTTCTAAGGAGATAATTTCAAGAAAACCCAATCTCCAACTGCGAACTCTAGGTCCCGGATCCGTCGATCAGTGTAACTTCTTGGGAGCTCACGGTGCAACTTCCCAGTGGGTCACCCATCTTGAGATTGCACCAGCCCCTACTCGCTTAACTTTGGAGTTCTCTCGGAATCCAAAGCCAGTGAGCTCCCAAGAGGTCTCGCGCTAGATAGGTGTGTACCTACACCTTTAAGGCACACCACCATTCCCTTCCTAGACCATTCCCCCTTGCAGGAATGTGGGATCGTTCACCGTTCCCTCCAGGACACGGGTCTTACACTTCATGGATGAGTACTTATCACAAAGCTCTGCGAGCACCCTTTCTGGAAACGCATGTTTGTTGCGGACCTTTCAGGACTTGAATTCTTCAGGTCCCTTAAAGTCTATATACTTACCACGGAACGGATTCTGACTATGCAAGCCACCTTGCTCCCACAATGCAAGCCTACTGGGTCTCACCAGAAGTGCACCTTGACACATCTTGAAATGACCGTCTATGAAAATAGAGCTTAACGCCACTTAAATTACTGCAATTGGACTCATACAGCTCTCCGAACGTGCAAAAATGTAAAGCTCAACAATTAAAGAAATATTCAAAAGTCTCTCGGACAAGCGTGGAGCTTACTGTGACATCAGAGACTCCCAGATAGAGGTACAATGAAATTGAAGATCAAGCGGAATCCTACTCCCATATATAATTTATCAGGACCATAATACAAATTACATCCCTTAGGATTCCCTGAATTCCTAAGTGATGTGGGGGCATTTGTGGAACCCAAAATCACCGGAAGAATGTGGAGCTACCACGTTGCCCATAATTTCCAAAATGACCAAATTGCCCCTATCAATAATACTTAAAGTCCAAGCACCGAACATGGCTCAAGCCCAAAATGCTTACATAGCCCAAACATTGGGCCTAAACCGGGATGACACGTGGAAGCTTCTCACCCTCGATCTACGTAACAGGTGTTAGCACACAAATCAAGGAAAATTTGTCCCACATCAAAACTATGGAAATTGAACATCCCACTCACCCCTGCATAAGGGGTACACATTTCTCAATAAAGGTAATTCTGTTCAACACTACTTAAGTTCTTGAGATTTCTCTTTCGAAGCTGACTTAAGCATTGGAGCGTTCTTGGTCGAACACCCCCGAGGTCTCGATCATTGAACGAACGATAGTTTACTGTTTGCTTGTTTGCAGGGATCCTAGAGTCTTTTGAGTTTAAAGGACGAATTCAACTTCAACAATTTTGTGGAACCCAAAATCATCCAAAAAATGTGGAGCTGCCACGTGACCCATAATTCTTGAAATGACCAAATTGCCCCTAGCAATAATACTATCGACTTGTAGACATCCACACATTAAATAATATATTTACCAGCTAAGTACGTTATTTAATAGGGTTAAAAGTCTCCGTACTATTAATATTCTCACCAGGAGTTAATTGTCATTATTCTTAATAACGAACAATTAATATTAATATTAAATCACAATAATTACCATTATTATCATAATGAACCATTATTACAATTATTAAATATTAACTAATATATTTTATTAATAATATATTATTTATTAATTAAAAATTCAACCGACCAATCAAAACGCTCCGAGGCTCCCAAGGTTTTTCTATAAATAGCGGAGCTCATTTCATTTCCAAGGTAATCCTGTTCAACGTTACTTAAGCTCTTGATGTTTCTCTTTCGAAACTGACTTAAGCATTGGAGCGTTCTTGGTCGAACAACTCCCCGGGTCTCGATCATTGAACGAACGATAGCTTACTGGTTGCTTGTTTGCAGGAATCCTTGAGTCTTTTGAGTTTAAAGGATGAATTCTGCTTCAATAGGAGTGGATAGTGTTAGTGAGGAGCAAATGCAATGGAGGTGCTATTAGGAGCATGATTTGATTGAGATATTTTACTCAGTTTCACCATAATTCAAGATAAAATTTAAACCAATTGATGAATATAATGACTATTAAAAACATTCCAAATTATAAACCCACATTATAAGGTCCTCATTGTAGAAGGGCCACCTCCTTAAACTAGCAATGCAAAAGTTTCCTAGGATAAAACTCTCAACAAGTGGGAGGCTGAGATTCTTCTCTATAATCCTTTCCTCTTTAACTTCCAAAATAAGTGTAAATTCAAATTTCGTGAGCATAATAATAGTGTATACCATCCCAATTCCCATGAGCTCCAAATTTGTAGAAGACATGCGACATGTCACATGATGAGAGTGGTAGATTGCAGGAAAGTAATGCTTCTTTTTCAAGCCACTGTGGAACTTGTGTATAAAGGCTCAATGTTTGGATGTGAGTGTGTTGTGAACTTAGTGTGTGTGGGGTAAGGATAACTAAAAGGTAAAGGAATTTTGTTTTACCTATGTCTTGTTAAACCCTATATGATTGCCACGTGGAGAGAAATGAAATATTTGTTACGCTATTTACAAGCCATTCGATATAAATTCAGGCGTCAATATCTCTATAATTTAATTGCACTTTTCTTTATGTATGTGATAGGTTTCATATTTGATTGTATATGTGCAAAAACAAGGAAGTTTATGTGCAGAGACAAGGATGCATTTATCCGGAGGGTAATGTGTGTCAATTGTGTCGACCTCATACTTATCAACCTGAGGGTTTCATGTGCTCTGATCTCTATTCCAGACAACTTAATATATTTTATTTGAATAGAAAAATAACCTATATATATGTTATATGTTTTATTTATTTTTTTTAAAAGTGCGATAATTCATTGAAAGTTGTAAGAAAATCGTAAAATATTAGACGGTGCATGGAGTGTGTCCTCGTTAAAACCTAAATGATTTGAAAAATAGATGATCGAGATCACATTATTAGTGGACGAAATTAAAAAAAAAAATCTTGTATTAACTTACGGTCATTTGATAATCCACAATCCACAATCCGACCGACCCCACGGTCTTGACATCGTATGGATGTCAATCCAATCCTACCCTCGCCTCAACTAGGGCTCTCCGAACCCAGCTGCTCCCAACAGCAAAACAATCTAACATCACATAACCAAACCAATGGTCCCACATTACCGATTCGTCACATACAACCCCACTTGGGTCGAATCATACTAACGCACGGCGTATCGGGCCAATCACACTCTATCCACTATTCAATCCCAAAAACTATTAATCTGGCATCCTACTATCAGGTTGATAACGGGCTAACCACGTAGAGACATCACATCCTCCACCTGTGTGTACCATAAGAACTACACCGTTTGCTCGAATAGCGACAACTTGGCTCTGATACTACTTGACACAAACCATCCCAATCCCCTCAGGATTAACGCGAGATGTGCCATGCTCCCGTCTGACACGAAGTGTCAGACAAGGGATAATTCATACCTTATCCCATACGGGCCTCCCAGAACACGCCAGGATAGGTGGAGGAGTGGACTAAAATTAATAAGTTCATAAAAACACATTTAAAGGGCATTAAAACCCTTTAAACTGTGAGTGGACTAAAATCAATAAGTTCATAAAAACACATTTCATAAAGATATTTATGCCCTTCACTAAAAAGTATGCATACATCGAAAATCAGTAATTAAAACATTTACTCAAATGAACCATTAGGGACTTAGCCCAAAAATCGTAACTTAAAACCAAGCGTGGGAACTCAGCCCAAAACTGTAGAATACCAAAATCCGTAAATCCAGAACCAAGTGGGCCACTGTCCAAATCCATAACCACAAATCCACAAATACCGAAATACCATTTCACGAATCCAATAATCCATATTTACCACATAACCATCCTCGACATCCCAGATGCCTAGCATCCCAGATGCTTGACATCCCAGACGTCATATCTCACAGTAAAAGCAACGCGTGCTACCCGGGGTCTATCCGGGACAATATCTCTGACATCCCAGATGTCTGACGTCCCAGACGTCTAATCATAGCAATTCTGCTCCTAAGTCACTATACGGTCTGGTAGCTCCGTATAATGACCACTCGCAGGCAATGCACCGTGACTTCCCCAGTGTCTCAGACACCTGGAGGAGACTATCACATATCCTCGTATAAACATGGTATATGGAAAACAGTTTTACAACTCATTTCAAAACAACTCAATAGGCCCTGCCCGAAATTCCCATAAAATATCACAAATCCATTTAGGGTCTAGGAATCACGTTTATGAAACATAGGGTCCTAGACCCGAAATCACATTTATAAAACTCAACTAGGCCTCATTCTCGATTTTGTAAACCACTGGGCCCCCGACCCGATCACATAACTCAAAAGGGTTTCAGCATGATTTCGTAAACCAACTGGGCCACTGGCCCGATTACACAATTCAAATAGGTCTCATGCCTGAGTTCATCTTTCCAAACCCAAAACTAGTTCACCAAACCATCAATGAAACCACATGTACGTAAAACCACAAATCTAGATATAAGTGCAAATATGGGATTACGTCGAAATACGTGCAACCATGTAGATTAGCAATACCACAATCATCACTATAGACATCACATATATAAAACATATAAAACAGTTAAGCATGCATCACAATTTAGAAAACGTTGTCCACTCACAGACCGTCCTATGCTGCCGCCTCCAAACGCGTGCCAAAAGCCTTTCCAAGTCACAACACTATCACCGGGACATCCAAACCTATCCAAATCATACTAGAAGGTTACTAACCTCTTCATTAACCTCCCATTAAAGTGCCGTAATTTTTTCAAATTTTTAGCTATTTTTAAACTCTATCCTAAACCTTCAGACACCCCGAACTATATTGAAACGATGTACGATCGACAAGAAACCAATCCCAAAATGTTCGTTACATCGAATAGATCATTTCACATGTTGAAGTCATTCCCAAAAGATTCCTCACACTCCCACACACGCCGCTCAAAGGGGTTGCGCGTGAAAGTAACGCGACTGCACAGTGTCATCCCTGTCCTCGCGCAGACCAGGTCTAGATCAGTTCAGACTGACCCGGTCCAACCGAACCGACGCTCACGATTCAACGCCATTTCTCACTCATTTCCAATCCTTTTAATTCCTATGTCATCCTCTGGACCCAACTAGAAGTTCTACGGGTTTAAAAACACAAAACACAACCTAAAAACTCACCCTTGATGATTGAACAGTAACGGCCCCTGCAACTTCTTCTTGCAATCGACTTCGGCCACCATTTCCTTCGAAGTCAAGTTCCCTGAGTTCGTAGGTCACCTAGGAAGAAGATTTTGACCTTAGAAACACCCAATAACTAGTCTAACTGAAAGTCCATTTTCAAACCCGAAACTACTCACCTGCGGGTTTCCGCCCACCGTGATCTATCGTCCAAGCTGTTAGCACCGTCGTGCTCACCTCATCTCCCTCTCACAAGTTCATTTACGGGCCATCAACGTTAGACAAAGTTTAGGGGAGGTGGTGGGTGATGGTGTGTGTTTGTTTGGAAAAGGATGGTGCATGGGTTCGAAAAGAAGAAATAGATTCGATGATGATAATGAAGATAATAGCTGATGATGGTAATGAACAGTGAGGATGAGTGATCTGAGGGAAATGGATGGCTGGGAAGGAGAGAGAAATATTGAGGGAATTATAAAATAATAATATATATTTTTTTTAATACAAGTGGCCCAATCACAAATTAGATCCACATTTTAGGGTTGATAGCCAATGGGATGAGTGACACTTGTCACTCATCCAAGGGCCTCATATAAAATATCAGCCAATCAGAATTAATTAATATTTTATTCGGATCCCGAGACGTAAATCCCTGATTTCGATCTCATGACCAGAACTTCTCCGTTCGACGTCCGATTTCGACGTGCCGCCTATCTATGTACTCGTGACGTCCCGATCTACGTCACGATCATCGGTCCTCGTACGTTTGACTCCCCGAGTCAAAAATAAAAATTTTACCCACGATTAGGGGCAAAATGGTCATTTTACACCGTCCGTCCGATTTCGCTCAACTAATCACCGATTAATCCCACTAATCCTTCATTAGTCACTAATCAAATTCTGGAATTCGGGACTGGTCGTTACACATTCATCCACCAACCAGCCTACCACACGGTTCGTAGCTAAACACGCTTCAATTTTGGAGTCCATCTGTCCAGTCCAGTACTAGACAGATCAAATATTCCAACTTATTATTCAACATGAGTCCCATGGTTACCCGATCAGCATCACAACGGATATTCCCAAACACATAATCCAACACTTACAAATCCAATTCACGCCCACCAAGGCATACTCATCCATGCCAAAAGGGCGTCCAATCTCACCCACGTCTACCGAGACACACCAACTCCGATCCTATTGGTTACCTGCTCAAACTATTACCATACCATATTCGATTGACTTCGAAAGGAAGCCAAACCCATCATTTACATATCCAAGACTAACCAATCCGACCCTGTCGGATACCCACTCGTTTTAGTAACATAACATACGAGATTAACCTCGAAAGGAAGTCAGTCCCATCATCCCCATATCCAAATATCCAAGACAGATCGTATACACCTCAACTCACTCAACTACCGTCTCGTACTGGATTAACTTCGAAACGAAGTAGACCCAACATTCCCATATCCAACTTCTATCTTGTCATCTCACTAACTATTCCAAAAGATTCTTCAACTGTCTCACAAAACGATTCTCCTTTGCTCCTAGCTTAGCATAATCAGCAAGGCGAAGTCTGCTAGCATGGGCACGACATCACGATCCACGCCATCCTGATCCACCACCTAACTTGATCATCCAGATCACGATCTAGATCCATCACAACATCACCCGATCATTAACATCACGATCCTCGACTTCTTCCACAATCACATCAACACTACCATTGATTTTCTTCGGCTTCTTCCAATTTCAATAAATTCTTAGCACTTCTTTATGAGACTAGAAACACACAACCACTCAAGTTTCGGAGTTGACGAAAACTCGCCGAATCCACTCATTTCCATGACGTCCCATGCATCATCCAAAACTCCTCGTGTCTCAATTGTACCTTTCGTCCATTCATCACTTAGTCATCTCATACCTGTTGGGACTTATCCCAACACATCACCACCCCTGCTGGATCCCATCCAGACCATCACTCACCTACTGCCAAATCTCAGATACCGAACGTATGCCCATCACGACGGAGTCGCATCCCAACTCGTGGCTCATCGTCATCACAATCACCGGTACACAGTGTGCGAATCAGACAACCCTGAATTGTTACTCATACTGAGCAACAACCCTGTACCTCCGCTCAGTTTAAAGTAACTCTGCCTCCCTCGTACCCCACAACTATGGGTACCACCACTCTGACAAACTACAGCAAGATAATGAACGTTCCTTGAACGTCCCCCAACAACCACAACTACATCAATCACCCTCGATAACCAGCCATCTCCACACGACTGTCGATCAACAGTCCTCGTCATCGAGATCCGCATCCACACATCACACTATTATTCGGTCCAACTCGGGATTCCATATATCATCTCTTAACCGTACTAGTGGATCGAATCTCATCATTTCACTTTGTGTCGGGCCAACCAATCTCCATAGTTTCGACTAGACTCACTAGAGTCGTCCACATGGTCATCCACGACCTCAGTCGCTCTCTGCAGCATAAGTTCCAATCCATCAGTCATAATCTAGGGTTCGACCTGACAGACCACCTCGATATCGGAAAGTCGTCCAATCCTCAACAACTACAGACTCACAATTCTAATTCGTCAATCACAACTAAGGTTCGCCTTTCTAGACCATCCATCATAAATTAGGGTTCCACAATCACACCTAGTGTTCCTCTGAACCCAACTGCCCTCTGCAGTATAATTCACAATCTGACCGACCCCACGATCTTGACATTGTATGGATGTCACTCCAATCCTACCATCAACTTAACTGGGGTTCCCCGAACCGAGATGCTCCCAACAGTAAAACAATCTAACATCACATGACCGAACCAACGGTCCCACATTACCAATTCGCCACATACAACCCCACTTGGATCGAATCACACTAACGCACGACGTATCAGGCCAATCATACTCTATCCACTATTCAATCCCAAAAACTATCAATTCGGCATCCTACTATCAGGTTGATAATGGGCTGACCACGTAGAGACATCACATCCTCGACCTGCGCCACAAGTACTACACAGTTTGCTCTAAGAGCGACAACCTCCCTCTGATACCACTTGACACAACCCATCCCAATCCCCCAGGGATTAACGTAGGATGTGCCATGCTCCCGTCTAACATGAAGTGTCAAACAAGGGATAATGCATACCTCAGCCCATACGGGGCTCCTAGAGCACGCTAAGATCGGTGGATGAGTGCGATGTCTCTATCCCTGCTACAGGCCGCATCCGCGATTAACCTAAAAGACATTAAAAAGCATTAAAAACTGTGAGTGGACGAAAATCAATAAGTTCATAAAACACATTTCATAAAGATACATTTATTCCCTTCACTAAAAGTATGCATACATTGAAAACCAGTAATCAAATCAATTACTTAAATAAACCATTAGGGCCTTAGCCCAAAAACCGTAAAACCAAACATGTGTGAGAACTCAGACCAAAACCGTAGAATACCAAAATCCATAAATCTAGAACCAAGTGGGCCACTGCCCAAATCCATAACACAATTCCATAAACACCGAAATACCATTTTACAAATCCAATAATCCATATTTACCACATAACCATCCTTGGCATCCCAGATGCCTAGCGTCCCAGACGTTTGACGTCCCAAACGTCATATCTCACGGTAAAAGCAACGCGTGCTTCCCGGGGTCTCTCTGGGTCCATATCTCTGACATCCTAGATGTCTGATGTCCCAAACGTATAATCATAACAATCTTGCTTTTGAGTCACTATACGGTCCGGTCGCTCCGTATAATGACCCATCGCAGGCAATGCACCGTGACTTCCCTAGTGTCCCAGACACCTGGAGGAGACCATACACAGATCCTCGTACCAAGACGGTATGTCGAAAACAGTTTTATAAGCCATTTCAAAACATCTCAAAGGGCCCTGCCTGAAATTTCATAAAACATCACAAATCCATTTAGGGTCCTCGACCTGAAATCACGTTTATGAAATATAGGGTCCCAAACCCGAAATCACATTTATAAATCACAATTGGACCTCATGCTCGATTTTATAAACCAACTGGGCCTCCGGCCTGATCATATAATTCAAATGGGTCTCATGCCTGAGTTCATCTTTCCAAAACCAAAACCATTTAATTGAACCATTATTAAAACCACAATCACGTATAACCACAGTATAAGATCATAACATCGAAATACGTGCAAGTACGAGATTACCTCTGAATACATGCAACCATGTAATTCACCAATACCACAATCATCACTATAGAAATCACATATATAGACATATAAAACAGTAATGCATGCATCACAGTTTAGAAAAATATTGTCCACTCACACACCGTCCTATACTGTCGTCTCGATACGCATGCCATACGCCATTCTGAGCAACACCACTATCACCGGGACTTCCAAACCTATCCAAACCATACTAGAGGGTTACTAGCTACCTCATTAACCTCTCATTAAAGCCCCGTAATTTTTCCTAAG
This sequence comes from Prinsepia uniflora, assembly GCA_032719365.1. Classification (NCBI taxonomy): domain Eukaryota; kingdom Viridiplantae; phylum Streptophyta; class Magnoliopsida; order Rosales; family Rosaceae; genus Prinsepia; species Prinsepia uniflora. The sequence continues at coordinate 68,575,574 of CM064867.1, read as the reverse complement.
TTTTAAACGTATTTTACAGACTTTAAACATTCAGACACCCAAAACTATATCGAAACGATGTCCGATCGACACGAAACCAATCCCAAAATGTTCGTTACATCGAATAGATGATTTCAAATGTTGAACACTACCTACTGTTCATTATCCCTGTCCTTCGGCTGAACCGGTCTGGTCTGGTTCTACTGTGCAGCTGGTCCAACTGGACCGACGTGACTGGTTCACCTCTATATCTCTCGTGTTTTTAGTCCATTTTCATCCATTTTCATTCCTAAACCTTCCTCTAATTATTCCTAATCTATTTATAAATTTAAAACATGAAAACCAAACGTTAAACTCACCTTCTCGATCGAATTTTGAACCGGCTAACATTCCCTCCGTCGTGTTCCAGGATTCTAGCCACCGTTGGCCACCGTTCCTAGCCCATTCGTGTCCTAGAACCCTCCAAAATATGTTCTTAACATCAAAACCATTCAACAACCACCCAAAACCCAACTACCAAATTTGAAAACCAAAACTTACCTTTCATGGTTTCTCCGGCCACCGTCCAGAATGGCTCGACCCGTGGCCACCATCTTCATCGTCTCACCTTTCTCTCTCACTTTCATTCACATACCCAGTCCAGAAAATGTGGATTGAAGGGTTGGGATCGGATGGGTTGCACGGTCACAAGTTTTGGGAGAAATGAAGAATGATCGATCGAATGGAAAAGAAGAAATGTCCCACCTTGTGAGGGAATCGGCCAATCAGATAAGGGACAGGTGTCACTTACTGATTGGTCCACCCAGATTTCCAATCCAATCCAAACCTACCACATGCCCCTTTCTCGATTCTCGTGCAATAGTACTGTAAAACGTTCTAAACCCATAACTTCTCCGTCGAACTTCCAATTTCGACGTGCCGTCTGTCTACGTACTCGTGACGTCCCGATCTACGTCACGATCATCGGTCCTCGTACGTTTGACTCCCTGAGTCAAAAGTCAACATTTTCCCAATTATATGGGCAAAACAGTCATTTCGCACCGTCCGTCCAAATTCTATCAACTAATAACCAATTAGTCATCCTAAACTATAATTAATTAATATTTAATCACAATATTTGGGACGAGTCATTACACGTGCCGCCCTAAATGGTTGTGCATGGGAGCCACGTGTGCTACAGTGATTTAATGGGAAACACTATTCATCATCACTCTCATCCATTTTTTCAGCCTATCTACTATAAATTATGCCAATAAGGTATCCATGACTTCGAAACAAGAAAAACGTACCTCAAAATCGTGGTGGTCGATCTCGACTTCATAGCCTATTTTTGCAGTAGCTTCCCAGTTGCCTCTTCCTTCGATCCTTCATCCTCTATGTCTCAAAATACTCTTAGGGACTCACTAAACACGTTTTCGTCCCTCGTTACAAGCTATAACATCTCCAACCATCAATTTATGTCATGGCCCAAAACCTAGCTTCTCGGGTCATCACTCTTCCATCTATCTCCTCCCTTGTTTCCTCTTTTTTTCTTTCCATGTTTCTTCTTCTTTCACTCCTATCTTTCTCCATTCCTTCCCCTGATCTCATCCTTCCCTGGTTCTTCCTCATGATTTCCTTTTCCTCTGTTCTTTCTTCCTTCGGTGCAAACTTACCCCCAGTAACAAATGGCACACATACACAAACATATAATGGAATGAGTCGGTGGGATTGAGAAAATATCAGAATACTTTATAACTAGACACTTGGCAGCTTACAATTGGGCCATATTGAAAACTGACCAAAATGCCCCTGGTGGAAAAATTACCATAATACCCTTAAGGATTTTTGACCTATAACGACCTCATACATTCTCCGATTTTGGTGTGCTGCCTGTCTACAAAATCAAGATTCTGAGACCTTCATAACGGCATTTTCCAAATAGCCAAAAACCGTCTTGATCAAAAGTTAACATATTGACCTTAATTAAAGTCGCCAAAAAGTTAACTTTTGACTTCCAGGGGAAAAATGGTCTTTTTCAACCTAATTTTCTGATTCTACCCTCATTAAAAGTCCGGGTTGTTACACAACAACATCGTATGCTCGACATTATTTGGTGACGGGGTCAGCTCACACCCAATCTCCTTAACCTCATTCTCTCTATGCTGGGAACGCAGCATAGCAAGAACAAATTTTTGTTGTATAAGTTGCAGACTTCGACCCATAATGTCACTCAAAACCTTACCCAAGCTGGGAGGCGTTGCCACTAGCTGGCTCTTCAAACTAGCAATATCCGCCAAGGCCATATGTGGGCGCCCAACCTTCTTTTTCACCTTTACCTTACTTGACTTAGAGTCCTGCACCTTATTCTTTGTATCGTGATTCCCAAGTTTACTAAATTCAGCATCTTTCCTAAAGACTTAAGGCTCACGCCCAACCTATCCATTCTCTTCCATCGAATCTTCCCCCAAAGCTAAGACACCAAGGGCCAAGAAACGTGAACCACCATTACCACTAGTGACATTCCCCACCTCATAAGTACCATGCCACTTAGCCTCTTGGTGCTTGACATAAACCATCCAATGGCGGCATCTCGGAACCAAGTGTCACTCCCCAAAACTCACCTCAGACGTCTTATAAACAGCAGCACGTGACCTCCCATCCTCATGCCCCATCTTTCAGCATTTGATCCATGGGGGTTTCAGGCATCCTTACCACTGCATCCTTACCATTTGCATCACCATACATTATATCCTGACTCCCCTTACGGTGATCTTTAAAGAGACAACATGACAACAACCAAGGAAAATTTTAGGCATGTTTTCATATCGACTGAACCCTTTTCCCCTCAAGCTCAACAAAGGGCACAAGAGGTTGCGAGAGGTCAATTTCTACACACATAATGTTTTATGAATATCGGTTTTGAAAGATTTCATGGATTTTAGTGAAAATGGGTTTTTGGGCTTGAGACCCAATTGGATTATGGTTTTGACTTAGTTTATAGTCAAAAATGAAATTGAACCGTGATTTGTGTGTGAAAATAATTTTGAGATTGTGAAATGAGGACTGGACACTGTTTTTATGATATTTGTGGAAATTATGTTTTAGGTTGAGACCCTACGTGAAACGCATAATTTGATTTGAAAGCAAAATTGTTTGTGAAAATGAGTTTATAAGATTTGATAAATGTTTCCACTATTTTCAAATTGACCATTCTCTGTAATTATGAGAGGGTCTCTGGCTGTGAATATGTTTCCCCCAGAGAGCACCCTATGGTATGATGATTGAAATGACTCCGGTAAGAATGTGTTTCCCTGGAGAGGGCCTCTAGTTGTGATGCGCTGTGTCCCCCTCCCCGGAGAGGTCACGATACACGGCCTGTTGTCGAGTAGCTGAGGGAGGCTCAACTCAAGAGTGCTTATGTTATATGAGATCGATCGTTGATATGTTCATGACGATATGTTGAACGTCGCTTGGTGACGTGTTCATGGCAACGTGCTTGGACTTGAGCAGTCTTGGAGCTATGTGCATGCGTTGCTTGGATATCGTGACTGATGATGATGATGTGATGGTATGACAAAGATGTGGGATATGAGAATGGGTCATGAGTTGATTTATGATTTTGTGTCTAGAGGTTTTTTACATGTGTCAGTTTTACGATGAAAGTACTCTTTTTTCATACGATACTATTTTATTGGAAAGTACTGTTAATTGATATGCATGCATGCATGCTTTGTAAAACGGAGGATTAAATTATGATTTCGGAAATTTGTTTTACTAAATGCTTATTTTTGTCCACTCAAACGTTTTGTTCTTTTTTGGCACCCTCTTGGTTGATCGCGGATGCTGACCATAGTAGAGACCGAGACATCACATGCCGCTGCGTACTCTGGAAATCTCTAGTGGGTTACGGTTTTATCCCTGGTCTGACACGTAGTGTCAGACGGGAGCAAGAAAGCCCGTTTAAATCCTGAAGGATTAGGGATGGTCCTGTTAATCTCGTTATAGAAAGTATTCAATGTGGTCAACATGCACTCTGGATGAGTGAAATAACAGCTTGAGAATCGAGAGGAGTCAAGATCACAGCGTTGGTCGTTGAGTGATATGAGGTACTGTAAGATGACTGTAGTAAAAGTCAGATGTGGATAAGGAACTTGAATGGAAAGAGTGGATCCGATGAGTTACTGATTGGTCATGACGGTTCGTCGTAGTTATGATTGACGGTGGGAAACCGTCTAGTGAGGTGGAGGACTTGGTATTCCTCACTAGAATCATAATTGTCAGATTGGATTCTGAGTGCACCTGCGTAGGTGATAGGTGAGATCGACGAGCGTTGATGCCTTGAGCGAGGCTTGAGAATTAAGTAGTGGAGATTCTAGTGACAGTTAGATCACTCACTTGTCGGATGTGGTCGCTGAGGATGAGCAGAGATTTAGGAGTGATCATTGGATTGCAGTTGACGTCGGGTGATGTTTGTTTTCGGTATGCATACTGTGGATGGATGTTGGACATGTACGTGGACACGTAGAAGCCTCGAGTTAGAAGAGGATTGTTTTTCATAGTGTGGATTTAATCAATGTGAATTTCGGGGACAAAATTCTTTAAAGATGGTAGATTGGAACGACCCGTCCCAAAATTTCGTGATTATCGAGGTTAATTAGGGATTAATCAAGGATTATCGGACAATTTGAGGTAAAATGAAAATTTTTGGGGAAAAAATTTGACTTTTGACCTGAGAAGTCAATTGCATGTGGATCGAGGTCTGTTACGTAGATCGAGAGATTATGGTCACGTAGACATACGGCACGTCGAATTTGTATGTTGTACGAGATAGTTATGGGTCTGGAACAGTTCGATTGGATTTTATGGTGGCATGTTTTACGAGGAAGTTGGAAGGTTGTTTTTTTGTTCGTGGGCCTCAAAATATCTCATCTGGACCAATGGATGAGTGACAAGCATCACTCATCCCATTGGCCCATCACCCCACATTCATGCATCTCTACTTTCATTTCCTTCTACCCAAAACCTTTCCCTATTTCTTCTTTTTCTTTTGGTGCAGGCTGAGAGAGACAGAGAGTGAGAGTGAGGCAGAGAGGCCGTGAGAGGCAGCCGAAGACGGCGGAGTTGCGGTGGTTGGCTAGAAAACCCAGAGAAAAAGGTAACTCGTGAACCCGTTTATGTTTAAAATTCGAACTTTTATTTTTGAACGTTTGGAAGCTGTTTTGAAGCCTAGTTCATGTTCTCTGAGTTTGGACAAGTTCATAGGGACCAAAATGGAAGAGTTTAGACCACTGGATAGCCCTAGAAGGAAGTTCGAAGCTTGGCCGTGAGGAGTCGAGCTTGGTTCACGTTTGTGAGGTACGTTTTTACAGTTTTGAGGTAGTAGATCTATTCATAGGAGTGAGACGAGTGTCTAGGAAGAAAAATGGAGGAAACGGTGAAGATTTGAGGGAGATATGACCCGGTCAAGGTTGGGGTCATTACAGTGGGTCGGGTCGACCTGTCGGGAGGTTGACGATAATGACGTGGCAAGCCATATCATGTCAGGCCATGTGGCCAACCAGGTGGTGACACGTGGCGAAGTGTTAGGTCAAGTTAGCATCGATGTGACAGTGCCACGTCAGCATTGTCAGACTTTATGCACCAGTCAGGTGGTGCCACATGGCAACATGTTAAAGATGTTAGAGTGACGTGGTAAGTGACATGGCAGTGATGACATCATGACGTTATCATTTGACACATGGCACATGTCATAGGGTGACATGTGGCGCCAGTCAAGATGTTCCACCTAGTAGTTGTCAGATGTCAGTAGAGCTGAGTCATCAGTGATATCAGTGGTGACGTCAGTAGTGATGTCTGCATTGACCGGCCTTGACTAGAGTTGACCAAACTTTTATAGGCACGTGTGGGTGCGTGAGCATGAATTTAGAGGTCAAATCGGTCTTTTTTGAAAGGTTTTGATGTTCTGAATCCAATGGTGGTGGTTTTAGGTTGATCGGAGATCGTTTGATGGGTGTTTTAGATGTTTTTCTCTTCAGGAAGTGTGTTCAGGACATCGAGGAGATCAAGTGGTTACATATAGACTTATTTGAATTGTTAGTGACCCCCGAGTGTGACTTTGATAGATCAAGTGGTTCCAGAAGCTTCAGATTGGCTTACAACGTTGATTTTGAGCGCGCAACATGGACCGTGTATGAGTGGACGTTATTTTATAAATGTGATGCATGCATAAATGTTTTAAATGTCTTATGATCATAGTTTGAAATGCAATGATTGCATAGTGATTTGAATGATGATTTGTGGATTTAATTGTCGGTTTCTGAAAGATTTTACGAATTTGCGTGAAAATGGCATTTTGGGCTTGAGACCCAGTTGGATAATGAAATGATTTTGGGTATTGTGAAATGAGTTCTAAACATTGTTTTACGATGGTTTTGAGATAAATGCTTATGAAATGAATTTATGAGATTTTGGTGGAAACTATATTTTGTGCTGAGATCTTACGTGAAACGATTGATTTGATTTGAAATGCAACTGTTTATGAAAACGTATTTCAACTGTTTCCACCTAGACCATCCTCCGTGATATTGATGTGACTCCAGTTGTGAATGTGCTTCCCCGGAGAGGGCCTTTGGTAGTGAATGTGTTTCCCTGGAGAGGTCCCTATGATATGTTGCTCGCCTCTGGGATGCAATGTGAACACCACCCCCCCCCCCCCCCCCTCCCAGGAGAGGTCACGATGCACTGTCTGTTAACGAGCAGCCGTGGGAGGCTTGACTCAAGAGTTCTTATGTATGAAATCATTTGTTGATTTGGTCACGATGATATGAACGTCAGCCGTAGATTTGTTCACGATGACGTGCTCAGACGTGAGCTATCCTGGAGGTTCTTTGCACGAGTTGCACGAATGACGTGACAAATGATGATATGAGATGAGATAGATGTGGGATATGAGGATTGGTCATGTTTTCGAGCATTGTTTTATGTCCAGATGTTTTCACATATTTTGGTTTGAAAAGAAATATGATTTGATTTTAAGAAAGCATTTGAGATTACATGTTTTCTGATGCATGTATGCTTTTAATTTGAGGGTAAAAATGTATTATCCCGAAATGTTTTTGAAAACGCTTATTTTGTCCACTCACAATTTTAAATGGTTTTTGGTACGCTTCAGGTTGATGGCAGATGTGGGCTGTAGTAGAGACTGAGACATCACATGAAGCTGCGTACTCTGGAAACCCTGTTTGGGTCACGGTGTTATCCCTTGTCTAAGACGTGGTGTTAGATGGGAGTAGGTCATCCCACGATAATCTAGGGGGATTCGGGATGGGACCTGTCACTTGATGTACCACTGTCTTTTGAATATTCTACCACTGATGTTCATTCCAGTTGAAGATTTCTAAAAAATCATAGCTTTCAACAATGTCTTATTTCGAAAGAAATATTTACTTTCAAGCACTTGTACTTTGTTTACTGCATTTAATACCCACGCGTTTACTTTTTAATATATGCACTTTAATTTTTTTACATTTAAAAGGAATTTCGAGTATTTGGAATATATCAACCATTGCATTTTGCGGTTGTTTCAAGTCGTAAAATTGCTTATGTGTTTTTGTACAATACTATCATCTCGATTGAAGGAAACTTGTGCAAATAACTCCATTTAATCAATAACAAGGTGCTAACACGAACAAATCAAAATTAATATAAACTGAACTTGAACTAAACTGAAAAAAAAAACTTATTAAGTCCATGGATACATTAAGAAGAAGACAGAAAAAATCAGCATGAACAATTTCCCGTTCGTCTTAAAATCACTTGATTAAAAGAAAGACTCATGAAATGAAATCAAACCAAACCAAACCTATTTCTAAAACTTTCTAGTAGCAGCCTCTACTAGTGGTACGCCTACTTTGAAGATATCTAAATGCCTTATTTCTTCTGGTCAACCAATCTAGTGAAGGAGCATAGTATCAAGACTTTAAGGCCTGTATCTTCAACCCCACCCAACTTCCGATAAGTCATGCATTACTGAAACCCACACGAGCCAGCTCCTCTAGTGCCAATTTTGATTGAGATCCACAGAAGGCGACCCCGAGTCGATTGACACATTTTTGGGCAGAATAGCTCATTAGTCAATATCTTTGAAGCTGTGTTGTTTTATCCAGAACAGTTCAAAATGTTATCGACATCCATTTCATTATGATAATTTAACTCTTTAATTACATTTTACAGTTCTTAAATGTCTTCAATATTTAATATTTTATTTAAAGTCTGTTATTCGCTGATAAATTTAATAATATGAAAAACAATTTGCAATTATTTCGGCCTTATGATAGATTGGCCGAATAGGAATAATCTGTTGATAAATTAATAACTTATTATATATTAATTGATAAACTATTAATTTATCCGTTAATTAATATCTATCTGAATTAATAATATTCATTAATCACAATTTTATTAATTTATATATATTTAAGTGTATATACTCTCATCCCCTAATATATATGTCTCAAAAAAATTCACACAATAAATAAAAATTAATATTTACCTGGAGAAAAAGTAAATTCATATTAATTTAACACAAAATATAATCTCCTCGATGTCCGTGGAACTTCGGTTTTCAAGAGAATGGAATTAATGGCATGACCTTTGAAATTTAAAAACAGTATCAGGGTTCTTCAGGCTTCCATTTTTTACTCCCTCACCCAAAGAAGAACACGAGAGAGAAAGGGAAAGCTGTTTGACTTCATTGACTGTCACTCTCTAGTGTAAGTCTCTTTTTCTTACTGCGATCTCAACTTAATAGCTGAAATTTTGTTTTACTATGTTGAACCTCTGCTATTTGCATGTTGGGTTTGGCTTCAAGTTTGTAGCTTACGCTGATGTTTCTGTTTGGGCAGCGGTAATTCTGTTTTGGCTTTTGAAATGTTGTTTCTATCACTGAGAGAAGTAGGGAAATCAAAGCCATCGTAAAGATCTGCATGGGATCTTAAGTCATAGGAGAATCAATAACTTTTTCCAGAAAAAGTTAAGGGATACTAATTTTGTTAGTAGAAATACATGAATCTTTCAGTAATTTGCTATATAAATTATTTGTAACCGTTTGTTCAACTCAAGTTTTTAACTTTTTTACCCTTTTTCTTTTTCGATTTAAGCGGAATTGTAATTTAAACTAATCTAAAATGCAGACGCGGATTCGAACTTGAGTACCTATGGAGATTGCATCCTCTAGGCTCTAGTTTAGGCTCTAGCCCAAGCCTGCGACTTTGAACCTTTAAATTGAAACCCATGCGATAATGGCCATTAACATGTCTTCCTACAGGTTTTCGAGTTTAGTTTGTCTGGGACTAGCCCAAGTAAGTGCATTTTCTAAAATAGATTTGTTATGTTTGCAGATATGCCAGATGGACTACAGCTCCGACGATGAGTCCAATATTAGTGAGTCTGAGATCGAGGACTTCAAAGACAAACCATATGAGCAGTTAAGGGAGGGAAGGTATAAAGTAAAGGGTCCAAATGGGACTCTTAGATGCCCATTTTGTGCTGGGAAGAAGAAACAGGAGTACAAGTTTAAAGAACTGTTCTCACATGCTTCAGGGGTAGGTAAAGGTTCAGCTAATAGAAGTGCAAAACAGAAGGCCAACCATCTTGCTTTGGCTATCTATTTGGAGACCGACTTTGCTAGTGAAGTAGACGAGGCAGAGCGTCAACTAATGCCGGTACCAGTTGCGCAAGAAGAAAAGCAAGATGATGTCTTTGTGTGGCCTTGGACTGGCATTGTTGTAAACATAGTGTCTCGGCTGAAGGATGGAAAAGGTTTGCTTGATTCTGGATTCTTGTTAAAGAAGTTTTCCAAATATAGACCCTTAGAAGTTCATACATTGTGGAATGAAGGGGAGCCAGCGGCATGCGCTGTGGTATGCTTTAGGGAATGCTGGGATGGTTTGGGGAACGCTACTGATTTTGAGAAAATGTTTGAAACTGACTGTCAGAGTAAAAATGATTGGAATGAACGAAAGCGACATCCGGGGTCAAGTATCTATGGGTGGTGCGCACGTTCTGATGATTATCATTCACAAGGCTTGATAGGGGAGTTCCTACGCGAGAGGAGAAAGCTAAGAACTGTAACTGAAATTGTCCACGAAGTAGATCAAAACAGAAATGATGTTTTGGTAAGCTTAGCCAATAAACTTGACATGACAAACGAAAATCTGGATGAACTACGATGCAAGTACAATCAGAACAGAAGGTCTTTAAGTAGGATGCTTGAAGAAAAACACAGATTAAACATTACCTTTCTTGAAGGTATTTTCCTGTCCCTTATGCTATTTTTTTATTTTTATTATTCGCATGTTAAGCCCATCCTCTTGTCTTAGAAGGCTTATGTGTTTATTTTGGAATTTGTTATCTGAATTTGATTTCGTATAAGCTATATGGTATTGTTGGGTCCATGTTGAAGATTCCTTTATAGTTTATTTGTGAATGTTTTCTCTAGAATCCAGGAAGTTGCAGCGGGATGCACAAGATGATGTCATGAAAATATTAGATGAACAAGAGAAACTGCATAATGAGTTGGAATTAAAGAAAAGGAAACTTGAATCTTGGAGAAAAGAATTGAACAAACGCGAAGCACTTACTGGGCGTGAGAAGCAAAAACTTGAAGACGATAGGAAGAAGGTAATATATGTCACAATCTTGTACTAGAACACTTCTCTCTTTTTTTCTTTTGCATTTAGAGTAATAATGTAATTTACATTTTATGAAAAGATTCTATGATTTCCATCTAATTCTTGGGATGCATAAAAGTAATATCAGTTTCTGGTTCATATTTTCTTTAATTTTATGGCAGTTGGCCTGTCCAGACTTTTTAAAATTGGTCAGCTGTATATCTTCATAGTGATGCAAGGTAATGTTAATATGTTTAAGTACGCTCGTTGCTAATATTTTTGTGCCTTCCAGAATGATCAAAGAAACTCTTCACTTGAACTGGCTTCTGCAGAGCAGAAAACTGCTGATGAGAATGTCTTGAGGCTGGTTGAAGAGCAAAAGGTGTAATAGTTAGAATTACGCTGACTAGAAATTGTTGAACTCAGTATATTTATGTTTTCCTTAGTTTTGATGACTAGGATTTTAACTTTTCAGAGGGAAAAAGAGGATGCCTTGAAACATATACTCGAGTTAGAAAAGCAGTTGGATGCCAAGCAGATGCTGGAAATGGACATTGAAGAGTTAAAAGGGAAATTAGAGGTGACGAAGCATCTTGGGGATCGAAATGATGATGCAGTTCAAAAGAAGATAAAAGAAATGGAAGATGAATTGGAGGAAAAAATTGATGAGCTTGAGGATTTAGATTCTCTAAGTCAAACACTCATTGCGAAAGAGCGCCAAAGCAATGATGAGTTACAAGCTGCTCGCAAAGAATTAATTGCAGTAAGCCTCTGTTTTCCTTTGTTTTTCGTGTTACTGTTTGCATGTGTTGTGTGTGTTTGTATGTTGCATGTACAGGATTATATACTGTGCTCCGTTACTTTATTCGACAAATGTTTCTTTTCTCTGGGTATAGTATGTGAAAAATGTCTGTGTTGAATGTGTCTTTAAGTCTTTAAGAGTCCAAAACCGACAGTTAATGCTTCAGGCTTCAGTGTTAAATACGTGATTTGTTTTGCTTGATATCACTATGTTACATCAGTTTGGAAGGTAGTGGAAGCAAGATAAAGTACATTGAAGAATGAAAATAGGACCCAAGTGCATTTTAGTGTTCATTTAAAATTGTCCATTCTATCATGAGTTCTGTGTTAGCAATCATCCAACTTCACTAGTTTCTAATGTATGCTAGTTATGAATCTATTGTTTTATATTCCACCGTGTTAAATTGTAACTTATAGAAACTGATAAAAAAATTTACGAACTTATCCGAAAATCTAAACAACTAATAAGAACTGATTTGTAATTAGTGTATCTGTCCTCATGAAAATTAAAAAACACATGTTATTTTATTAGTTAATAACCCTAGTGATTGGATTTATATGTTTAATCTTATCGGAATAGTCAAATGTTTTTTGGCCAATGAAGGAAAGCTCGGGTTATGAAACCGCTTAGTCGTTATTTAAATAGTAGTAAGGCATCGGTACGGAGTTGCGCCAGCTATAACGAGATAATTAAGCCATCAAAATTCTTACTATTTGTTTAGGGTTTGAGTGCAATGTCGAGTGGTCGATCTCCCATTGGGATAAAGCGAATGGGTGAGCTTGATCAAAAGCCATTCATCAATGCATGCAAGCAAAGATTCAATCTCAAGGACGCACAAGTGGAGGCCTCCACTCTATCCTCCTTGTGGCAGGATAATCTAAAAGATCCAAACTGGCATCCTTTCAGGATTGTAACTGTCGATGGGAATTCCGAGGTATGTCCTTTTGGTTTCTATACTATCAATTTATTTATTTACTGACCAATAATGGAGTTGCAAATGCACATTGTAGCTTTCTTATGTCCTGTTAAAAAGCTTATCTTCAATTTTTTTTGTTTTGTTTCCAACTGTTTCATTGGTTCTTCATTCATGAATTAGTATTTGGCAAGAACTCTGAATTTTTTTTTTTTAATAGCAATCTTTCCTGCTTATGAGAACGGGAGTTGCTTACGAGATTGGTCAGAGTTGGTTGGTTTTTATTAATATAGACCTTGTCAATTGTAAGGGATTTCCAATAGGATAGGAGTGGAAGCTTACGAGTGGATTGAATGGACATCTTTCCTGCTTATGAGAACGGGAGTTGCTTACGAGATTGGTCAGATTTGGTTGGTTTTTATTAATATAGACCTTGTCAATTGTAAGGGATTTCCAATAGGATAGGAGTGGAAGCTTACAAGTGGATTGAATGGACATCTTTCCTGCTTATGAGAACGGGAGTTGCTTACGAGACTGGTCAAATTTGGTTGGTTTTTATTAATATAGACCTTGTCAATTGTAAGGGATTTCCAATAGGATAGGAGTGGAAGCTTACTTGTGGATTGAATGGAATTCTTCGATGTCCCTCTATCGTCTTATTTGTCTATGAGAATTAGGAGTACATTATGAGATTCTTCTGTTAATGGTGGGCCGTTTTTGGTGCGAGACCGACCCAGGGTTTCTCCCATCTTCCAATCTCATACGAGTAATGCTTGGTCTTTTGCTAATACACAGACACACACACACACACACACACACACACACACACACACACACACACACACACACACACATATATTTATTGTTGAACAAATTTAGAGTACACAAGTGTAGGAGGGACAAACAAATACAATACTTGTATTACACAAACAAAATGTTACAACACAGCTCTCAATGAAAAACCAATTTCTAGCAAGCACTCTTTCTCATCACCCAAAAAAAAACACAAGGACTCTTTGAAAGACCCTTCAACCTTCCGACTCTTTTAATTGCCTTTCTTGTTCTCTCATTTTTCTTCATTGTTTGATTGCATTCTTTTTCGTCTCTTAATGATAATACATAGAGATTTTAACTCTGTTTATAGAGTTTGTGTTGCCGACTAAGCCACAAAACCCATTCACTTGAGTTTTCTTCTTGGCCACTTGCTAGATCCATGCATTCCAAGCCACACAATTTGTGGCGGTTCCTTGCTAGAGGAGCCTCGAGCTAATATTCAAAAGTCCTTATTTCCTTCTTAAGAGTAGGATTTGTTAAGTTGGTTAGATAGTCATGGTTAGAGATGCTGTTGATTTTAACATTTATACCCAGCCATGAATCAGGGTCACCTTGCAATTTTATTGGCACATTTATATTATGAGTACTATTTGTCTTGAAAATGTTGTGAGGCTCATCTATTTTTTCCAACATTTATCTATACTAAAAATATTGTTAGGATGAACTGGAGTAGAAATTTGATCTTATCTTCTATGCATGAGAAGAGAACATAACTGAGAATTTATCTTCAAAGTTTGGCTGAATAACATTTTTCTATTTTGAGGATGAAGTGGACAAGAAATATTGAAACTGAAGTTTTCATCGTATCTGTTGTGCATGTGAAAATATTTGGTGTAGCTATGTTGGTGGTTGTCTTATTCCTTGTTAAAAGATTAAAAGATTCTTCTTTCTCAAGTGTAAGGGCATGCAGTCGAGGTTGGTGCGTCCTGTTTATGTTGGATTGAGACATGTCTATCACACTATTTTGGTGGACAAGAATGTGGTCAGATCAAACACTATCTTTTGTGTACAAGACAACATTATATGAATAAACATCTAATTGATCAGGTTTCAGATCAAATTGAGTCATATTTGGGTTGGCATCACCGTCACTACAGCCCATTGCAAGGTGGTTAAAAGATGATTAATTTGCTGCTCCCATGGCAAATTTATGCAGGAAATAATTGATGAGGACGATGAGAAGCTGAAAAGTTTGAAGGAGATATGGGGTGATGAGCTACATGATTGTGTTGTTACAGCAAGGAAAGAACTAAATGAGTATAATCCAAGTGGACTCTATACTGTTGACGAGCTTTGGAACTTTAAAGAAGGAAGGAAAGCCACAGTGAAGGAGGTTATCAGCTTTATCTTGAAGAGTTTAAAGGCACTCAAGCGAAAAAGAACATGAGGCAAAGGTGAGTCTTAATTATTATATGTAAGTTGTATTATTTTTGCTCCAGATCTTCAAATTTTTTTGGTTGGGATGATTGATACACTAAATTTTTGGTATTATTCAAATTTCTGTTCACGTTTCCTGCCAAGAATAGTTTCTTGTTATGAAGGGAACGAGAATTAGTAAATGAAGTTCCTCGGATTGTGTGATGGGTTTATTTTTTCATATTCTGCAACTCCTTTTGTGTTTGTGCAAATTGAACTTCAGCATAATATTCTCAATTGCATTTTGATGGATTAAGATTAAGAATCTCAATATTCGAGTAACGTCTGTAACTGTTCTCTGGATTTTCATTGATGCATACACAGATCCTGTTAAGATGTTTTAGTCTCTGACGTTAATTGTGGCAGGAAATGGTAGCAGAAGTGGAAGATGAAATCTGGAGCACAGGTGGATTTTGAATTTTATAAATCAACAACCCGCGGTTGAATGGCAGGATGTCAACGTTTTGTTCGGGTTTGATCTCATGTTACAAGTTTGGCATTGTAATATTTTTCTTTTGGCAAGAACATGCTTCAAAACCAAACTGTATTTTGAATATATGGGAACCTTTGTGATACTGCTATTTAGTACTTGCCGCCCTTTTGCTAACGGTATCGCTAGCTTCTTGGTGATGGGCCATGTTTAGGCCAGCCCAAGTGTCATGCAGATTAGCTTAGTCTGACCCATTTTTGTATATATTTTTTTTGTAAGTTGCTGAAAACAGCAAACAAACAGACGAGAAGTAAGCAATTAGCCAGCATCCTGGGGGTGGTCATGTGGTGGCGGGCAAGGAAGTCCATCACTAGTAAGCACAAGCACTAAGAACAATGGAGGTTGGTCAAGTCAGATTTCTCTGTGCGTCTCCTACCGAGCACGACTTGCTAAGGCATTGGCTGCCATATTCAAAGAGCAGTAAATTTAGGCAAAATTCATTGAATCAAATGCCTTTCAGCATCTTTAACTCTCGTCAATATTGCAAAAATGTTCCAACGATCACGTCTAATTGATCCACAAGTTGCCTTAATCAATTCGAGGGAATCCGATTCAAAAACCACCAATTTATACATGTGGTTGTCATCAAAATTGATGCCTTCCAAAAGGCCCAAGCTTCTGCCTTGTCGATCTGGAGGATCTTCCAACACAGCACTTAGTCACAAAGCCACCGTTAGCATTCCTAACCACAATTTCGAGTTCGGTTAGGTTTGAACTAGGGATCCAATGTAACGACCCGAACCAAAAATAATAATATTTTAATGTAAAAAAACTATTTTTCCCTTGAGGGGAAAAACTTTGACTTTTGACCCGAGAAATAATTTGGACTTTGACCCATGACTATGACGTAGATCGGGACGTCACAAATCCGCAGACAGGCGGCACGCCGAAATCGGAGTTCGTATGAAGAAGTTATGGTCAAGGAAGCGTTTAGCGGAATTTACGAACCGAGAACAACGGAATAAAATATTAATTTATTATGGGAATCCGTGCCAAACTAATATTTAAATCAAACCAGTGGATGAGTGACAAGTGTCACTCATCCAAGTCAAAACTATACCAATAAAGTGACCTCACCACTATTTCCTCATTTTATAATAATGTAATTTTCCCTCCATAATTCCTAACCATTGGATCTCTGCCCAAATGAATCCCAGCCCTCCATTTCCTTTTTTTTTTCTCTATTCCTGCACGTTCATGTTCTCTGGGGAGAAAACACAAACACACACATCCATCCCCCCTAAACCGTGCAAACCATTTTCCTTCCATTTTCTCTCGACTCAAACGATCGAACCAGCAGGCCACACACCACCAGCCGACCACCAACAGCACCACCCTCACCCACTGATCATCACCGTGCATCACCGGCGACCACCACTCCATTTCCCCTGCCCTGAACTGCAGTGCAAAAGACCCGAAACACAGAGGAATCGGGTCCAAGAAGCAAAACTCGACATCCACCTCGACGCAAGGGAAGCTCCAGTCTACACCGTGGGGACCCCAGGAGCATAACTGGACGACGGCGAAGGCTGCGGCTGCGACACGGCGGCGGTAAGAAGCAAAACCCGAGAACCCCGTTTTTCTTCCCTGTTTTGAACCAACCTGTTTTGATGCTTAGAAATCGATTAATTGGTTATAGACATGTACTAGGGTTAGAGACGAGTTGATTGGGACCGGTATGGACGACGGAGACGGCGTGGATCGCCAGAGACGACGATCGAATTTTGACCGTGAGTTTCAGCGACGCTCTGGTAAGTTTCTTCCCGTTTTCTTCCTATTTTGAGGTTACAGAGCCATAGAACAGACCTAGACGACCCTATAGGAATGAACCCCGTCAAAAATGGTGGCCGGAATCGTACGGTGGAATCGGGTCAAGCCGTGGGTCGACGGCGACCTGGTACTGTAGCAGTGATGATGTCATCATGCTGACGTCACCTCTGACATCATGATGACGTCATTCTGTCAGAAATTTTCAGATCAGGGACCAATCAGAACATGCTACGTGTCACCTGACATGTGTCAGTGATGACGTCATGCTGACGTCAGCGTACTGTAGCAGCGTTGACCCACGCGTTGACCAGGCGCGTGGGGGCGCGTGTGAACAGTGATTTTGGTGGGTCCGGTACCATTTTTAAGGTTTCGACGATACGGATCCAATGGAGGTGGTTTCGTGTCGATCGAAGATCGTTAAGTTAGTCAAAATGGGGTTTAAAGCACCGGGAATAGTGCGCGGGATGCGATTTTGAGGCGGATCTGTTCTAGGGTCTTGGTATTGATGTTATAGGGTCCTTAAGTAACTCTCAAGTATAATAATACAGGTTTTTAGAGATCATTGAGCAGCAAGGACCGAGTGTGAGTGGGCTGTTTGATTTATAAAAGGCTTGCATGCATAAACTGTTTTACTATTCCACTTATGATTTCGATGAGTTTTATATGAACGGTTTATATATGCTATTATAATGTTTTGGGCATGAGACTCGTCTGGATTATATGTGGATTTGTGTGGGATGTCCCGGGGGGGGGGGGGGGGGCGGGCATAGGGTAAACTATACTGTTATTGTACTGTACTTTCCTACATGTGCATATTGTCTCCTCCAGGGAGGGTCGTTGGCCTGGGTGGACCCTGGAGTAGTCACGGGGCCCTGACTGAGTGGAGTTGACCCCCGTTGGGCTGCTTACTCTCAGGAAGGCATGTTCATATACCTCGGGCAGTGACCGGGATACCGGGAGCTGATGTACCTAGAGAGTCTCGGGTGTGAGACCCTGAGTGGCAACACGTAGCCTTAGAACCGTGACATCAGTTGGGTTGGGTTTTACAGTGCACTGATATGTTAGTTTCTCCTTTCGATTATTATTGTGGTTTTACGGATTGCTGTCATTATAACCTTATGTTCTCACTGCATGCAAGATTTGGAAAACGGAGGGGTAAAACCTTATGATTATTTTATTCTTAAATTGATTTATAAACTGTTATTTTTGGCCCACTCACTCTTGTTTTACTGACCCCTCCAGACCCTGACACGGAATTAGAGGAGGAGGACCCGGAAGAGGAGGCAGAGGTTTAGTTGCTTAGCTGTGCACATGTACACCCACTTGTGGGTAGGTTGAGCACCGAATAATGTACTCTGACTATTGTGCTCACGTGTTATTATTTTATTATCCCTTGTCTGACAGTATCACTTTAAACACTGTTGTTGTACGTTATCTATTTATTTGAGTATTCGGTTTTTATTTAAGGGTAATTTTGGTATGTTTAGAGTCATTGTCAGACGGGAGCGGGGCACGTCCCCGGGTGGTCCCTGTGGGATTGGGACAGGTCCTGTCAGCTTGGTATCAGAGCATTATGGTTAGCAGTCAGAGTACTAGGTTAGCGGTTTGTACTTTGTACATGGTCGCTTTCGATGTCTTTTAACCTGTTTGCCTCTTAACAGTTGGATATGCCCCCCCCGACGTGATCCCCGTGCACGTGTTGACGAGAGCAATGGAGGGAATGGAGACACTGCGAGCATTGAGCAGGCCCAGCGCCTGGGTGCTACGCACTTTAGTGGGGGGACCGACCCCGAGGAAGCGCACCAATGGATTGACCGCTGGGAGAGGATTTTCGAGGTCATGCACTGTCCACCGGAGGAGCGTGTCGTACTGGCGACCTTCCTACTGGATGTGAGCGCTTATCGATGGTGGCACAACCTTGTCCAGGCCGGCTGGACCGTTCACACCATTCCATGGGAGACCTTCCGGGAGCGGTTTCTCAACCAGTTTTATCCACGGTCGTTTCGCAACGCCCGTGAGGCGGAGTTTCTGCAACTCCGGCAGGGAGACCAGACTGTAGCAGAGTACGAGGAGACCTTCCTGATGTTGTCTCGCTTTGCTGAGAACTTCGTGATCACCGAGGATGATCGATGTCGCAGATTTGAGTGGGGCATGCGACTTGAGATTCAGGCGATGGTGACTGCGACACCCTTTGCTACCATGCGGGATCTGACTGATGCGGCGACCAGGGTTGAGAACAGTATCCTAGCACGTCAGCGAGCTGAGGGGGAGACACGGCGACGTGATCGCCCACACTTGGGATTCTCGGGCCGTCGGGGCTCGAAGGGAGGACATTCTGGTGGATCTTCATCTTCGGGCAGCCAAGGACGTTCTAGTTAGTTCAGGAGCCCTCAGTGGTCTGGACAGCGTTCTGGGCCTTGGCAGCAGCCATACTCACCGATGAGCACCTCACCAGGAGGATACTCGGGTCGACCTAGGGAGGTCACATGCTTCGCTTGTGGTGAGCCGGGGCACTATGCTTCTGATTGTCCATTGATTCGGGGCAGCACTATGCCAGCACAGAGCTCAGCATCCCAGACTGCCAGCAGCCGGACACGCGGTGTTGTGCGTGGCCGTGATCGAGGAGCTAGAGGACGGGGACGACCTGCAGAGTCTATGGCCCGTGTCTAAGCTGTTACTCAGCAGCAGGCCAGATCCATTCCGGGAGTGTTGACATGTACTGTACATATTTATGGCATTGTTGTTCGTGCATTGATGGATTCGGGAGCAACTCATTCTTTTATTTCACCGCGTTGTGCGGGTCTGTTGGGCCGTGAGGTGACCGCACTTGAGCACGAGATGGGTGTGGGGACACCGATGGGTGTGACCTACCAAGTGAACCAGGAGATACGAGCTTGCCCTGTGGAGATTGAGGGAGTCGAATTTCCAGCAGATTTGATTCTGATGAATGTGCACGACTTCGATGTGATACTTGGAGTTGATTGGTTGTCGGAGTACAATTCATTCATCGACTGTAGTAACATGCGATTGACTTTGAGAGGTTCGGGATTGCCGGAAGTGATATTTCAGGGGGAGTGTGGAGATGCATCACCCAAGGTAATATCTATACTCACAGCTACAAAACTTTTACAGAAGGGGTGTCAGGGTTATCTTGCTTATGTGGTAGAGTCTACGGATGAATCTTTGAGAATTGAGGACATTCCGATTGTGCGAGAATTTCCTGATGTCTTTCCAGGGGATTTACCTGGATTACCCCCACCCAGGGAGATCGATTTCACGATCGAGTTACTCCCCGGGACTCAACCGATTTCGCAAGCACCGTATCGTATGGCACCGACAGAGCTACGGGAATTGAAAATCCAACTACAGGAACTGGTGGATCTAGGGTTTATCCGACCCAGTACATCACCATGGGGAGCGCCGGTCTTATTTGTGAAAAAGAAGGAGGGTAGTTTGCGGTTGTGTGTGGATTATAGGCAGTTGAACAAGGCCATGGTTAGGAATCAGTATCCCTTACCCAGGATCGATGATTTGTTCGATCAGTTACGAGGAGCACGATATTTCTCCAAGATAGATCTGAGGTCAGGATACCATCAGCTGAGAATAGCCGAGGGGGATGTTCAGAAAACAGCTTTTCGAACGAGGTATGGGCATTATGAGTTCTTGGTGATGCCCTTCGGACTGACGAATGCATCAGCGATGGACTTGATGAATCGGGTCTTTCGAGCGTACTTGGATAAATTTGTGATCGTGTTTATCGACGAAATCTTGGTGTATTCCAAGAATGTCAGGGCTCATGAGAAGCACTTATGGTTGGTATTAGGTAAACTACAACAGGAGCAGCTATATGCCAAGTTAAGCAAATGTCAATTCTGGCTAAATAGTATTGGATTTTTGGGTCACATTATATCACCCGAAGGGATAAGTGTGGATCCTCAGAAAATGAAGGCTGTGACAAATTGGCCAAGACCGACCACGGTGACGGAAGTGCGAAGTTTTGTTGGGTTAGCAGGCTACTACCGGAGATTCGTGGAGGGTTTCTCCCAGATTGCCGCACCATTGACTCGGTTAACCTGGAAAGGGGTGAAGTTTGTGTGAGACGATCAGTGTGAACAGAGTTTTCAGGAATTAAAGTTCCGATTAACCACTGCACTTGTCCTTGCTTTACCAGATAGCAGTGGAGAGTTCGTTGTTTATAGTGATGCATCGCTGCAGGGCTTGGGTTGCGTGTTGATGCAGAATGGGAAAGTTATTGCCTACGCATCTCGGCAGTTGAAGACGCATGAATTGAACTACCCTACTCACGATTTGGAGTTGGCAGCGGTGGTTCATGCCCTAAAGATCTGGAGTCATCATTTGTTCGGTGTGACATGCCGAATATTCACCAATCACCAGAGTCTTAAACATCTATTCACTCAGAAGGAACTCAACATGAGACAGCGGAGATGGTTGGAATTGTTAAAGGATTATGATTGTACCATTGAGTACCATCCTGGCAAGGCAAATGTTGTGGCTGATGCACTTAGTAGGAAGTCGGCGGGATCAGTTGCGCATTTGAGATTGGTGTACCTTCCCTTGTTGGTGGAACTTCGGAAGAGCGGAGTTATGTTAGGGATGGACGACCAGGGAGCCTTACTGGCTAGCTTTCATGTGCGACCAGTGTTGGTCGACAGGATCATTGCGGCTCAACTACAAGACCAGATACTCTGTGACTACAGGAACGAGGTTGAGTCCAAACAGAGACAAGATTTCTCCATCTGGGGCGATGGAGCATTAGTGAAGCTTGGGAGATTGTGTGTACCTGCGGTACCAGAGTTGAGGAGAGAGATTTTAGACGAGGCCCACAGTTCGGCCTATGCTATCCATCCAGGAGGGACGAAGATGTACCGTACTCTCCGGGACTATTATTGGTGGCCAGGGATGAAGAGGGGGATAGCTGAGTTTGTTAGCAAATGTTTGATCTGTCAGCAGGTCAAGGCAGAACAGCAGCGTCCATATGGGGCTATGCAGCCACTTCCAATCCCGCAATGGAAGTGGGATCATATTACAATGGACTTTGTCTTCAAGTTACCGAAGACAAGGAGTGGATTCGATGGGGTTTGGGTGATAGTGGACCGGTTGACTAAATCAGCGCATTTTCTACCTGTACGTGAGACATACAAGCCCAACCGTTTGGCCCAGCTATTCATTAATGAGATCATCCAACTACACGGTACCCTAGAGTCGATCGTGTCGGATCGGGATCCGCGTTTCACATCCAGATTTTGGAGGAGCCTACAAACTACTTTGGGTACGAAATTGCACTTCAGTACAACATTCCACCCACAGACCGACGGACAGTCCGAAAGAACAATACAGACTCTCGAGGACATGATGAGAGCCTGTGTGTTGCAATTCCAGGATTCGTGGGCTGATCAATTGCCATTGATGGAGTTTTCTTACAATAACAGCTACCATGCGAGTATAGGGATGGCACCCTATGAGGCACTGTATGGTCGACAGTGCAGAACACCTATATGCTGGATGGAGATCGGAGAAAGAACCGCAGTGGGGCCGGATTTGATGGATATGACCCAGGAGACAGTTCGGGTTATTCGGGAGAGATTGAAGGCGGCCCAGGATCATCAGAAGAGCTATGCGGATCGACGGATCCGAGATTTGGAGTTTGAGGTTGGTGACTTTGTCTTCTTAAAGCTATCGCCGTGGAAAGGGATTCTCCGATTCGGACGACGTGGGAGACTGAGTCCTCGTTATATCGGGCCATATGAGATTGTCGAACGGATTGGTCCGGTGGCTTATCGTTTAGCACTACCTTCGGAGCTTTCCCGAGTACATGACGTATTCCATGTATCTATGCTACGGAAGTATCTTCGGGATGACTCTCATGCACTGCCAGAACAACCACTGGAACTGATGACAGATTTGAGCTTCGAGGAGCGGCCAGTTCAGATTCTAGATAGGAAAGAAAAGGTCTTAAGGAACAAGACGATTCCATTGGTTAAGGTGCTATGGCGGAACCACGAGGTGGAAGAAGCAACATGGGAACCTGAGGAGTTGATGAGGGAGCAGTACCCACATTTGTTTGAGTAAATTTCGAGGACGAAATTTCTGTAAGGTGGGTAGATTGTAAAGACCCGAACTAAAAATAATAATATTTTAATGTAAAAAGACTATTTTGCCCTTGAGGGGAAAAACATTGACTTTTGACCCGAGAAATAATTTGGACTTTGACCCATGACTATGACGTAGATTGGGACGTCACGAATCCGTAGACAGGCGTCACGCCGAAATCGGAGTTCGTATGAAGAAGTTATGGTCAAGGAAGCGTTTAGTGGAATTTACGAACCGAGAACAACGGAATAAAATATTAATTTATTATGGAAATCCGTGCCAAACTAATATTTAAATCAAACCAGTGGATGAGTGACAAGTGTCACTCATCCAAGTCAAAACTATTCCAATAAAGTGACCTCACCACTATTTCCTCATTTTATAATAATTTAATTTTCCCTCCATAATTCCTAACCCTTGGATCTCTGCCCAAATGAATCCCAGCCCTCCATTTCCTTTGTTTTTTCTCTATTCCTGCACGTTCATGTTCTCTGGGGAGAAAACACAAACACACACATCCATCCCCCCTAAACCGTGCAACCCATTTTCCTTCCATTTTCTATCGACTCAAACGATCGAACCAGCAGGCCACACACCACCAGCCGACCACCAACAGCACCACCCTCACCCACTGATCATCACCGTGCATCACTGGCGACCACCACTCCATTTCCCCTGCCCTGAACTGCCGTGCAAACTCAGACCCGAAACACAGAGGAATCGGGTCCAAGAAGCAAAACTCGACATCCACCTCGACGCAAGGGAAGCTCCAGTCTACACCGGGGGGACCCCAGGAGCATAACTGGACGACGACGAAGGCTGCGGCGGCGACACGGCGGCGGTAAGAAGCAAAACCCGAGAACCCCGTTTTTCTTCCCTGTTTCGAACCAACCTGTTTTGATGCTTAGAAATCGATTAATTGGTTATAGACATGTCCTAGGATTAGAGACGAGTTGATTGGGACCGGTTTGGACGATGGAGACGGCGTGGATCGCCGGAGACGACGATCGGATTTTGACCGTGAGTTTCAGCGATGCTCTGGTAAGTTTTTTCCCTTTTTCTTCCTATTTTGAGGTTACAGAGCCATAGAACAGACCTAGACGACCCTATAGGAATGAACCCCGTCGAAATTGGTGGCCGAAATCGTACGGTGGAATCGGGTCAAGCCGTGGGTCGACGGCGACCCGGTACTGTAGCAGTGATGACGTCATCATGCTGACATCACCTATGACATCATGATGACGTCATTCTGTCAGAAATTGTCAGACTAGGGACCAATCAGAACATGCCACGTGTCACCTGACATGTGTCAGTGATGACGTCACTGCTGATGTCAGCGTACTGTAGGAGCGTTGACCCACGCGTTGACCAGGCGCGTGGGGGCGCGTGTGAACAGTGATTTTGGTGGGGCCAGTACCATTTTCAAGGTTTCGACGATACGGATTCAATGGAGGTGGTTTCGTGTCGATCAGAGATCGTTAAGTTAGTCAAAATACGGTTTGAAGCACCGGCAATAGTGCCCGGGATGCGATTTTGTGGCGGATCTGTTCTAGGGTCTTGGTATTTATGTTATAGGGTCCTTAAGTAACTCTCAAGTATAATAATATAGGTTTTTAGAGATCACTGAGCAGCAAGGACCGAGTGTGAGTGGGCTGTTTGATTTATAAAAGGCTTGCATGCATAAACTGTTTTACTATTCCACTTATGATTTCGATGAGTTTTATATGAACGGTTTATATATGCTATTATAATGTTTTGGGCATGAGACCCGTCTGGATTATATGTGGATTTTTGTGGGATGTCCGGGGGGGGGGGGGGGGGGGGGGGGGCGGGCATAGGGTAAACTATATTGTTATTGTACTGTACTTTCCTACCTGTGCATATTGTCTCCTCCAGGGAGGGTCGTTGGCCTGGGTGGACCCTGGAGTAGTCACGGGGCCCTGACTGAGTGGAGTTGACCCCCGTTGGGCTGCTTACTCTCAGGAAGGCATGTTCATATATCTCGGGCAGTGACCGGGATACCAGGAGGTGATGTACCTAGAGAGTCTCGGGTGTGAGACCCTGAGTGGCAACGCGTAGCCTTAGAACCGTGACATCAGTTGGGTTGGGTTTTACAGTGCACTGATATGTTAGTTTCTCCTTTCGATTATTATTGTGGTTTTACGGATTGCTGTCATTATAACATTATGTTCTCACTGCATGCAAGATTTGGAAAACGTAGGGGTAAAACCTTATGATTATTTTATTCTTAAATTGATTTATAAACTGTTATTTTTGGCCCACTCACTCTTGTTTTACTGACCCCTCCAGAGCCTGACACAGAATTAGAGGAGGAGGACCCGGAAGAGGAGGCAGAGGTTTAGTTGCTTAGCTGTGCACTTGTACACCCTTTTGTGGGTAGGTTGAGCACCGAATAATGTACTTTGACTATTGTGCTCACGTGTTATTATTTTATTATCCCTTGTCTTACAGTATCGCTTTAAACACTGTTGTTGTACGTTATCTATTTATTTGAGTATTCGGTTTTTATTTAAGGGTAATTTTGGTATGTTTAGAGTCATTGTCAGACGGGAGCGGGGCACGTCCCCGGGTAGTCCCAGTGGGATTGGGACGGGTCCTGTCATCCAAGATGCGTCGTCATTGATTTTTAGGAAATTAGGGTCCGGTGGCACCGAGTGTGTGATGATGTTGGTCAAGTTCACATCATTTTTCGGAAAGGGGAAGATTGTATTAGCAACCCAGAACTCACACAATAATAGTGTCACTCCTTCAATGAGAGGGGCTGAAGGAGTACTCCTCAAAAGTTGAACGACATATTTCCTTCCAAATAGACCAGCAATTGATAGCAATAGCTGACATTACCCATTTTTTATTACAGCCAGCAAAGAAACTTGGAGAGGAAATCCCTGAAAGCCGATCACAGAAAGTAGTAATACTTGTCGGGTCATCGATATAATTTAGGGCACTAAAAAACCAAACACTCCTAGCCCCGCTACATTGAAGCAAAACATGCTCCTCAGTTTCCATCTCCTCTCGATAGATTGGGCACAGGGGAGAGGTACCCATATTTCGTCGAAAGAGGTTTGCACACGGGTTGGAATACAGTGCTTCAAGACTTTCCATAAGAACGATCTGATTTTGGGGATGATCTTAAGACTCCAAATAAGGTTCTAGATTTCATTGGGGATGCAATGCGAGGAAGGAGGTCGAGAATGTAGAGGTCTTGGGGCATGAGATCTTAGCCAGTAATAGCCATACATTACAGTATAGTTCCCATCTTTTGAGGCAGGCCAAATTAGTCTATCCTCCGAACAGTCCGAGCCCATGGCCATATCAGTAATAAGCTTCATCTTCGTCTCAAGAAATACCTCATCCAAAGCATTAAGGTCAAAGTACGAAGCAACTACCATATCAAGATTTGCTCCACTAGGAGCCTGTAATTTGGGTTGAGATTCGGGGAGGCCAATAACCCACTTATTGGTCCATAATTTGACAGTTTTCCCATCAATGATTTACCATCTAGTTCCCCGTACGATCACATTTCTGCCATCAAGTATACTAGACCAAGCCTAGGAGGCGCGAGACCCATGTTTGGCATTGGGGAAGTTGTCGTTTGGGAAATACATGCTCCTTAGGCCCAAAAGGAATTTGGCTCACATATTAGTCTTCAACATTTTTTGGTCAGGAACACATCATTGTAATCCTCCATAGTCCTGAACCCCATACCACCATCAACCTTAGAAGCCCAAGTTCCTTCCAGCTAACCTAATGCAATTTATTTCGATCTTGAGATTGCCCCCACCAGAAGTTTTCCAAACTTGCATCAATTTGAGAGCACATTGTCTTGGGAAAATTGAAGACTGACATAGGGCAAGTATGGATTGCATGGCTAATAGCTTTAATGAGAATTTCTTTGCCAATCTGGGACAACGGGCTTTGTTTCCATCCGTGAACTTTCTTCAATATTCTCTTTTACAAGAAAATTAAGGCCTCATTTTTTGACCTTCCCCACAAGGTTGGGAGTCCCAGGTAGAGCCCAGGGTTATCCGAGAGTTGGATGCCCAAAATGCCACATAGAGCCAATCTAGTCTCAATTGGGGTGTTTGGGCTGTAATAGAGATTAGATTTATTGTAGTTTACCACCTGACATGAAGCATGGAAATATGTATCAAGGAGATTTCTAATGGTTCTGCAGTTCTAGGTTGTTTCTTTCATGAAAAACAGAGTCATCAACAAAAAAACAAGTGAAAGGGAGTGGGACCACTAATCTTGAATTTTATTCCTTCCACCATGCCCCTATCAACAACACAGTTAAGCATCTTTGAAAGGACATCACACACTAGAAAGAAAAGATACGGGGAGATGGGTTCTCCATGTGGAAGTCCTCTGGAGGGTGCAAAGTTGTTTCCTGGTTTCCCATTTATCAACACAGCCATTTTAACGGACGTAACACACCTCATTACCATACTAATCCAATGATCAGCAAAGGCCATTTTCATTAATACTGCTTCAAGGAAATCTCATTCAATACGATCATATGCTTTATTCATACCAAGTTTCAAGCCCATTTCATATTTCTTAGTAGTTTTCCGGAGCTTAAGAGCATGAAAAGCTTCATGGGCAATACATGTAACGACCCGTCTCAAATTCCATGATTAGATTAGTGACTAATCACGATTAGCGAGGCTAATCCGTGATTAGTAGAGCGAAATCGGACGAACGATGCGAAATGACCGTTTTGCCCCTGGTGGTGGCAAAACGTTGACTTTTTAATCAGGCGGTCAAATGGATTTTGACTGATGACCGTGACGTAGTTCGTGACGTCACGAGTTCGTAGACAGGTGGCACGTTCAATTCCGACATTCGAGGAAGAAGTTATGACGTTCGGAAGTTTAGGGGCATTTTGGTAATTTGGGTGAATAGGAGGTCAAAAGTTGACTTTTTGACCGGGAGGTCCGATGGCCGAGGGCCAAAGACCGTTACGTAGATAAGGACGATACGAATCCATAGACAGGCGGCACGTCGAATTCGGACGTTCGACGACGAAGTTACGGTTCACGGAAGTTCCCAGTTACTATTCACGATGGCACGTTTTACGAGACAAAAAGTGCAGTTTGTCTTTAGTGGGCCCAATTGCTTTTTAGCAACCAATGGATGAGTGACAAGTGTCACTCATCCACTGGACAACACATTACATACATGCACTTCACCGTGCATTTTCATTTTCTTCGTTCAAACACACACCCTTCAACCGATCTCACCCAACCATTCAAACCAATCCAACCCAATCCCAGAGGAGCAGGCCTGAGTGACCAGAGGGGTCGTGAGAGACTAAGGATGGCTGCTGGGCGGCCAGAACCGCCGTGGACGGCGGCGTGGAGGCAAAGAACCCGTGTGGGTGCACGGTATGGCCATTTTCCCTTTTTAATTTGATTTTGATGTTATGGGTGCTTATGGACGATTAGGATGAGTTCAGGGGGTTAATAGGAAGCTATTAGGAGGGGTTTGGTGGTGGTTGACGGCTGAGCAGCCGTGTAGGCTGATCGGGAAAAATCGAACCGTGAGGTTCAAATTGGACCGGTCGGATTTCATAGGTTTTAGGTTGTTTAGTTAATTAGGATTGATAGGAAATGAAGAAATAGGAATTTAGGAGTTGGAATGGAAGCAAACAGACCGAAAATGAGGGAGAAGGAGACCTGGACCGATTACGCCGGTCCAAGTTGCAGGAAAAATCGGACCGGCCGGCCCGGACCGGCTGTGCAAGGTTGACGGTGGTGACGTGGCATGATGACGTGGCACCTGTCAGATTGTCAGGTGACGTGGACCACTCATCAGCCGACACGTGTCACATGTCAGTGCACAGTCAGCACTGACATGTCAGTGACGTGGCCGAATCAAGGGTTGACGCGTGGCACAGACGTGGACCAGTGCCGTGATGACACGTGGCACATGTCAGACTGCCACGTGGCACTGACAGCACAGTGACATGGACCAATGTGGGCGTGACACGTGGCACCTGTCAGATGACGTCAGCGATGACGTCAGCAGGTACTGTAGCAGGCGCGTGAAGCCCACGCGCAGCCACTTCAGGCGGCGCGTGAGGGCGCGTGGCAGGGAATCTGGGGAAGGTTCCAACATACGAAATCTTCTATTCGATGTAACGAACATTTTGGGACTGGTTTCGTGTCGATCGGACACCATCTCGATATGTTTCGGGGCATCGGAAGGTTTAGGTTCGGTTTTAAAAATAGTTAAAAATACGGGAAAATTACGGGGCTTTGGTAGGAGGTTAATTAAGTAGTTAGTAACCTTCTATTACGATTTGGACAGGTTTGGGAGTCCCGGTGACGGTGATCGGCTCGGGGAGCCGTATGGCACGCAAATCGAGGCGGCAGCTCGGACGGTCTGTGAGTGGACCTTGTTTTCTAAATTGGTGCATGCATAAATGTTTATTATATGTTTTAAATGCTTGTTTGTAATGCCATGGGTGCATTTGTATGTGGTTACGTATAAGCACGTATTTCAAGGTTTCGGCCTTATACGGTGTTTGTACGGGTCTGTATTTCTGTATTGATTTAAATGAACTGGATTTGAATTTCAAAAGGATAAACTCGGGTATGAGACCCATTTGGTTTTGTCTCGGGCATATGACCTCGGATTTCGGGCACGGTGCCCAGTTGATGTCCTATGTTCGGGCACGAGACCCAGTCACTTTACGGTTTTGATTTCAGGTCAGGGAACCTTAAATGGATTCCCAGGTTCATGACGGTTTATGGGAACCGGCATGAACCCTTGTTATGGTATCGTGGTTCATGACGGTTTATGGGAACCGGCATGAACCCTTGTTGGTTATTACGGTACATGACGGTTTATGGGAACCAGCATGTTACCTCGGTTATGTTATTACGGTACATGACGGTTTATGGGAACCGGCATGTTACCTGATTATGGATATTATGGATCATGACGGTTCAGGGGAACCGGACATGAATGTTTATGTTATGTATATATATGTTCATCTACCTTCCTTTACTTCTATTATCTCCTCCGGGGAGGGTCGTTGGCCTGGGTGGACCCCGGAGTAGTCACGGAGCACCGACTGAGTGGAGTCACCCCCCAGTTGGGTTCCTTACTCTCAGGAAGGCTATGGTTACTATTACCTCGAGTAGGATCAGTGGTCTGCGGACATTGACCTTGACTTTGAGATGACTCGGATTGAGACCCGGGTAGCACGCGCGTAGCTTTGGATACCGTGACAGGATTGGTTGTGTGACTTATATATATATATATATATATATATGATATATGAGATGTGGTGAGCACAGGTGTGCACAGGATTTGAGCAGTGGCTCATGTACTTGGTTTCTTTATGGTTTGGGGCCGAGTCCCTTATGGATTTGGGCAGTGGCCCGTATGGTCGTTTTTATTGTGGTCCTTTCGTCCTTGGTTTATATCTGCTTTGGGCTTAGTCCCACATATGGTTTGTTTTGGATAAATGGTTTTTCGAATGCATGCATGCTTTTTAGTGGAGGGTACAAATGTCTTCTTATTAAATGTTTTTACAAAGTCTTGTTTTGTCCACTCACAGTTTTTAATGTTTTGACTGCCCTTCAGGTTGACATCGGATGTGGACTGTAGCAGAGACCGAGATATCACATGCCTCCTCCGGATCCTGGCGTACTCTGATAGCCCGGGAGGGCAAAGGTCGAAATTATCCCTTGTTTGACACTTCGTGTTAGACGGGAGCAGGGTCATCCCGCACTAATCCCGGGGGGATTGGGATGGGTCCTGTCAATACATATGTTTTCTTGGATTTGTCTTCCCGAGATCAAGGCGCTCTGTTGAGGTGTGATCAGACTATCCAGATAGGGTTTGAGTCTATTGAAGAGGATTTTTTAAAGAATCTTGTAAGAATAGTTACATAAGGCAATAGGTCTGGACTAGTTCACCTTCTCGGGATGGTAGACTTTGGGGACCAAGGTGATATTGGTGAAATTCAGCAAATAGATTGGCAGCTCCCCAACAAAGAAACTCCGCACAGTAGTCATCAACTCACTCTTAATAGTCTCCCAGTAGCTTTGATAAAAGACTCCCGAAAAGCCATCAAGGTCGGGTGCCTTCAACGGTCCCATTTAGAAGGTAGCCAGCTTTTCATTAGTAAAGCAAACAACTCACAAGGAAAAACAATTTTGTATATAAAAGCTCTAGAACATTTTTTTTTCTCTGAAATTAAATATTTGGGCTTCTGTTAGGCTAATGTTTTTGTCAGGACCCGTCCCAAATATCGCCTCGATACCCGGGACGAACCCTCCTCCCGTCTGACAATCACACTCAAAGTACCAAAATAACCTTAATACCACCATAAGCATAACTATCAGACGGAGGAGTAAATATAATACAACTGTAAGTCAGAGCATAGTTCTACAAAATGGGCACAAAATCCTACTATGCTAATCTCGCAACGAAAGAACGTCGGAAGCTCTATGCCTCGATTCCTGCCTCAACGTTCACCCCAACGCTATCACCACGACCTGGAGGGAAAATTTAAAACCAAAAAGTGTGAGTGGACTAGAATAAATAAAAGTTTCAAAAACAGTTTATCATCAAATCAGAGTTAAGGAAAAATTAATAATAATAATAATATTTGTTCCCTCCGTTTTGAAAACATGCATGCCTAACGAATATTCTGAAACCACAACATCAGCGATATAATGTATTTCATAAACCACTATATAAAAACCACGTCTGATCAAACCTGCTGGGTCTATCCGAGTCTTTAAACTCAACCAGGCCTCAAATGTAATCCGAGTCTTTAAACTCCCGAGTCTTTAAACTCAATAGGCCTATGGGGGTAATATCATAAATGTCCGAGTCTTTAAACTCAATCTGGGCCCGTCCCCCATCCATCAGAACATCCGGGTCTTTAAACCCATATCCAGATCCAGCAAATCCAATCCAAAATTCAATGTAAAACCATTTCCATTCTATAGCCAAACTCGAATTCGAAATCCCCGGTTCGAAGCCCTTCCGGGATTCAGAACCGTTATTCCGAACCCAAATCCGGAAATCCAATTTTTAAACCAAAAACCCGCGATTATCAAAAATCATGTTTCATCTTCCGTTTAACATCATCAGAAAACATTCATAAATTGAAATCCCTAAGTATGGCATCAAAATCCGAAATCCAGCTTTTCCTCGAAAAACGTGCGGAAATCCAAAAATGTCTCGAAAAACGTGCAAACATATTAACCACATATAATCACCATCAAAAAGCATAAACCCATATTTAATATTATAAAACATAAATAAAACAGTTAGGCATGCTCATAAGGAAAGAAAGAGTCCACTCACGAATCTGAACGAGTCAATCGCGCTCTGTGCGCTCCTCGACCGTCTCAGGCATCTCCCGTCCTGTCAATATGCACCAAATAGGGTCACAAATACCTCAAGGATACTAACCCTAATTTCCCCAATTTTTCGGGAATTTATTCATATTTTAATCTTAGACCCTAAACCGTCCGGATTCCCGAACTATCTCATAATATCGTCCGATTAACCCGAAAATCACACCAATGGATTCCTTAGAACATTTGGAACCAAAACCATGTTGGAAGTTTGGCCGGAATCATCCCCACGCGCCTCCACGCGCCGCCCAAAGTGGCTGCGCGTGGGCCTCACGCGCCTGCTACAGTGTTTCTTCAACCTCGAGTCACCCGGTTCAACACAGTTGAACCGACGTGACCGGTTCTCTGCAATTCCTCCACCATTTCAGTTCAATCCAAGCCCAGAAGCTTCGTCCAATCCTTAGCAATCTAATCCCATCCTAACATCGAAGAATCACGGCCTAAAACTTCACGATTTCTCCCTCGAAAAACATAGCCCGTGGCCCCTGTTTTGGCCGCCAGCCACCCAGGTCCTCCCCCGGCATGGCACCATATTCAAACGACTCCTGGGACCTCCAGGAGTCTCACCCTGACCTCCAAATCACTCGACTCTAGCCCTAAGTCCACGACTATTGAAAACAAAATCACGGGAAAAACAGGGGATTTAAACCATACCTTCGAACCGTCCACCGCCGTCTGCACCGCCGTGTGCCACGGTGCTCGTCGAGTCCCCTGCAGTCTCCTGAGCCTCCTATTGCCTTGGTTTGAGCCACCACACGGCACAACCACCGCCACAGTCCACCGTCTCTCTGTTTTCCCAAAAATTCCAGTCGTCCACCGTCGTGCCTCCGTGCACGGTTCCAGTCCAAAACACGATCAACAACTCACTCTCGTCTCTCTATCACTCTCACAAGTCATCAACTCACTCACCCTTACACTGAATCGATCGAACACGCACAATTTCTTCCTCTCTGTTTCTCTGTGTCGAAGCCAATTGCACGGTTCAAATTGGACAATTTGTAGCCGTGTGTATTGGAGATCATCCTAGAACCATCCAACCATCCCCACGTGTCCACATTCCCCTGGTCCAGCACAAAATATCCCAATCCACTATTGCCACTTGTTCTGATCTGATTGGGCTGAGGAGAAAAAGACCAAATTGCCCCTAGCTATAAAATTACCTTTTTGCCCTCACACTTTCCAGACCTGTAACTAGGTCGTCCGACGTCCGATGACAGCGTGCCGCCTGTCGTTGTATTCAGGACGTCGAGACCTATCTGTCCTCGGTCTACGTGAAAATCACAAGTCCACTAAAAAGTCAACATTTTCCTCAATTAGTCAAAATTACGGTAACGCCCTCAATCTTCCGAACGTCATAACTTTTCCTCTGATTGTCCAAATCGGACATGCCACCTGTCTACAGACTCGTGACGTCCTAAACTACGTCACGGTCAATGGTCAACACTCATCCAACCGGTCAATCAAAAAGTCAACTTTTGACGCACTATTCACAAGGGCAAAATCGTCCTTTTATACAAATATTTTCAAAAATTACATTTATACCCTTCCCGAAGGTACGGGTTGTTACAGTTTTACCTTGTGTTAGATATTTAATATTTTACAAATAGCAGCAACGTTTTTTTTTTATTTTATATAAAATTCAATCTACTGAAATGCATTCAAGCATACCACTTATAAATAGCCAATAGTTAATTTATCTAAATGGTGTGGTTCTAAGTCCCTTTCGTTTAGCTCTACTAGGGATAGGGTTTTGCGTAATTGTTCGACACGTTTCTTGTTTGGTGTGAACAATTCCTGTCAGGGTGTGGCGGTAGTGCAGTTCATGCATGATCTCGAGTGCATTTTTTTTTGAGAATCTTGTATATTTTGAGGGTGTTAGTTGCGTGGTTCAATGCGTGGGTTACCATGGAAGCCATTGAACGTCGTTTGGTTGTCAACCTCGCTCTCAAAAGCGGAGAATGAAAGTTGAATTTGTACCTCGCTAACTCAAAAGTGGAGAATGAAGACTAATAGGGGCCTAGGACAGGCTAAAAAAAGGATAAAATGAGCCTAATGGGGGGCCTAGGTTCACATATGACCACATATGCTTCTTCTCTAGACGTAGGGACTTTCGGAGATGCGCTGGTCCAGATGGACCTTGAGTCTTTAAATGATTGGACAATGAGTTTTTGAAAAGGGTGTACCATGTGACTTTTGGGTAGCCTGTACTATCTCTAGGGGCTCTGGTGCCTCTCTTAGTGCATCCGGGGGAGCCTCCCCTCGTTGGCTTTCCAATAGATTACTCAACCCACTACTCTTGCTGTCATTAAGCTGGTTTAGGGTCTAAACAAAATCAATAACGTACCAATGTCAGAGAACAACCATGTTGATGCTCTGTCACAACTTGGGTCCTCATTGGATGAGAAGGAAAAGCAAAAAGTACTTGTTGAGTTCCAACACATGCGAAGCACTAGGTTACTCCCAATAAACATTATCAACACCAGCCCTACTTGGATGGATCAAGGCCTTCTTTCCTAATGGCATACTACTAGAGGACAAGATGGAGGCCAAGTAGATCAAAAAGTAGTCTACTCGGTATACCATCCAGCATGATCATTGACACAAACATATTTTCACCACCGCACTATTGAAATGCCTAACACCAGACCTGAGGGACTATGTGCTAAGAAAAATGCAGAAGGGAATTTGTAGAGATGATTCCAAGAAAAACGTTTTGGCACACAAAGCATTCAGATAATAATGCTATTGGAAAAATATGCTTTCTAATGCCATCACACTCGCTCAGAAGTGCGACAAATGCCTATGACAAGCACAAATTCCCTATCTCCCAATAGAGAACTTAACTTCTATACTTAGTCCATGGTTTTTCTCACAATGGGACTAGACCTACTTAGCTAAATGCATGAAGGCAAGGGAAAGATAAATTCCACTATCTTAGTCATGGACTACTTCATGAAGTGGGCAAAAGAAAAACCACCTCCTAGGTCCTCACCATGTATAACTCTCTCTCTCTCTCTCTCTCTCTCTCTCTCTCTATTGATGAATTAAGAATGAATGGAAATGTCCAAATGTGGCCTCCTCAGCCTCAGCCACTTGAGCATTGTTTAGGATTGAACTGATCGCAAGACGTATGGTCCACATGTTAGCCTTAAGAACCTTGACCTTGATCTACCTCCTCTGCTGAAACACCTCCTCGGTCTTCTCACAGGCCTTCTTTTTCGTCTTCTTTTTTCCCTAAAACCTAGTAGCGATTATGCGGTGCCACTCCTTAGCCTCATCATCTAGATTGATCAGAGGTATCATGGGAGGCTAGAGACAGGAGTATACATGGGCTGCCTCATTGTGCCCTGAACCAAGAGGAATGGAAAAGAGGGGATCCAAGGGTTGCCTAGTGACAAAATCTATCCCTACTAAGGCTGAGGCACTGGGCTCTTCCACCTCGGCCTACTCATACTCGATCCTCAGAGCGAACCGAGAACCTACCTTTTCAGACGAACGAGTCTTGATCGGGTTATACTAGTCAATATTGGTTGAAGCCCTAGCTTTCTCTACCTTTGCTCTGGCAGTAGTAGCTTTCTCCAAAATCTCCTGGATCTTAGCCATTCTCTTGACACACTGCTTGGTAAGTCTGGATCATTTGCAAGACGGAAAATAAGTTAGAAACTAAAATAAAGAATCAAATAAAGAAAAAAGGCCAAGAGAGACTTACGAAGCTCAAGAATCAGACCAACGACAACCAATTTCCCTAGCAGATGAAGATTATCTATGCTCCTCTCTGCTCAGTCCAGCTTGGTAAACACTTCGGCGTAATCTGCCTTCTCTTGATTGCTAATGTTTAGA
This sequence comes from Prinsepia uniflora, assembly GCA_032719365.1. Taxonomy (NCBI): domain Eukaryota; kingdom Viridiplantae; phylum Streptophyta; class Magnoliopsida; order Rosales; family Rosaceae; genus Prinsepia; species Prinsepia uniflora. The sequence goes on along the minus strand of CM064867.1, from coordinate 68,539,363 downwards.
CACTAACATCTCTACAAAAGAAAAAAAATTTGGCATCACTCGACAACAAAAAGTCAAACGAGAATGACTCAAAAACACATACAACAAACAAGGGCCTATGGCCATAACCTTTTGACTGATACATGCAAGGCATATATCTTGAAGCTGAGGACAAGTTAGCACCCTTATAAGTCTCAGAAACATAAATGAACTTATTCTTCCAAGATTTTTGGGAGGTCGATATGTCTTTAACAAACAAACCCTCACTCTCTTCTCACAAGCCTCAACATAAATTCAACCTGTTTTTTCCCTACAAAACTTTTTCAGGTGATTGACATGACCCTAGGTCAGCTCATCCTTTATGAACAACTTGAAGGTCGTAACAAATCCAATGAGCACATTCCAACAGTTGGTATTAAGCTGGCCAAATTCTACTCCAACTTTCATGACCATCCACTAGTGCCATAGATGCAACGGTAGAACAACCCCATGTTTGTGGATGTCAGGGTAGACAGTCGCCGACTTCGGAGTAAGAATGCTTGACCTTTCTGAATTATTGACCAACCACTTCTAGACTAAGTCAGGGATGTAGAACACTTGCTAATAAATAAGAAGATCTTCCTAGGACTAGTCCTCATCATTAGCGGAGCCAGGCAAGCCCAACCCAAATATTTTTGGCTTAAGCTGGGCTGAATTGGGCTTATTCCATATTTTATAAAATATTAGGCCGAACCAGGCGAACTTAATCATATATATAAAAAGCCAAGCACTTTATCGAGCTGGGGTTTATCGAGCTTAACTGACGAGGCCAAAAAATCCCACTCAGGCTTGGGTCAGTTGGGATTTTTTAAGTATATTACTCAAAGAGGTAGAAACTTAAGAAATGAGCCATCTTTCATCGAAACTTAAGAACTTAAAAACTAATTTGATTTCAAGTATATTACTCAAAGAGTCATTCATCATCCAATTTTCTTGAAATGAACCAAAGCACCCATAGAACATGTTTGACTGAAGACAAGTCGAAAACGTAATGAGTTAAAATGTGAGTCTTTAGTGTCTTAGTGTTACACACCTCTTGTTTAGTAAAAGAATTAAAATGTAACATAAACTAACAATTAGCATATGCATCCATATAAATTATAAATCTGCAACCACATACATAGTGTCTTAGGTCCATATCTACATCCATATACTTAGTGTCTTAGGTCCACACATGCATCCACATAAATTACAAAATTAATATGTCAAAATTACGGTGTTACATATCCATTGAAAAATTTATCAAGAAAAAAAATCGAAAGAGCACAAATCTCTTTAGGAAAAATACTTCCATGTGTTTTCTAGCTACACTTGAAACTGCAAATGCACAATAACTACCTTTAAAAAAACTAAATAAGATTGAGCAGTGAAGTTCCAACCACGACAAGCCTTACTCTGCTGTTGGAGATTAATATTACGCTTTCAAGAAGGTCTAAAGCTTATTTCCTATCGAGGCCTCACCATGTTGTTCAAATTCTTCATTGTCCAAGCCTTCCTCATTTTCTTCAATATGAGTAGCCTGGGATTCACTCATATACTATAACTCTTATATGAGATTGAGAGAGAGAGAGAGAGTTTGAGAGAGATATGTTTCATTCAGATAAAAGAGAGAAAGAGGGAGAGGAGAGAGAGAAAGAGAGAGAGAGAGATATGCAGTCGATGTGCAACGTGAAAGAGAGAAAGTTGTGAGACTGTGATGTACGACTTGAAAGAGGAGTCCGTGAAAGAGAGAGGTATAGATGTTAGAGATGTTTAGTGAGGACATATAAGCTGATAGGTTTAGAAAGGTTAGAAAAGTTAGAAAGAGACAGAAAGGTTTAGTGTCTTAGAGAGGACAAAGAGAGATAGCGCGTCTTTTGTGAATCAAGAACTTAAGAGTTGATGTGTGGGGCTAGGTTTTGTGAGTTGAAAGTTGGTATGTGTGTAACGACCTGTCCCAAATTCCTAGATTAGATTAGTAACTAATCACGATTAGTGAGGTTAATCTGTGATTAGTTAGGCGAAATCGGACGAACGATGCGAAATGACCATTTTGCCCCTGATCGTGGCAAAACGTTGACATTTCATTTTCGCGGTCAAATGGACTTTGACCGATGACCGTGAGGTATTTTGTGGCGTCACGAGTTCATAGACAGGTGGCACGTTCAATTCCGACGTTCGAGGAGGAAGTTATGACGTTTGGAAGCTTAGGGGCATTTTGGTAATTATGGTTAAAAGGGGCAAATAGTTGACTCTTTGACCGGGATTTCCAATGGCCGAGGGCCGAGGACTATTACGTAGATCGTGAAGATACAAATCCATAGACAGGCGGCACGTCGAATTCGGACGTTCGACGACGAAGTTACGGTTCACGAAAGTTCAAGGGTACTATTGCACGAATTACGAAACGACCTAACTTTTGGACTCTAGTGGGGCCCAGATATTTATGGAGGCCCAATGGATGAGTGACAAGTGTCACCCATTGCACAACCCACACATATTCATGCATCGACCATTCCATTTTCTCCATTCAAAACACAACCATTTCCCCGATCTCATATTTTCTCTCATCTCTGTGCAACCCAAAACCCATCCCACCTTAACCCATGACCAGCCGTGAGGACCAGAGAGACTGAGGGAGCTGAGGTGGCCGGCCTGGAGGCATGAACCACCGCCCACGGCGGCGAGAGGAGGAGGAACCCGAGAGGGTTCTCGGTACGGATCCAAACTCCATTTAAATTATATATATATATATATATATTATGGGTCATTTTGGTTGCTTCCAATGAATTAAATGAGTTATTAGGATTGTTTTAGGAAGGTTTTGATAAGCTTTGGGCGGCTGTACAGCCATGGTACTGTTTTGGGAAGCTTGAACCGTATGGTTCAAGAATTGAACCATGAGTTTTGTGTAGTTTTAGGTTGTTTTAATTAGTAAAAATGATAGGCAATGAAGAGATATGAATTATAGGATTAATTAGGGTTGAAATCGGACCAAAATAGGGCAGGAAAACCCCTGAACCGTTCACGCCGGTTCGGAACAGTGCCATGAACAGTGAACCGGTTCAGCTGGAGGTAGGAGATGATGAACAGTGTTTTCAAACTTCTAGGGGCGCGTAAAGGAGAGTGGTCCATAATTTGGGGAAGTGTTCAACGTATAAAATCTTCTATTCGATGCAAGGAAGATTTTGGACTGGTCTTGTGTCAATCGGACATCGTTTCGATAGGTTTTGGGCGGTCGAAAGGTTTAGAATCGGTTTAAAAATAGTTAAAAGTTCGGGAAAATTACGGGGCTTTAATGGGAGGTTAATTAAGTAGTTAGTAACCTTCTATTAAAATTTGGACAGGTTTGGGAGTCCCGGTGATGGTGATCGGCTCGGGGAGCCTATGGCACTCAAATCGAGGCGGCAACTCGGACGGTCTGTGAGTGGACCTTGTTTTCTAAATTGGTGCATGCATAAATGTTTATTATATGTTTTAAATACTTGTTTGTGATGCCATGAGTGCATTTGGATGTGTGGTTACGTATAGGCACGTATTTTGAGGTTTCGGCCCTATACGGTGCCTATACGGGTCCGTACGTCTTTATTGGTCTGAATGAAATGGTTTTGGATTTCCAAAAGGATAATGAATGTGATTTGATGTGTTTGATTTGGATATTTGTAAATTATATGGTTTCACGTATTTCGAGGCGATTTACGTGCTTGCATGTAAATCGAGGTTTTCCGGTTTTATATTGATTTAACATTCTTATGGTTTTGGATATGATTTCATGAAATGGTTTTGGATTCGAAAAGGTAAACTCAGGTTCGAAACCCATTTGATTTACGGAATCGGGCCGGAGGCCCAATTGCTTTACGATTCGGACTTGAGGTCCAGTTTCTATGTGGATTCAGGCCTAGCGCCCAGTTATGTATTACAAATGGTTTTTACGGGTTATGACGGTTTATGGGAACCGGCATGAACCCTTGAAATGGATTTACGGGTCATGACGGTTTATGGGAACCGGCACGAACCCATGAAAGGTTTTATGGTTCATGACGGCTTATGGGGGCCGGATATGAATCCTTGAAGGTTTGAAGAATGATTTCAAACGGTTTTTCATATGCCATCCTTTATATATGATTTTCTCCTCCGGGGAGGGTCGTTGGACTGGGTGGACCTCGGAGTAGTCACGGAGCACTGACTGAGTGGAGTCGCCCCCAGTTGGGTTCCTTATCCCTGGAGGATGGGCATGGTTCGTTACCTCCAGGGAGGGTCATTGATCTACGGACATTGACCTCGGTGGACCCTGGAGAGACTTGGGTTTGAGACCCCGGTTAGTACACGTGTAGCTTTATTTTACCGTGACAGGTTCTGGATATGAATATAATGGATAAACACGATTTCAATTGGTTTGGGAAATTGTGTTTATAATGATAAATGGATTTGGTCTGAGATCCCACGTATGTTTACTATATTATGGTTTTCAGTAAATGGTTTTGGGTAGGAGCCCGAGTGACTTGTGTTTAAAAGAATTTGGGGCTGAGACCCTAATTATGGATGTTTTAACATATATGATTGGATAAATGGTTTTACTATGCATGCATGCTTTTTAGTGAAGGGTATAAAGGTCTTTTATGAAATATGTTTTATAAACACTTTATTTTTTTCAACTCACAGTCTTTCTGTTTTTAATACCCTTCAGGTTGACATCGGATGTGGACTGTAGCAGAGACCGGGATATCACATGCCTCCTCCGGATCCTGGCGTACTCTGATAGCCCGGGAGGGCAAAGGTAGAAACTATCCCTTGTCTGACACTCCGTGTCAGATGGGAGCAGGGTCATCCCGCGTTAATCCCGGGGGGATTGGGATGGGTCCTGTCAGCGTGGTATCAGAGCATAGGATTGCTCGTAGGATTTCTTATCAGAGCAGGGTTGCTCATGTTACTCTGAATTCCAGAGCGTATTTTGCGCGTTATTCCGTACGCAAGTCGAGGATGTGATATCTCAATGGGCTACAGTTCGTGGTCAACCTGACAGTTGGGGTGCCGGTACGATAGTTAGTAGGATTGAATCGTGGATTGTTTTGGTTCGGCATTTAATGCCGGGGTGACAGTGTGGAGCCCTGCGAATGGTGAACGTAGTATTACGTTAGAGTTTTGGATCGTGAGGCGGTTAGTTGGGATCGTCTTCACGATGTCGTAGGATCGGTTCCGACGACTGGTATGGAGTTGTGACTATCCGATGATCGAATATTGGTGAGTTTGATGGGTTTACTGCTGTGAGCAGCCGGATTCGGGGAATCCTAGTTGGATTGACGTCTTTACGATGTCCAGACCGCGGGGTCGGTCAGATTATGGATTATACTGTCTTATGCAGTTGGGTTCAGTGGAACTCTAGGTGTAATCGTGGAACCCTACCTTGGGTGTATGGTTCGGCAATGTGAGTTGATGAGTGATGTAACTTTGACGACTATTTGGATTTGGGTTCGTTAGTCGGTCTAGTCATGTCAGCTTGTGATGGAACTGCAATTCGCAGTCGAGGTTGTACTTATCGGTTAGACCTAGTTGGTTGTCGATCTACTTAGTTGTGGTTTGGTGCAACTAAGGTCATGAGTGACCTGGTAGACGACATTTGGTTTAGTCGAGTTACGACTGGTTAGAGTTCGGTTGGATAGGTTACCAGGGTTGGTACTTTTCGATGGAATCCCTGAGTGGGATACGGAGTATTTGGTACGGGCGAGTGATTCCGTTGGATGTGGAGCCTCGATAGTGATACCTGGTAGTTAGGTCTGCATGAGTTTATGGCAGGCGCTACTACCTAGTGTGGTCGTAGTTATGGTTGTTGGAAATCGGGGACGTTCAGGGGACGTTTCCTTTTCTCGTATGAGTTGTCAGGGTGACTGTACCCAGGGTTGTTGGGTACGACGGAGGCAGAGTTTCTACAATTTGAGTAAAGGTATGGGATCGTCGCTCGGCATGAGCGGAGATCCAGGGTTGTCAGTTTTGCACATGGTGTGCTAATGTTATTGTTGATGCTAGTGTGGACACTTTGTGCTAATGCTGACAGGTGATAGTGTTGATACTGGTACTAGTACTGGTGCCGGTGATTGTGAAGACGATGAGTTACGAGTCAGGATGTGACTTCGTCGAGATAGGCATATATTCGGTATCTGTGGTTCAGGAGTGGATCACGGATAGAGTTAAATTGGTGATGGACACGTGGTTGATGTCCGAGTATGTTGTTTCCAACCAGATTGGAACTTCGAAATCGCGAGAGGTTGCGATTGAGGTGACGAATGGAATGCGGGTTGTCCGCATTGGTAATGGGTATATCGAAGTCATTTTGGGTGACTTCTCAAATTCTATCATAATTGATGATGGTAGATGATGTTGATGATGTAGATGTTGTTGGTTGCCACTAGTACATTTGTCATGTATTGGTTGGTGGACCCGGGATTTGTCTTGGGTCATCAGGTGGAGTAAGTATATCGAAGTTAGGTGACTGAGATTTCTCATTCTCTACTTGGTGGCAGACGATGTCAGGTTACATGACGTGGTGAGTGCAACGAGTGTTGTTTGCATTCCCGTAGGATGGATTTTGATGTCATTATATTCGATCATCCTTGGTTTTTCCTCAGTGGAATGACAAGGATCGATACGAGGTAATTGGGGAGAACCCACAGTCTCGACGTGTCTCGTCGTTGACTGATCTATTTAGATGTGGGATATAGGTTGAGGACTTTGGACGTCGTGACGATCGATGATCGTGACGTCTATGGTCGGTTGACGTAGTGATGGATCTGGATCGTGATCTTGATAATCCAGATAAGTGGAGAGTCTATCGCTCTTACCAGGATGTTTGAATTGAGGATGTTGGGACTGAACTTCTTTTCGAAGTGAATCCCGTATGGTATATTACTCAGGCGAGTAGTTTTCCGACGAGGGCGGATTTGGTCAGCCTTAGAGACGTGTTGATATTGGGATTGACTTCCCTATGAAGTCAATCGATGGTAATGGGGTAATCGGTTGAGCAGGTAACCGATAGGTTCATGATTTGGTGCGTCTCGGTAGACGTGAATGATATTTCGAGTTTTGGAATCAGATTTCTAGATGACGAATCAGGATTTGATTTTGGAATTTGAAAGTGGATTCCTGGATTTGGGTTTTGGAATCGGATTCTGGGTGACGATTCAGGATTTGATTCTAGAGCTTGACTGTGGATTTTCTTTTATGGATTTGGGTTCGGAATGGTCATTCCTAATGCTAGCTTACAGAATAATTATTTCGGATTCGAATTTGGACATGGGTATGGATATGAATTCTGAGTTTGGATTCGGGATTTCTTACGAAATTGCGGATTCGGATTCGGATTTGGATTTGGAAATTGGTAATGGGTCATGGTATTCTGATGGGATTGGACAGATGGACTCCATTATTGAAACGTGATTGGCTATGACCTAGACGGTTGTAGGCTGATTGAGGAGTAGATGCATGTACCTTGTACGTTGTTCGAGGTACGATACCGGGCAGACTTGTGGTGCATGGTGACAGTATATAGGATATACCAGTAGTAGGTTGGTAGTCGGGTTAGTTCCGATACCATTGTACTAGTTGAGGTCGTGAACTAGACATTGGATACTATGCAGTGGGTCATGGTATTCTGATGGGTCTAGTTACACACAGATTGAGTGAAATGCTTTGTGGTTAAGTGTTTACTCAGGTTGAGTGAGCTTGTGGTTAGTGTAACCACGAGTGTATAGTGTTAGTATCGACTGGCGACTGTCAAGTGGTGACAGTTTGTCGAAGGTGTCATCGTGGATCGATTAGTGAGATTTTGTGACTCCCTGTGGGAGCAGACGTCAAGATAGATTGAGATTGAGAAAGGAACCTTCTAGTTGTTTATGTCAGCGAAAGAGTAGTCGTTGTGACATAAGCGTTAGTGGTACGCTTGGGTGCGAGTAAGTATTGTTCTAGTTAGTTGGTGTACGAGTGTACACGTGTTTCGAGGTCGATTCTACTTTCCACAAGGTGGATGTGGAATCAGGATAGTTGGAGTTTCGAGAGCGAAACTAATTAAGGAGGAAAGAACGGTTGGATTTAGGTCGGTTGGAATTTCGAGGACGAAATTAAATAAGGAGGGAAGGTTGTAACGACCCGTCCCAAATTCCTAGATTAGATTAGTGACTGATTAGATTAGTGACTAATCACGATTAGTGAGGTTAATCGGTGATTAGTTAGGCGAAATCGGACGAACGATGCGAAATGACCGTTTTGCCCCTAATCGTGGCAAAACGTTGACTTTTCATTCTGGCTGTCAAATGGATTTTGACCGATGATCGTGACGTAGTTCGTGACGTTACGAGTTCATAGACAGGTGGCGCGTTCAATTCCGACGTTCGAGGAGGAAGTTATGCCGTTCGGAAGCTGAGGGGCATTTTGGTAATTATGGTTAAAAGGGGCAAATAGTTAACTTTTTGACCGGGATGTCCAATGGCCGAGGACCTAGGACTATTACGTAGATCGTGACGATACGAATCCATAGACAGGCGGCACGTCGAATTCGGACGTTCGACGGCGAAGTTACGGTTCACGAAAGTTCAAGGGTACTATTGCACGAATTACAAAACGACCTAATTTTTGGACTCTAGTGGGGCCCAGATATTTATGGAGGCCCAATGGATGAGTGACAAGTGTCACCCATCCATTGCACAACCCACACATATTCATGCATCGACCATTCCATTTTCTACATTCAAAACACAAAACCATTTCCCCGATCTCACATTTTCTCTCATCTCTGTGCAACCCAAAACCCATCACATCTTAACCCATGACCAGTCATGAGGACCAAAGAGACTGAGGGAGCTGAGGTGGCAGGCCTGGAGGCATGAACCGCCGCCCACGGCGGCGAGAGGAGGAGGAACCCGAGAGGGTTCTCGGTACGGATCCAAACTCCATTTAAATTCTATATATATATATATATATATTATGGGTCATTTTGGTTGCTTCCAATGAATTAAATGAGTTATTAGGATTAGGAAGTTTTTAATAAGCTTTGGGCGGCTATACAGCCATGGTACTGTTTCGGGAAGCTTGAACCGTATGGTTCAATAATTGAACCATGAGTTTTGTGTAGTTTTAGGTTGTTTTAATTAGTAAAAATGATAGGGAATGAAGAGATGAATTATAGGATTAATTAGGGTTGAAATCGGACCAAAATAGGGCAGGAAAACCCATGAACTGTTCACGCCCGTTCGGAACAGTGCCATGAACAGTGAACCGGTTCAGCTGGAGGTAAGAGATGATAAACAGTGTTTTTGACCTTCTAGGGGCGCGTGAAGGCGCGTGGTCCATAATTTGGGGAAGTGTTCAACATATGAAATCTTCTATTCGATGTAACGAAGATTTTGGGACTAGTCTCGTGTCAATCGGACATCGTTTCGATAGGTTTCGGGCTGTCGGAAGTTTTAGAATTGGTTTAAAAATAGTTAAAAGTTTGGGAAAATTACGGGGCTTTAATGGGAGGTTAATTAAGTAGTTAGTAACCTTCTATTAAAATTTGGATAGGTTTGGGAGTCCTGGTGACGGTGATCAGCTCGGGGAGCCTATGGCACTCAAATCGAGGCGGCAGCTCGGACGGTCTGTGATTGGACCTTGTTTTCTAAATTGGTGCATGCATAAATGTTTATTATATGTTTTAAATACTTTTTTGTGATGCCATGAGTGCATTTGGATGTGTGGTTACGTATAGACACGTATTTCGAGGTTTCGGCCCTATACGGTGCCTATACGGGTCCGTACGTCTTTATTGGTCTGAATGAAATGGTTTTGGATTTCCAAAAGGAAAATGAATGTGATTTGATGAGTTTGATTTGGATATTTGTAAATTATACGGTTTCACGTATTTCAAGGTGATTTACGTGCTTGCACGTTAATCGAGGTTTTCCGGTTTTATACTCATTTAACATTCTTATGGTTTTGGATTCGAAAAGGTAAACTCGGGTTCGAAACCCATTTGATTTACGGAATCGGGCCGGAGGCCCAATTTCTTTACGATTCGGACTTGAGGTCCAGTTTCTATGTGGATTCGGGCCTAGCGCCCAGTTATGTATTACAAATGGTTTTTACGGGTCATGACGGTTTATGGGAACCTGCATGAACCCTTGAAATGGATTTACAGGTCATGACGGTTTATGGGAACCGGCACGAACCCATGAAAGGTTTTATGGTTCATGACGGCTTATGGGCGTCGGGCATGAATCCTTGAAGGTTTAAAGAATGATTTCAAACGGTTTTTCATATGCCATCCTTTATATATGATTGTCTCCTCCGGGGAGGGTCGTTGGCCTGGGTGGACCCCAGAGTAGTCACGGAGCACTGACTGAGTGGAGTCGCCCCCCAGTTGGGTTCCTTACTCTCAGGATGGGCATAGTTCGTTACCTCCAGGGAGGGTCATTGATCTACGGACATTGACCTGGGTGGACCCTGGAGAGACTTGGGTTTGAGACCCCGGTTAGCACACGTGTAGCTGTATTTTACCGTGACAGGTTCTGGATATGAATATAATGGATAAACATGATTTCAATTGGTTTGGAAAATTGTGTTTATAATGATAAATGGATTTGGGCTGAGATCTCACGTATGTTTGCTATATTATGGTTTTCAGTAAATGGTTTTGGGCAGGAGCCCGAGTGACTTGTGTTTACAGAATTTGGGGCTGAGACCCTAATTATGGATTTTTTTAACATATATGATTGGATAAATGGTTTTACTATGCATGCATGCTTTTTAGTGAAGGGTATAAAGGTCTTTTATGAAATATGTTTTATAAACACTTTATTTTTTTCCACTCACAGTCTTTCTGTTTTTAATACCCTTCAGGTTGACATCGGATGTGGACTGTAGCAGAGACCGAGATATCACATACCTCCTCCGGATCCTGGCGTACTCTGATAGCCCGGGAGGGCAAAGGTCGAAACTATCCCTTGTCTGACACTCCGTGTCAGACGGGAGCAGGGTCATCCCGCGTTAATCCCGGGGGGATTGGGATGGGTCCTGTCAATGTGTGCAACTATGTGAGGTGAGAGTTGAGAGAGAATAGAATGTTTAAGTTGCTAAGCAACTAATTAGAGTTAGGGTTTTGTATTGAGGCCTTGGGCAGTTGGGTTTTCTAAAATAAAGTATATGGGTTTGGAGTTGGGCTGAAGATAAAAGGGTTTGGGTTTTTAACAAAAATGAGCTGGGTACTAAATGTATAATTAATAATAGGTTTATATATTCAGGCTTTGTGGACCCGGTTTATGAGCGGGCTTGGTCGGACTTATCAAACTCGAGCCTATTAGGTATATTGGGTTTCAACACCCTAAGCTCAAGTCCATCCCGCTAACTATCAGGCCAAGATAGGCCACAATCCATTGCAGGCCGGGTCGAACTTTTGGTTAACAAGCCTACCAGGTACCCATAAGCTCATGGACTTCTAGGTCAAATGATGAGGGCTACCCAAGACAGTGTGCTCGTTCTTTGATCAAACTTGTAGCCTGAAAAAGTAATAGTTACCAGCTACTTTCTCCTCATCTATCTCCATTGGCCTTGGTTTATAATTCAATCCCTTATTCTCTTTAGCATTACCATTAGCCTTCTTCTTCCAAGAAGATGGCTCAACTACTTCCACTTTAAACAACCTAGTTTGATCAACCAAGGTTATTTTGGTGTTAGATGTCTCGCCCTATTAATGGCTGAGCAAAAACAAGTATCAATGAAGGTAAAAATGCCTTATGGGGCTCTTCTTATAGCTCCTCATCTGAATCCTGCCCTTGAGCTTTTTCAAGGATTGACACTGTTGACGTTACATCTGATCAAGCAACGGGCCTGTCAAACTACTATACTGGACCACGAGGTAGGCCCATATGGAAGATCTCAAATATCACATAAGGCCCATTCCCTAAAGCCCATCACTATTATTATAACCTAAACCCTAAACAACTTCTATAAATAAGGACTCCACTTTACCATTAGGGTGACCTCTCTCTCTCTCTCTAGACTCACCCTCTCCCTTCTCTCTACAGATACTATTCTCTCTCAAAGGTTCAAAAGCCTCTTATACTTATATAAACAACATCATATTATTCATGAGAGTGAGGCAACACCGTGGACGTAGCCCAATTTGGGCGAATCATGTACTTTCTTGTGTCGTGGTGTGCGTGCCTATCTCTACAGTCTCGTTGGTACATTTTTTGCATCAACCTTTTGGCGCGTCTGTAGAAATCTATGCAAAAGGTTATGTCAGTTTTTTTCATTTTTTCTCACCTGCTGAAACACCATGGCCACACAATCACCAAGAAAATCTGTAAGACCCGTGTCTTGGAGAGAACGGTGAACGATCTCACATTCCTGGAGGGGGAATGGTCTGGGAGGGGAATGGTGGTGTGCTTTAAAGGTATAGGCACACACCTATCTAGAACAAGGCCTTTTGGGAGCTCAGTGGCTTTGGGTTCGGTTGGAACTCCAAAGTTAAGCGAGTTGAGGTTGGTGCAATTCCATGATGGGTGACCCCCTGGGAAGTTGCATCGTGAGCTCCCGAAAACAAAACCATGAGGGCAAGGAGGCCCAAAACAGACAATATCATACTAGAGTCTGATCCTGACCGAGGAAGGTCGGGTCCTGAAAAAGTTCACATTGGCTCTCTGCCAAAAATAACCCAAAAAAATCCCCCCACTCGGTCGGTCGAAAACCCGTCATAACATCTCTCATGCAATCTCTTTATTGTGACAACATAAAAAAAAACTCACCCTACTGTTAGCCTCTGCAAACTCTGCCACCACAAAAAATAAAACCTATTTTAGGCTTCTGTAGGCTCTACCCACCACAAAAAAAAAAATGCATACATAATCATGGCAACTGGCACCCTGCCATTTGACCCCACCGAAACATCATCTCCTTTTATTAAAACAGCATCTGACATGATTGTTTCTTGAGAGCACCTACACTATTACTCAACAGACCTTGTGGAATACGACTGTGCTCACCCACGACGACGACCCCATTGGCAGCTGCACACCGAGCCGATCACCATCACCAGACCTGGGTCTGCTGATCAACCAGGACACCCTTCAGGCAGCTCCTTCCCGACACGTTCAGCAGTCTACCAGGCGTCTTTCAATCACTCGGCGTCGACCTCGTCGTTAGTCATCGGAGGGAGGACGTAAGATCGACCCGTTCGGCAGTCCACCGAGGTCCCTTCGATCGCTCTGCCTAATGCGACTCTCTTAGCAAGTCCCAACCGCACCTTCTTCAGTCTCCCCGATCGCCGCTCTTGAGGACAGCTCCAACGACCATCCACAGAGGCCCCATCTGCCTACTCGGCAGAGATTCGGTCTGGCCGAGCTCGCAGAAAGCTGCATGAGTGGCTCAGACATGATTCATCCTCGATCTTCAAGCTGACTGTCACCAACCCCCGGTCTCTCTAACGATTTGTGACTTGGCGACGTTGGATAACCGGCTGTTCAATCGCATGGGCGAGGCTCCGACCCAACCGTACCTCCATAGGGAACCAACGACAATGACCATTTGTCGACGTGCAGAACATCGTAGCCTCGACATCGCACAGGTTCGAATCCTCGAGGGTGCCCCCAGCATGTAACGACCCGTCCCGAATATCAGGATTAAATATTAATTAATTATGAATTTAGGATGAATAATCGGGGATTAGTGGAGCGAAATCGGATGGACGGTGCGAAATGACTGTTTTGCCCCTAGTCTTGGACAAATGTTGACTTTTGACTCGGGGAGTGAACCGGACGAGGATCGATGATCGTGACGTAGATCGGGACGTCACTAGTTCGTAGGCAGGTGGCACGTCGAAAACGGACGTTTGACAGAAAAGTTATGGTCACGGGATCGAAATCGGGAACTTACGCCTCGGGATTTGAATTTAATATTAATTAATTGTGAATGCCAGATATTTCTGGTGGGGCCTTTGGATGAGTGACAACTGTCATTCATCCCATTGGCCACTCTCCTTAAATTGGGGATCTTGTCCCATTGGCCAATTATATATATATATATATATATATATATATATTTTATCCATTCTCTCATCTCAGCCATCCATCTCACTCTCAGTCACTCATCCTCACCGTTCATTTCTGTAACCAAACGATCATCTAATTATCATCATCGACCTTCATCATTTTCCCATTTATTCTTCAATAAAACCCGAAAACCTAAACCTCACCCATAAACCTTCTAATGCTCATCTAATGCAAGTAATGTGTGAAGGAAAGTTGGAGTGTGAGGGCTGGCAATGTTGATGGTGTCAGTGACGATGACCGTCGTGGACGGCGGTGGTGGCTGGGGAGCTAAACTCGTGAGGCAAGCATGAAAATAGGGGACCCTTGATTGCTTCCAACACTTGGAAAACGTGGCCTTTTGAGCCTAGGTTCTGAATGAAAATGAAAGGCAAGGTTGAAGTCTGGCGGTGGCCGTGGTGGTGCACGACGACGACGGTAAATGAAATCCCGTGAAATTCTATCTTGAGTTCAAAAATGGCAAATCGTGAATTGGTCATTGTTATTCGAATTGGTTGCTTAGGTGAGCATTTGAGAGATGCCAGGAGTCGATCAAGATTGGTTTCGAGGCCTGAGGTGGCTTGTAGAGGCCGAAGACGGCAGAGGAAAATGGAAGGTTGGATTGTCGATCGGGGAGGTAATTTTCAGTCCCTAAGTTCAGGTTTTGACGTCATTAATCGATTAGAATCAGTGGAACGAAGCTATAGGATTAAATGGAATTGAAAATAGGTGAAAAAATGGTGAAAACCCGGAACGCCGATTCGGTTGGACCGAACAGGTCTGAATCGGTCTAAACCGGCTTAACTGAGGAAGATGATGAATAGTACCCCCGCGCGTAGGCTTCACGCACAGCCGTTTGCGGCGGGGTGTGGGGGCACGTGGGGCACTTTTGAGACATGTGTTCAACATAACTTTTAATCTATTCGATGTAACGAACATTTTGGGACGTGTTTCGTGTCGATCGGACATCGTTTCGATATGTTTCAGGGTGTCCAAAGGTTTAGGATCGAGTTTAAAAATAGTTAAAAATTCGGGAAAATTACAGGGCTTTAATGGGAGGTTAATGAAGAGGTTAGTGACCCTCTAGTATGATTTGGACAGGTTTGGAAGTCCCGGTGATAGTGCTGTGGCCGGAGAGGGCTTATGGCACGCGTATCGAGGCGGTAGCGTAGGACGGTCAATGTGTGGACTTCGTTTTCTAAACTGTGATGCATGCATGACTATTTTATATGTTTTTCATACGTGATTTCTATGATGATGATTGTGGCACTGGTGGTTTACATGATTGCACGTATTTTGAGGTAATTTCGTAGCTACACGTATTTCGAGGTTTACGAGCTTATACTACTGCTATGTGATTTTGAGTTTAATAATGGTTCTATGGCATGGTTTTGGTTTTGGGAAGATGAACTCGGGCATGAGACCCATTTGAATTATGTGATCGGGCCAAGGGCCCAGTTGGTTTACGAAATCGGGCTAAAACCCTTTTGAGTTATGTGATCGGGCCGGGGGCTTCGTGGTTTATAAAATCGGGCATGAGGCCCAGTTGGGTTTTATAAATGTGATTTCGGATCTGGGACCCTATGTTTCATAAACGTGATTTCGGGTCGGGGACCCTAAATGGATTTGTGATGTTTTATGGGATTTTCGAGCAGGGCTGTAACGACCCCGAAATTCAAAAAAGGAAAATTTGGAAAATTTGAAAGAAATGACGATTTTGCCCCTGGTTATAAGGGCCGAATGTTGACTTTTTGTTCGGCACACTTTTTGGACTTTCCAAAGAGACTGTTGAGTAGGTCTCGGGACGCTGAATCCGTAGATAGGCGGCATGCATCAATCGGAGTTTGAATGTGAAAGTTACAGGTCTACAAAAGATAGGGGCATTTTGGTCCTTATGCAAGGAGGGGCAAAATGGTCTTTTGGTCAAGTGAATAACTGATTCAGCCGTGTGGGTGACTCGGCTAGGTAATCATGTGACACATGTCACCTAGAAATGAAGGATTAGTGGCTGGTAAAATGGGGATATATGCTTGAATGAATATTGCCACGGGTATGCACCTAAAACGAAACAGAGGGATGAATGAATCAAAACCTATCCCTACGATCTCAACCAGTTATTTGATTCGATTCAATGAGAGGAATTATAGAGGAAGAATAGAGAAGAAGAGAAGGAGAGAAGGATGAGAACCTGGAACCATGGAAGCAAACCCGAAGAACCAAACCAGTAGGAATTCAAATGCTGCCAAAAATCGAATTTGAATTTGTAGGCTGTGATGACTACAACTGAGGATCATGTGAGCTTTCTGGAACCCTTCTGATTAAGACCATATCAAAATCGAAGAGAATTGATCAAGAATTGATCAAGAACTTGACCCGCGATAGTTTGGAAATTCCATGATTGAGTTCAAGTGATTGGAGGTAAAGACTTTCGAAATTGAATTCAAAATCATCTTTAAATTGAGTCTACGATGCTGTCTTACTAATTAATTGAAGGATTCAATGATGAATTTATGAACTCTGACGATGAATATCCTTCGGAAGTTTGAATTAAGTTGAAATTGTATGAAGTAATTAGGATTGAAATTGACGTTACAGATCCATAATTAATGTGATTTCGATGCTATTAGATGGATCAATTGAAGAAAATGAGTATAAATTGACAGGGATTGAGTCGGGTTATATCGCGGGTTGTAGGACCCGTTTAACAGGCAACCGGGGTTGATAAGATGAACAGTGCCATGCACTGTAGCAAACACGTGGCACCCACGCGCAGCCACACACGACGACACGTGAGGGCGCGTGGTAGCTTATCTCGAGGTGAGTTCAACATGAAACTTGTTCCTTTTAATGTAACGAACATTTTGGCATTGGTTTCGAGTCGATCGGACATCGTTTTGAGAAGTTTCGAGGGTCCAAAGTGTTATGTTTTGTTTTAAATTCGTATTTAATTCCCGAAAAATTATGGAAAGTTAATATGATCTTAATTGAGTCATTAGTGACCCTTAAGGATGATTGTGGACAGGACTTTGGATTCCTGGAAAGTGTCAGAAAATACAGAAAGACGTGCAGCTCGGAAAGCAAGCGATATGGACGGTGTGTGAGTGGACTTTTGTTTTCTAACCAGAATGCATGCATATATGTTTTAAATGCTTTATTATATGATTTGAAATGATTGGGCACGATTAATTTTTCGATATGATGATTTCTGGATTTTGGGAAAATTATATTGTTTTATATTATTTTGGGCACGATTTTTGAGAAAACTGTGAAATTGCTGTTTTGGGCGAAGGCCTAGGATTTGAGATTGGTTTTGACTTGGATTATGAGTCAGGGATTGATTTGATGGATTTGTAATACCCTTTGGATATATTTTATGGATTTATGTGAAAATGGCAACTGAGGTTTCGGTTGCACAGATTTGCGTGAAAATGATATTTTGGGCTTGAGACCCAATGGAGGTGTGATTTCGATTGGATTGGTATTTACATGTGATTACATGATGATATTGATGGTTTTTGGATTTATGAAATAATCGGGACTCAGGTTTTATGGATTTTGAGGAAACTATGTTTTAGGCTGAGACCCTGTGTTGAAAATGGTTTTGATTTCAAATGCAACTGTTTTTCACAGGTTTTCATGGAGGTGATATGTTGTGGATATTTAGGGCTTTCAGGTGGGAATATGTTTCCCCCGGAGTGCACCCTTTGTTGTGGATATTAGGGCTTCCGGTTGGGAATGTGTTTCCCCGGAATGAACCCTGGAGATAACGCTCGCCTCCGGGATGTGATGTGTTCGCCCAGAGAGGTCACATAGAACAGTCTGTTGTCGTGCAGCCGTGGGAGGCTCGACTCAGATTAGATGTGCTGGATTATGTGGAGATTGGTCGGGGATGTGTTCACGATGATCTGGATTATCGGCTGGTGATGTGTTCACAGCGACATGCTCAGATTTTGAGCAGTCCTTGAGCCTATTGGTTTGCACGCATTGCAAGGATAACATGACTATGAGATTGGATATGGAAATGATTCCCGTGGTTTTATTGAGATTTGTGATTTATAAATATTTGTGCCCAGATATATTTTACTCATGTTTTATGATATGCATGCATGTTTGTGAAACTGGAGGGTAAGAATGTGTTTTGGTAAATGTATTTATAAAAGTTTGTTTTGTCCACTCACACCTTTTCTGTTTTATTGACCCTTTAGGTTGTGGCGCGATGATCGAGGTTATTCGAGAGGTGGAGGCATGAGTGTGCACATGTGCAGTTATCCCCTTTTTGGCAAGTGCTGAGGGTAATTTCAGAACTTCAGTTGACTTGTCAGACGGGAGCAGGACCGGGCACAGTTATCAAAGTCCTTCGGGGACGGGTCCTGTCAAGGGCCCATTGAGATGTTTTGAAATGACTTATTAAAATGTTTTCCAAATACCATCTTGATTCGAGGATATGTGATGGTCTTCTCCAGGTGTCTGGGACATTGGGGAAGTCACGGTGCATTGCCTATGAGGGGTCATTATACGGAGCTACCGGATCGTATAGTGACTCAAGAGCAGGATTGCTATGATTAGACATCTGGGACGTCAGATGTCAGGACCCACCCCGATTTCACCCCGAAACCCGAGGTAAATCCCGCTCCCGTCTGACTCCCCGACACAACACCTAAGGAACACTCACTCGAACCCAGTCAAACGCAGGAGTAATTATAAAATATCCCAAAATCCTTATCGTTTACAGAGCATAGCACTACATTACAAGGAAAATAAAAACCGATAAAATACACGTACACAGAAGCCTTTAAACTCTTCTAGGATCCCTCACGTCACTTCTATGCCTCAGACTCTGCCTCGACGTCAAGACCCCGCGCTAGCTCCACAACCTGGAGGGCATTTAAAACAGAAAATGTGAGTGGACCAAAAGTACAAAAGGTCAAAAACCATTTTATAAGAAAACCGAGTTAAACCCTCCGTTTTTGAAACCACATGCATAACCAACAGTTATAAAGACATTTATAAAATAATCATTATAAACATCATAAGAAACAGAAACACTATAGAATGTCTTAAGAAACCACGGCATGAGTATCAGAACCCGTATCAAAACCATAACCACCAAATCATCATTTTCTCGATCAAACCTGCTGGATCTATCCGAGTCTTTAAACTCCCGAGTCTTTAAACTCAATCCAAGCCTTAATCATATCCGAGTCTTAAACTCCCGAGTCTTTAAACTCAATAGGCCTACGGGGGAAAATCAATATATATCCGAGTCTTTAAACTCCCGAGTCTTTAAACTCAATCCGGGTCTTTAAACCCAATCCGGCCGGTCCCCCGTCACATATATCCGGGTCTTTAAACCCAATATCCAGATCCAGCAAATCCAATCCCAAAACCATTTGAAAACCATTTACCAATCCACATCCAAACCCGAATCCGAAATCACTGGTCCGAAGCCCTTCCGGCATCCAGAACCATCATTCCGAACCCAAATCCGGAATCCACTTTTCCACTTTAAAACCAACTTCCATTTCCGAAATCTGTTTCTAAACCCGAAAACCTTTATTATCGAACTCATGTTCCAAAATCCCTTTATAACCAATGAAAACCACTTATCAATTGAAATTCCAAAACCATTGCATCCATTTCAGAAACAAACCACTTTCTCGTAAAACGTGCTAAAAACCATTTTCCTCGAAAAACGTGTAATAACGCAAAACCAACCAAACATATTCGATAAACATAAAATCATGAGTAAAAACCATAAAACAATTATAGAAAACAGTTATGCATGTTCGAGTTTAGAGAAAGGGTCCACTCACAGTACTGAGCCCTACTCGCGTCCCGAATGTCCAGCCCGTTCCTCGGCTTCCTCGGGAAATCCCGATCCTGTCAAACACCGTCAAGTTACGTCACTAATACATCTACCAACACTCTTCTAAATTCCCTCAAAAATTCCCGAACCGAAGACTTAAAACCCCGGGACCCTACACATTCACCCTCGCGGAACTACACTCAAACGACTTCCGATTAACCCGAAACCAACTCCATTGAACTCACAACAACTCCTAGACCAAAAACTATGTTGACCGTTTCTCCCAGAACCGCCGCACGCGCCTCCACGCGCCGCCCAAAGTGGCTGCGCGTGGCCCCACGCGCCAGCTACAGTGCACCTTCAACCTCACGTCGACCCGGTTCAACACAGTAGGCTACAGCTGTACCGGCGTCAACGGTTCTCCGCCGTGCCTGCACGATTTCCTTCCCTCTCTTCACCTAAGGCTTCGTCCAACCTTACTCTAAGCATCCCCATCCTCCAATCACCTCAACACAGCCTCCTACCCGTCGTCTCAAGCTCGAAATCAAACCTCCCAAACTCTGTTTCACGATCCGACCACCCAGCTCACCGTCCTTCACGGTGGCTTCACCAAACGCTTCCCTGAACCTCACTGAACCTAAACCAACTCTCCTAGACCTTCGACACAACCCCAATCGTCACGACTTACCGTTCGAAGTTCACTGCCGAAACAGGGTAAAAGAAACCCCTCTTCGACTGAGCTCCGCCGCGTACGGCCCCGTCACGGCGACCACCCTATTCGACACCTAGGACCTCCCTGATCACGACCCTAACCTCCAATCCTCTCGACTCTCAACCCAGAGTCACGACTTTCCAAATGAAATTCCACGGGAAAACAGAGCAGGAAGACTTACCCTTCGATTTCAGCTCCGCCGTGCGCACTGCCGCCTACCACGGTGGTCGTTGGACTCCCTGCAACCTCCTCAACCTCTCCTAGTCTTGGTTTGAACCGCCTCACGGCGTCGCCACCACCAAACGTTCACAGCCTCCCTGTTTCCCCCAATTCTTCTCCTCACCTCCGCCGTGCCGCCGTGCACAATTGCACCGCCAAAACACGACCAGCAGCTCCTCCTTGCTTCACTGTCACTCTCACAACTCACCAGTCACTCACCCTTGCACCCAGGTCGGTCGATTTCCCCTCAAGCTCTCACTCTGTTTCTCTGTGTATCGAAGGACTGCACGGTTGCACCCCAATTATTTGGGACCGTGAACACACAGGATTCCACCAGAATCCTCCAGTCCTTCAACACGTGTCACCATCCCTTCCAACTACATCCCATCTGTTTAAATCCCAGCCATCCATTCTTTTATCTCTGCACAAATCCCAATGTGCCACAATGACCAAAATACCCTCCTGTTTTACTCATTTTACGGTTTTACCAAAACTTTCTAGACCCGTAACTCTCGCCTCGTAAGTCCGATGAACACGTGCCGCCTGTCATCGAACTCAGGACGACAAGAACTATCTAACCATCCTAGGTCAACCCACCAAAACTCAATTATTCAAAAAGTCAACTTTTCCCCCTATTTTTCCAAAATTACGGTTATGCCCTCAACCTTCCGAACATCACAACTTCCTCCTCGGATGTCGGAATCGGGCGTGCCACCTGCCTAAGGATTCGTAACGTCCTCAACTACGTCCTGGTCACTGGTCAACTCCCATTTGACCACCCGAAATAAAAGTCAACATTTCTGCCCGACCCAGGGGCAAAATCGTCATTCTAAGTTCCCGGACCCCTCGGGACCACCTAACCCCTGATTAACCTTACTAATCACACCTTAATCACTCTACTTATCCCAATTCTCGGAACGGGTTGTTACATCAGACATCTGGGATGTCAGAGATATTGACCCAGAGAGACCCCGGATAGCACCCGTTGCTTATTACCGTGAGATATGACGTCTGGGACGTCGAGCGTCTGGGACGCTAGGCATCTGGGATGTTGGGGATGGTTATATGGTAAATATGGATTATTGAATTCATGAATTGGTATTTCGGTATTTTTGGATTCGTGGTTATGGATTTGTGCAGTGGTCCACTTGGTTTTGGATTTACAGATTTTGGTATTCTATTGTTTTGGGCTGAGTTCCCACACTTGGTTTTGAGTTAGGGTTTTTGGGCTAAGGCCCTAATGGTTCATTTGAGTAAAATTTTTTATTACTTTAGTGAAGGGCATAATTATCTTTATGAAATGTGTTTTTAGAAACTTATTGATTTTCGTCCACTCACAGTTCTTAATAGTTTTAATGCCCTTCAGGTTGACCACAGATGCGGGTTGTAGTAGAGACCGAGACATCGCACTCCTCCAACGATCATGGCGCACTCTGGGAGCCCCGCATGGGCTGAGGTACGTATTATCCCTTGTCTGACACTTTGTGTCAGACGGGAGCATGACATATCCCACATTAATCCCGGGGGGATTGGGATGGGTCATGTCAAGTGGTATCAGAGCGAGGTTGTCGTTATTCAGTAGTTCTTGTGGTACACACAGGTCGAGGATGTGATGTCTCTACGTGGGCAGCCCATTATCTACCTGGTAGTAGGATGCTGGATTGATAGTTTTTGGGATTGAATAGTGGATAGTGTGTGATTGGCCCGATTAGTGTGATTCGACCCAAGTGGTGCTGCTGGGAGCAACTGGGTTCGTGGAACCCCATTCGAGTGGTGATTGCTGGTGTGGGGAATGCTAATACATCAAAGTTAGCGGATGACCTTGGTGGTGGAACCCCAGTTGCTTTGATGGTAGGATTGGATTTGACATCCATACGATGTCAGGACCGCAGGGTCAGTCGGATTGTGGATTATCCTGTAGTGGGCAATTGGGTTCAGAGGAACCTTAGAGTGTGATTGTGGAACCCTAAATTTTTATGGATGGACTGGAAAAGTGAACCCTAGTTGTGACTGAAGAATTGGAATTGTGAGTCCGTAGTTGTTGTGGATTGGACGACTTTCTGAAGTCGGGGTGTTCTGTCGAGTCGAAACCTAGATTGTGACCAATGTATTGGAATTTGTGTCGCAGGGGATGGCTGAGGTCGTGGGTGACTAGACGGATGACTCTAGTGAGTCTAGTCAGAACTATAGAGATTGGTTGGCCCGACATGAAGTGAAATGATGGGATTCGATATAAGAGTACAGTTATGAGATAATGTATGTAATCCTGAGTTGGATCGATTAATAGTTTGATGTGTGGATGCGAATCTTGGTAACGATGACTGTTCACCGACAGTCGTGTGGAGAAGACTGGCTATCGAGGGCGATTGATGTAGTTGTGGTAGTTGAGAATTTGGGGAACGTTCAGTGTCTTGTTGTGAGTTGTCAGAGTGACTGTACCCAAAGTTGTGGGGTACGAGGGAGGCAGAGTTCCTCTAACCTGAACGGAGGTACGAGGTTGTTGCTCGGTATGAGTAACGACTCAGGGTTGTCTGATTCGTACACTGTGTGCTAGTGGTTGTGATGACGATGAGCCATGAGTTGGGATTTGACTCCGTCGTGATGGGCATATGTCAGTATTTGAGGTTCGGTAGTGGTTGAGTTGGACTAGATGGGATCCAACAGGGATTGTGATGTGTGGGGATAAGTTCCAACAGTTATGAGATGGTATAGTGATGAATGGACAAATAGTATGATTTAGACATGAGGAGTTTAGGGATGACGCATGCGACATCATGGAAATTAGTGGATTCAGGGAGTTGTCGTCAACTCTGAAACTTGTGAGATTGTGAGATTGTGAATAACATAGAGACCCGAGAGTTGAGCCTGTAAAGGTTGAGATAAGAGGACGAGATAGTAACAAATTACATCCTTTTGGATGTGCATAAACGGTTATGAACGGACAGGAGGACTGGGTAATAGATTGGTTACGGACACCAGGTTGTCCGAGTAAGTTCAAGAATTGGGAAGTCCAATGGTTGGACTTGACATCTAGTTAGAAGTATAACTATTTCCAACATGGTTGGAACTTCAGATTCGAGGAGAGTTATGATTGAGGAGGCGAGATGAGTGTTTGTTTCAGCATTGGTGATGGGTATTCTGAAGTCATTGGGGTAACTTCTTATTTTTCTACCCATGGCAGATGATGTTTGTTGTCACCAGTACGTTTAGCGTGTATTGGTTGGTGGACCCGTGTTGTGTCTTGGGTCATCAGGAGGAGTTGGGTATTTCAAGGTTAGGTGAACATGATTTCTTCTTTTTCTGCTTGGTGGCAGACGATGTTGGAATATATGTTGTGGTGAGTGCAGTAAGTTGTGTTTGCACTCACGTAGGATGAATTTTGATGTCATCAACTTGGATCATTCTTTGATTTTCCCTAGGTGGGGTGACAAGGATCGAAATGAGGTAATTGGAGAGAACCCACTGTTTAGACATGTTTCGTTTTTGACTGAGTGATTAGATGTGAAAATAGTTGAGGAGTGATGTGACTGAGGAAGAATTCAAAGAGGGTGTAAGACCATACGATCAGATTTCAGGTGAATTGTTAGCTGAGTAAGCATGTGCGGATCCTAGGTGGATCAGGATGGTGATGTTGTGCACATTGGGCAATGTGACAATCTAGGATCGTGATGTTACCGGTCGGGTGATGTGGTGGTGAATCTGGATCATGATCTTGTTGATCAAGTTAGGTAGAGAGTTTATTGCCCTGTCGGGAATATTTGGATATGGGAATGTTGGGACTGAACTTCTTTTCGAGGATTAATCCCGCATGGTGTGTTAATCGAACCAGTGGGTGTTCGACGGGGTCGAATTTGGTCAGCCTTAGATGTGTGAGTGTTGGATTTGGCTTTGTTTCGAAGTTAATCAAATGTAGCATAATAATCGTTTCAATAGGTAACCGATAGGTTCGATGTTAGTACATCTCGGTAGTCATGGGTGGGTTGGATTCTCAATTGGCATGGATGGGTATGCCTTGGTAGGCGTGAGTCAAATTGGTACGTGTTGGATTACGTGTTTGGGAGTAGACGTTGTGATGTTGGTCGGGTGACCATAGGACTCAGAATGGATGATGAGTTGGCTCAGACCTGATTCATCCTCGATCGTCAAGCTGACCGTCATCGACCCCCTGTCTCTTTATCGATTTGTGACCTAGCGACGTTGGACAGCTGACTGCTTGATCACTTGAGCGAGGCCCCGATCCGACCGCACCTCCAAAAGGAACCAACGACAATGACCATCTGTTGACGTGCAGAACATCCTGGCCTCGACATCGCACAGGTTCGACTCCTCGAGGGTGCCCCCCGCATGTAACAACCCGTTCGGAATATCGGTATTAAATATTAATTAATTATGAATTTAGGATGACTAATCAGGGATTAGTTGAGCGAAACCGGACGGATGGTGCGAAATGACCGTTTTGCCCCTGGTCTTGGGCAAATGTTGACTTTTGACTCGGGGAGTCAACCGTACGAGGAACGATGATCGTGACATAGATCGGGACGTCAATAGTTCATAGGCAGACGGCACGTTGAAAACGGACGTTCGACAGAAAAGTTATGGTCACGGGATCGAAATCGGGAACTTACGCCCCGGAATTTGAATTTAATATTAATTAATTGTGAATGGCAGATATTTCTGGTGGGGCCCTTGGATGAGTGACAACTGTCACTCATCCCATTAGCCACTCTCCTTAAATTGGGGATCTTGTCCCATTGGCCAATTATATATATATATATATATTATCCATACTCTCATCTCAGCCATCCATCTCACTCTCAGACACTCATCCTCACCGTTCAATTCTGTAACCAATCGATCATCTGATTATCATCATCGACCTTCATCATTTTCCCATTTATCCTTCAATAAAACCCGAACACCCAAACCTCACCCATAAACCTTCTAATGCTCATCTAATGCAAGTAATGTGTGAAGGAAAGTTGGAGTGTGAGGGCTGACAATGTTGATGGTGTCAGTGACGATGATCGTCGTGAACGGCGGTGGTGGCTGGGGAGCTAAACCCGTGAGGCAAGCATGAAAACAAGGGACCCTTGCTTACTTCCAACACTTGGAAAACGTGGCCTTTTGAGCCTGGGTTCTGAATGAAAATGAAAGGCAAGGTTGAAGTCTGGTGGTGGCCGTGGTGGTGCACGACGACGACGGTAAACGAATTCCCGTGAAATTCTATCTTGAGTTCAAAAATGGAAAATCGCGAATTGGTCATTGTCATTCGAATTGGTTGCTTAGGTGAGCATTTAGGAGATGCCAGGAGTAGATCAAGATTGGTTTCGGGGCCTGAGGTGGCTTGTAGCGACCGGAGACGGCAGAGGAAAATGGAAGGTTGGATTGTCGATCAGGGAGGTAATTTAAAGTCCCTAAGTTCAGGTTTTGGCGTTATTAATCGATTAGAATCAGTGGAACGAAGCTATAGGATTAAATGGAATTGAAAATAGGTAAAAAAAAATGGAGAAAACCAAGAACGCCGGTTCGGTTGGACCGAACAGGTCTGAATCGGTCTAAACCAGCTTAATTGAGGAATAAGATGAACAGTACCCCCGCATGTGGGCTTCACACGCAGCCGTTTGCAGTGGGGTGTTGGGGGGGGGGGGGGGGGCACGTGGGGCACTTTTGGGACATGTGTTCAACATAACTTTTAATCTATTCGATGTAACGAACATTTTGAGACTGGTTTCGTGTCGATCAGACATCGTTTCGGGGTGTCCAAAGGTTTAGGATCGAGTTTAAAAATAGTTAAAAATTCGGGAAAATTACGGGGCTTTAATGGGAGGTTAGTGACCCTCTAGTATGATTTGGACAGGTTTGGAAGTCCCGGTGATAGTGGTGTGGCCGAGAGGGCTTATGGTACGCGTATCGAGGCGGCAGCGTAGGACGGTATGTGAGTAGACTTTGTTTTCTAAACTGTGATGCATGCATGACTATTTTATATGGTTTACATACATGATTTCTGTGATGATGATTGTGGCAATGGTGGTTTACATGATTGCACGTATTTCGAGGTAATTTCGTATCTACACGTATTTTGAGGTTTACGAGCTTATACTACCACTATGTGATTGTGAGTTTAATAATGGTTCTATGGCATGGTTTTGGTTTTGGGAAGATGAACTCGGGCATGAGACCCATTTGAATTATGTGATCGGGCTAGGAGCCCAGTTGGTTTACGAAATCGGGCTGAAACCCTTTTCAGTTATGTGATCGGGTCGTGGGCCCAGTGGTTTACAAAATTGAGCATGAGGCCCAGTTGGGTTTTATAAATGTGATTTCGGGTCTGGGACCCTATGTTTTATAAACGTGATTTCGGGTCGGCGACCCTAAATGGATTTGTGATGTTTTATGGGATTTTTGGGAAGGGCCCATTGAGATGTTTTTAAATTATTTGTAAAACTATTTTCCATATACCATCTTGATTCGAGGATATGTGATGGTCTCCTCTAGGTGTCTGGGACACTGGGGAAGTCACCGTGCATTGCCTGCGAGGGGTCATTATACGAAACTACCGGACCGTATAATGACTCAGGAGTAGGATTTCTATGATTAGACGTCTAGGACGTCAGACATCTGGGATGTCAGAGATATTGACCAGGAGAGACCCCGGGTAGCATGCGTTGCTTATTACCGTGAGATATGACGTCTGGGATGCTAGGCATCTGGGATGCCGGAGATGGTTATATGGTAAATATGAATTATTGAATTCATGAATTTGTATTTCGGTATTTGTGGATTCGTGGTTATGGATTTGTGCAGTGGCCCACTTGGTTTTGGATTTATGGATTTTGGTATTCTACTGTTTTGGGCTGAGTTCCCACACTTGGTTTTGAGTTACAGTTTTTGGGCTAAGGCCTTAATTGATCATTTGAGTAAATCTTTTGATTACTGATTTTGCGATGCACGCATACTTTTTAGTGAAGGGCATAATTATCTTTATGAAATGTGTTTTTAGAAACTTATTGATTTTCGTCCACTCACAGTTCTTAATGGTTTTAATACCCTTCAGCTTGATCACGGATGCAGGCTGTTATAAAGACCGAGACATCGCACTCCTCCACCGATCCTGGCGCACTCTAGGAGCCCCCGCATGGGCTGAGGTACTTATAATCCCTTGTCTGACACTTTGTGTCAGAAGGGAGCATGCCATATCCCACGTTAATCCAGTATTTGGGCTGAAATACTACTTGTTTGGGCTTACCAGTTTTACACCACAAACTCTTAGGCTCATCATTTTACCCCACACACACCAAAACATCCAACTAAATTAATGAGGCTAAAACCATAACTTGGGCTCCACTACTTAAGTATGGGCTGAACACCATTTTTTGCTTGTCCTTTCATTACTTAAATAGACTCACACTTTGGGCCCATATTTTACAACATGGGCTGGCCTCACACTATTATGAACATGCATGCAAGTCCACTCACTTAATTTGATTCCTTTTATTACACAAATTATCTTTAGGCCCTAATAGCAATTCTTATGCCACTATTTCCACCATTCCTTCTCATTATTTGTGCAACAAAAATATATTATTCAATCCTACGAATTTACGGATCATCAAAATTGATTCTTATTTTCAGGACTTATCAGATAACTCGATTGTCGACCGACATACTCACAACACCTGGTCAGTCAGCATGCTCTCTATGTCGACTTCTTCTTCGACCTACTCGACGCCCGACTAGTAGGTCTTATCAGCATCCATTTGCGCATGGGTCTACCACCCACATTCCTTTGCTCGCACCGAGTTATGCATTTTGATACACCTGAATACAACTAAGTAACACTTCAAATCAGAAACCCCTTCTGACCATCATTACCGTTGTACGCATAAATGTCACCTATACGTTCCCTCGTGCATATCGACATACATGTCACCCATACATGCTGACATCCATGTGATATATACATGTCACACATACATGCCCTCGTGAATACTGACATACATGCCATTCATACATGTCACCCATACGTGTCCTCGAGCATATCGACATACATGTCACACATACATGTCACCCATACATGCTGACATCCATGCCACATATACATGTTACACATACATGCCCTCGAGCATACTGACATACATGTCACTCATACAAGAAACATCCACATCGGCTCATCACATTACCGAGTTGCTCACTACACTATCGAACACCCACATCGGTTCAACACATACAGAGCTGCTCAACACACTTCCGAGCACCCATATCGGCTCAAAATATTACGGAGCACCCACATACGTTCAACACATACCGAGCTGCTCAACACATTACCGAGCACCCGCATCGGCTCAACACATTACCGAGCACTCACATACGCTCGACACATTACCGAGCTCCTCAACACACTACCGAACAACCACATCGGCTCAACACATACCGAGCTACTCGACACATTACTGAATACCCACATCAGCTCAACACATTACCGAGCTGCTCGACACACTACTGAGCACCCACTTCAACTTAACGCGTACCTAGCTGCACAACTACCGAGCCCACTTTCAAAGCTACACTTAGCTCACATGCCACACATATACATCAAAGAATCACAAACAAGCCGTCAGATTAATACACAGAGTCATACTCACCGGAGGACTACCAGGGCACAATCACTACAATGTCAATCCACTCCGACATACAACGCACTACATGGTGTCTTCTCTTCCGCTTCCTACCTCGATCGAGGACTTGAGGAACTGCTGATACACCGAGCAGAGCAGTGCAAAAGTAAGGAGTTGCTCGGTCAGTGCACTTTACTTAAAAGTCCTCAACCGAGGTAGTCTGCCTTAGTCAAGAACTGGAGGACTTGTTGACATTACATCTGACCAAGTAACGGACCTATCAAAATACTACACTAGACCACGGGGTAGGCCCATCTGGAAGACCTTAAAGATCACATAAGGCCTATGCCCTAAAGCCCATCACTGTTATTATAACCTAAACCCTAGATAACTTCTATAAATAGAGACTTCATTTTCCCATTAAGGGGACCTCTCTTTCTCTAGACTCACCCTCTCCCTTTTCTCTACGGATACTATTATCTCTCGAAGGCTCATAAGCCTCTTAAACTTATACAAACAACATCATATTATTAATGAAAGTGAGGCAACGCCGTGGACGTAGCTCGATTTGGGTGAACCGCGTACTTTCTTGTGTCTTGGTGTGTGTGTGTGTGTGTGTGTGTGTGTGTGTGTGTGTGTGTGTGTGTCTTTACAGTCTCATTGGTACATTTTTTGCATCAACAGACACTCTCATCTTCAGATCAACCTCTGCTTCCACTAGGGTTTGGCCAAAATCAATGAGAAGCAACAGTCGAATAAGAATCGTTTAATCGTGACTCAGTGTTGACCGAGTTGGCCGTTGATTCACCGTCGAAGTTATTATATGACCAATCATCAGACTCTTGAAAAACACTTTGAGAATTTTACATCTTCAATTATAAAAGGACGATCTAAAAAATGGAAACATGCTTGACACAAAAACTAGTCTGAAGAATGATAAAAAAAACCACACAACTAATGTTCTTCACCCGTTCTTGTTAACACATATGTTCAATCGAAAAAAGGCTAGAAAAATTGATACAAACCTCGTTTTTTGAAGAACTAGGTCGTGAGCTTCACCAAAGAACGAATGTCAAAAATTGGCTTCATTAACGAAGAATTCGCCCTAAAATTGCCCTTGAATATTCTCAAATTTCACTATGAAAAAGTGGAAAGTGAAAAAAGTGGGAACTGTTTATAGGCTCCTAAAACGCATCTGTTACAAACCCATTTGGCTAGTTGAAGGGTTGCTCATTTACACCCAAGTCGTGCCTGCTCGACGCGTGAAAAGGTACTCAATGTCCCAGACCACTTTATGGTAAGTGGTTCTTAGTCGACCATGGACATTCCAAGCTGATTGGCCATATGATTGTGCGAGGTTCTACTCAGGTGGGACGAGCTAGGTGACATAAATTCACCTTGTAATTGGCTCTTGGTCGGCCATGGACATTTCTAGCCAATACACCATATGATCATACGAGGTTCTACTTAGGTGGGGACGAGCAAGGTGACATACATTCACCTTACAAGTGCCTCTTCGTCAGCCATAAATATTCCTAGCCAATCAACCACATGATCGTGCAAGGTTCCGCTCAAGGTGACACAAATGTCCACTTACACCCGATCCTCGCTACGTTAATGAACTGCGCTATAATTGCCCCGAAGCTAAACCACAGTCTCCGGGCCTATCCAAAACACATCCAAAGGTCACTAATGGACTCTACAAGTTCAAACACAAAACCCTCAAAAATTCCGATACCAAGAACGTGTCCTAAACACGCTTCCTGAGGCTTTAAATCCCTAAATGACCTATCAAACGATCTTTGATCGACCTGAAACCACCAACATTGGATTAAGATTGTTGAAACCTTTTAGACATGACTAGTTTGACCTAGAAAAATATGCCAACATGCTCCACGCGCAGGTCAAAGTTCCTCGTCAACGTTGGTCAAAAGTCAATGCTGACGTCATCGGTTAATGGCCAACGACCAACGCTGACGACATCAAAGTCAATGCTGAGCACGATGCCATGCTGACGTCAGCCTGACAGGTCTAACAGCTATAAGATCTGACATGTGCCACATGTCACACACTGACTAGTCCATGTGTCTAACACGTCAGTGCTAATTGGACCTGACAACTGCCATGTGGCAACACCTTATTGGCCACGTGGCCTAAAAACCCTGATAGATGATCATGTCACTCGCTGACATCATCATCGTCTACCTCCCGCTGGATCGACCTAGTTTACTATAATGGGTCAACCAAACCAGCGACCCGACTTGGTTCTAGCTCGTGCATTTCTACACCATTTTCTAGCATTTTTGTTCCTATCGACTCTAAATCAACCCAGAAACAAGGCTATGGATTAAAAAACACGAAAAAACGGTCTAGAATTTACCTCCTATGATTGAACAGTAACGGTCGATTTTCAAACTAGTTTTCCCGTCGACTCTAGACCCTAGGAACATGTTTGAAACATTAGAATCCCCAAACAAACCCTAGAAATCGAGTTTACATTTTTGGGTCCAAAATGGGTTTTCAAGTTTACCTTGGACATGACTGCTCCCCCGTGCTCAGCCTCACTCCGTCGTCTCGTAGTCGTCTCTTCCCTCTCACTCTCTCAAATGAACCAGAAGATAATGGTATAATGTGGTGGTGTGGGTTGGTGAGTGCTGGGGGGGGGGGGGGGGGGGGGGGGGTTCGGATTCACAAAGAGAAATGAAGAAGATGGGAGGAAAATGGGTTCAAAATGTCCAATTACTTGGGCTTTGGGCCAATCAAATGAGTGATACTTAACACTCATCAATTGGTCCACCCAGATTTTCTAACCAATCCAAGACTGCCACTTGTGCAAATCCCCGAAAAGCATGAATAGTTCTGATTTGTTTCCGTAACCCGTAACTTTCCCGTCGAACGCACGATTTTGACGTGCCATCTATCTACCAACTCGTGACGTCCCGATCTACGTAACGGATCTTGGCCAAAGTCCAAAAAGTGTCCCGGATCAAAAGTCAAAGTTTTCCCCTTTTTATAGGGGAAAAATAGTCAATTCACAATGAAATTCTGAAATTACAAATTAATGAAAATTTCGGTTGTTACACATATCCAATCCTTAACCAATAAAGGGAGAATAATGTCGAGAGATCTTACTTTGAAAGGCTGACCACGAGGGACCCATGGGTTCAAATTGATTCGAATTTGGGATCCATCCAATACATGCCAACGAAGGCCCAACTTCAGAATGTGTAGCCCTTGCGGATACCTTTCCAACCCTATGAGGACCCAGCCACTTCATTTACCTCGAAAAAGAGGTCCCACTATGGTACTTTGCACACAACATCGTGGAAAGCAAGGAAGAAGGTTGATCTAGTAGCCACCTCCAAATCTTTGCTAGCATAGCAAGGTTAAACATCCTAATATCCTGGAATCCCCAGCCCCCAATGACACGACACATCCCAATCCCCCCGGGATTAACGCGGGATATGCCATGCTCCCTTCTGACACCACGTGCCAGACCAGGGATACACCCAAATCCTCTCGGGGTAACCATAGTGCGCCAGGATATGTGGCAGCATGTGATGTCTCTATCTCTACTATCACCCGTATCCACCATCATCTTGAAGGGTATTAAAAACAGAAAAAGCTATGAGTGGACGAAAATAAATAGTTTACAAAATCTTTTCTGAAAAGACATGTATACCGTTCACTGAAAACATGCATACATAGAAAACCAGTTATAACAACCATTTTAGTAAATTCAATCATAAGGCTTCCAAAGCTGTAAGAAGTGAAAAATGCTTCTCAAATCAAACCACAATGAAAAACATTTCTCAATCATCTCAATTTTCACAGTAAGGTTTTAGCCCAAAAACTAAACCATGTGGGTCCTTTCCCAAAACCAATAAAATATAATATACCAATCCTTGGCATCCCAGATGTCTAATCAATATTGTCACAGTTCCAAAGCTACGCATACTACTCAGGGTCTCAAGTCTGAGGGTCCCCCTGGGTCCACTAGTGTCCGGGGCGGTACCATAATGGTATGGCTTCCCCGGATCACTACCCGGGGTATATCGATCCATAACAATCCTGATCCTGAGCCTTTCCGTAGAGCGGACCCTCTCAGGTAATACTCTGTGACTACTTCAAGATACTACGGGACGTCTGGAGGAGACAACCACTCGTAAGGATGGTACGATGAAAAACTGAAATCGGCCAGTGGAAAACCATCGTAAAACCATTTATAAATAGTTTAATAGGGTCTCAGCCAGAGGTATAACTTCCATAAACCATTTCCACAGAATCAGGATTGCGGAAATCCGATCCAATCCAAATATCAAAGGGAGTCAGCCCAAAATCATCTCAATATGGTCTCAAACCCGAAATCTCATTTCATAAACAACAACTAGGACTCAAGCCTGATATAGTAAACCAATTGGGCCTCAAGCCCAATATTATAAACCAATTGGGCCTCAAGCCCGATATCATATTTCCAAATCCAAATAATTCTATTGTTCAAACCATTTGAAAACACAAGTACGTATAAAATCTTAAGCCAGGTATATCATAAAGCATAAGTCATCGAAATACGTGTAATACCATACTTATACGAAAATTGCCAGAACACCACAATCATATGCACTTAAGGCATCTCAAATCACATATATAAAACATTATGCATGCATCATATTTAGAAATTAAATGTCCACTCACAGACCGTCCTTGCTGCGCGCCTGTAAACTGCGCCGTAAGCCATTCCGGCTATACTGAATTCTCCGGGTCGTCCGAACCTGTCCAAAACATACTTAAAGGTCACTACTAACCTAGACAAGTTCTAAGCAAAACCTCCCAAAACTCCTGGAAAAGTCAACGTGTCCCGAACACGCATCCCTAGGCTAAAAACCTCAATTTGACTAATCAAACGATCTCCAATCGACCTGAAACCATGACCATTGGATTCAGATCGTCGAAACCTTTAAAACAAGACTAGTCTCACCTCGAAACTCATGCCCACGCGCCCCCTATCGCGGGTCAAAGTTCTTGGTCAACGTTGGTCAAAGTCAACGCTGACATCATACTAACGTCAGCCTATTAGGTCTCACATGTAACGACCCTCCCTGAATTCCGAGATTAGATTAGTGGTTAATCACGATTAGTGAGACTAATCCGTGATTAGTTAGGTAAAATTGGACGAACGATGCAAAATGATCGTTTTGCCCTTGGTCGTGGTAAAACGTTGACTTTTCATTCAAGCGGTCAAATGGACTTTGACCGATGACCGTGACGTAGTTTAGGACGTTACGAGTTCATAGACAGGTGGCACGTTCAATTCCGACGTCCGAGGAGGAAGTTATGACGTTCGGAAGTTTAGGCACAATTTGGTAATTTTAGATAAAATGAGAAAATAGTTGACTTTTGACCTGGGATGTCCAATGGTCAAGGGCCGAGGACTATTACGTAGATAAGGACGATACGAATCCATAGACAAGCTGCACGTCGAATTCGGACGTTCGACGGCGAAGTTACGGTTCACAGAAGTTCAAGGGTACTATTGCACGAATTACGAGACGGTTGCACTTTTGGACTCTAGTGGGCCCAGATATTTAATTCCTGCCCTATGGATGAGTGACAAGTGTCACCCATCCACATGCCACCTATATTGTATTCATGCATCTCCCTTTTCCCGTGCATCTTCATTTCCTTCATTCAAACACACAAACCCATTAACTGATCTCACCCCACCCCCTTAAACCAATCCAACCCTTCCCATTCGGCCGTGACTGAGGACAGAGTGAAGCGAGGATGGTGAGGAGGTTGTTGGGAGGCCAGAACCACCATCCACGGCGGCGAGAGGAGGAGAAACCCAAGAGGTTCATGGTAAGGCCATTTTTCCCCTTTAAATCGATTTGTGTATTATGGTTGGTTTTTAATGGTTTTAATGAATTAAATGGGTCATTAGGATTGTGTTAGGACGATTTTAGGAAGCTAGGGACGGCTGTGAAGCCATGGCTGCATTTTGGAAAACTTGAACCGTTTGATTCAAAATCAAACCTTAGGTTTTAGACGTTTTCGGTTGCGTTTAAGGATTGAAATGGATAGAAAACATCAAAATAGGAGGAAAGGATTCGAAAAGGAAGAAGTAGGATGAAAAATGGGGTGTCTAGGGTCGTGAACCGGTCCCGCCGGTCCAGTTGGACCGGCCAAACCAGGTGAACCGGCCACCTGAACCGGCTGTGTGTAGAAGATGATGAATAGTGTTCTAAGTATTCTTGGGACGTGTGAGGGCGCGTGAATCATACTTTGGGGAAGTGTTCAACATATGAAATCTTCTATTTGATGTAACGAAGATTTTGGGACTGGTCTCGAATCAATCGGACATCGTCTCGATATGTTTCGGTCTGTCTGAAGGTTTAGGATCAGATTAAAAATAGTTAAAAGTTCGAAAAAATTACGAGGCTTTGGTAGGAGGTTAATTAAGTAGTTAGTAACCTTCTATTAAAATTTGGACAGGTTTGGGAGTCCCGGTGATAGCGATTGGCTCGAGAGAGCCTATGGCACGCAAATCGAGGTGGCAGCTCGGATGGTCTGTGAGTGGACCTTGTTTTCTAAATTGGTGCATGCATAAATGTTTATTATATGTTTTAAATACTTGTTTGTGATGCCATGAGTGCATTTGTATGTGTGGTTACGTATAGGCACGTATTTCGAGGTTTCGGCCCTATATAGTGCCTATACGGGGATGTATGTCTTTATTGGTCTAAATGAAATGGTTTTGGATTTCCAAAAGGATAATGAATGTGATTTGATAATGTTGATTTGGATGTTTGTGAATTATTTGGTATCACGCTTTACGACGTGATTTACGTGCTTGCACGTAAATCGAAGTTTTCTGATTTTACACTGATTTTCCGTACTTATGGTTTTAGTTATGATTTCATGAAATGATTTTGGATTTGAAAAGGTAACTCTCGGACTTGCAGCCAATTTGATTTATGGAATCGGGCTGGAGGCCCAGTTGGTTTACGATTCGGACTAGAGGTCCAGTTTGTATGTGGATTCGGGCCTAGGGCCCAACTATGTGTTACAAATGGTTTTTATGGTTCATGACGGTTTATGGGAGCCGACATGAACCCTTGAAATGCATTTACGGGTCATGACGGTTTATGGGAACCGGCATGAACCCATGAAAGGTTTTATGGTTCATGACGGCTTATGAAGGGCCGGGCATGAATCCCGGAAAGATTTAAATAATGATTTCAAAAGGTTTTTCATATTCCATCCTTTATATATTATTGTCTCCTCCGGGGAGGGTCGTTGGCCTGGGTGTACCCCGGAGTAGTCACGGAGCACTGACTGAGTGGAGTCGCCCCCTAGTTGGGTTCCTTACTTTCAGGATAGGCATGATTCGTTACGTCCAGGGAGGGTCATTGATCTACGAACATTGACCTGGGTGGACCCTGGAGTGACATGGGTTTGAGACCCCGGTTAGCACGCGCGTAGCTCTATATTTACTGTGACAGGTTCTTGGATATGAAATATAATGGATAAACATGATTTCAAGTGGATTGGGAAATTGTGTTTTATGATGATAAATGGATTTGGGCTGAGATCCCACATATGTTTATGATGTTATGGTTTTCTGTAAATGGTTTTGGGCAGGAGCCCGTATGGCTTGTATTTACAGAATTTGGGGCTGAGACCCTAATTATGGATGTTTTAACATATATGATTGGATAAATGGTTTTACTATGCATGCATGCTTTTTAGTGAAGGGTATAAAGGTCTTTTATAAATGTATTTTACGAAACTTATTACTTTTTGTCCACTCACAGTCTTTCTGTTTTTAATACCCTTCAGATTGGATACAATGTGGACTGTAGCAGAGACCGAGATATCACATGCCTCCTCCGGATCCTGGCGTACTCTGATAGCCCGGGAGGGCAAAGGTCGGAAATATCCCTTGTCTGACACTTCGTGTCAGACGGGAGCAGGGTCATCCCGCACTAATCCCGGGGGGATTGGGATGGGTCCTGTCATGACACGTGTCAAGTCTGACAATGCCACGTGTCAGCCCCTGATCGGTACATTTGTCTAACACTTACCAATGCTGACTTGACCTAACAACTGCCACGTGGTAGCCCCTAATTGGCCACGTGACCTGACACCTCTAACAGGATGATGACATCACCGCGCCCCCACACATGGCCAGAAGTCCATGCACGTGAAACCCACGCATCGGGCACAGTGTCATCCCCTACCTCGGTTAAATCGTGTTCACCTAGTTCGAACCAGACTGGACCGGTCCGTCATCATTCCTCCCTCATTTCTCAACCATTTCCTTCCCTTTTAATTCCTAAACCTTTATCCCCTCAATTTGCAATCGATTAGGCTAATAAAAACACAGAAAAAGAGCCAAGCACTCACCTCCCCGATCGAAGCTTGAACCGACCACTTGTTCTCGATTTTTCGGTCACCCCAATCCACAAAACCAGTCTCATTCGACTCCCCTAGGTCCTAGGAACACGACCCAAACATTAAAACCGACCAAGGCCCCTTAAAACCCAAAGTCCAAAATTTTGAATCCTTACCTCACGGTTTTGAGCTTCCTCCACCGTGGGCAGTCGTCTCCTCGAATCCATATGTGTGTTCGGTTTTTGAAAGAAAAGAAGAAGAAATGGAAATGGTGGTCGCAGGAGAGAAGAGAGATTAAGTTAGATGATGATGATGATGATTAGAAAAGAAAGAGAGAGAGATGAACGGTGAGGATTGAGGAAGGATAAGGATGGATGGCTGGGAATAAAAGATGAGATTAGTGGGAATAATAAAATAATATAAATAATATTATTTTAATCCAAATCTCACCAATCAATGTGAGATCCACAATTTGGGGTTAATGACCAATGGGATGAGTGACACTTGTCACTCATCCATGGGTCCCACTAAAATATTTGCCCAAAAGATATCGCCACATCATCCTCGTCTCGAAGTGCGTGCATTGTGAAATCGAACTTCCGTGGCCCATAACTTTCCCGTTCGAAGTCTGATTTCAGCATGCCACCTGTCTATGAATTCGTATCAAACCGATCTACG
Organism: Prinsepia uniflora; assembly: GCA_032719365.1. Lineage (NCBI taxonomy): Eukaryota > Viridiplantae > Streptophyta > Magnoliopsida > Rosales > Rosaceae > Prinsepia > Prinsepia uniflora. Next base: position 68,500,891 of record CM064867.1, on the reverse strand, counting down.
TAACGGTCCTCGGCTCTCGGCCATCGGACCTCCCGGGTCAAAAGTCAACATTTTGCCCACAACTAGGGGCAAAATGGTCATTTTGCATCGTTCGTTCGATTTCGCCTAACTAATCACCAATTAACCTCACTAATCCTTGATTAGTCACTAATCTAATGCCGACATTCGGGATGGGTCGTTACACTAGAACATCTCTATGAACCCATAAATTGCAAAAAGGGTCTCGATTTTACCTCCTCACGATGAACAGTGACGACCAAACTTCCATCTTGTTTCCCCGTCGCTTCCAGCCTCCTCAGACTTGGTTTTTTGGTCCCTGTGAAATCGCACAGACTCAAGGAACATGTTGGGTGAACAAAACCGTCCAACAAACCTTAAAATACAGACTTCGAATTTTGAATTCCAAACCTTACCGTTTTGGATTTTTCGACCACCGTCCACGGATGCCTTGGCCGTTGCGACCACCATGATCGTCTCAACTTCCTCTCTCACTCTCCCGTTCACCCGAACAACATAGGATGAGGGTTTGTGAAAGTTGGGGTGGATCGTGGTGTTTGTGTGTGTGTTTCATGTAATGACCCATCCCGAGTATCGGGATTAAATATTAATTAATTATGGTTTAGAATGACTAATCTGGGATTAGTTGAGTAAAATCGGACGAAATGTGCAAAATAACCGTTTTGCCACTAGAATGGGTAAAATGTTGACTTTTTGATCGGGCGGTGAAATGGAGTTTGACCGATGACCATGACGTAGTTCAGGATGTCACGAGTTCATAGACAGGTGGCACGTTCGATTCCGACGTTCGAGGAAGAAGTTATGACGTTCAGAAGTCTAGGAGTATTTTGGTAATTTGGCTGAAAAGGGGCCAAATGTTGACTTTTGACCTGGGAGGTCCAATGGACGAGGGCCAAGGACCGTTACGTAGATCAAGTCGATACGAATTCGTAGACAGGCGGCACGCCGAAATCGGACATCGAACCGGAAAGTTATGCTCACGGGATTGAGATCGGTTAAACGAACGAACCGAAGTTTTGATTAAAATATTATTAAAATTAGTGAACATTGATCGATTAATCTGGACCCTTGGATGAGTGACAAGTGTCACTCATCCCCACACTCCCTAAAATCTGGATCATGCCTCCACTAAATAATTAAATATGATTTTATTCCTCCTTTTAATCTAAGCCATCCATCTAATTCCCCAGATTGCATCTACACCGTCCATCTCATCTCTTCCCTTCTATTTCTGATCAGTCCTCACTCCCTCACTTTCATATATTTTCCCCACCCGTGAACACACACACACACACACACACACACACACACACACACACACACACACACACACACACACACACGACTCACCATTGTGAAACAAACATACATCACCACCATATCTGTATCCATAAGGCCGTGTGGAGGACTGTGTGGGACTGAGAGTTCGTGGACGACACGACGGTGAGCAGGGCACGGCAAGGACGACGGTGGCGAAACAAAAACAGAGGAGCTAAATTTCAAAATTTGGAAAGTCGATGTAGGCTGGTTTTTGATCATTTTGGAAGGGTGAAGGAAGCTCCTGAGGTCAAAACGGGCGTGGTGGTGGCCACGGTGGTGACCCACGGTGGTGACCCACGACGGCGAGGTGAGTGAGAAACCTGAGATTGGTTGTTATTATTCAGAAATGGAAAGTTGATTTTTGGTGTTTGTTATTCGATTTTAAGGATTTGGAAATGTTTTAGACGTTGAAAGGAAGTGGTTGGGCTTGGAATCACAGCTGGAGGTGCCCGAAATCGCAGGGAATGTACAAAGGGAAGCGTGGACTTGATCGATCGTTAAGGAGGTATATAACTGACCCAAATTTCTTGTTTTTCTTATGTGAATCGATTAGGATTAGTAGGATGAATCTATAGGACCAAAAAGGAATGAAAATGAACTAAAAATGGAAGAAAACGAGAAGCGCCGGTCCGGTCTGGACCGATTCAGACCCGGTTTGACAGAGGTGATAGGAAGTTAAATAAGCATTATTTTATATTATTTTATACCCTTTATACTTCAATTTTAATATTAAAATATTAAATAAATTGATAAAATAATTTATTTTGTGATTTTTCTATTTAGATAAATAAAGTTTGTAATTTGGAGCATTTTGGCGAAAGAATCGTCTCGATCGGAATTATAACAAAAACATTATGGACGAAATTCGGTGGAATTATTAATTTAGTTATAAATAAATAAATTAATTTTCTTTGCAGCCCAAACAAATCCTGCAGCCCAAACCCATTTTTAAAATGCAGCCCAGGAGCCCGTCAGCCTGCCAGCCCAGCCCAAAACCGTCGGCCCAGTCCAAGAATCAGCCGCCCAGCCCAATGGAAGGCGCCTGCCGAAGCCTCTGCCTCACGATCGGCGCGCGCTTGCCGACTCATGCTCCACCACTTCAGCGCGCGCGTATCGAACGCCAAGCCCCCTCTTCAGCGCGGGCCTGTCGAATTCCAGAACTCATCTTCAGCGCGTCCCTGCTGAACACCAAGCCTCATCTTCAGCGCGCCACTGCTGAATTTTCTTCTTTCCTTTCCAGCAAAGGCTGCCTGCCATTTCAGTCACTTTCCAGCCCAATTTTGCAACTTTACAACTAAAAGCACCTCTAAACATCATCCCAAATCTTCATTATTCATCATTCCACTATTCCACATTTTTTATTGTATTTATTTATTTATTTTTGGTAGCTTTTTCTCCCTATAAATAGGGTTTCATTTCACTTGTTGAAATACAACTTCTTTGAGGCACACATTTGAGCCTTTCTTTGAGAGAAACTTTGGAAAAATATTTCCAATATAAGATTTAGAGTTTGAGTCCATATTTCCCGAGTTTATTTCCTCCATCTTCATAAGGTTCCGTCCGCTGTCGGAGAACCGTGTGAATAACAAACCATTGTTTTCATCCATCTTGAAAGTGTAACAATTACTCTTCATTTACTTAAACTCTTATTTTTGTTATTGGTTTTGATTATAGTTCAATATATGTGAGGTATTTTCTTGCTAATATTTGTAAGTGTTAAATGCAATCTCCATGTGTCTTACTTTATGAATTTTAGTTATTTTATACATTTTAGTGCTTCATACTTCAATTCAATGTTAAGTGTTTTATCCGCTGTCGGTGCACTTAGAGTAGAATTGAAGAGACTTAATGTTGATCGCTGTCGGCGCATTCAGTCAAAAACAAAAGGTAAATCATGTTGTAAGTGTCGGCCGCTGTCGGTGCATTTATAATATTGAAAAATGTATGACGGTAATTGAGACGATTAAGGTAAAATTTCGTGATTGTTTTAATATTTGCACTTATTAGAGTATTGGTAAGATGTGTGCTTTAAGAAGGTCACTTGTACATAAATTAGAGTAGAAAAAAGATTAGTTTATTTATGCTTTTACTTATTTGCATGATTACAAACCTTTTCAAAACCCCCATTTTTATTCTTTATTTTTTTATTTTTTTATTTTTTTATTCTTTTATTCTTTTAATTCTTTTATTCTTTGATTCCTTTACTCTTTAATTTATTGATTCTTTGATTACTTAATTCTTAATTCTTTAATTCATTAATTTATTAATTCTTTATTCTCTTATTCTTTTATTCTTTTATTCATTTAATTCTTTATTCTTTTATTATTTTATTCTTTAATTCATTAATTTATTCATTATTCTTGTATCCATTATTCTTTCCCACTAACACATTATTAATGTTCCCTAATTTCCCCAGTTAAGAACGATCCCTATTTACCAATACTACAACTAAACAAAAAGGGTTTAAATTGCATAACACTCAAATTACGTATTTAATTTAATGCGTAATTTGCGCGTTGTCAAGAGGTAGGAGATAAACAGTACCCGCGCGTGGGTTTCACGTGCAGGGGTTCAAGCGGCGCGTGGGGGCGCGTGAGGGGTATTTTGGGGAAACTTCCAACATGACTTTTAATCTATTCGATGTAACGAACATTTTGGAACTGGTTTCGTGTCGATCGGACACCGTTTCGATATTATTCGGGACGTCCGAAGATTTTGAATCGAGTTTAAAAATAGTGAAAAATTTGGAAAAATTACAGGACTTTAATAGGAGGTTAATGAAGAGGTTAGTGACCCTCTAATGTGATTTGGACAGGTTTTGAAGTCCCGATGTTAGTGGTATGGCCCGGGAAGGCCTATGGCACGCGTATCGAGACGTATCGTTGGACGGTCTGTGAGTGGACTTTGGTTTTATAAATTCTATGCATGCCTAATGGTTTTATATATTTTATATACGTGATTTCCATTATGATGATTGTGATTATTGATTTCACGTGTGTTGCACGTATTTCGAGATGTTTTCCGTATTGCACGTATATCGAGACTGATGATGAACTCGGGCTTGAGGCCCAATTGTTTTGGAAACGTCAGACTTGGAGTCCATTTGAGTTACGTAATCGGGCCGGGGCCCAGTTGCTTTATGAAATCGGGCCAAGGGCCCAGTTGTTTACGGAATCGAGCTGAGACCCATTTGAGTTATAATATCGGGTCAGGGGCCCAGTTGATTTATGAAATCGGGCCAGGGGTCCAGTTGATTTACAAATTCGGGTCGTGGGCCCAGTGGTTTACAGAATTGGGAATGAGGCCCAATTGGGTTATAAATGTGATTTCGGGTCTGGGACCCTATGTTTCATAAATGTGATTTCGGGTCGGGGACCCTAAATGGAATTGTGATGTTTTATGGAGATTTCGGGCAGGGCCCATTGAATGTTGTGAAATGATTTGATAAAACTGTTTTCCATATACCATCTTGATATGAGGATATGTGATGGCCTCCTCCAGGTGTCTGGGACACTGGGGAAGTCACGGTGCATTGTCTGCGAGGGGTCATTGTACGGAGCTACCAGACCGTATAGTGACTCAAGAGCAGGATTGCTATGATTAGACGTCTGGGACGTCAGACATCTGGGATGTCAGAGATATTGACCCGGAGAGACCCCGGACAACACGCGTTGCTTCTTATACCGTGAGATATGACGTCTGGGACATCATGCGTCTGGGATGCTAAGCATCTGGGATGCCAGAGATGGTAATGTGGTAAATATGAACTATTGGATCTATGAAATGGTTTTTCGGTTGGATTTATATTTACGGATTTGGGCGGTGGCCCACTTGGTTTTATAGTTACGGATTTGGTATCCTACAGTTTTGGGCTGAGTTCCCACACTTGTTTTGAGTTACGTTTTTGGGCTAAGGCCCTAATGGTTTATTTGAGTAAATGTTTTGGTTACTGGTTTTCGATGCATGCATATGTTTTAATGAAGGGCATAAATGTCTTTATGAATGTGTTTATGAACTTGTTCATTTTCGTCCACTCACAGCTTTTGGTTGTTTTTAATGCCCTTCTGGTTGATCACGGATACGACTGCAGTAGAGACTGGGACATCGCACGTCTCTTCAATCGATCCTTGCGCACTCTGGAAGCCCCGTTTGGGCAGTGGCATCATGTTATCCCTTGTCTGATACTTTGTGTCAAACGGGAGCATGACACATTCCACGGTAATCCCGGGGGGATTGGGATGGGTCGTGTCAAGTGGTATCAGAGCAGGTTTGCTCTTTTTGTGCACACAGGTCGAGGGTGTGATGTCTCTTTGAATTGCAGCTCGTTATCAACCTAATGGATAGTTTTTGGGTTTGAATAGTGGATAGAGTATAATTGGCCCGATACGCCGTGCGTTAATGTGATTCGACCCAAGTGGGGTTGTTTGTGATGGACTGGTAATGTGGGACCGTCGGTTCGGTCATGTGGTATTAGATTGGTGTGCTGCTAGGAGCGGCTGGGTTCGGGGAACCCCATTTGAGTAATGGTCTAAAAATGTGAACCCTAGTGGTGATTGCTAGTGTAAGGGATGTTGGTACATCGGAGTTAGCCGATGACCTTAGTGGTGGAACCCACGTTGAGTTGATGGTAGGATTGGATTTGACGTTTATACGATGTCAGGACCGCGGGGTCGGTCAGGTTGTGGATTATACTGCAGAGGACATTTGGGTTCCTCTGAACCATAGGGTGTGATTGTGGAACCCTAGTCTATGATGGATTGAAAAGGTGAACCTTAGTTGTAACTAGTGGATGAGAACGTGTGCTGCGACGAGCGGCTGAGGTCATGGATGACCATGTAGATGACTCTAGTGAGTTTTGTTAGAACTATGGGATTCGATCCACGGGTACGGTTATGAGATAAGGTATGAAATCCAGGATTAGATTGGGTAATAGTGTGATGTGTGGATACGGATCTCGATAGCGATGACTGTTGATCGGTAGTCGTGTGGAGATGCCTGGCTATCGAAGGTATTTGGTATGGTTGTAGTAGTTGAGAATCAGGGGGCGTTCAGGGAACGTTCATTATCCTGATGTGGATTGTCAGAATGGTGATACCCATAGTTGTGGGGTACGAGTAGAGGTACGGGATCGTCGCTAGGTATGAGCGGAGATCCAAGGTTGTCAGAATTGCACACTATGTGCTAGTGTGGATGTTTGGATGCTGGTGCTGATGTTGGTACTTGTGTGGCTAATACTAGTATAGATGCATGTGTGCTGATACTAGTGTTGATGATAGTGCGTTGGAGCTGGTACTAGCGCTGGTGCTGGGGTCGGTGATTGTGATGACGATGAGCCACGAGTTGGGATGTGACTCCGTCATGATGGACATATGTTCGGTATTTGAGATTCAGTAGTGGTTGAGTAATGGACTGGATGAGATCCAGTTGAGATTGTGATGTGTTGGGATAAGTCCCAACAATGATGAGATGACAAGTGATGAGTGGATAAAAAGGTATGATTGAGACATGGGAAATCTTGGGATGACGTTCCCTACGTCATGAGAATTAGTGGATTTGGGGAGTTGCTGTCAACTCCGAGTTTGGTGTGATTGTATGTTTCTAATATCCCCAGAAAGTACAAGGAAATTATTGCAATTGGAAAAGACGAGGAAAATCATTGGTGGTATAGATAAGGGATTTTGTGATTGTGAATAACTTGGGGAACCGAGTGTTGAACATGTAAAGGTTGAGATATAAGAACGAGATAATAACGAATGACATCCTTCCGGATGTACGTAAACGGTTATTAACGGACTTGAGGTAATGGATTGATTACGGACACGTGGTTGTCCAAGTGAGTTGAGGATGTGGGAAGTCCAGTGGTTGGACTTGACACCTCGTTAGAAGCATGTCTGTTTCCAACGTGGTTGGAACTTCAGATTCGAGGAGAGTTGTGATTGAGGAGACAAGAGGAGTGCTCATTTCCGCATCAGTGATCGGTATTCTGAAGTCATTAGGGGTGACTTCTTATTTCCTGCCTGAAGCAGACTTGATTGTGGTTACCGGTACGTTGAGTGTGTATTGGTTGGTGGACCCACGATTGGCTTTGGGTCATTGAACACAAGAAGTTGTGTTTAACTCTAGATTGGTGGTGAAAATCGAGGTCATCATTCCACCTAGTGAAATTTGACGAAGGATTCAAAGAGGGTGTAGGACCCTACGATCAGATTCCAGGTGGATTTCTAGCTACGTGAGCATGTGTGGATCCTAGGTGGATCTGGATTGTGATGTTGTGGACATAGGGCATTGTGACGATCTAGGATCGTGATGTTATCGGTCGGGTGATGTGGTGATGGATTTGAATTGTGATCTTGTTGATCAGGTTAAGTGAAGAGCTTATTGATCTGTCGTAAATATTTGGATATGGGAATGGGTACTCGAGCGAGTTGGAATGTTTACGATTTGACTTGTGAATGATGGGATTGGCTTCCTTTCGAAGTCAATCGAATGTGGTACAGAAATCGAATGAGCGAGTATCCAATAAATTCGGAGTGGATGCTCTTTTGGAATGATGGATATGCCTTGGTGAGCGTGCTTGGATTGGTACATTTTGGATGTACATACTTTGTGCGTTGTACGAGGATCGACATTGGATAGGCTGAGTGGTGCCTAGTGGCTGTACATGGGATGTACTAGGGGTATGTGGATGAACGTGTTGGTAATCAGCTTAGTTCCGACACCATTGGATTGGTTGTGATCGTGGACTGGACATTGTATACTATGTACTGAGCAGAGTGATCTTATTGGGTTCAGCGATTGTATGAGCAGGTACTCTTAGTCATGGATGGCTAGTGAAACTCTAGTGTTAAGATGTGAGATCACTGTTGGGCTGGTGTTCAATGTGTTTCTGTTACACCACCTGATTGAGTGAGTTGGTAGTTAGTGTAACTACAAGTTGCTTTTCGTGATGTTATCATGCCGTGACTTTACCAGCGTCTTGGATCGCTGAGGGAGTTGACAGTTGTGGATGCTGAAATCTATATATGTTGTAGGATTGAGCTACCCTGCGAGGTGAGATTTTGTTGTTGATCTTATGTTACATGGAGTTGTAGTACGAGGTGATGTTACTGATTGGTTGATGATTGAAGCTTTACTAGGGTGGTAAAGCTTAGTGGTAACAGTTGGGCTGGTAGTGTCAGCGTGGACTGACAAGTGAGATTTGGTGACTCCCAATAGGAGCAGATGACAGGATGTTTTAGTGATTGAAAGGAACCGTCAAGCTGAAGGAGTTAACTTAATGGTGAAATTGTCAAGCGATTTTATCGCGGATCAGGTGATCAGTTTCACTCGAGGTGGTCGAGTGTAGTCAGTACGACGTGAGATTGTGATGGGACGTTTGAGTGCATACGAGTTTTGTGTTGGTTAGTGGGTGTACAAGTGTACACGTGTTGTGAGGCCAAATTTGTTTTCCACGAGGTGGATGTGGAATAAGGATAGTTGGAATTTCGAGGACGAAATTATTTAAGAAGGGAAGATTGTAACGACCCGTCCCGAGTATCGGGATTAAATATTCATTAATTATGGTTTAGAATGACTAATCTGGGATTAGTTGAGTGAAATCGGACGAAATATGAAAAATGACCGTTTTGCCCCTAGAATGGGTAAAATGTTGACTTTTTGATCGGGCTGTCAAACGGACTTTGACCGATGACCATGACGTAGGTCAGGATGTCACGAGTTCATAGACAGGTGGCACGTTCGATTCCGAAGTTTGAGGAAGAAGTTATGACGTTTGGAAGTGGAGGGGTATTTTGGTAATTTGGCTGAAAAGGGGCCAAATGTTGACTTTTGACCCGGAATGTCCAATGGACGAGGACCAAGGACCGTTACATAGATCGAGTCGATACGAATCCGTAGACAGGCGGCACGCCGAAATCGAACATCGAACAAGAAAGTTATGGTCACGGGTCAAAAGTGTCACTCATCCCTATGCTCCCTAAAATATTATTAAAATTAGTGAATAGTGATCGATGAATGTGGACCCTTGGATGAGTGACAAGTGTCACTCATCCCCACACTCCCTAAAATCTGGATCTTGCCTCCAATAAATAATTAAATATGATTTTATTCCTCCTTTTAATCTCAGCCATCCATCTAATTCCCCAGATTGCATCTACACCGTCCATCTCATCTCTTCCCTTCTATTTCTGATCAGTCCTCACTCCCTCACTCTCATATATTTTCCCCACCCGTGAACACACAAACACACACGGATCACCATTGTGAAACAAACACACATCACCACCATATCTGTATCCATAAGGCCGTGTGGAGGACTGTGTGAGACTGAGAGTTCGTGGACGACACGACGGTGAGCTGGGCACGGCGGGGACAACGGCGGCGAAACAAAAACAGAGGAGCTAAAATTCAAAATTTGGAAAGTTGATGTAGGCTGGTTGTTGATCGTTTTGGAAGGGTGAAGGAAGCTCCTGAGGTCAAAACAGGCGTGGTGGTGGCCACAGTGGTGACCCATGACGGCGAGGTGAGTGAGAAACCTCAGAGCGGTTGTTATTATTCAAAAATTGCAAGTTGATTTTTGGTGTTTGTTATTCGATTTTAATGATTTGGAAATGTTTTGGACGTTGAAAGGAAGTGGTTGGGCTTGGAATCACGGCTGGAGGTGCCCAAAATCGCAGGGAATGGACAAAGGGAAGCGTGGACTTGATCGATCGTTAGGGAGGTATATAACTGACCCAAATTTCTTGTTTTTCTTCTGTGAATCGATTAGGATTAGTAAGACGAATCTATAGGACCAAAAAGGAATGAAAATGAACTAAAAATGGAAGAAAACCAGAAGCGCCGGTTTGGTTGGACCGAACTGGTCTGAACCGGTTCAGACCTGGTTTGACAGAGGTAGGAGATGAACAGTACCCGGCACGTGGGTTTCACGCGCAGGGGGTTCAAGCGGCGGGTGGGGGCGCGTGAGGGGTATTTTGGGGGAATTTCAAACATGACTTTTAATCTATTCGATGTAACGAACATTTTGGGACTGGTTTCTTGTCGATCGGACACCGTTTCGATATTATTCGGGACGTCCGAAGATTTTGAATCGAGTTTAAAAATAGTTAAAAATTCGGAAAAAATACGGGACATTAATAGGAGGTTAATGAAGAGGTTAGTGACCCTCTAATGTGAATTGGACAGGTTTTGAAGTCCCGATGTTAGTGGTATGGCCCGGGAAGGCCTATGGCACACGTATCGAGACGCATCGTTGGATGGTCTGTGAGTGGACTTTGGTTTTATACATTCTATGCATGCCTAACGGTTTTATATGTTTTATACACGTGATTTACATTATGATGATTTTGATTATTGATTTCACGTGTGTTGCACATATTTTGAAATGTTTTCCGTATTGCACGTATATCGAGACTGATGATTTTATTGTGGTTTTACGTGCTTGTGGTTTCATGTATAATGTGAAATGGTTTTGAAATTGGAAAGATGAACTCGGGCTTGAGGCCCAATTGTTTTGGAAACCTCGGACTTGGAGTCCATTTGAGTTACGTAATCGGGTCGGGGGCCCAGTTGCTTTATGAAATCTGGCCAGGGGCCCAGTTGTTTACGGAATCGGGCTGAGACCCATTTGAGTTATAATATCGGGCCAGGGGCCCAGTCGATTTATGAAATCGGGCCAGGGGCCCAGTTGATTTACAAATTCGGGCCGTGGGCCCAATGGTTTACATAATTGGGCATGAGGCCCAATTGGGTTATAAATGTGATTTCGGGTTTGGGACCCTAAGTTTCATAAATGTGATTTCGGGTCGAGGACCCTAAATGGAATTGTGATGTTTTATGGAGATTTCGGGCAGGGCCCATTGAATGTTGTGAAATGATTTGATAAAACTGTTTTCCATATACCATCTTGATACGAGGATATGTGATGGTCTCCTCCAGGTGTCTGGGACACTGGGGAAGTCACGATGCATTGCCTGCGAGGGTTCATTGTACGGAGCTACCAGACCGTATAGTGACTCAGGAGCAGGATTGCTATGATTAGACGTCTGGGATGTCAGACATCTGGGATGTCAGAGATATTGACCTGGAGAGACCCCGGGCGTCAGGACCCACCCTGAATCCCCCGGGATTAAGGGCTAAATCCTGATCCCATCTAACTTACGCATGACACGAAGGCTAAACTGACGTCCAACCTTCATGTGACACGTAAGTCGGACAAGGGATTCTCGATTCGACCGTCCAAAAACTTTCGAACTTCCCAGAATGCGCAGAGTCTACTATGGATCGTACGTGTGATGTCGCTCTCTCTCTCTCTCGACCGACAGCCCGCGCCGCAACAACCTAGAGGGTATCGAAAACACGAAAAGACTGTGAGTGGACAAAAATAAAGTATAATTTAGAAAATAGTTCAACAAAACAATTACATTTATACCCTCCATGTAACAACCCGTACCTTCGGGAAGGGTAAAAATGTAATTTTGTAAAAGTTTTGTGTATAAAGGACGATTTTGCCCTTGTGAATAGTAGGCTAAAAGTTGACTTTTTGAATTACCGATTAGATGAGTGTTGACCATTGACCGTGACGTAGTGTAGGATGTCATGAGTCCGTAGACAGGTGGCAGGTTCGATTCGGACAATCGGAGAAAAAGTTATGATGTACGGAAAATTGAGGGTGTTATCGTAATTTCGATTAAATGAGGAAAATGTTGACTTTTTGGTAAATTAATAATTTTCACGTAGACCGAGGACCGTTAGGTAGGTCTCGATGTCCTGAGTACAATGACAGGCGGCATGCTGTCATCGGACGTCAGACGGAAAAGTTACGGGTCTAGAACGTTCGAGGGCAAAACGGTAGTTATCCAATTGAGGGGTAAAATGGTCTTTTTCCCTCAGCCCAATCAGATAAGGGCAAGCGGCAGGGATATTTTGTGTTGACCTATGGATGATGGACACGTGGGAGTGACTGGATGGTTCTAAAATGTTCCAAAGTGTGCACGGCCACACTTTGCACAAAATCAAACCGTGCTTTGGGTTTGAACGCAGAGAAACAGAGGGTGAAAGATTGGGAGAGATTGATCGATTCTGTGCAAGGGAGAGTGAAGAGTGATTTGTGAGAGTGACAGAGAGAAGTGTTTGAGCTGTTGATCGTGTTTTGGTGGAGAAATCGTGCACGGCGGCACGGTGGTGGTGCGGCGAAGTTCTGGGAAAACAGGGAGACCGTGAGAGTTTGGTGGTGGCTACGCCGTGTGGTGGCTCAAATCAAGGCAGTAGGAGCCGTAGGAGGTTGCAGGTGACCCAACGAACACCGTGGCACGCGGCGGTGCGCACGGCGGAGACGGAATCTAAAGGTGAGTTTTCTTCCTCTGTTTTTCCCGTCAATTTCATTTTGAAAGTCGTGAAGGTAGGATGAGAATCGAGGGGATTGGTGAGTACAGTGATGTTTAGGGAGGCCCTAGGAGTGGTTTAGGACGGTCGCCGTGACGGGGGAGTACACGGCAGAGTTCAGGCGACGGCGAGTACTCTGTACTCTGTTTTGGCCGTGAGTTCAAACGGGAAGTCGTGGACTTCGTGGGTGAATCGAAGGTTTCTGTGAGTTGGGAGTGACTCAGTGAGGTCTTAGGGAGAGGTTGGAATCGCCACCGTGAAGGGGGAAGCACTGGACAGCCGGGAAGGAAAACAGGGGGTCGTCTGTGTTTTCTTTCGAGCTTCAGTCGTGAAGCTGAGGGTTGAGTCGAACCAGGAGAGTGAGGGGGATGAATTCTTGGTGCTTGGACGAAGCTATAGGAAAAGAGAGGAGATGGAATGGTGGCCGGACGGCGGAGAAAGGATCTCGCCGGTCTGGGTTGCAGCCCTGGTGCGAACCCGGTTCGATCGAGGTTGGGGATGCACTGTAGCAGGCGCGTGAGGCCCACGCGCAGCCACTTTGGGCGGCGCGTGGAGGCGCGTGGGGAAGAATCCGGCCAAGCTTCCAACATGGTTTTGGTTCTAAATGTCCTAAGGAGTTCATTGGTATGGTTTTCGGGTGAATCGGACGATGTTAGGAGATTGTTCGGGAATCCGGACGGTTTAGGGTTTATGAATAAAATATTATTTAATTCCCAAAAAATTTGGGAAATTAGGGTTAGTATCCTTGATGTGTTTGTGACCCTATTTGGTGCATATTGACAGGACGGGAGGCACCCGAGACGGTCGAGGAGCGCACGGAGCGCGATTGACTCGTTCTGATTTGTGAGTGGACTCTTTCTTTAAACCCGAGCATGCCTAACTGTTTTATGAATGTTTTACGATATTAACTATGTTTTTATGCTTCTTAATGATGAGTATATGTGGTTGATGTGTTTGCACGTGATTCGAGACATTTTCGTGATTTTGCACGTTTTTCGAGAAAAGCTGATTTTCCGATTTTAAAGCTATGTTTGGAGATTTTAGTCGATAAGTGTTTTCCGAAGATGATAAATGGTTTGTGAAACATAATTTGTGATTTAACGTGAGTTTTGGGTATAAAAGTAGATCTCCGGATTTGGGTTCGGAATGTCGGTTCTGGACGCCGGAAGGGCTTCGAACCGGGGATTTCGAATTCGAGTTTGGTTATGGATTTGGAAATGGTTTTACATTGAATTTGGATTGGATTTGCTGGATCTGGATATGGGTTTAAAGACCCGGATACTGATTTTACGGGGGACGGGCCCGGATTGAGTTTAAAGACTCGGGAGTTTAAAGACTCGGATATTTATGATATTACCCCCATAGGCCTATTGAGTTTAAAGACTCGGGAGTTTAAAGACTCGGATTACATTTAAGGCCTGGTTGAGTTTAAAGACTCGGATAGACCCAGCAGATTTGATCAGGAAATGGTGTTTTTATAGTGTATCTGTTTCTTATGATCTTGTCTAGTGTATCTGTTTCTTATGATATTTTATAGTGTTTCTGTTTCTTATGATGTTTCTTGGTTTATTAATTATTTTAATCACTGAGTTAGGCATGTGATTTCAAAACGGAGGGAACAAAGTGTTCTAGTTTCTTCGCTTTGATTTGATAATAAACGGTTTTCAAACTTTCATTTTCTTGTAGTCCACTCACATCTTCTGTTTTAAATTTTCCCTCCAGGTCGTGGTGATAGCGCTGGGGTGAACGTTGAGGCAGATATCGAGGCATAGAGCTTACGACGTTCTTCCGTTGCGGGACTAGCATTGTAGGATTTTTGTGCCCATTTTGTAGAACTATGCTCTGACTGACTGTTGTATATATTTACTCCTTCGTCTGATAGTTATGCTTATAGTAGTAGTAAGGTTATTTTTGGTACTGTAAGTGTGATTGTCAGACGGGAGTAGGGTTCGTCCCGGGTATCGAGGTGATATTTGGGACGGGTCTTGACACTCCACGCAAAAACCAATGCATGCATATCAATTCAAGTCATGAAACCACTCAAATCAAAAACCATCCACGAAACCATTTGAAAACCCGTATCATTCAGGCCTCAGCCTCAAATCACAATTCAATCTCAAATCCGGGGACTCAGTCCCAAAACTCGTCAAATCCACTTCATCCGGGCCATTGGCCAAAACATCAGAAAACCAGTGAAAAACATCAATCATACAAGTTTACTGGATCTCAAGTGCGCCCGAGTCTTTAAACTCAAAACACAATGCACAATTAGCCAGGCCTTCCCGGGATATCCGAGTCTTTAAACTCAAAACACAATCACAGGCCTCGGGGGTATCATAATTACCGAGTCTTTAAACTCAAAACACATACCGAGTCTTTAAACTCAAAACATATCAATCCAGGGCCCTCCCCCCCCCCCCCCCCCCCCCCGGTCAATCAATCCGAGTCTTTAAACTCAAAACCAGATCCAGTGGGTTTTCTCTTTTTCCGGGTCTTTAAACCCAAAACCATTTTTTATCCAATCAGTGAAAACCACAAAAAATCCTTATTTGAATTCGCAACGATGATTCCGTAAGCTAGTATCCGCAATCACTTTTCTGAATCCATTTCAAATCCTTGAAATCAAATCACATTTCAAATCCCGAAATTAAACTATTAAAACCATGATCAAATCACAAGAATGTTCGAAATATCATAAAACGTGAACTTTCGTAAAATACCTCGAAAAACATGCAAAACCGTAAATCATCAAGATCATAAAGTAAATCATAGAATCACGTATGAAAACATATTAAAACATATATGCATGCATCAAGAGTTAGAAAGCAAAGTCCACTCACAGACCATTCCGACGTCGCCTCGATACGCGCGCACTTACGCCATTCCTGGCCATTCCGCTATTCTCGGCTTTCCCGAACCTGTCCAAAACCCATACCAAGGTCACCAACTACTTCAAAAAACTCATACTAAAGCCCCATAATTTTCCCGTATTTTTAACTATTTTTAACCAAGCCCTAAACCTTTGGACAGCCCGAAACATATCGAGACGATGTCCGATTGACTCGAAACCAGCGCCAAAATGTTCGTTACATCGAATACTTTAAAATTCATGTTGGAATCTTCCTCAAACTCCATGCCACTCGCCCACACACGCCTCCCAAAGGGGCTGCGCGTGGGCCTCACGCGCCAGGCACTGCGATTGTCTTCAACCTCAGTGAACCGAGTTCGGTTCGGTTCTTGCAGACCCGGTCCAGTTGGACCAGCGTGAGCGGTTCGCCGCTATAATTCCATGATTTTTGGTCCGTTTTTCCTTCCATTCCATTCTATACCTAAGTCTTATCAAGTCCTTTTCCCCCACAATGTCAAAACCCAAGCATCCTTCCTAAACCATCATGTTCGTAACCAGTTACAAAATCCAAGTTTTTATTTCAGCTTCTGGGCACGACTAAGGACTCAAAACACCCCCTAATGACCCCACAATGCTGCTAAGAACCTGAAAATCATGTTTGAGGGACTAATTGAAGCTCACCTGGCCCGAAATTGAATTTCGATCATTGGCCACAGAAACGGTCCCACGGCGGCTCCACCACCATTCACCGCCCATCAACCATCTGCTTCCTTTCCTAGCCACCCAGTGAATTCTATGGGGTCTTTGAACCGTCCTTCAATTAACCAATTCGATTAATGATTGTTAAAGCACGGTTTGCCAATTTTAATTAACAAAAACAGAAACTTACGGCAGCCCACGATCACCGTCCACCACGATCACCGTCGTGGCCTCCACCCCTCTTGTTCCAACTCCTCTTCCCATTTCCAGTTATGAATCACAGGCACTTAATCACATTGGGAGAGATTTGGGTTCTCATGGTCACACACAAACACGCTGTACTCCTCTGTTTCTCTTAAGCCTGTGCAACCAATATTTTTAAAACTCAAAAGTGAGGCGGCTGAACAAGTTCCACAATCCTCTAGACTCAGCCAAGTGTCCACATCTGATGAGGCAACCTTTCCAAGTCAGCTAAATGTCACTAGGCCCAAATCCCAAGGCAGCCAAAGACCAAATTACAAATTACCATTTTACCCCTCAAATACCTAGACCCGTAACTTCGTTGTCCGACCTCCAATTAATGCATGCCGCCTGTCGTTGTATTCAGGAGATCGAGACCTACCTAACGGTCCTCGAAATGCATGAAAAGTCCATGTCGTTTGAAAAGTCCACAAATTGCCCCTTTTTAACCAAACTACCCTTAAACTTCTGAACGTCATAACTTCCTCCTCGGATGTTGGAATCGGGCGTGTCACCTGTCTACGGACTCGTGACGTCTCGAACTATGTCACGGTCATCAGTCAATGCCCAATTGACCAGCTGGATTAAAGGTCAACATTTTACCCATTCTCGGGGCAAAATCGTCATTCTGCACCGACTATCCCAAAAGTGTCCAACTAATCACCGATTCTCTTTGTTAATCCGTCATTAACTACTAAGCTAATCCTGACTTCCGGGATGGGTCGTTACACCGGGCAGCACGTGTTGCTTCTTATACCGTGAGATATGACGTTTGAGAAGTCAAGCGTCTGGGACGCTAGGCATCTGGGATGCCGGAGATGGTAATGTGGTAAATATGAACTATTGGATCTATGAAATGGTTTTTCGGTTGGATTTATGTTTGTGGATTTGGGCGGTGGCCCACTTGGTTTTGTAGTTACGGATTTGGTATCCTATAGTTTTGGACTGAGTTCCCATACTTGTTTTGAGTTACGGTTTTGGGCTAAGGCCCTAATGGTTTGTTTGAGTAAATGTTTTGGTTACTGGTTTTCGATGCATGCATACGTTTTAATGAAGGGCATAAATGTCTTTATGAATGTGTTTATGAACTTGTTCATTTTCGTCCACTCACAGCTTTTGGTTGTTTTTAATGTCCTTCAGGTTGATCACGGATGCGACTGCAGTAGAGACTGGGACATCGCACGCCTCCTTAATCAATCCTTGCGCACTCTGGAAGCCCCGTTTGGGCAGTGGCATCAGGTTATCCCTTGTCTGATACTTTGTGTCAGACAAGAGCATGACACATTCCACGGTAATCCGGGGGGATTGGGATGGGTCGTGTCATTTCAGGTTAAAGGAAAACAATGAAGATGAATGAAATAATATCCCAAACAATTTGGGCTTGGGCCAACCATATGGGTGACACTTGTCACTCATCAAGTGATCCCCCAAATTCCAGCCCAATCCAAAACTGCCATTTGTCAAATTTTCTCGGTATGCATGAATAATACCGTTTTTCTTCCATGACTCGTAACTTACCTGTCGAACGTCCGATTTCGACGTGCCACCTGTATACGGACTCGTAACATCCCAATCTACAGAACAGTCCTTGGTCCTCGTGCATTTGACCTCTCGGGTCCATAGTTAACTTTTTGTCCATTCCTAGGGGCAAAATTGTCATTTTCACTGACCATCCGAAAAATCCTCGACTAATTCCTGATTAGTCCTGATAATCCTCAATTAGTTTTTAATTAATCCTGTAAGTTGTTACACCCAATAACCTTTGGAACTGTGAGCTTGTCCCAAGATGCCCAATGCATACCACGCTGTAAATTCTACTTACCCCACCAATAATGGGTCAGTATCTGCTCAATATCCTTACAAACTCTGACCAGAATTTGGAAACATGACATGGCATAATTAGAAAGAGCTAGAGCAATGGATTTAACTATAACCTCCTTCTGTGCCTCGAACAGGAACTGCTCGAACCAACCTAGAACCTTCGCCTCCACTCGATTGCGAACATCTTCAAAAAACGGCCTTCTTTGAGGCCCCATAGTCAGCTTGGTGACCCAAACATTTTCCAAACTCCCCCTTCACCCGAACTCCCAATTCCACCACAATTTGTTCTTATAAGATTGGAGGACAATCGACACTGAACACCACATAGCTTTTCTCAAAATTTATTTTCTGCCTGGAGCTCAACTCATACAATTGCAAGATCTCCTTCAAATAAACTACCTTATCCACAGTTACCTTGGAGAAAAGGACTGAATCATTTGCAAGAATGGATGGGTGACAAAAAAAACACTAGGGGCTACAGGAATTCCCCGAAGTGCCCCAAATTCTGCCTTCCAACAGATAAGAGTTGATAAACCTTCAGCACACAAAACAAAAAGGGAAGGAGAAAATGGGTCACCTTGTTGCAAACCCCTAGTAGGCTTGAACACATCAATAGGAGCTCCATTCATAAGAACACTGAAAGAAGTTGTAGAGGTGCATTCCTTGATCCACTACGAGAACACTAAGTTAAAGCCCAGCTGTGCCATAACTTCCATGAGGAAATTCCACTCCACTCTATCATAGGCCTTTGACATATCAAGCTTTAACAACATATCATCTCCGTCATGGCCCCGCTTCTTCCTTAGGGTATGTAACATCTCATGGACCATTAGAACATTATCCCCAATTTTTCGTCCAGTGATAAAGGCAGTTTGAGAATCACTAATCACTTTTACCATCAACCCTTTCAATTTATTGGTTAATGCCTTAGCAATAATTTTATAAATGACATTGCACAAAGATATATGATGAAATTGTGTCATACTCAATGGGCTAGTATGTAACGACCTGTCTCAGGAGTCGGGATTAGCGAAGTGATTAGTGACGGATTAACTGAGTTAATCGGTGGTTAGTTGGTTACTTTGGACATTAGGCGCAGAATGACGATTTTGCCCCTAGTTTGGGCAAAATGTTGACTTTTAGTTCGGACGGTCAATTGGGCATTGACCGATGACTGTGACGTAATTTGGGACGTCACGAGTCCGTAGACAGGTGGCACGTTCGATTTGGACAATCGGAGAAAACGTTATGGTGTTCGGAAGGTTAAGGGTGTTACTGTAATTTTGGTTAAATAGAGGAAATATGTTGACTTTTTGCTAGACTCTTGGTTTTCACGTAGACCGTGGATCGTTAGATAGGTCTCGACGTCCTGAGTACAACGACAAGCGGCACACTGTCATCGGACGTCGGACGGTAAAGTTATGGGTCTAGGAAGTTGAAGGGCAAAATGGTAATTTTAGACCTAGGGGCATTTAGGTCTTTTCACATTGGGCCAATCAGATAAGACCATATGGGAGTGTGTGATTGGATATTTTATTTTCTGTCCAGGGAGAGTTGGACACGTGGGAGACTTCCTAGAGGGTTCTAGTCAGTTTGGATAGGCACGGCTACAAAATGCACGATTTTGAACCGTGCAATTGTTCGAAGAACAGAAACAGGGAGAGGGAAATCGTGAGGCTTTCTGATCGATTCTCAGTGTGTGAGGGCTTGAAGCTTGAGTGAGTGATCGAAGAAGTGTTTGGTGAGTGTGAAAGAATAGTACGGTGAGGTTTTGGACGGTGGGTGTATGTGTGTCGTGACTGGAAACCAGAGAACAGGGCAGGGACACTGTGCACGGTTGTGCACCCCAGACGATCAAACCATAAAATTGGAGACATGGTGGTGTTCAGGGACTCGAAAGGAGTCGTGTGGACTCAGTAGGACACGGCGGCGATCACGGTGGAGACCGGAGCAGGGGTAAGTATTCTCTGTCCCTTGTTTTTCCCGTTTTGTTAAATTCGAAAGTCGTGAGGTTTGGGTGATTGTCGAGGTGTCCTAAGGTTTATAATAGTTCTAAGAAGGTTAGAAGGACCTTAGGGGGTAACCTGGAGCTTCATGGTGGCCGTGGGTGGCCGGAGACAGAAACTCAGATTTTCTGAGTTTTCTTCGAAGCTTGGACGAAGAGATTGGGGCCGTGATTTGACGAATGGATTAGTGGAATCAATTAATTAGGCCAGGACAAAGCTAAAGGAATGAAAAGGGATGAAAATGGTGGAGGAATGGCAAAGAACGGCCTACGCCGGTTCAGACCGGCCACGGCTGAGGAAGATGATGAACAGTACCCCACTGTTCAGGCGCGTGAAGCCCACGCGCAGCCCCTTTGGGCGGCGCGTGAGGGCGCGTGCGGTGGTTTCTGGGGAAACTTCCAACTAGGTTTTTAATCTAATCGTTGTAATGAATCTTTTGGGACAAGTTTCGGGATGATCAGACATTGTTTCGGGTTAGTTCTGCGGGATCGAAGGTTTAGGATTCCGTTTAAAGTACGCTTAGAAGTTCGGGAAAATTTTGGGACTTGTGTAGGACTTTTTTGAAGTAGTTAGTAACCTCGTTATGGGCTTTGGACAGGTTCGGGAAAGCCGAGGATAGCGGAATGGCCGGGGACGGCGTAAGTGCGCGCGTGTCGAGGCGACGTCGAAATGGTCTGTGAGTGGACTTTGCTTTCTAACTCTTGATGCATGCATATATGTTTTTATATGTTTTCTATACTTGATTCTATGATTTGATTTATGATTGTGATGGTTTATGATTTTTGCACGTTTTTCAAGGAAATTACGAAAATTCATGTTTTACGATAAGTTGTTGGATATTGTGATTTGAACCTGGTTTTAAATGATTTGATTTCGGGATTTGAAATCCGATTTGAGTTCAAAGAAAGTAAAAGGAATTTGGAAAGTGTTTTCGGGCTTGAAGCCCAGTTCAGAAAAGTGGTTTTGAGAAACGTGTTTTCGGGTTTTGGAATCGGATTCCAGGATGACGATTCTGGATTCGGTTGAGAACTTGAAAGTGGATTTCCGGGTTTGGGTTCAGAATGATTATTCCGGATGCCGGCTTATGGAATGGTGGTTGCGGACTCGGATCCGGAAAGGAGGTGGATATGAGTTCTGAGTTTGGATTCGGGATCCTGATGAGATTGCGGATTCGGATTCGGAAATGGAAAAAGGTTTTCAAATGGTTTAGATTGGATTTGCTGGATCTGGTTATTGGGTTTAAAGACCCGGATATGATTGATGGGGGACAGGCCCGGATTGGGTTTAAAGACCCGGATTGAGTTTAAGGACTCGGATATTGATATTTCCCCCGTAGACCTGTTGAGTTTAAAGACTCGGATTATATTGAGGCCTGGATTGAGTTTAAAGACTCGGGAGTTTAAAGACTCGGATAGATCCAGCAGGTTCGATGAACGAAAATGTGGTATGGTTTTCAATCATGGTTTTACGGTGGTTTTGGGCTGAGGCCCAGGATTTGGAAAAAGGAACTTGTGTTCGGTTTTTCTTATATGATTTGTTTAACCGGAATATTGAATGGTTTTATGACATGAATTTGATATGCATGCATTGGTTTTTGAAACGGAGGGTATAAATATCATTGTTTTATGAAATGTTTTTGAACTTATACTTTATTTTTGTCCACTCACAGTCTTTTCGTGTTTTCGATACCCTCCAGTTTGTTTGCGGTGCGGGCTGTTGGTCGAGAGAGATGGAGACATCACACCCGCGATCCACAGTAGTTCGGATGGCTGGATTCGAGAATCCCTGGTCCGACTTACGTGTCATATGGAGGTTAGACGTCAGTCTGGCATTCGTGTCATGCGTAAGTCACACGGGAGCAGGGTTTAGTCCCTAATCCTGGGGGATTAGGGGTGGGCCCTGACATAATAGCCTTAGGAATTAAAACCAAGTACGTGAAATTAAACTTCCTTAGCATACGTCAAGACTGAAAGAAATGTGAGACAACATGAATTACCTTGTTTCCAATCAAACCCCAGTGCTTGTGGAAGAAAATCGTTGTAAATCCATTGGGGCCCAGGGACTCTGTGGGATGGATTTGCAAAATTGCTAACCGAACCTTCTCATGTGTGACCGGTCGAATCAAGTCAACATTATCAGAATCTGAAACCTTAGGTGCAATGCAATGTGTGATTTCCTGAAAGTTGGAGGGGAAAATTGAATATATTCTTAGGGTTTATGATTTTCTAGAAAAGAGATGATTTGATGTTATGAAATTTTTAGGGTTTAAGTTTTTTTAGAAGGAGAAGATTGATCTTATTGATATTTTATTCATTTTGTATTTTAATTTATTTTTTAATATTTAATTTTAATTTTAAGATATGTAATTAAAATGATGACATGGAATACCATATTAGACGACATATGTGGTGAGATACAAAAAAATGGAAAAATAAATTATACTTGTAGTATTATTATTATTATTATGTTCTGATGATATAAAATTCAGAAATTTTAATTATAACGACAAAGTTTTCAAAGAAAATAAAATTTTCTACCAGGTTATTACCAATCATCTATGGACACCTGTCATACTTTTACAGAACTCAGCTCACGCGATCCACACTCGTTGGGTATTAAAACATACATTATTGAAGCTCGCCTCTCTTTGAGTGCTGCTGTGCTGACCGTGTCTCTTGCACCGAAGAAGACGACGACGAAGAGGTCGAGAAACTCATTGACCGCCTTGACTGTCACTCTCTAGTGTAAGTTTCTTTCTCTCACAGCAATCTGCATGGTAGATCAAAATGCGCTTGATAATGTTGATTCTAGGCTCTGTTCATGTTGAGTTTGGCTTTCAAATTTGTGGTTTTTGTTTGGGAAGCGGTAATTTCATTTGGAATTCTGAAATGCTATTTCTGTAAGTAAGAAAGTGTATTCAGCGTGAAGATTGAAGCTCATGTTGGTCATATGTGCCACTGCCAGTGCTATCCGCATGTTGAATTCAGCTTCAATTTTGTGGTTAAAGAATTGTTTTGGGAAACATGTGTTTTATTGCAATTTTAAAATGTAGTTTCTATGATGGAGAAGTATAATTTTTGGGCACTTTTTAATTCATGAGTGATTTGCACTCACAATGTTCTGGTTCTTGTTTGGGAAATTGTAATCATCTTTTTCACATTTGAAATGTAGTTTTGGTGATTGAAAAGTATATGGAAAATGAATTCAATGTGAAATGTAGCCCTTGAATTTACCGAAACCTGGTTCTGCATATCAGAAACCGTTTTATTCATGAGTAATTTTGCACATATATCGTTCTGGTTCTTGGAGTTTTGTATTCATTTGTAAATAGGCTTAAAGAATTTTGAATGTCTGTTGAAATTTTTTCTTTTTGCAAACCCATGCTGTAATGGCCATTAAACTGCCATCTTACAACTTTCTCAGTTTCCATAAAATGATTTGTAATGCCTGTACATGGTACAGATGGAGTACAGCTCTGACGAAGAATCGGATATTAGTGAGTCTGAGATCAATGACTACAAAGACAAACCATTAAAGCAGTTAAGGGAGGGAAAGTATAAAGTAAAGGGTCCTAATGGCACTCTTAGATGCCCCTTTTGTGCTGGGAAGAAGAAACAGGATTACAAGTTTAAGGATCTTTTCCAACATGCTTCAGGGGTGGCTAAAGGTTCTTCTAACAGAAGTGCAAAACAGAGGGGAAACCACCTTGCTTTGGCCATCTATTTGGATACTGACCTAGCCAGCGAAGCAGAACCAGCAAAGCGTCCAACTTTGCTCGCACCTGTTGCTCAAGAAGAGAAGCAAGAAGATCTATATGTGTGGCCTTGGACTGGAATTGTTGTAAACATAGTGAGCAAGCCAAAGGATGGTAAAGATTTACTTGATTCTGGATACTGGTTGGGAAAGTTTGCTAAGTATAAACCTTCAGATGTTCATACCTTCTCGAATAAAGAGGAGCAGCTAGCAGCATGTGCTGTAGTGTGCTTTAGTGCAGATTGGAATGGTTTTGGGAATGCTACGGATTTTGAGAAAATGTTCGAAACTGACTGTCACAGCAAAATGGACTGGAATACACGAAAAGAACAGCCCGGCTTAAATATTTATGGGTGGTGTGCACGTGCTGATGATTATGATTCCCAAGGGCCGATAGGGGAGTTCCTTCGCAAGAAAGGAAAGCTAAGAACAGTATCTGACATTGTCCAGGAAGCAGCTCAAAACAGAAATAATGTTGTGGCAACCCTTGCCAATAAAATTGATATGACCAATGAAAATTTGGATGAACTAAGGTACACATACAATGAAAAAACGATGTCTTTAAGTAGGATGCTAGATGAAAAAGACAGGCTGCACAATGACTTTGTTCAAGGTTTGTTCATATACCCTTTCTGAGTTTGCTTACTCGCTTTGTGTTTATGGGCATATTCTCTTTGTTCTTCTTTACTCGCTTCATGTTTATGGGCATATCATCTTGTTTGAGTGTTCCTATGCATTGATGGTGATTTTTCTTATCTACATATGATTGGACATCTGTTACTGTTCATTAAGTATATGGTTTTGTGTTTATCAGAAACAAGAAAGATGCAGCAAACTGCCCGAAATAGTATTTCGAAAATATTAGAGGAACAAGAGAAACTGAATTATGAGTTGGAGTCCAAGAAAAGGAAACTTGATACCTGGAGCAAAGAATTAAACAAGCGCGAAGCACTGACCGAGCGTGAGAGGCAAAAACTTGATGAGGATAAGAAGAAGGTAAGATATGTCACATTTGTTCCATTCTTTTTTTAAAATTTGAAGATTCTAACCATTCAATCTCAATGTTTCTAGCAGTCCTTATGTTGCAATTTCTTTTGATATCATAATAGTTGGCCAAACAGCTGTGAATATGATCAAATTCAGTCTAGAATCTAGATTGAGTTTAATTTTAAACTAGTTAATCATCTGTAGATATTTATGGAATTTAAATTGTTAAATTATATAAATCAGTAAACGCTTTTTTAATTACTAAATCATTTTAAGGGTCCCAAGTACAATTTAATCTGTCGAGAGGGTCTACGCAGTTTCCTATGCACTTGTAGGAAGTCTGGCAGATTTCTAGACCTCTATAAAAAGGACCAGACTGTATGAATTTTTAATCAGGTGTAGAATCATTTCCTTTCTTTATAAGTTGTAAGTCTACCTGGTTATGTAGTTATTGAGAGACAAAGAATTTAAGACCTCAATATAAGGGGCTAATTTTATGCATTGAAAGTCAAATAGTAGGAGAGTCCTGTATCTTTTATCAATAGGATCAGTTGTTTTCATTTAACTTCTGGAATGCAACAAAATAATTTCGTTTTCTGTTTCATTTTATCTTTTATTTTATGGGGGTTTCTGTATCCCGTTTGTTTATAATATTCACTAAAATCCTTGTATTCAAATAAGATATAATATTCATTAGACGTGTCCTTCTGAATGAAACACAGGCATGTATATATAGCTTGTTGCCTTAATAGAAAAAAACCAATAAAAATCTGCATGACAGCAAGCCAATTTGTTGCTTGGTTTAAGTGTTCTGGGTGCTAATATTGTTTCTGCCTCCAGAATGATGAAAGAAATAATTCACTTCAATTGGCGTCCGAGGAGCAGAAAAAGGCTGATGAGAGTGTTTTGAGGCTAGTTGAAGAGCAAAAGGTGTGCTAGTTAGTGTCAAGCTAATAACTGTAAAATTTCTTACTATATTTATCTTTTCCCTGGTTTTCACCGACTAGGAGTCTTTACATTTCAGAGGGAAAAAGAGGATGCCTTAAACAAAATACTTGAGTTAGAAAAGCAGTTGGATGCTAAACAGAAGTTGGAAATGGAGATTGAAGAATTAAAAGGGAAATTAGAGGTGATGAAGCATCTTGGGGATCAAGATGATGATGCAGTTCAATCAAAGATAAAAGATATGGAAGATGAATTGGGGGAAAAAGTTGATGAGCTTGATGATTTAGAATCTCTAAATCAAACTTTAATCACCAAAGAGCGCCAAAGCAATGATGAATTACAAGAAGCTCGCAAAGAATTAATAGCGGTTTGTATTTCCTTTTTTTATATTTTGGGACTTTATTGATTAATAGATTTACTTAGCCATCTCTTTCTTCTCCTCTATGTACATATCTGTTTATGTATACATATATTTAACACTATACACATATATAAACATGTACTGTAGATATTCTATAAGAAAATATATCCTTTATCTTGGTGCCACAAAATTTGATAGATGTCTGTCTGTTGAACCTGTCGTTTAAGTCATACAAGAGCCAACACGACTGTTAGTTACCCCTACTTTCTAATGTTAAATACTGACTTGTTATGAATATCATTGCTACATGAAATTTCCTTCTAAGGAAATGGAAGTTAGATCATTGAAGGAAGAAAATATTGGCCGAAGTGCTTTTGCGTAATGAGCTGAAATTTAGATATTTATGATAAATACTGCTTTAGCAATCACCTACAAGCACATGTTTTTTGTTTGGCATAATCTTTGCCACCCAAGATTTGGGAAAAAATATAGACTTAGATATGTGCATTAAGTCACAGACATTTGTACGCCTATTCCTCTGTATAGGTTCATGCTTATGAAAATGAAAACGTGTTTCCTTTGTCTTATCACAAAAGCAAAAGAACGAAAAATACTTATTTAGTAATTACTAGTTTCTATAATCATTATATTTATCATATATTTTCATTATCTAGTCATGAAAGCTCTTACTTTTTCTTTAGGGTTTGAATGAAATGCTGAGTGGTCGATCTAATATTGGGATAAAGAGAATGGGTGATCTTGATCAGAAGCCCTTCTTCAACACATGCAAGCAACGATTCTCTCATGAGGAAGCACAAGTACAGGCCTCCACTTTATGCTCATTGTGGCAGGATAACCTGACAAATCCAGATTGGCATCCTTTCAGGATTATAACAGTAGATGAGCATGTTCAGGTATTGTCAAATTGTTGAATTTTGAACTCATTTACTTGCCAATGATACTAGTGCATATGCGCAAATACAACATGCAATGTATATCGTTAAATATCTTATCTAGAATCATTAATTCTAGTGTATATATCTTTTCTTTTTCAACTGTTTCTGATGCTTTACTTTTTTCATTTTCTGATTCTAAAGCATAAATTAGAATTGGTCAGGAACTAGGTGACTTCAGTTTTCTTTGTTGGTCGTTCCTGCTTTTGAGATTCTTTGGAAAATGCAAGAAACATTGGTTGGTTTAGCTGGTTTATATTAATACTCAGACTATCACTTCAAGGGATTCTCAACAGGATATAGTAAGGTAATACCTGTGGGTTAAATGCAATATCTTTCGTTGTCACTCATTTCCCTATCTGTTAAGAAGAGTTTAACACATTGAACGGTTTGGGGGTTGTGATTCTAATTATAGGTAGGCAGTGTTTGGCACGAGTTATCCTATGTTTGTCGTATTTACTTGTGGTAATTCACATGGACACTGCATATATTTTATTTCTTACCTGGGGCATGAATCTGAGTTACCTTAATTTTTTTAATCTTTTTGTCTTCAAAAATTTTGCATAGCTCAACTCTTACAACTTTTGTGTTAACTCATATTATGGGGGATCCACTCCATGTCAGAGGGTTGGGTGAAATTTCGGCTAAATAAGGTGATTAACTTTCTGCGATGCCACATGCTGCAGGAAATAATTAATGAGGAGGACGAGAAGCTGCAAAAACTGAAGGGGGAGTGGGGCAATGAAATACACGAATGTGTCGTTACAGCCTTGAAGGAACTTAATGAGTATAATCCAAGTGGGAGGTATGTTATCTCGGAACTTTGGAACTTCAAAGAAGGAAGGAAAGCCACATTGAAGGAGGTTATCAGTTTTGTCTTAAAGACTATTAAGACACTCAAGCGTAAGAGAAATTGAGTCAAAGGTCAGCGTTCATTATTATTTGAAAGCGAAATCTTTTTCCGGAGTTTGGAGTGTTGTGCTGTAGTTGCGGTTGATTGCTAAGTGCCAGAATTTATATTTTCATAAGTTTTTGGTCAAATAATATTTTCATGATTTCCACATTCACTTCGAAACCAGATGTTAGCATTTCATATTTACTGTGTATTCATGATTCATCACCGATTAGCTTCCAGTTTTTTTTTTTCTTTTATTAAAAACAATAGTAGAAACTAGAAAGGCATGCATATCTCCTGCAAATAGATTGTTGGCAATTTTATTGAAGAGTAATTTTGATAAGATGTACAATAATAGAAAGCTTCAATGCTACTGGAAGAAAATCCGTATTTCTTAGGGGAGAAGCGCAGCTACATGTATAACTAGTTCCCAAAAAGGTACATCAAACACCTTAGATATTGCTTTCGATCAAATGATCAAGAACACTTTAGATATTGCTTTCGATCAAATGATCAATAACTCTATCGATATTGTTGTTGATTTTCTTACTTTGTGAGTTTACTATGTCAGGAAATTGCAGCAGCAGGGAAAGATGAAATCCGCACAGACCATATTTCCTTGGCTGTCATTAGATATTACATCTCACTTTATCTGCATCGCCAGATTGTTCTACCGCAGATTACATTATTGAACCCAGTTCGGTGATTGGCCATGCCCCTCCGAACCAAATTTATTTACTGTAACCTTGTAATAATGGCTGGATTTGGTTATACTTTCTGTTGTATGCTTCTAACTTTTCCTTTTGGTAAGCTGAATTCATAACATTTGGTTGATCTATAATGCATGTAATGCTTTGCTACTATTAGTGCATTTGGCCGTGCCAAATATGTCTGGCACGGCTTATTTACACTTGGGACCGAATGGTCCTGTGCCAGACAAGTATCTCAAAACCTCCATTGATTCTCTGGTGATGCCAATCGCCTTCAGCAAGGTATGGCATTAAGAACCAAGAACTTCGGTAAGTGACTTGAGATAGCGAAAGGTTTCTGGCTTTCCATAAGAATGTTAACAAATGTTTGGTGGAGGAAATGGACTTGCAATTGCAAGCCAGTTGGTAGTCTTTTAGCTTTAGACCCCCTTACATGTGAGCTTCAGTTTCATGCTATAATTCAAGCCATTTAATCGAACATGTTCTTTGACTATGGAGGATTGAGGGGCCCAAACTTAGGTTTTTTTTTTTTTTTGTTGGATGTTGAAGTCATAGGATCATTAAATGGTTCTTTTTCCCTTTTATCATGTCTGTTATAATTTTGGGAGGTGGATTGGTTACCTTCGACTAGGTTGAAATTCCTAATAATATAAGCTATTTTACTCTAAATGAAGAAAGATGGTGAGTAAGTTGGTGGATTCGTTACTCTTCAACAAATATGCAACATTCTTGTTATCAACAAGGATCAACTCTATAAGACTTCTCAAATGTAAATGAAAAGAGCCATTAATGGTAATATAATAGTTTGAGCACTAGTTTAATTTAGAATTAATTATAAATTAGTCCATTTTTAAAGTATGACATGTAAAATGATCCACTTAATATATAAATTGGTCCATTTATCATATTATTAAGATTTTTACTGTATTTTCTTTTTTTTTAATTTTTTAAAGATATTTAAATACCATTTATACCCTTTTTAAGATGTGGATAAGAAATTTTTTAAATTTAAATATTAATATTTAAAATTTGACTTTATAAAATTATTGTGATAAGATAATTTTATTTTGGATTGCATTATCTATTAACTAATCATTTGTATCCACCAATATTCTCAGATTCTATTCATCTTCTATAGAATT
The DNA here is from genome assembly GCA_032719365.1 of Prinsepia uniflora. Classification (NCBI taxonomy): domain Eukaryota; kingdom Viridiplantae; phylum Streptophyta; class Magnoliopsida; order Rosales; family Rosaceae; genus Prinsepia; species Prinsepia uniflora. The sequence goes on along the minus strand of CM064867.1, from coordinate 68,470,811 downwards.
ACCGGTATTTTATTTAGTTTATTGAATTTTGTTATTTTATTTGTGTGTAGGTAATTTAACATTAGACATATTTCAGATTCTATTCATCTGCTATAGAATTACAGGTATTTTATTTAGTTTATTGAATTTTGTTATTTTATTTGTGTGTAGATAATTTAACATTAGACATATTTCGTACGTTTCTAGTATTTTTGGAAAGTTCATTGTATAATCTACCTACATCATAATACTTGTCATAGGTATAATTACCTATGTTTAGCAACTCATCGTCCAGAAGGGTAGTGAGGGATGCGAGAGTACTGGAGCAATCAAATGTATGGGGTTGTAATTATTTACCTCTGGGTGTCGGAGGGGGTAAGGGTGCGAGGGTAGTGGAGGATGGAGGGAAAAGGAGCGCGACGGTTCAGGAAGCGAAGGCGAAACCGGACGCCAACCGAAGCCCATTTTGGGTTCGTCCACAATGAGCGAACTAGCAGGGAGATGGCTCTGGTTCTGGCAAAAGGGAACAGGGTGAAAACCCTTTGGGATTTTCTTAAAGACATGTCGAGGAGAGGGAGTGGTGGGCTTGTGACTACGCAGTCCGTTACCTGTTTGATAAAAGTCCTAGGAGAAGAGGGCTTGGTTAGTGATGCATTCGCTGCTTTTTATAGAATGAAGCAGTTTCCGCATTGGCTGCTATTATCCTTGTGTTATTACTGTAAAAAATTGTCCTCTTTCTCTACAGTTAAGGTTCCTAATTAAGATGGCTACTAATAAGAACATTGTGAACCAGGCCTTATTAAATTACTCATTTTCCTTCTTAAAATTCCCAGTAACCCTTGAAGCAAAGATAACTTCAAAGCAGACTTCTGAAAATTCTTCTCTGTTGGCTACCGTTATGCATAAAACACCTACATCTCTGAAAGTTAGGATTCGACTTCTAAACAAACTTAATGTCTTCTTTAGGACATAATCACTCAATTATATAAGAATCGTTGTCACTTCATGCTGCTTGTGAGCACCAGAAATAAAACAAGAAACTTATATTTTTCAAAAGCCAAAATACACGCAAAATGTTGTATCACCATTGTTCTTACTTCCCCTGTTTGCAGTTGTCAAGTGTTGCTCCACCAGCTCTGTGTAGAATTCCTCAGCCAAATGGCCTAAACCTGAGCACAAGTACTGATAGCTCACCAAGGTCAACTGTGAACTCTACCATACAATCACCTAGAAGAAAGTTCGTTGATGAAGGAAAACTGCAGAAGGTATAGGCTTATTCATATTTTGTGAACTTGCGTTTGGTTGATATAAATCTTTATGTCATTGTTTTCATACTTTTCCTTCTTATGTAAGGTAATTCATTGTTGTTTAAATTGCATGTGCATAATTTAGTTTATTTCTGCACTTTTTTCTTTTCATACTTGTGGAAACCGCAAATTGTTTTACACTGCTGATTTCAGTGGGCTTTCGGGTTTTCTTGAAGAGAAATTTGTGTAGGGATTTCTTTATGACTTTAATGCTCATGTTATCAGCATGTATAACTAAAGTCTTTGCCTCACTCTGAATAAATCTTCCATTTGGGATCTTATTTCTTTTTTTCTTTGGTTTTTTGTACTTAATTAGTAGTACCAAGCTTTTATGATATCCTCGTTGTTTTAGTGCATTAATGGCTTACGGGTTGTTGTGCTGTTTCGGTCGGTTAACTGATTTGGTTGCATTATTGTAGTTTTAAAATTCTATTTTGCATGTAGTAATTGGTATTTCTGCACCTTATTTGAGTAATTAGTTATAGATGGTCGTTCTTGTCTCTGTGTATAATTTGGTGACATTTTCAATTTGTTTCCTAGGCTCTGTGGCACGTTCCTTGGCAAATCGTAAGGGACAGCCATGGGCCAATGAAAATATCGATGAAGGTGATGCATCTTCTCAGTTCTCAGTTATTTGGGGAATTATACTACCTACCTTATGGACTCTTACATGCACAAAGACCCATTTTGTCACCAATATACTTAATGTCTTCTTTTCTATTATTCTAGACCCATTTGTGCAATATGCATCCTCGAGATTATTGCTAGTATATTGGTTCGATTGGTCTATTATATAGTGAAGAGTTGTTTTGGGGTTATCTAATATAAATGGAGGAATTTGGCCGTTTCGTAATTTTTCCTAAAACTGTGCAGGTATGGAGGGAGCCATTATCGCTAAATGCACTTTTCAAGCCAAAACGGTCTCAATCCCTGTGTATCATCACACTACCTACAATGACGTTGCAGATCAGATTTGTTCCAGATTCAAGCTTTTGAGATCCGACTGCATCGAGTTGACTTACTCTTTCGGAGGCCACAACTGTTGTATGCTACAATCAGACATGGATTTAGGGGTGATGAAGTGTGAATTATTTTCTGCAAGAATCAGCGTCATTGAGGTTAGTGTTTCTGAAGTTCACTTACCTGATTCCCAACCTCTCACATACGAGGATGTTAATCATGGGTTGGAGAATGCACAGTCACATTTAGGGAAATTTGGAACTCCTGCCAGGAAGATATATCGGTCTCATGAGTGGAAAGGATATATTAGAAGCGTAGGGCAGATATACAACGGTGGTGTTACGGAATTTAGAATCAAATTGTTGAAATATGCTAGTGAGAAGGGCTTCAAGTTTGTTTACATAAAAAATGACAGTCAGCGTGTTACTGCTGAATGTTTCAATAAATCATCTGAGGGTTGTGGGTGGCGTGTTCATGCAATCTTGAACAGGCCTAAGAATTATTTCTACATTAAGACCCTGCACAATGAGCATACTTGTAGATGGAGGATTTGCGAGCAGAGCAACATTACTTTGTGTTCCAAGATTGTTTCCTCAGTCCTTATTGACGAGCTTAGAAACAATCCACTTGTGAGACCAATAGATATTGTCACAGAGTTCAAGAAGAATTACGGGCTACGAATTCCATACTATATTGCATGGTATGGAAATGAGTCGGCAAAACCTGAGGTCCATGGTGACGAGTCAAAATCATATGAACAGTTAGTGTGGTATGTTAGAGCAGTGTTACAGACAAACCCAGGCTCTCATGTACGGCTGGAATGTGATGAAACTTCTTCTCGTTTCCGTCGAATTTTCATTGCCTATAACGCCTCAATCGAAGGCTTCAAGTTTTGCAGGCCATTCCTTTGCCTTGATGGTACATTCATAAAGAATAAATACAAAGGCCATTTGATAGCAGCCACGGCAAAAAACGGCAACGAGGGTAAGATAATTCATAAAGCCATTTGCCTACCTTACTTTGCTTCAATTTCTACTTAAATTCCTTAGGACCATGGAGAATTTTTTGCTACCATGTAGTTATCCCTAACTAAGGTATATTAGGAGAACATTTAGCAACCCCCGGACTTGATAGAACCTTACCACAATCCAAAATATTGTGTGGAGTTTGTCTTGATAGAAAAGTACTTACTATTTTCAAATCCATTATCCATTACAGTTCCGATTTTCCATTCTGCAGTTTTATATTTTTTCATTTTCTTTGCTGAATAGGTAGCATTTGTTATATCCTCTTGAAAAAGAGGTCATGCTGTCAGGACCCACCCCGGTTTCGCCCCGAAACCCGAGGTAAATCCCGCTCCCGTCTGACTCCCCGACACAACACGCAAGTAAAACTCACTCAAACCCAGTCAGACGCAGGAGTAACAATGTTCCAAAGTTATCATTTACAGAGCATAGTACGAAAATACAAGGAAAATAAAAACCGATAAATTACACGCACACGGAAGACTTTAAACCATTCCAGGATCCCCCACGTCACTTCTATGCCTCGGACACTGCCTCGACGTCAAGACCCCGCGCTAGCTCCACAACCTAGAGGGCAAGTTAAAAACAAAAGTGTGAGTGGACCATAATAAAAGAAAAGTTCTAAAACCATTTATCAGAAAATCGAATTTAACCCTCCGTTTTGAAAACCACATGCATAACCAACAATTAATAACACAGGTCTAACTCAATTCTCATAAAACATCATAAGAAACAGAAACACTATAAAACAGGTAGGGAAATCATGGCATGAGTATCAAAACCCGTATCATAACCATAAAGCCCAAATCATCATTTCTCGATCAAACCTGCTGGACCTATCCGAGTCTTTAAACTCCCGAGTCTTTAAACTCAATCCAGGCCTTAATCATATCCGAGTCTTTAAACTCCCGAGTCTTTAAACTCAAGGCCTACGGGGGAAATCAATATATCCGAGTCTTTAAACTCCCGAGTCTTTAAACTCAATCCGGGTCTTTAAACCCAATCCGGCCGGTCCCCCGTCACATATATCCGGGTCTTTAAACCCAATATCCAGATCCAGCAAATCCAATCCCAAAACCATTTGAAAACCATTTACCAATCCACATCCAAACCCGAATCCAAAATCACTGGTCTGATACCCTTCCGGCATCCAGAACCGTCATTCCGAACCCAAATCCGGAATCCACTTTCCAACTTTAAATCCAAACTCCGCTTTCCGAAAATCATTTAATTACTAAATAATGTTTCAAAATCCCTTTGTAAGCAATCAAACTAGTTACCCTTTAAAAATCCCAAAACCCTGGCATTTTACTCAGAAATCGACATTTCTCGTAAAACGTGCCAAATACCGTATTTCTCGAAAAACATGCAATAATGTAAAACCAACCAAAACATATTCAATAAACATAGAATCATAACCAAAATCATAAAACAATTATAGAAAACAGTTATGCATGCTCGAGTTTAGAGAAAGGGTCCACTCACAGTACTGAGCCCTACTCCCGTCCCGAACATCCCGCACGTTCCTCGGCTTCCTCGGGAAATCCCGATCCTGTTCACAATCATCAAATTACGTCACTAACACGTTCACGAAAGTTCACCTAAATTTCCTCAAAATTCCCCGAATCCTAAACGTAATAACCCGGGACCCTAAACCTTCACCCTCGCGGAACTAAACTCAAACTACGTCCGCACAACCCGAAACCACTTCCATTGAACTCACCATAACTCCTAGACCAAAAACTATGTTGACCGTTTTCCCCATCGCCGCCGCACGCGCCCGCACGCGCCGCCCAAAGTGGTTGCGCGTGGCCCTCACGCGCTGCTACAGTGCACCGTCTTCCTCAGACGAACCCGGTTCGGTACAGTGGTCTGCAACTCAGACCGGCGTCAGCGGTTCACCGCCGTGCCTGCACGGTTTCTCTCCCTTTCTTCACCAACAGCATCGTCTAGACCAACCCTATAGATTCCCCAACTCCGTTAACCTCGACACTGTCCCTAGCCCGTCGACTGAACTCAAAACTAGACGGCCAAACTCCCCCTGTTTCACGATCCAGCCACCCAGCTCACCTCCCTTCACGGTGGCTTCACCAAACTCTTCCTTGGACCTCACTGAACCTAAACTAACCCTCCTAGACCTTTGACTCAGCCCCAAGCTCGACGACTTTGGGTTCGAACATCACGGAAAAACAGAGCACCAGAGTGCCTGTCGTCGTCTGAGCTCCGCCGTGTACACCCCTGTCACGGCGACCATCCTAGTCGACGCCTAGGACCCTCCTGAACCTCACCCTGACCTTCAATCCTCTCGACTCTCAGCCCAACCTCACGACTTTCACGTTGAACCTCAACGGAAAAACATAGTATCGAAATGGGGACGAGGAAATTACCTGCCTCCTGTTGCCGCCGTGAGCTCCTCCGGGGCTGGTCGACTCCACACAGCCCTCACGACACCACCGCGATCTCAGGTGCACCGTACACGGCCACCGCACCACTGACTAAACCCAAACTACGCATTAATTTAAACACGTAATTTGAGTATTGTGCAATTTAAACCCTTTTTGTGTAGATGTAGTATTGGTAAATAGGGATCGTTCTTAACCGGGGAAATTAGGGAACATTAATAATATGTTAGTGGGAAAGAGTAATGAATAAATGAATAATGAATAAATTAATGAATTAAATAATTAAAGAATTAACAAATTAAAGAATTAATGAATTAAAGAATTAAAGAATTAAAGACTTAATTAATCAAAGAATAATAAACTAAAAGTATTAAAGAATAAAAGAATAAAGAGATGAAAGAATCAAAGAATAATAAACTAAAAGTATAAAAGAAGAATAAAAGAATAAAAGAATAAAGAATAAAAAGGATAGAAGAATAAAACAATAAAAGAATAAAGAATAAAAAGAATAAAAAAATAAAAGAATAAAAGAATTAAAGAATAAAGAATAAAGAATTGAAAAGGGGGGTTTTTGAAAAGAGTTGTAAATATAAAAATAAAGAAAACAAGTAAAAATAATTAAATACTTAATTTTACTTCTATTTTAACCTTTGTACTAGTGAACTTTCTTCAAACACATATTTTTACCAACACTCTAACATCATGCTCATATTAAACCAATCACGAAATCATACCTTAATCATCTCAAATACATGCATACATTTTTCATATTATAAATGCACCGAACAGCGGATTATTACTTACAATATGATCCACCTTAAGTAAGTGATTTAATGCGCCGAACAGCGATCAAACATTAAATCTCTTCAACTCTATTCTAAATGCCCCGAACAGCGGATCAACATTTAGCTTCGAATTGAAGTTTAAGCACTAAAACATATGAAGTAAAAGAAACTCAAAAAGTAAAACACATGGAGATTGCATTCTTACTTACAAATGTTAGAAAGAAAATACCAACACATATATTGAATTATAAGTAAAACCAATAACAATAACAAGAATTTAAGTAGAGAAGTATGGATTTTCACAAGAATCACCGAACAACGGCAGGAAACTTGTGAAGATGGTAGAAGAAATACGAGGAATTCGGTCTTAAAACTCTTGAATTGCCTTAGAATTACTTGGCCTAGGTATTTCTTAAGGAAAGCATAAAAATGTGTTTAAGAGATCTCAAAAAAATATCACAAGAACAAAGTAAAGAAGAAATGAAATTAAGAAAAATAAAAATAACATAAATTAAGAACAAGAATTAAAAGAAAGCTAATTAATAAGAAAATCTACAAGAAGTTAAAATGGTCCCCAAAAATGTCTCTCAAAAGAGAGAAACAAAAGAACTAACTAAGAACTAGAACTAAGAAAAATGAAAGAAATGGAAGAATGAAACTAATTGGGGACTCCCCAAAATACAAGAATTGAAGCCCTATTTATAGGTGGAAAAAGCTATCAAAAATACATAAAAAAATACAATAAAAAATGTTAAATAATGGAATGATGAGTAATAAAGATTAGTGATGATGTTAGAAGTGGTTTGAGTTGTAAAGTTGCAAAATTGGGTTGGAAAGTGGAAGGAATTTGGGTGGAAGTTGGGTGGAAATTGGGTGGAAGCTGCTGGAAATAAATTCAGCAGAGAGCTGCTGAAAAGAGAGCAGAAAAATCGGTTGACTGCTGCTGAATGGAAGGCTGGAAGTTCGGCTGGCGTGCGCTGAGGCGGTGCAGAAGGATTCGGCAAGCGCGCGCCCGAACGCGCTGGGGCAAGGCAGAAGCAGGCTGAAGCGAGTTGGGCCGGCTTGGTTGTCTGGGTTGGGCCGCACGGAAGCGGGCCAGGGCTTGCGAACTGGGCCTGGTCTGCCGGATTTTTTCTTTTTCTTTTTTTTGTTGGGCTGGGCTGCATAAATTAATTAATTTAATTAATTTAGTAATATTTCACCGAAATTCGTCCATAATTTTTTCGTTATAATTCCGATCGAGACGATTCTTTCACCAAAATACTCCAAATTACAAACTTTATTTATTTAAACACAAATAACACAAAATAAATTATTTTATCTATTTATTTAATATTTTAATATTAAAAGTCAAGTATAAAGGGTATAAAATAATATAAAATAATGCTTATTTGAGGACCTATCAAATACCCCCACACTTAAACTTTGCTAGTCCCTAGCAAATACTAAAATTAAACTACAAAATCAAAACAAGTAACCTTTAACCATTTGTCTCAATATTTCATTATTACAATCATGGCATAAAAGATTTTCACTTAAATCACTTAAGCATATGGAATTCAAGAGTTAATATATGGTAACAAAATGTTTTAACAAGTAAGATAATGAGTAAATATGGTGAAATAGATCTCAACATGAATAAAACAAGTATGAATCAACTCACAAGGATATGCACTCATAAATTCACTCAATTTTGTAAGGGTTTGTGTTTGCACTCAAAGTATGTGAGAAATACTCACATAATCGAAATGAAGTACTTTTGCAAAATCTCAAACAAACACCTCAATATAAAAACAAAACATACTTGCACAAATGAACCAAAACCATAAGCTTACTCAAGTGATTGACTCCACTAATCAAAATTTACCATCTTAAGGATCATAAGGTCTTTACGAAGGTTGTAATGGGGCTAAGTTTAGAGGCAAGGAATATATAGGACAAGTGGTGCTCAAATTCGTTCCAAGACTCAAAAGACTCCCAAAACGTATCATAGCTTCCCAACCTTAGTGCAATGATGTCAGTAATCCATCCTTTCAAACATAGGCCTAATTTCATCATGTTGGGCCTCATAGTCATTCTTTGTGTCGGATTTACAAATGTAAGGGACTTAACTCAAACATTACATAACCAAACCTTATTACCTTGATCGAGACTCAACCTTTTTTTTTTTTTTTTTTTTAATTTTTTTCTTTTTGATTTTTTGATTTTTTTTTTATTTTTTTTTTATATCAAGGTAATAACATGTGTCAACAATACAATAAAGCTTGAGTCGGTAAATCCAAATAATTCACATAAAAGTCTTCCAACATCATTATTTTCTCCTTACACAATCTTTATATCTTCAACCGAGTCCTTGGAACAAGGGTAAATGATGTCTATACTAAGCTCAAGTGTTTAGATAATCATGGTGATAAAAGAAAGGCTTAATGTGGGCTCAAAAGGGTTAAAACTAAGGGGGGTCGCAACTTGTGCGCACAAAATAGGGAACATGGATGTTTGAATTTGTGGTGTTAACCCTAATGCCTTAATCATTTCCAAAATCAGAGAGTTTATTGACTTAAAAGCTTTGAAAATCACATAAAATAAGTTCTAGTACTCTAGAGTTCATTAAAATCTATTGCAAGTAGTTATGAGGCATATGTATATCAATTTAAACAAAGAACTTATGAATCACTCATCAAAGATGTATATAAAGTTCTAAAGCTCACATAAGGTTCATATGATTCATACTTATCTTATTATGCTCGTTTATATGCCAATTTACATGCATTATCTTCAAGTTATAACACTTAATCACAAAATATTAACAAACAAATTCAAGTTGTAGTGATTATCTTTATGGCCATAACATATTCATTTCCGTTCATTTATATCATTGACAAGTTAAATGGCAACTTAAGACTCATAAAAACACTAAGTTAAAAGATTCAAGAAAACGAATTTATTTTTTTCATTTTTTTTTTCACCTCTTTTTTTTTATATTTTTTTATTATTTTTGTAAATTTTTTTTTTTTGTTTTTTTTTTTGTTTTTTTTTTGAACATTCAAATTTGTAAACCATTCCCCCACACTTAAATTCTACATTGTCCTCAATGTAGGAAAATACGAAGTAATTAAACATAGAATCAAAGTAAGGAAGATGATTTACGAAAATAATAGGAAAACATTAAATAAACAAAATAAAAGAGAGTGAAGGGTAAAAGGATAGCAAATCTGTATTGATGACTCCTTCACATCCCGAGAACACATTGGGTTGCCTCCCAACAAGCGCTTGAAGTTTGACGTCCATCCAGCCTAGACAGAGATGCAAGTTAGTTAGTCAGAGATGTACGTTAATTAAGAATGCAAGTTAGATATGCAAATTAAAGTTAAGGATGCAATGTGAGTTAAAGATGTAAGTTAGAGGAAGAGTGCAATGCAAGTTAAACTAAATATGCAAGTGAAGTTAAAAATGCAAGTTAATTGAAAGATGCAAGTTAGTTAAACTAAAGATGCAAGTTAACTTTGTCATGACAAATAATGAAAATTAAGATATAAACAATATTTACATGTCGGGGGAAGTCAAAGATATATATGGTTCACATAGCCTCAAAGTTTAAATGGAGACTTAAAACAGTCCGTGCGGCCCAAGTAAATATCTTGGATTAATTCAACTGTTTGGGCAACTTCAAAAGTGACCAGGTTAGAAAGAATACACATAAGAGGCAGGGCTATTTTCTTTAGACCCAAAACCCGTTATGAGTACCGTCTCTTGTCCTAGACATCACCCTCGAAAATTTCTTACTCCAGAGGAATTAAGATGACTCAAGTGTTAACAATTACCGTGGGTGAGAGAGTTAACAAAAAGAGTCATCGCCGATAAAGATCAAAATCTAAACTTCGAAGCACAAGTGATCTACATATAGCTGAGACTAATGCATGAATGCAATAACTATTTACAAGTATGTTTTTTTTTTATGCACAATTTACAAATATAACATGACAATTTACGTAATGAACAATTTATACACGCATGAACAATTTATTTACAAGTATAGTTTTATTCACAAGTAATGATATTTACAAAACAATTTCTCATTAACAAACTAACATAAGTATAAGATTTATTTAACAATTTAGATTTATACTAACACAAAGTGAAGATAAATGAATATTTTTACGAATAAATGAAGAAAAAGAAATTTTTTATTTTTTATTAATTAATTTTTTTTTCCGAATTTAAAAATTAAATAAATGAAGAAAAAGAAATTTTTTTAATTTTTAATTTTTTTTTACGAATTTTATGTTTTTTTTAATTACAAATAAAAATAAAAATAAGGAAAAGTGAATATTTACCATAAGCATTTATGAACAATTAAAAAGAATGAACATTATGTACAAGTATGAACAAGAATAATATAACAAGTAAGAAAATTATAAACAAATATAAATGAAAATCTATTATGAACAAGTATGCATGTATACTATGAAATATAAAAGTTATGAACAAGTATAAAAGGTAACAAGTAACATATATACAACATTTATTTACAAGTATGAATTAATACTAACATAAAGCTAAGATAAGATTTTTTTTTATTTTAATTAATTTTTTTTATTTCGATTTTTTTAAAATTTATTATTATTATTATTATTAATATTTTTTTTTATTCCGAATTTTCTTTTTTTTTCATTTAAAATTTAAAGTTTAACAAGACATAAACAAATAATTGATTACATAAAAATAAAATAAGTGTAAACATAAAGTTAGTGGAACATAAAAGTTATGGAATAAAATTAAAAGAAAGTTAATGTAATAAAGTTAATGTAATAAAAGTTAATGGAATAAAAAGTTAATGGAATAAAAAGTTAGTGGAATAAAAAGTTAATGAATAAATTTAAAGTTAAAGGAATAAAAAAAAAGTTTATGTAATAAAGAAAAAGTTTATGGAATAAAATTAAAGTTAATGGATTAAAGAAAAAGTTAGAAAGTGTAAAGAAAAAAAAATTAAAAGTAAGGAAAAGTGAATATGTACAATATGCATTTATGACAAGTACAAATAAACTTAAATTATGAACAAGTATGATAGAATTTTAAATTTACATAAACAATTTGAATATGAACAAATATAAATAAAAACAAAAAATTATGAACATTTATGAACAAGTATATATTAGAAACTATGAATAAGTAAAGTATGATTATTATAAACAAAAATAATATTAACAAAAGTAAAATCTATAAACAAGTATAATATGCACAATTTATATACATACACTAACAAATTAAAAATGATTTTCAATTTCCCCGGCAACGGCGCCAAAAATTGACTAAACCCAAACTACGCATTAATTTAAACACGTAATTTGAGTATTGTGCAATTTAAACCTTTTTTGTGTAGATGTAGTATTGGTAAATAGGGATCGTTCTTAACCGGGGAAATTAGGGAACATTAATAATATGTTAGTGGGAAAGAGTAATGAATAAATGAATAATGAATAAATTAATGAATTAAATAATTAAAGAATTAACAAATTAAAGAATTAAAGAATTAAAGAATTAAAGACTTAATTAATCAAAGAATAATAAACTAAAAGTATTAAAGAATAAAAGAATAAAGAGATGAAAGAATCAAAGAATAATAAACTAAAAGTATAAAAGAAGAATAAAAGAATAAAAGAATAAAGAATAAAAAGGATAGAAGAATAAAACAATAAAAGAATAAAGAATAAAAAGAATAAAAAAATAAAAGAATTAAAGAATTAAAGAATAAAGAATAAAGAATTGAAAAGGGGGGTTTTTGAAAAGAGTTGTAAATATAAAAATAAAGAAAACAAGTAAAAATAATTAAATACTTAATTTTACTTCTATTTTAACCTTTGTACTAGTGAACTTTCTTCAAACACATATTTTTACCAACACTCTAACATCATGCTCATATTAAACCAATCACGAAATCATACCTTAATCATCTCAAATACATGCATACATTTTTCATATTATAAATGCACCGAACAGCGGATTATTACTTACAATATGATCCACCTTAAGTAAGTGATTTAATGCGCCGAACAGCGATCAAACATTAAATCTCTTCAACTCTATTCTAAATGCCCCGAACAGCGGATCAACATTTAGCTTCGAATTGAAGTTTAAGCACTAAAACATATGAAGTAAAAGAAACTCAAAAAGTAAAACACATGGAGATTGCATTCTTACTTACAAATGTTAGAAAGAAAATACCAACACATATATTGAATTATAAGTAAAACCAATAACAATAACAAGAATTTAAGTAGAGAAGTATGGATTTTCACAAGAATCACCGAACAGCGGCAGGAAACTTGTGAAGATGGTAGAAGAAATACGAGGAATTCGGTCTTAAAACTCTTGAATTGCCTTAGAATTACTTGGCCTAGGTATTTCTTAAGGAAAGCATAAAAATGTGTTTAAGAGATCTCAAAAAAATATCACAAGAACAAAGTAAAGAAGAAATGAAATTAAGAAAAATAAAAATAACATAAATTAAGAACAAGAATTAAAAGAAAGCTAATTAATAAGAAAATCTACAAGAAGTTAAAATGGTCCCCAAAAATGTCTCTCAAAAGAGAGAAACAAAAGAACTAACTAAGAACTAGAACTAAGAAAAATGAAAGAAATGGAAGAATGAAACTAATTGGGGACTCCCCAAAATACAAGAATTGAAGCCCTATTTATAGGTGGAAAAAGCTATCAAAAATACATAAACAAATACAATAAAAAATGTTAAATAATGGAATGATGAGTAATAAAGATTAGTGATGATGTTTAGAAGTGGTTTGAGTTGTAAAGTTGCAAAATTGGGTTGGAAAGTGGAAGGAATTTGGGTGGAAGTTGGGTGGAAATTGGGTGGAAGCTGCTGGAAATAAATTCAGCAGAGAGCTGCTGAAAAGAGAGCAGAAAAATCGGTTGACTGCTGCTGAATGGAAGGCTGGAAGTTCGGCTGGCGTGCGCTGAGGCGGTGCAGAAGGATTCGGCAAGCGCGCGCCGAACGCGCTGGGGCAAGGCAGAAGCAGGCTGAAGCGAGTTGGGCCGGCTTGGTTGTCTGGGTTGGGCCGCACGGAAGCGGGCCAGGGCTTGCGAACTGGGCCTGGGCTGCCGGATTTTTTCTTTTTCTTTTTTTTGTTGGGCTGGGCTGCATAAATTAATTAATTTAATTAATTTAGTAATATTTCACCGAAATTCGTCCATAATTTTTTCGTTATAATTCCGATCGAGACGATTCTTTCACCAAAATACTCCAAATTACAAACTTTATTTATTTAAACACAAATAACACAAAATAAATTATTTTATCTATTTATTTAATATTTTAATATTAAAAGTCAAGTATAAAGGGTATAAAATAATATAAAATAATGCTTATTTGAGGACCTATCAACCACCACAAGCCCTCAGTCTTCTCTGTTTCCTCTGGTTGTCCCCGTGAGCTCTCAACTCACACTCACCACGATTCCTCACCTCCCAACCTTCTCACTAGCTCCCTCTCACTCTCCGATCACCCTCACATACTCACAATTCATCAGCACACACCATCACCCTCGATCACCCCTCAATTTCCCTCACAATCTCCCTCTGTTTTCTGAACCATCACGAACACACATACACGGGTGCACCCCAATTATTTGGGCCGTGTATGCACAGGATTCCACCAGAATCCTCTACACACATGCCACATGTCACAATCCACTCCACACACTCCCACATGGCCCAATCTCAGCCGTTCATTTCCTTTCTCTGTGCACAAATCCCAATGTGCCACAAAGACCAAAATACCCTCCAATGTAACTCTTTTTTTTTACGGTTTTGCCACAACTTCCTAGACCCGTATTTCTCGCCTCGTAAGTCCGATGAATACGTGCCGCCTGTCATCGAACTCAGGACGACAAGAACTATCTAACCATCCTAGGTCAATGTACCAAAACTAGATTCTACAAAAAGTCAACTATTCCCCCTAATTTATCCAAATTACGGTTAGGCCCTCAACCTTCCGAACACCACAACTTCCTCCTCGGATGTCGGAATCGGACGTGCCACCTGCCTATGGATTCGTGACGTCCTAAACTACGTCCTGGTCACTGGTCAAAGTCCATCGGACCACCCGAACTAATAGTCAACGTTTTGCCCGAACTAGGGGCAAAATCGTCATTCTACACTTACGGACCTATCGGGACCACCTAACCGCCGATTAACCTCACTATTCACACCTTAATCAGTCTACTAATCCCGGCTCCCGGGACGGGTTGTTACACATGCAATATGATATAGTCACTTGTTTCGAACTTTATGGTCATTTTAGTATTTTCTTTCATCATTGTGATACAAGCTCTATACATGTTCCAGATCCTAGCTTTCATTGGTAATATTGGGGCATTGGCAATTGTCAATCTGAGTTTCTCTTTGAACCCCAATGTTTTGGAGTCTAGACAAAGTTTAAACACTCAGGTGACAACATACGGGAAGACTTTCCCACACAAACGAGAAGGGAATAAGGGATAGTCAAACCATCTCTTCCAAACACATTTCCCGATTAATGCTTACCTTATATTCATCTCTAGAACATGTATTTTGATCTCCAACTTATGTTCAGATCCATACGTTCATTACAATTAAGATATTGTTCTACCACCATTTAACTGCTTTTGTTTTTGGATTGTTATTGGTAGGCTCACCTCCTGTGTAACGACCCGTCCTGGGAATTAGGGCTAAGACAGTGTTTAAGATGAGATTAGTGAGCTTAATCGGGGGTTAGTTGGTGAAGATAAGGTCGTTAGCCTAGAATGATGATTTTGCCCCTAGTTTGGGCAAAAAGTTGACTTTTCATTCGGGCGGTCAAATAGACTTTGACCGATGACCAGGAAGTAGTTTAGGACGTCACGAATCCGTAGACAGGTGGCACGCCCGATTCTGACATCCGAGGAGGAAGTTATGATGTTTGGAAGGTTGAGGGCATAACCGTAATTTGGCTAAACTAGGGGGAAAAGTTGACTTTTCGGACGATCGGGTTTTGGCACGTTGACCTAGGACCGTTAGGTAGATCTCGTCGTCCTGAATTCAACGACAAGCGACACGTGTTAATCGGAGTTACGATGTGTGCGTTACGGGTCTAGAAAGGTAGTGGCACAATTGTAATTTTGGTTTTAAAGAAGGGCATTTTGGTCTTTTGCACTTGGGATTTGTGCAACAGAGAGGGACAAGTGGAATGTAACGACCCGTCCCAAATTCCAGGATTATATTAGTGACTAATCACGATTAGTGAGATTAATCCGTGATTAGTTAGGCTAAATCGTACGAATGATGCGAAATGACCGTTTTGCCCCTAGTCGTGGCAAAACGTTGACTTTTCAATCGGGGCGGTCAAATGGACTTTGACTGATGACCGTGACGTAGTTCGTGACGTCACGAGTTCATAGACAGATGGCACGTTCAATTCCGACGTTCGAGGAGGAAGTTATGACGTTCGGAAGTTTAGGGGTATTTTGGTAATTTTGGATAAAAAGAGTCAAATGTTGACTTTTTGACCAAGAGGTTCGATGGCCAAGGGCCAAAGACCGTTGCGTAGATAAGGACGATATGAATCCGTAGACAGGCGGCACGTCGAATTCGGACGTTCGACGGCGAAGTTACGGTTCACGGAAGTTCCAGGATACTATTCACGGTGACGCATTTTACGAGGCACTTTTGGACTTTAGTGGGCCCAGTTGCTTTTCAGCAACCAATGGATGAGTGACAAGTGTCATCCATCCACTGGCTACCATTCCATATACATGCATCCATCCATATAACCGTGCATCCATTTTCCATTTTTCCTCCAACCAAACCCGATCCCATTTCTCACCCCAAACCCATTCAACCCTTTCCAATGATCATATAGGAGAGACTAGAGGGTGAGGATGGACTGGTGGACGCTGGTGGCCGGTCTAGGACGCACTGCCGTGGACGGCGGAGGAGGAGGAGATCGAGGTAATCGGTTTTACCCGATTTTGTCCATTTTCAATTTTAATTGTCATGGGCCGATTTGGATGGTTTCACTGAACTAAATAGGTTTCTAGGATAGTTTTAGGAAGGTTTGGAGGCTGGTTCATGGCGGGGAAAAACTGGACCGAGAGGTCCATTTCGAACAAGGGGTTTCAGGTGGGTTTTTCTTAGATTTAGGGATTGGGTTAGATAGGAAACTTGAAAATAGGAATTTAGAAATTGGAATGGAAGCAATCGGACCGAAAATAAGGGAGTAGGGACGCTGAACCGGTTACGCCGGTTCAGCACAGTAACCGGACCGGTTCGCACCAGTCGCGGAGGTTGAAGACGGGTACTGTAGCGGCGCGTGAGGCCCACGCGCAGCGACTTCAGGCGGCGCGTGGGGGAGAATTTGGGGACGGTTCCAACATGTGAAATTATCTATTCGATGTAACGAACCTTTTGGGATTAGTTTCGTGTCGATCGGACACCGTCTCGATATGTTTCGGGGCATCGGAAGGTTTAGGTTCGGTTTTAAAAATAGTTAAAAGTTCGGAAAAATTACGGGGCTTTGATGGGAGGTTAATTAAGTAGTTATTAACCTTCTATTAAAATTTGGACAGGTTTGGGAGTCCCGGTAATGGTGATCGGCTCGGGGAGCCGAATGGCACGCAAATCGAGGCGACAGCTCGGACGGTCTGTGAGTGGACCTTGTTTTCTAAATTGATGCATGCATAAATGTTTATTATATGTTTTAAATACTTGTTTGTGATGTCATGAGTGCAATTGGATGTGTGGTTACGTATAGGCACGTATTTCGAGGTTTCTGCCCTATACGGTGCCTATACGGGTCTGTATTTCTTTATTGGTCTAAATGAAAGGTTTTAGATTTCTATAAGGATAAACTCGGGTATGAGACCCATTTGGTTTTGTCTCGGGCATATGACGCTATTTACGACCTTCGGGTCTAAATCGTGGTCGCGACGGGTGCTATGTGCACGGCGATCGACGATACGACGCTCGCCTCCGGATTGGGATGTGTTCCTTCCGGAGAGGTCACGATGCACGATTCGTGGTCGGGCAGCCTGGGGAGGCTCGACTTCGGAGTGCTGACGGTTCAGGATATCGATCGGTGATGAGTGCACCATGATCTTGTGGTGGTCGGGTCGGTTGATTCTTTCACGGCAACATACCAGGATTGAGAGCGGTCCTGGATGGATGGTTGCACGCATCACTATGATCAGAGTCGTGACTGACCCATAGATATCGGGCATGGTGCCCAGTTGAGTCATATGTTCGGGCACGAGACCCAGATGTTTTACACTGATGATTTCGGGTCAGGGACCCTAGATGGATTTCCAAGTTCATGATGGTTTATGGGAACCAGCATGAACTTTGGAAAGGTTATTGTGGTTCATGACAGTTTATGGGAACCGGCATGAACCCTTGTTATGGATGTTATGGATCATGACGGTTCAAGGGAACTGGGCATGAACGTTTATGTTATGTATATATATGTATTCATATACCTTCCTTTACTTCTATTATCTCTTCCGGGGAGGGTCGTTGGCCTGGGTGGACCCCGGAGTAGTCAAGGAGCACCGACTGAGTGGAGTCACCCCCCAGTTGGGTTCCTTACTCTCAGGAAGGCTATGATTACTATTACCTCGGGTAGGGTCAGTGGTCTGCGGACATTGATCTTGACTTTGAGAAGACTCGGATTGAGACCTGGGTAGCACGCGCGTAGCTTTGGAAACCGTGACAGGATTGGTTGTGTGAATTATATGTATATGTGATGTATGCTATATATGATATGATGTATGATGTGCGTTTACACAGGTTTTGGGCAGTGGCTCGTATGGTTAGTTTCTTATGATTTTGGCTGAGTCCCTTATGGAGTTGGGCAGTGGCCCGTGTACTTGATTTCATTATGGTTTTCTGGATAAATGGTTTTCGAATGCATGCATGCTTTTTAGTGAAGGGTACAAATGGCTTTCTTATAAATTGTTTTTATAAACTCTTGTTTTGTCCACTCGCAGCTTTTAATGTTTTGACTGCCCTTCAGGTTGACATCGGATGTGGACTGTAGCAGAGACAGAGCTATCACATACCTCCTCCGGATCCTGGCGTACTCTGATGGCCCGGGAGGGCAAAGGTCAAAAATATCCCTTATCTGACACTTCGTGTCTGATGGGAGCAGGGTCATCCCGCACTAATCCCGGGGGGATTGGGATGGGTCCTGTCATGGATGGCTGGGATTGAGCCACTTGGGAGAGGAGATGGAAGATGGTGACACGTGGGGCTTGACTAGAGGCTTCTAGGATACACGGTCCAATTATTTAGGGTAATCGTGCAAGTGTGTGATGTGTGTGTGTTCGAAGAACAGAAAACAGAGGGAGAGAGTTGGGAGAATTGGACGGTGATTGTGTGTGTGTTGTGTGAATTGACGAGTGAGGAGTGACTAGAGATTGTGAGAGAGCTAGGGAGAAGGTTGGGAGGTAAGGAATTAGTGTGTGTGCTAAGTGTGAGCTCACGGGAAAATCAGAGGAAACAGATAAGAGGTGAGGAGTTTTGGGTGGTGGTGCTGCCGTGTTCGATTAATCGAAGCTGCTGGTGGTGTTCAGAGACAAGAGTGGAGCCTTAGGAACCCAGTGGACACGGCGGAGCTCACGGTGGAGAACAGGACGCAGGTAATTTCTTTACTTTCCTCTCTGTGCTCTGTTTTACCGTTTAGGTTCAGACGTCAAGTTGTAGCTTTTGGGGTTGAATCGAGGAGTCCAGTGAGGTCTGGGGGACTCAGTAGGGTCCCAGGTATCTTCTGGTTATGCAGCTGTGACGGGGAAGAGCACGGCGGAGGCTAGAACGATGGAGAGTACCGGGTGTGCTCAGTTTTTCAGTTTTTCTTCAAACCAAGAGTCGTGGGT
This sequence comes from Prinsepia uniflora, assembly GCA_032719365.1. Lineage (NCBI taxonomy): Eukaryota > Viridiplantae > Streptophyta > Magnoliopsida > Rosales > Rosaceae > Prinsepia > Prinsepia uniflora. The sequence goes on along the minus strand of CM064867.1, from coordinate 68,451,454 downwards.
TTTGAGTACGAGTCGACGGTTTTGGTGAGTGATGTGAGGCTCGGGAAGGTCCTAAGAACCGTCTACGGTGGTTGCCGTGGCGGGGGAAGATCTGGTTGACCGGGGAGGAAGAATAGGGGACTGGTTCGGGTTTTGTTCGAGCTTGAGTCGACGAGTTGTAGGATGAGTCGAGGTGTTAGAGTGAGGGGGATGAGTTCCTTAGGACGGGACGAAGCAGATGGTAAAGAGAGGAGCAGTTTTGGTGCAGGCACGGCGGAGAACCGGTCACGCCGGTTCGAGCTGCAGTGACTGTTTCAAACTGGGTCGACCAGAGGTTGCTGGTGACACTGTAGCAGGCGCGTGAGGGCCACGCGCAGCCACTTTGGGCGGCACGTGGGGGCGCGTGCGGCGGCGGCTGGGGAAATGGTCAACATGGTTTTTGGTCTAGGTGTTGTGACGAGTCTAATGGAATTGGTTTCGGGTTGTTCGGACGTCGTTTGAGGCTAGTTCCACGAGTTTGAAGGTTTAGGGTTCCGGCTCGTTTCGTTTAAGATCCGGTGTCTAATGGAATTGGTTTCGGGTTGTTCGGACGTCGTTTGAGGCTAGTTCCGCGTGGTCGAAGGTTTAGGGTTCCGGTTCGTTTCGTTTAAGATCCGGGGATTTTTGGGAAAATTAGGTAGACTTTCGTAGACGTGTTAGTAACGTACTTTGGTGGTTGTTAACAGGATCGGGGTTGCCCGAGGAAGCTGAGGAACGTACGGGACGTTCGGGACGCGATTGAGGGCTCGGTACTGTGAGTGGACCCTTTCCTTAAACTAGAGCATGCATAACTGTTTTTCTATAATTGTTTTATGGTTTTAATCATGATTCTATGTTTATCGGATATACTTTGTTGATATTACATAATTGCACGTTTTTCGAGAAAGTTCGGTGTTCAGGACGTTTTACGAGAAAAGTATGATTTCTGACTATGATGCTATGGATTTGGGATTTCAATGGATAAGTGGTTTAAATGTTATAAAGGGATTTTGAAATATGATTTGGTGATTAAAGGGTTTTGGTTTTGAAATCGGATTTCGGAAAGTGGAATTTGGGTTTAAGGTTGAAAAGTGGATTCCGAATTTGGGTTCGGAATGACGGTTTTGGATGCCGGAAGGGCTTCAAACCGGTGATTTTGGATTCGGGTTTGGATATGGATTTCGAAATGGTTTTCAACTGGTTTTGATTGGATTCGCTGGATCTGGTTATTAGATTTAAAGACCCGGATATTGACTGACGGGGGACGGGCCCGGATTGGGTTTAAAGACCCAGAATGAGTTTAAAGACTCGGGAGTTTAAAGACTCGGATATATTGATATTCCCCCATAGGCCTGTTGAGTTTAAAGACTCGGGAGTTTAAAGACTCGGATATTATTGAGGCCTGGATTGAGTTTAAAGACTTGGGAGTTTAAAGACTCAGATAGATCCAGCAGGTTTGATCGGTTGGTTATGGCTTGGTACTTATGTTTTCTGATACGGTTTGTATGATGCTTATGATATGATTTCTATAACTGTTTTTATAGTGTTTCTGTAAATGTTTTTATGATGAGATTTATGTGATTTATAACTGTTTTAGTAACTGGGTTATGCATGTGGTTTCAAAACGGAGGGCTAAACCCGGTTTTCTTATAAAATGGTTTTGGAAACTTTTCTTTTATTCTGGTCCACTCACACCTTCTGTTTTAAATTGACCTCCAGGTCGTGGAGCTAGAGCGGGGTTTCGGCGTCGAGGCAGCGTCTGAGGCATAGAAGTCACGAGAGCTATCCCGGAGTGGTTTAAAATTTTCCGTAGTGCGTGTACTTTTTGTCTCGGTTTTTCTTCTTTTGTATTTAGAACTATGCTCTGTAAAACTTAACTTCGGGATGTTTATAGTTCCTCCTGCGTCTGACTGTGCTTGTTTGGTGGTTTATTTTAGTTACGTGTCGGGGTGTCAGACGGGAGCAGGATTTACCTCGGTTTTCGGGGTGAAACTGGGGTGGGTCCTGACATCCTGACGTTATCTCACGACATTTTTCCAAACACAGGTTTTTTCCCACTTGCTTTTGCAATTGTGGACTCTGAAAATGAAGCAAATTGGACATGGTTTTTGGAGAATTTATCAGAAATACTCCTACCTCAAGGCCGCCTACTCACATTCATCTCTGACCGTAATAAAGGTTTGCTTGAATCACTTTCCTCTATTTTCCAGGATTCTCCTCATGTGTTCTGCCTATATCATTTGAAGCAGAATATTTTGAAAAAATATCAACCTGCAGCAAGTACCTTCCGGGACACAATAGTTCACATGTTTCAAGCTTGTGCTTATGCTCCATCTATAAGTGTATTCGAAGAAAAGATGAACAGTTTAGAGAACACCGGTGGAGCAATCATTCAGAAATTTTTGAAGCAAACTCCGAAGGAACATTGGTCCAACGCCTTCTTCAAAGGTAAAAAGTATGGTGAGATGTGCTCAAATATTTCAGAGTCATTCAATTCGTGGATTTCAAGTGAACGTGCAATGCCAATTTACCAAATGATTGAGTCAATACGAGTTAGACTAATGGAGCTGAATTCTGATCGACGATGTGAAGCATAAAATTGGACCTCACCAATATGTCTTAAGATGGAAAACAAGCTTATCAGCGAGATTGAGGTTGGAAGACATTGGGATGTATATCGTTCTACTAACTATATATTCGAAGTGAGGGATAAGTACTCTGTCATGGTTGACTTAAAAAACCACCACTGCTCTTGTTATCAATGGAAAATCAACGGATTGCCCTGTTCCCATGGATTGACAGCTATTCTTAAAGATGGTGACAACCTTTTTGACTACGTTGAATCTTACTTCACTACGGAGTACTACAAGAGAACATACCAAACTCCTATTTTCCCTGTTCCAGACATCCTCGATCTTCTTTTCCAACAGCTTTTTCACTTAGATTTTAACATTCTTTTCTAGAAGTTGTTAGTTAATTACCGCGAATCTTGGCACGAGGAGTTTTGTACAGTGATTTATTGTTTTTATTGTCAAATTATCATTTTATTGTATGGAAAGAACAAATATTATTCATGAAAAGAGGATGAGTTACAAGGAAGATTAAACAGGAAATGGGTCTGAAAATGACAAAGCTCAAATGCAGCATTCAACACAAAACTCTCGCCCTAATCAGATAATCAATAGATCTTCACTAAGAAATATTTCTTTGATGCACTTGCACCTTTATAAGGGTTTCCAGTCTTGCTTTGTTTGTTATATGGCAACTAATCACATTAGTCTATGTACATGACACTGCTCCTTTGTGTTATTATTATATTTTCAGGCTGGCATTTCGCCACTCCTGCAGCATCAATTTGAATAATTGGCTAAGAAAAAACGTGGTGACAGCAGTTATTCAGGAGATAAGAAAAAGTATAAATTGGTAATTATTTGCCAGCAATCACAGGTAAATAAATAATAGGCCAGTAATAAAATCATGCCAAATAGAAAATCATAAGTAAAACACCGGCAATAATCATGCCAAATAAATATGCCGGATAACAAAAACACCCATTCGAATAAAATATGCCAGCAATCACAGGTAAATAAAAACTAATTAACCATTGTGCCACATGGAAAATCAATCGGGGATTGCTACATAAAGATCCCTCAGACCACCTGCAATAATCCATCGAGATATGCAAAGGTACGAGAGGGAGAACGACCGGCGGAAGATGGGTAAGATAAGAATACAAGACATTGGACACAACATCCATAATCTCCCTATTATCTACACCCACAACTCTTGGAGGAAAGATGGTGGAAGGGAACATGATCTTGCAAACAGCGAGCGGAAAGAAGGAAGGGAACATGATCTTGCAAACCGCGTTAACCCATCCACAATTTACCTACAGTAGTAATACTCAACCACAATTTACCTACAGTAGTAAAACAACAACCAAATGCCCATGCCCATGCCCATGCATCAAAACATTCAACACAAAAAATAACAAAAAAACCTACCTTCTCCGCAACAAAAAAAGAACCACACCAAATCAGACGAAACAACCGAAAAATTCTCCTAGACCAGGTACTTTATATTTATATACTTGCCTCAACAACCTAACACATCGTTTGAATTCCTCCAAATCCTTCATATCTGATAGAAGATAGACCCAATTCAAATTTGAAATTATAAACATTCGGATAAGGAACCTATGAAATTCAAACAACATATAGGAGTTTATCAGAGCAAAAAAAAAATGTGAGTTTGATAAACCCTAGAATTATAGATTTGTTTGTTCACGTTCTATAGGAATTTTAATGGCATATATTTGTAATTTTTGAAAAAATAGAGGATTAAAAGTAATGCTAGATTTGAATAAAAAATTAAAAATCAGGATTAATGTTAATTACTATTACTATTTACTGTAGTGAACTAATCTCTAATTTGGACTCCAAAATCTCTAATTTGGACTCCAAAATAGGACCTAATTATAATTGCCCCTTTAATTGACTCCTACATCTAATGATGTGGTTTTACTAGTTGTCTTATCAAAAGGCATGTGAGGCCCAATTTGTGCGGGAGCACCTTGTAGTGTTGGGCCTAATATCCAGTTCCTGTGGACGCTTTGTGTGGAACTATCTTTTGCAGTGTAAATATACAAAGTTAATATATTACCAAGTGCAAAATGTTTGTACTACTATTCAATGATGAAAATATCGACAATATCGCTGATATATCGGTTGATATGTCTGAAATTTTGGCCGGCGGCAGGTAAGAGGGGGGGGGGGGGAAGAAATTGAGCGAAATATCGACATTTTTCCTTGTTTTAAGCCCATCGATCTCTTTATTTCATTAAAACGATCGAGATAGGAACAAATTTCATGAAAATCGGACGTAAAACGATAGAGTTACAGTCGGGTCATACCGCGCGGGTCAAAAAACCCGAATTGCAGACCCGCGCGAGGAGGAAGAAGACTGTTTTGAATCCTGTACGTATGCTTTATATATTAGTTGCTTTCTTAAATTTACAACTTGGCTGGTTAGTTGAGTTGGTGTGACTGCTTTTCATTAAAAGCACTCATGCGCCTCCTCCCGGGTTCGAACGTGCTGGTGCCCTTTTGTTTGTTTGTTTTTTTTTTATTTTTTTTTCATTTATTCTTTATTAATTTGAACTATATTTATCATTTTTTCCAATTTTTAACTATATTTATCATTTTTTCCAATTTTAAATATATCAATCATTTCCAATTTTAAATATATCAATCATTTCCAATTTTAAATCATTTATTCTTTATTAATTTGAACTATATTTTTTATTTATGCATTATTTTAAACTATATTTTTCATTTATTTCTTATTTTGAACTATATTTATCATTTTCCTTATTTTGAACTATATTTATCATTTTTTCCAATTTTAAATATATCAATCCTTTCCAATTTTAAATATATCAATCATTTTTAATTTTTGAACAAAGATGGACTTTATTTTTTTTTATCCTTTTTCAAATTTTAAATATATTTACTAATTTTATAATTTTTCTTCCATTCAAATTTGTTTATGCTTATTGTTATATTTTTAATTATATTAACATTCAATTATAATAATTCACTTCAATTTATATTTATGTTTATATTTTTATATTACTAGTCATCGGCAGAACCCTATTGTATCATATTATTCATCATATATTTATTATATTAAAGTCATTTTATAGTTTTTATTAGTCCTTTATAACCATAATTGGGTACTTAAGTTTTTTTTAAAGTTTCATTCAAAATTTCTAACTTTTAGATCGAATTTCCGTCATTTTTCTTGACCGTAAACGATATCGATATCGATATCGATATCGATATTTGGGGCAAGATATCCGTAAAATTGACTAGCGATATATCCATCGATATCGATATTTCAATCCTTGCTACTATTGTAATATTCTACTACTTGACGAAGAACATATACTTCATTTTGATATGATTGAATGGACGATCCAGATAAAGGTACTCGTCAGTACCGCAACTTTGACACGCGGGGCCTATCCACCAACACTCCCTGATGCAACGCTCCACCTTCTTCCACCTATTCCAGCTCATCGGCATAACACCAACCTAGTGGGTCCCACTGCCACCTGCCAATAATTCTCACCATGTCACTAATTAATTTTCACCTGAGAGAACACAAAAAAAAAAAAAAAAAACAAAACAAAAAAAAGCCTCTGTTTTTTGAGTCTGTTCTTTTTTTGTTGTATTATCGTTTTTGTATTCATCCTCGCTGTTTGTTCTTTCTCTGCCCCTCGTCCACTGTAAGAACAAACCAAAAAAACAAAAAGAAAAAAGCCCTAATACCAAAAAGAAATAAAAAAAAATCAATTTATCGCCGCATTTTAGACCCCGGAAAATCTATCTTTTCCATTCCTCGGTCACCGACCTTATAAACACATAGCCGAAGGAAGCTCTGAAAAAAATCATTTTGCATTATCTGTTTCTCTGTCTCTGCTGAAATTTCTGGTTGTTACCCATCATTTGTGATGCTATGCTGATCTTCCCCTGATTTGAGGTGGGTCTCGATCATTTCTGGGTATTTTCACTTTTTATTTGTTTTTGTTGCCTTTTTGTTACTTCAAGTTTTTGTGGTTTGTCACTTTGTCCCTATTTTTATGTACTTTCCTGATCAATTAGTGTAAAAATTCGAATTTTGTTATAATGGGTCTGTATAATTTTCGATTTTTTTTTGTAGGAGTATTGATTGGTGTTTATAAAGATAGTGGATTCAATTGGGTCCGCTAAATGCGTATTTGAGTAAATTGGTGACTTTGATCTTCAAATCTTACGGATTTATCGAAACTCATCGTCGCATTCACTCACTGAGGGATGCTGCTGTTACCGAAAAGCGATTCGATTCAAATTCGTGAGGTGTGGGAAGATAACATGGAGGAAGAGTTTGCTTTGATACGAAAAATTGTGGATGACTATCCATATGTTGCCATGGACACGGAGTTCCCTGGAATTGTTCTTCGTCCGGTGGGCAATTTCAAGAACAGCTATGACTACCATTACCAAACCTTGAAGGCCAATGTGGATATGCTCAAGTTGATTCAACTTGGTCTCACGTTTTCTGATGAGCAAGGGAATTTACCCACTTGTGGAGCTGATAAACAGTGCATATGGCAGTTCAATTTCCGCGAGTTTGATCTCAATGAGGATGTTTATGCCAACGATTCTATTGAGCTTTTGCGCCAAAGTGGCATTGATTTTAAGAGAAACAATGAAGATGGTATTGATGCCAAGCGGTTTGGGGAGCTGTTAATGTCGTCTGGGATTGTGTTGAATGATAGTGTGCATTGGGTCACTTTTCATAGTGGGTATGATTTTGGATATTTGCTAAAGCTTTTGACTTGCCAAAACTTGCCCGAGACACAAGCAGAGTTCTTCAACTTGATCAATATTTACTTTCCGAAGATATATGATATCAAGCATCTGATGAAGTTTTGTAATAGTCTTCATGGTGGATTGAACAAGCTCGCAGAATTGTTGGAAGTGGAGAGAGTTGGTATATGTCACCAGGCAGGTTCAGATAGTTTGCTCACATCTTGTACATTTAGAAAATTGAAAGAGCATTTCTTTAGTGGCTCTTTGGAGAAGTATGCTGGTGTCCTATATGGTTTAGGCGTGGAGAATGGTCAGAATACTCTTTGATGGAAAAGTAATAAGAAAATGAAAAGGAGAGTAGAAAGCTGTTTCTTAGCTTTGTCTGTGCCTGATACTCAAATCTTAATGTACAATTTTGGAAACAAGTTAATTTATGAACTTATATATTGTTAATGGTATTCCTTATGTGCCTGATACTTGCATCTCATAGCATACACTATCTAATTAATAGATTCGATCTGGTTAATTCAAATGTTGACAGGTTTCCACAACTGCTTTTGGTGGAAGTATTTGATGTTCTAATTTTCTTCTGCTGTCCAATATTTTCTGCGTATATCTGTCTCTAGATTAACAATTTCCATGCTGGTGTTTGTTTGAGAGAACTTTCTTTATGTTGAAGTTGCACTGTTCTTTTCCTATTATGGTCTGAATGGTTGATCAAACTATAAAGTATGTAGGTTTAGGCTTATTTGTTCTTTATTTCAACGAATTTGAATTTTCTCATTTCCGATTTATCGTTGTCCGCTATATTGCTAAAAGTTATATTTTCCCGGTAAACTCCTGTTTTCTGAATGGGATGAGTCTATTGTGCATTTAGGATTAAGAATGACGGAGTTTGCCCAACCTAAATTTAATTGCTTTGCAGTGATAACTGAAGTGTGTAGCAGACGCTGTTGCAAAATATGTAAGCTTGCACTTATGGTAGCATACAGAGATTAATACTTCCATTATATGTTGTGTCATATTTAATGTATTGATTGAACATGTTAGTTGGTATCGTTCTTCATTCACTTGCACATGGGTTGCTTAAGACGATTGCTCCAACTGTCTCCTATTCCTAGAGGGCTCCGAAGGAAGGACAGCCACCAAAATTCTTGCATGGTTGTTCAACCATTGAAGAAGCTTTGGTATACATGTACGTGTCCTTTGTCTCAGTGGCAAGATCTATAGAAATAATTGCGCTTTTGTTTTTGTTTGCTGCTTTATGTCACCCCTTGTGTATATTTTCCCCCTTTTGTTGATAATAGTGTGCCATTTATATGTTTGTTATGATTGTAGTTAGATGCTAGCTAGTTGTTGGCATGCCAGAATTTCTCAATGCAGAATGCGTTATATTTTTGTATGCTCACAAACTGCCATTTTCTTTCATCGATCATGGCATGGAAATTGTGATCCAGTTTTGCTAGCCCTTGTGGTGGCTTGATTAATCTTGGATTGATCAATTTTCTTGATCAATTTGCAACGTTTTGCACAATCTAAAATTTAGCGGATTTGTCAGTCACCTGCTGCTGTTAGCATGAGTACTACCAAAATGCATATGCTGAAATGCAATAACAATAAAGGTTACGCATTATTTCAATTTGAAATTATCAGTACTGACTAATACTTTGGTGTTACATGGTTTTTTTTATGATTTCGTTTATCTTGCACAATAATTCCATTATTTTCCGTTGAATAGAGTTCATTCTGAATCAATTTCTTGCCATGATACAGAAGTTTAGTTCAGTTATACAGATAATAATGTCTCATCATCATCATCGTCATGCATTTCCTCCATTTCGTTCAAAGTTAATTTCTTCTACTTTCATTTCGTTATTTGTTTCTGTGGTCGGGTGGCTTTAGGCTTTGACTATGGCTATCAATCATCATCAATCATCACTCATCACTCATCACTCATCGTCCCTTGGATTGAGGTTCCTACACTACAACTTGAGCTCTCAATTCTAACTTTCTAGAGAAAGACAGACCAATCAATGGATTTGGTGCCTGCCACTTTGACTTGGATGAATAGAATATCGAGATCAAGATCAAGGTAGGAATACGATGGAATAAATGTCGTTTTTATTTGTTTTCTTTAACTACTTTATGTTTCAATTAATTAATTGTTTGTAATGCAGTTTCTGTGAAATCAAATCAAGTCTAATACCAATTGGAATTTTCCATTTTTCCAAAGTTTTGCAGAAGTTCTAAGGTAGATCAGAACTTGGAACAACTCTTCTTGTGTTTTCCAGCTCATCTTATGAATTATGATGTGAAAAATTCTGTTCCCGATTGCAGTCTTCTTTTCTCAATTGAACACGGGTTCATCTTTATCTTTGCATGTTTTGATCCCAATTGTTGTTGTGAAGTCTCACTTTTGTTTGGATTCTTACATAGATATTTGTGATCTTATATTTTATAATATTTTGTCAGATTGCCCCTTGAATTTGTGATCTCGTACCTCGAGAACTTTATTTCAGCTGATTTGGACCATTATTACAGTCGCAATTCATGCGATCACCATATTTACTCACATTTTTCTAATCTTCTGTCCAAAAAAAATTATGTTGTATCCTAAATAGTATAGGATATGTGACTATTCATATAAAGGTACGAATAATAATTTAGTCATTAATAAAATGATAGATATACTCTTGTTCATTGTATTCAACTCTCATTCCATTTTTATATAAGGATTAGTTGAATTGATTAATGTTAAAGTTTCGCTTACGTTCACAACATATTATCAACACGAATCACTTTCCAGTTTAATCTTTCCTTGCCCTATTTTTCCTTGAAAAAGTTTTGATGAATATGAAAAATTGTTAGGGCTCATAGCTCTCATCTTCAAATTCCGTCTCAAAACCTTTATCTATGCCATCATCGCATAATAAACAATCTCGATTAAAAAAAAATCCCAAAAGGGCCTAGATGAATCAGAGGGCTCCTCGCCCAAATCCCCTAATTCCCATATTTCCAAATTCCTTTCTCTGCCGACATTCTAATGAAAAAATTTCCAAATTCTAAGTCAAAATGGGCACTATGACTTCCTCTGATTCTAGTTCTACTTGTGAGTGAGATACTTGTTCTACGACTCCATCATGCAGAGGATGCGCTCGAGGGTCTTCTTTCATCACTAGCGGAAGACATGAGTGGCGACGCCAACAGAGGAAGAAACGATGCCATCTTTTGCGGTGTTTCGCGCCACCTGCAATGAAGACAACTCAGGAGGCTTCAGGTGGGTCGTCTTACGATTCCAAGTCAAGGTCCTCTCACAAACATCAACTCAGGGTCCTAGTAGCACCACGAAGACAAGGTCGAGTTCAATCTAGGCGATGGCTGGGAAGAGAGAGCAAAGACGGAGGCCTCGACATCAATGGTCGCAGGCTGCGCATAGGCCCTTCGGTGGACCATGTCCGAAGTCTTGAGTTTCTTCGATGGGGCACGATCAAATGAGATGATGTTTGGTGGGGAGCGATCGAAATCTGAGAACCCCTGTCACCAGGTATGTTGAGTAAATGTATATTATGATGTATAATGATGATACATACTGATATGATGATAATATGTGATAATGACATATGATGATATGATCATGATGCTTTTTTTTTTAATCTGTGATCATGATGCTATGGTGTTGATATCATGATTATGTGTACATGATACTATGATAATAATGTCACATGATATAATGATATGCTGATATGATGCTATGATATATTGATGACATGATATGGCATATGATGACTATGATGATATGATATAGCATGAGAATGACACAAAATGGCATGTTGATGTATGCAAGGACGGTTCCTGAATCCAAATTTTAGGTAAGCTAGATTTATATACTAAAATTGGGAAAAAGAAATTCAAATTGAATTTTATTATTCAACGGAAAAAAAAATACCTATTTAGGGATTATATATGCTAATGCAAAAAATGTGCCAATTTAGGGAGCGAATGCTGCTCTGCCACGTGCCCTTAAATAGACCTGAAAAGAGGGAAACTAGTTGGTCGGTCAGAGTATAGCCACCGGTGTGGTACTAGTCCAAAGGTACTCTGACGCCCAAGTTAGTGGTCGGTCTGAGATTTAAGGGGTATGATGAATAAAGTAGTGTGGAGTTATAGTGAATACTTAATGCTTAGTTATCTTTGTATGACAAATGGACCCTTTTTGTATGGGTGTGTTGTATGCAATAAATACATTCTTCTGATGTGGGACAAATGTCAGTCGTTGGGGGACCGACACGTGGAAGTTGGGGATTGTCCACGTGTCAGCGTTGGCCAGGCCCTGCTAGGGTTTTCCTGTTTGAGTGGGCCTGGACCATTGGGCTTGTGGAGATGTGTTGGACATAAGTACTGGGGCTTCGGGTCGGTCTGGCCCGACGTGGTGTTTGGCCGAGGGCCTTCTAGTCGGTCGGTCTGGCCCGACGTGGTGTTAACAGAGGACTGGGTCGTCTGGTCGATCGGTCTAGGCAGATATGGTATCAACAAAAGTTCCCCAAGTTCATGACCGAGGTGGAATTTCTCGGTTAGAGACTTGTAAAAAGAGTGCTCCAGACCGGGAGTGCCCCAGACTGAAAGGGATGTATGCCTGCAGTCCCCCAGGTGAGGAATTGTACCGAGCTCAGTGTGTCGGTGGTGGAAGGCGGAGGTTTTTAATTCTCCCTGGTCTGGCAATGAATTTGTGGGTTGTTGTGAGGATTTTTTGGTACTTTGAGTGTGTTTGTCAGACGGGAGCAGGGTTCGTCTCGGTTATCGGGGTGATAATCAGGGTAGGTCCTGTCAGGAGGGGACACCGATTGGTGGGATGTGAGGTCGTCGGTGCGGGTGGGGAAGTCGAGGAGCCATTTGTGCTGTGGGAGTCAGTCGGTGCGACCGTTGGAATCCGCAACTATTGGGTGTCTGCGAGTCGTGCAAGGACACGTGGGTTCTGTGGAGGACAGCTGGTATGGTAATACATGCCACGGGAAATAAGTTGACTCTTCGGCTGCCGACCTTCGCCTATAAATAATGGGTGAAAACACTTTTATCCTTTTCACTTCTTACGCTATTGCTTTGATGAAATTTCTTTGTGCTTTGAGGCGATTTCCGGCAAGAGTTTGTGGCAGAGTATACGGTGGAACGATTTCCAACGAGTGCGATTTCCGCATAAAAACAAGGTAAGATCTCATTTTTTCCTACTTCAGTAATTCAATTTCATGTTATGAACAAACTGGGGATGAACTTGGGGGTCAGACACCGGTTCAATCCAAGCAGCCTAGGGGTTGGTGACCGAGGGTTATTTTTGTATTTCGTTGTGTTCCGATGTCAGACCGGGATAGTGAATGTAACGAGGTCCGAGACTACGACGAGGGAGATCGACAGAGCTCCTCAATGGAAGCGGGACCCTCGGTGGAGGAAACACCTACTAGGTCATCCGCAAAGGAACCCCATAGGGGTGTTCAGACCAGAGTGTAGTCGTCCGGTCAACGAACATGTAGTTAACCAGTCGTTGGTAGGTGGCCCCAGCTTTCTTCAAACCGAAGGGCATCACGTTGTAGTGGTACAACCCCTGGTCAGTGCAGAAGGTAGTATGTATCTGGTCGGCAGGATGCATGAAGATCCGGTTGTACCCCGAGTAGGCATCCATGAAGCTAAGGAGCTCATGCCCGACAGTGGCGTTGACTAGTTGGGCAATCTTGGGCAAGGGAAAGCTGTCATTGGGGCATGCCTTGTTCAGGTCGGTGAAAACAATGCACATGTGCCACGCACTGGAAGGTTTCTTTACGAGGACAACGTTGGCAACCCAGACTGCATAGATAACCTTACGGATGAAGTGGATAGTGTTGAGCTTGACAATTTCTGCTTTCATGGCCTCGGTCCGCTCGGCATCGTATATGTGCCTCTACTGTTCCACCGGTTTGAAATTTGGACTGATACTGAGTCAGTGGAAAATGACGTCTATCAAGATGTCAGGCATGTCCACATAAGACCACGCAAAGACCTCTGCATTGTCACGCAGGAACTTGATTAGGTCGGTGCGTAGAGTTGGACTCAATGTGTTGCCTATTTTGACCTTCCTTTTGCCGAACTCATGCTAGAGGACGACCTCATCGACCTCCTCGATCGGCTGAGGGTGTGGTGTGGTCGAGTGGTCGCGGGGTTCCTCGATCGGTCTGTAGTGTAGGTGTTGGGCGACTCGAGGGTCTACTAGGTCAGCCTCGTAGGCGGACTCGGTGACAACCATGGTTTCTGCGGGTTGGGCAATGGATTTCCTGGTGAAAGTGGAGTTGTAAGTCCGAGCTGCCATTTGATTACCTCGGACCTGTCTGATGCCTATGGTGGTCGGGAATTTCATGAGTAGCATGTGGGTGAAGACGACTGCTCGGAGCTAGTTGATTAGACCGCGACCCAGGATGACGTTGTAGGCATTCGGGCAATCGACCACCAGGAAGGGGGCCAGAATGGTGGCAGGCTTTGGATTTTCCTCGACCGTAACGGGGAGGTTGACCGTGCTGACTTGGATGACGGAGTCCCCGATGAAACCAAACAGTGGGGTCGGCGATCGATCCACCCCTGTCTCCTTGAGGTTGAGTTGTTCGTAGGCGTCCATGAAAATGACGTTGACCGAGCTCTAAGTATCAATCATGATCCGACCGACATCGTAGTTATAGATGAGGGCTCGGATGACGAGCGGGTCGTCGTGTGGGTAGATCACCCCGCCCTCTTCTTCCTCAGAGAAGGATATAGGCTCCCAGCTGGTCCGTTCCACCTTCCGTACTTGCCCTTCCAAGACCGGAAAGACCTGCTAGTTGTGCTTTATGATGCGAAGGAAGTCTTTCCTAGCTCGGTTCGATGCCAATGGTGAGGAAATGGAAGTGCGTCTAGTGATAGTGTTGATTTAGGGGTGCCAGGGTTGTTGTGAAGCATTTTGCAGAAATTGGTTGATCTTGCTATCTTGGACCAGTGCTTCCACTAGGTCCCTAAAAGCCACGCATTGGTCAATGTTGTGACCGTTGTATCCGTAGTACTGGCAATAGACGCCAGTGTCCCTAGCTAGTCGGCCTTTACTGGGGGCCCAAGTGGCTTAGGGATCATGACATCCACTTTCATCAATACATTCTCGTAGAAGGTGTTCAGGATTGTGTAAATTTCATACCTGGATCGAGATTAAGGGCGCTCGGTATGGATTTCGTTAGCCCCGCACGCATGCTAGCCTTATCCTTAATAGTGGCTGTGGTGGCCATGGTTCTTGTCCTTTTTTTCTTGGGTTGTAGGAAGTAGTGTACTTCTTTCTTTTCCCGTTCGGGAAATTCTGATGCTGGGTCAGGCTCGGGGCAGCCTATTGAGGAGTGGATTAGGGTTTGGAATGGCTCGATCGGTATGTGTTGGCCGAGTCCTCCGTGTTGAGCCGGTAGGTGTTGGTTGATGTAGCACTTCCTTTGCTAGTCAGCAGCTCGACCTTGGTATGAATAGCTGCATATTTCATCATTCGTTGTAAATGGACCAAACTTGGGTATGTGCGGCGTACCTGAATTGTGACTTACGCAGACCGCCCTTGAAAGCGATAAAGGCTACCTTGTTGTCGGACTCGGTGCACCGGGAGTATTTCAGACTGAAGCAGGCAACATATTCGCGCAACGTCTCGTTCTCTCCTTGCTTTAGGAGGAAAAGATCCTCGACCGAGAAGAGTCTGTCGGTCTGGATCATGAACTAGTTCAGGAAGATCCTGGTGAGCTGTGCGAAAGAGTCTATGGAACCAGGCTCTAGTCGGTAGAACCAATTGATCATGACCTTGAAGGTGAAACTGAAGACTAGGAATCGGGCCTCATTGGTTAGGCTCGTGAAGGCAACGACCGATCGAAAGTTGTTGAAGTGGTTGATCGGGTCCCGTGTAGAGGGGAATCTTGAGCAGCTTGATCGTGTGATCATACTGGAAGTGGTTGATTCAATCCGTGAAAGGGCTCAAGCTAGGTCTGCCCCAAGTGTGTGTTTGGGGGGTTCCTTTCTTGGCCTCGACGCACCGCACTGGGTCGAGTAGCTGTTGAACTATCGGGTCGGTATTGGGGGCCTTGCCCAGGCAAGAGTAGTCGGTGCACTGAGGAGGCCTGTGTGTATCTCATCGGGATGAGTTCCCTTATTTTCTCTAGACCTGTTGCTGCGTGGGGGGGGGGGGGGCCGATCTGATCACCTCACACTGAGGATTTCCCAGGACGAGTCTGCCCCTTCTGTGATCGAGATGGGGACGTGGTTGCCTCCACGGGAGTGTTGTCGTGGTCCTGTCTCTAGATGTGTCCGACCAGCCTGCTCCATTGTAGGTAGACCTTTTTCCAAGGGGAATTCAAGCTGGATTACACTGAGTTGTTTGCGTTCCGGTCTAGATGTGTCACTCAGGGCCTCGTTGGCATCGCGGTACACCCTGGTTCCTTGAGTGCTCTTCCCGGGTATGACTAAGAGTTTTGGGGCTCTGTTGGTTGGTGCGGCCGTGGTAGCGGCCTTCTCCTATTCAGCCGCTCAGCGGATCCTCTCGGCGCACTCTGCATAGTCGGCCACGACCTTCTCGGCTCCTCGGATCTCATCCTGGGCGCAGCAGGTATTCAGCTCAGCCTGTGCGGCCTGTAGTTGGGCTACAACTTCTGTGTACTGTTTGTTGAGTTTGGTGTATTGTACCTCGGCCTGACTATCGTTGGTCCTGATTTCAGCCATGTCGTGTTGTAATTTTTCTAACGCTCTAAGCACCTCAGGGGAGGTATCCCTCAGTCCTCGACCGGGTGCGAGTGTAACTTCGTCGTCCACGTTGTCCTGCATTCTTGGGGGATGAGTGGGGAAAGTGGTGCTTGGCTCAATAGAGTGAAGGCCAAATTTAGTTAGAGTAACCACAGACGACGCCAAACTGTTGATGCACAAAATATGCTAACTTAGGGAGCGAATGCTGCTCTTCCACGTGCCCTTAAATAGAACTGAAAAGAGAGAAACTGGTTGGTTGGTCAGAGTATAGGCACCAGTGTGGTACCAGCCCAAAGGTACTCTGACGCCCAAGTTAGTGGTTGGTCTGAGATGTAAGGGGTATGGTGAATAAAGTAGTGTGGAGTTATAGTGAATAGTTAATGCTTAGTTACCTTTGTATGACAAATGGACCCATTTTGTATGGGTGTGTTGTGTGCAATAAATACATTCTTCCGATGTGGGACAAATGTCAGTCGTTATGGGACCGACACGTGGAAGGTGGGGACTGTCCATGTGTCGGCATTGGCCAGGCCCTGCTAGGGTTTTCCTGTTTGAGTGAGCCTGGACCATTGGGCTTGTGGAGATGTGTTGGGCATAAGTACTGGGCTTTCGGGTCGGTCTGGGCCAACGTGGTGTTTGACCGAGGGCCTCCTGGTCGGTCGATTTGGGCCGACGTGGCTGTTGACAGAGGGCTGGGCCTTCTGGTTGGTCGGTCAAGGCATATATGGTATCTACAATATATAATGAGCATTACCTTTCAAATGTAACTCTACACATAAATAAAAACTTAGCTAAACAAAAAAATTTAAAATAATAAATATGAATCTACAAGAAATGCAAATACAAATATAATTATTTAAGACCCAATTATATTAGTTTTATTTAGGATATTAGACTAGGATGAGTTGAATTTCGGGAATTAATTATTCTAACATCTACCCAAAAAAATTAATAAAAAACTAAAAACACAATTTTAAAATTAAATAAAAATCTTGGAAGGGTTATAGCCCTTCCAGCCCATAGGTTAGCCCCGTCTCTAGATGTATGATAAAGAATGCATGATGCTATGGTGTATGATGGTAATATCATTCTGGGATAATATCATGCTATGATGTACCGATGCTATAATAAGAGATGATTAGATAATATATATGGTATATACATGATGGATTCTATGATATTTAAATATGATGATGACATGATGAATATGAATGTAATATAATGTGATGGTTCATTGAATTGATGTGCATGGACTTCTCTATGGAATTTGCTACACTACCTACCTGAAGCAAATATTGAACCCCAAGTTCAAACCATAAATTTTGAGGCAAGTCCAAGCCCAAGCCCAAGAAAATGGGGAAGCGGAAGAATGCCCAGCATCCGTTAAGGCTGAAAGCCTTAAGAAAGAGGTCCAAATATAAAAAATAAAAAAAATCAAAAAGCCCAGAAAGAAGGCCATGCGCACAAGCCTAAAAGGCTGCGCCAACCATGTTAATAATTATAACAATTAACTCATAGGTCCTTACTAATATACAAGTTTATAAATAAAAAAATTAAACTCATAGATCACTATACAATTTAAAATATACTATAGTTCTTATATAAATTATAACTAATGTCATTTAATTATAAACTAGTCCAATAATAATCTAAAAAACACTTATCAAAATCTATCATGGCTTCAATATTACTTTTTATGTATTTTTTTATTATAAGATTATATTGAGGATTATGAAAATATTATTCCTATTTATAATTTTTTTTTACTTGCTCATTTTAAAAGTAATATGAGTATCTAAACTAACTTAAAGTAAGATAATTAAAAGTAATAATTCTTCAAAAATACTTTTAAATTTAAAAATTAATTTTTTTATCTTCCGATATTAAATAATATGGTTAATTTTGTATAGTTTAGGGTTTAATTCTTAAATTTTGTGCTAAAATTTAAAAATTAAACCTTATGTCGTACGATTTTCCACCACCATCTCAACCTCCACCCTTCCAAGGCCAAAACAAATTTATATACCTTATCATTGAACTCCAGACAATACGGACTTTAATTTTTATTTTATATAAAAAAAATTAATTGTAACTACAGACAATATATATAGCATACATATATAATATTTATTATATGCATAATATAATAAAGGGCCCAATAGGCCAAAGAAATCAAACACTAAAGGGCACATGGGGCTAAGAAGAAAAAAAAACAATATTATTTTTAATTGTTTAAAGGAATTCTCAATAACTTACTCATCCTATTTATTGAGATATAAAAAGGTAGATGTGAAATTTATTGCTTACAAATTCTGTTTAGGAGCTTTTGAATAAAAAAAAGTTTGAGATAAAGTCTTATTTTGTTTAATATACAAACATTAAAAGTTTTAAATAAAAGTAAAAGTTATTAAAGATGTAATAATGATTTACTCTAATAATTATGCCACCATGCAATTATGTGGATGATAAGTATGTTAATAATGTAATTATGTGAATGATAATTATGTGTATAATGCAGCTCTAATAATTATACCACCACATGTTATTTAATGTTTATTTATATCGTTTAATGTTTATAAGTTCTATGTTTAGTTATTTTGTTATATGAACCACACGTTCATTAATGACTAATTTTTTTATTTTTATAAATGAACCAATAGTTCATGCTAATCACAAATCCGTAGTTTTTGACAATGATATGAAAAAAGGGAAGAAAAAGGAACCCGAAATTTTCTTCATAAATTCAACAAACATCATAAAACTAGTAGATTTTATATATTTTAAATCTGATTTATTCTATTAGGTTATAGAACTTACAATTCTTATTAGTCGCTTATGGGTGAATTTATCCAAAACACTAATTGTGACAATTTGATTACTGCAAGCACTCTGAAAATGCATGATAATCATCATCGCAACATTTTTCCCGAAACAAGAAATGAATGAAATATCATTTATTCTTTATAGGATTTAAAATCCACGTATGAATATCTTCGGAAATAATATCGAACACTGTCTATACTGCAAATTGTAAACGAGTATCACGCCACTTGGGAAACTCGAGAGACGAACTTCATAGAATGATAAGTTCTCATATGCAGATTAAATCGGTGATTTATGTTTCTCGAAATTGAAAATGTGTTTTTGTTCGAATATGCTTTATTTCAATACAACAATTTATCCTTATGTATGTGATCCATTGAAATAAATATTTAAGTATGCATGTTTTGTGGGAAAATTTATAGTTTGACTGATAGTGCTACCACACACTATACTTCGAAATCGGACATACTTTACAAAGTAATTGCCTAAATATACCCATACAACAACATTGTCAAACCAATCCAAATTGATTGAGTGTAAGGACCCGTCCCAAATCTCCCGGGATTAAGGTGGGATGAGTCTGATCCCGTCTGACACGAAGTGTCAGACCATGGAAAATTCCATCTCTAGCCCTCATCGGGGCTTCCAGAGTATGCCAGGATCGTAGGAGGAGGAGTGTGATGTCTCGATCTCTGCTACAACCCGCATCCGCGATCAACCTAAAGGGTATTAAAACATCAAAAGTCGTGAGTGGACAAAATAATATTTTATTTAAAACATTTTCATACAAAGACATTTATGCCCTTCATTAAAAGCATATGCATGCATTCGAAAATCGTTTATCAAAACGTTCATAAAACCATTTGTCAAACATATTATCAAAACCTTTCAAGGGTCCATGCCTGGTCCCCATAAATTGTCATCACCCATAAAAACCTTTCAAGGGTTCACGCCGGTCCCCATAAACCGTCATGAACCATAAATCCATTTATGGGTCCCCGACCCGAAATCACAAAACTCGTAAATCAATACTTGTGGGAACTCAGCCCAAATCAACATACGTGGGTCTCAGTCCAAAAAAAATTCTCAATGAAATACCAAAACATACAATATGGGGTCTCCGCCCCAAACCATCTCCAAAACATCGAATACGGGGTCTCCGCCCCAAATCACTTTCTAAAACATGGAACACAATGTACCCCCCCCCCCCCCCCCCAATCACTTTCTGTAAAACCTCATACGTATCAATATACGTATAACCCATCCGCGGCACTTCCGAGAAGATGCCAACTCGGGCCACACAGCCCCTAGGGAACACATCCCCGATATATGTCACGATTTCATCATATCTATACTAGTGTGCACACCACTCGGGGTCTCACTCCGAGTCTTCCCCCAGGAATTCTCCATATGAGAGGCTCAATCTCTAGATCTAGTCCGAGCCCTATCTCCGGATCTAATCCGCACATCTCTCCGGAATCTGGTCCGGGACCATATCACAAATCATAACTCCCACTCCTAGAACGGGATCCCTATGGGGATACCCATTCTAATCTGTGGATCGTGACTCTCCAGGTTGATGTCCGGAGGAGACCATATAAATCATATGGAGGGTTTGTACATTTCAAATACTTTCTTTCATTCTCAAAACATATTTCAACAGGGCCTCAAGCCCGACTTCACAACCAATAGGGCCTCAAGCCTGACACTACAGTAAAATGGGCCTCCACCCCGATATCACAATCAAATGGGCTTCAAAACCCGGATCATAAATCAACGGGACCCTCGGTCCGACCGTATATCTCAAATGGACCTTCGGTCCGATTCCTCGTTAAATCAAATGGACTCCAAGTCCAAGAGTTTCCAATCAAATGGGTCTCGTGCTCGATTTCATATTTCTAAATCTAAAATTCATTTATTAAACCCTCGTTGAAAACCTAGCACGTATAAGCATCGTATAAAACCTGAAATCTTGAAATACGTGCAAATACGTAAATCCTAGGCTACCACAAAAAAAATGCACTCATGGCATCACAAAACATGTATTAAAACAATTATAAAACATTTATGCATGCATCAATTTTGAAAGAAAGGTCCACTCACAGTCCGTCTGAAGCCGCGCCTTGATACGCATGCCATAAGCCTCTCTCGGGCCAATCGTCGCCTCCGGGATTCCCGTACCTATCCAAATCATAATATAAGGTTATTAACTACTTAAATAACCCCTCACTAATGTCCCGTAATTTTTTGGAATTTCTAACTATTTTTAAACGCGAACCTAAACCTTCGGACAACCCAAACTATATCGAAACGTTGTCCGATTGATACGAAACCAGTCCCAAAATGTTCGTTACATCGAATAGATGAAATTACATGTTAGAACCTTCCCCAGATTCCCTAACACGCGCCGTCATACGCCTTGAGATTTCCCTGTGCGTGGGCCTCACGCGCCGGGCTACAGTACTTCATCTTCAACCTCAGATTGGTCCAGACCAGCCGGTTCAGTTCAGGGCCTGTAGCTGGACCAGTGTGATCGGTCCAGGCCTATATTTTCCATATTTTTTGTCCAATTCCTTCTTTTTCAATCCCAATCTCCCTATTTCAGTCCTAGCAACCTAATTATATAAAGAAAACCAAGGGAAACCTTCTAAACCGACCCGTTCAACTTACCCTCCTCAGGGTCTAAGTTTTCCGATTGCACCCAGGGCTGCTCAGCCCTTCACCACCATCCAAAACCTCATCTAATCCTTCCTAACAACCTAATATACATCCTCTAATCATCCAAAACTAACCATAATGTAAAAATTGACAAAAAAGAAGATTTGCGTCTAACCGGGTACCTTGCTAGGGTTTGGTCTCAGCCGTCCACAACGGCGCCGTTCTGGCCAGCCACCATCATCACGACCCTCATCTAACTCTCTGGGCTTCTGAAAAGATCAGATGGGGAATGGTTTGGGATTGGGTTGGATTGGGTTTGCTCGGGGTTGGTAGGAATGGACAATGATCGAATGGAAAAAGGGAAGGATATGCATGAACAAAGTTGGGTGGGTAATGGATGGATGAAAAGTGTCATTCATCCATTGGGTCTGCCCCAAAATATTCGGGCCCCACTTGCTGACAAATAACTTTTGTCTCGTAAAACGCGCAATAGTTCCCTCGAACTTCCGTGAACCTTAACTTCTCCGTCAAACGTCCGAATTCGACGTGCCACCTGTCCATGGATTTGTATCGTCCCAATATACGAAACGGTCCTTGGCCCTTGGAAATCGGACCTCCCGGGTCAAAAATCAACTATTTGCCTCCTTTTAACCAAATTACCAAAATGTCCTCAAACGTCCGAAAATCATAACTTCTTTCTCGAATGTCGGAATCGGGCGTGCCACCTGTCTATGAACTCGTGACGTCCCAAACTACGTCACAGTCATCGGCTAAAGTCCATTTGACCTCCTGTACAAAAAGTCAACGATTTGTCCATTTTAGGGGCAAAATCATCATTTCGCCCTGCACGTCCGTTAATCTTCATCTAATCCCCGTTTAGTCTTGCTAATCCGTCATTAATTCTTAATTAATCTCGCTAATTCTGGACGGGTCATCACAATCTTCCCCTCTTAAAGAATTTCATCCTAAAAATTTAAATCGACCCGATTCCACAACTAAATTGTGGAATCCAATCATGTCCCCCAACTCGGTCGTTGTACCCACACGAGAATACCCAAGTAATAGTACACGTCCGACACACGTGTCGTACTCGTCGATGCGTACCGTCACCGGAGCCTCCAAGGCTCCAATTCATTTTCGAAAACTACACGTCTGCTTGTATGTCTCACTCGAGACAAAATGTCGACCCTCATCGATCTCGCCTGTCACTCACTCTGATAGGTCAATTATAGCAAATCGTCGTCCAATAGGATTTTTAGTCTAACACTCAGACACATTCCATCCTACGTTCGTCATGCTGAATTACGTACTCCCACTAAGGGCTATCACAACTAAGCTGACATCCGGCTCAGCATCCGATCAGACAATATTCTCTAGATCATGCCATCACCATGGCACGAATCCCATCTCATAGGTCATCCTCAAACCTATGCCCATACTGACACTCCTTAGAGTCTCATCATTCCATACCAATCCGAACTCGTCGGATACCGATCAATCTGTTACCACGATATGTCACGACTTCATGACCAGCCGACAACTCCCGGCTCCACTGCGTTTCATTACTCTACTCTGATCTTGACTCGTTCTTAAGTCCTCGCATCGTATCTCGCATCACTCTGCGATCTCTGCTGATATCTAGACTCACATCGAGTCTCAACCTGTCACTATCAGATCTAATCTGATCGCCACTCATGTCCATCTAGGACTCTATCAAACCTACAACATACTCATACTCTCGGGCACTCTCAACCCGACATATCGATTGACCGTGGTCAATCCCATCATCCAACGTGTACAACACACCGGTGCACCTTCATCACATCAATCATTAAGGCCCTACTCGGCCTGCTCACAGACTGCACTCAGGCAGCGTCCAACCGTGTATTACCGTCCGCACTCCAATCATGGTTCGGACCCCAATCGTCCGTCACTAGGCGAACATCAATCCATCACCTCGGACACTCACTCGTCACATCCTGTGACTCTAAGCACCATCCACTCGTCAAGTTAATCAAATTTGACTCACAGCCTAGGTGTTCGGTTCTTACATCCTCTTTGAACACTTCAGCTGTCATAACACTCCTCGTCGTCCCACCTAGGGAAGAATCAAGGAGAATCCAAGATGATGACATCAAAGCTCATCCTATGTCATCCTCCGACACCCAGCACTATTTACCAAAGAGTCATACTCAGTGATCTCATAATGTCCATCTCCAATGCGGAATCAAGCACTCTTCTCATCGTCTCAGTCACAATTTCTCTTGATTCCGAAGTTCCAATCACGTTGGAACCATGTTTCTTTTCCAATTACTAAGCTCACTCATCACACGAGCATTTCCGCATCTTATAGGCAAGTGATTTCCAAGTCCTCAACTCAGAAGGTATGGTCAACCGTAGTCAACCAAAACCAATCCGCAATGGATTCTCAAGTCCTCAACTCAACCGGACACCATCCACGTGTCCGTGAATACCGTTTATGTAGGTACACTCATTTCGAGTGGAATTCACGCAACTCAAGGTTAAACCTTGTATACTATTTGCGGATGTGCATAAACGGCCCCCAACACTCGCATCACGTGCCTTTAATCATCCTGATCCAACTATGACTCATAGAATTGGTCGGAATCCACTGGCATCGGTCGGTAGGCTAAACAGATCGCAACGTCTGTCGTGATCTGAAGCCAAATTTCTGCGTACTACCATCTCTGACCAACTGACCCATACGGCATGTGACATCACTCATGTCATCCGTTTATATATTTTCATCCGAATGCCACTTAGGCATTTCATCCTTTAACGTTACCATTCCTAGGTACACACTTGTGCCTCGAGTCTCGTATCATCAGAGAACTGGTCACCAAACCAAGCACTCCTGGTGCCTCGTACTGAGCCACTCGGGATCCTCTTTGTCCCGCTTAGTGCCCACCGAACTCACATGCTCGCCCCTCTAGGCACTTCTATTATTCTGTCTGCATACTGGTTCGCACGTCTCAACTCTACGGGATCAACTCCAGCACTCACACTCGTGTAATCCATCCAAGGATATCTAGGGCACCTGTCACTCATCCAGGTATATCCTACTCGTCACAGTCACCTCACAGAGGTAGTGTGGCAAGTGTGCCAACACCCAACGTCAGCGTCTCATTCCGTGATCGCATTCGGCCATAACCAAGTCAAATCCAGAATCTATGCTCGTACTATGCGTCACTCATGCTCCTTGTATCATCGTCACGACTGATGAATCCCATCGTCACAATCATCATAGCAACTTGAGCCTATCTAACTTAATAAGACTCGAGTACGTCAATCGATAGCAGTGTCTGCCACAACCTCGTGCAGACTAGTCTCAGAAACACTCTGCTATCAAAACTCCAAATCCATGCGATCAACTCACCGTAGGTACCAACCGCTCAACGCAACATCCGCCGATCGGTCCACCTCGCGATCCAGTCGACAAGTACCACACTCCTTGTCACTTGTCCAATCAATTGCCAACTAGGATTACCATAACTCGGCTGCTCGCTGCAGCATGTCTATTTCAAGTGATCCCTTTCCTCGACTCCGAAGGACCTTCGTACTCCAATACTGGTATCCCAACAACTAGTAACCACCCTCTGAGGACCTTGTCCCCTCGTAATAGTACGGCGCCCAGCCGATGGCCCCCAGAAGAACTTAGCCATACTCCGTGCCTAACACTGCACAACGGTTACTCGTCGCAATCGTATACTATCGTGTCACACCACAACTACTCCGGGCATCTCCTGCCAGTCGACATCCCTCCGGGACTCAACACACCGAAACAGGGCAACACATGCCAATCCGACAACACACTCGCGGATTAACCATGACTTCAGCTGCCCTCTGCAGCACACTCTCCAATCCGACATGACACAACCGACAACGGTCTCGACTCAAAAATCGTCATAGGGTGTCTACCAATCCACTGGATCCTACTCACCAGTGGCACTGCGGCTCTAAGCCGTTAGATTCACACGAACACTAATCCTACTTGGGATCCACTTCCTCGAACTACGCATCATGTATGGCATTGGATGCCAATCGAACCTCAAATTATCGTACTGCATTCCAAACACCATTTAACAAAGGTTCGATTCTACCGAATCCTCATACTAATACCCCAACTATCAGGTTGATGACGGGCTGTTACTACTTCAGAGACATCACATCCTCGACCTGCGCATACTCTGAGAGCAAAACACGCTCTGATACTGACTGGTATCAGAGTACCATGATATCAAATGAGCCAACCTACTCTGATACCACTTGTCAAGACCCGTCCTAAACCCCTCGGGATTAACGTGGGACGCGCCTGATCTCGTCTGACACGAAGCGTCAGACCAGGGAAAATTCCATCTCTAGCCCTCACCGGGGCTTCCAGAGTACGCCAGGATCGTAGGAGGAGGAGTGTG
Source organism: Prinsepia uniflora (assembly GCA_032719365.1). Classification (NCBI taxonomy): domain Eukaryota; kingdom Viridiplantae; phylum Streptophyta; class Magnoliopsida; order Rosales; family Rosaceae; genus Prinsepia; species Prinsepia uniflora. The sequence goes on along the minus strand of CM064867.1, from coordinate 68,425,440 downwards.
TTGTCTCGATCTTTGCTATAGCCCGCATCCGCGTTCAACCTGAAGGGCATTAAAACATCAAAAGTCGTGAGTGGACAAAATAATATTTTATTAAAAACATTTTCATACAAAGACATTTATGCCCTTCATTAAAAGCATATGCATGCATTTGAAAACCGTTTATCAAAACGTTCATAAAACCATTTGTCAAACATATTCTCAAAACCTTTGAAAGGTTCATGCCCGGTCCCCATAAACCGTCGTGACCCATAAAAACCTTTCAAGGGTTCATGCCGGTCCCCATAAACCGTCATGAACCATAAATCCATTTATGGGTCCCCAATCCGAAATCACAAACCTCGTAAATCAATACTTGTGGGAACTCAGCTCAAATCAACATATGTGGGTCTCAGCCCAAAACCATTCTCAGTGAAATACTAAAACATACAATATGGGGTCTCCGCCCCAAACCATCTCCAAAACATCGAATACGGGGTCTCCGCCCCAAATCACTTTCTAAAACATGGAACACAAGGTCTCCATCCCCAAATCACTTTCTGTAAAACCTCATACGTATCAATATACATATACCCCATCTGCGGCACTTCCGAGAAGATGCCAACTCAGGGCACACAGCCCTTAGGGAACACATCCCCGATATATGTCACGATTTCATCATATCTATACTAGTGTGCACACCACTCGGGGTCTCACTCCGAGTCTTCCCCCAGGAATTCTCCATCTGGGAGGCTCAATCTGTAGATCTAGTCTGAGTTCTATCTCCAGATCTAGTCCTCACATCTCTCCAGAATCTGGTCCGGGACCACATCATAAATCATAACTCCTACTCCTGGAACGGGATCCCTATGGGGATACCCATTCTGGTATGTGGATCGTGACTCTCCAGGTCGACGTCTGGAGAAGATCATATAAATCATATGGAGGGTTTGTACATTTCAAATACTTTCTTTCTTTCTCAAAACATATTTCAACAGGGCCTCAAGCCCAACTTCACAACCAATAGGGCCTTAAGCCCGACACTACAGTCAAATGGGCCTCCAGCTCGATATCACAACCAAATGGGACTCAAGCCCGGATCATAAATCAACAAGACCCTCGGTCCGACCGTATATCTCAAATGGACCCTCGGTCCGATTCCACGTCAAATCAAATGGACTCCAAGTTCGAGAATTTCCAATCAAATGGGTCTCGTGCTCGATTTCATATTTCTAAATCCAAAATCCATTTATTAAACCCTCGTTGAAAACCTAGCACGTATAAGCATCGTATAAAATCGAAAATCTCGAAATACATGCAAATACGTAAATCCTAGGGTACCACAAACAAATATACTCATGGCATCACAAAACATGTATTAAAACAATTATAAAACATTTATGCATGCATCAATTTCGAAAGAAAGGTCGACTCACAAACCGTCTGAAGCCTCGCCTCGATACGCGTGCCATTAGCCTCTCTCGGGCCAATCGTCGCCTCCGGGATTCCCGAACCTGTCCAAATTGTAATAGAAGGTTATTAACTACTTAAATAACCCCTCACTAATGTCCCGTAATTTTCCAGAATTTCTAACTATTTTTAAACACGAACCTAAACCTTCGGACAGCCCGAACTATGTCGAAACGATGTCTGATTGACATGAAACCAGTCCCAAAATGTTCGTTACATCGAATAAATAAAATTACATGTTGGAACCTTCCCCAGATTCTCTACCACGCCTCGTCACAGGCCCTGAGATTGCCCTGCGCGTGGGCCTCACGCGCCGGGCTACAGTACTTCATCTTCAACCTCAGATCGGTCCAGACCGGTTGGTTCGGTTCAGGGCCTGTAACTGGACTGGTGTGACCGGTCCAAGCCTATATTTTCCATATTTTTCGTCCAATTCCTTCCTTTTCAATCCCAATCTCCCTATTTCAGTCCTAGCAACCTAATTATATAAAGAAAACCAAGGGAAACCTTCTAAACCGACCCGTTCAACTTACCCACCTCAGGGTCTAAGTTTTTCGATTGCACCCAGGACTGCTCAGCCCTTCACCACCATCCAAAACCTCATCTAATCCTTCCTAACAACCTAATAGACATCCTCTAATCATCCAAAACTATCCATAATGTAAGAATCAACAGAAAAGAAGATTTGGATCTAACCGGGTACCTTGCTCGGGTTGGTCTCATCCGTCCACGGTGGCGCCATCCTAGCCAGCCACAATCATCACGGACCTCTTCTCACTCTCTGGGCTTCTCAAAAGATCAGATAGGGAATTTTTTGGGATTGGGTTGGATTGGGTTTGCTCGGGTTGGTAGGAATGGACGATGATCAAATGGAAAGGGGAAGGATATGCATGAACCAATTTGGGTGGGCAATGGATGGATGACAAGTGCCATTCATCCATTGGGCCTGCCCCAAAATATCTGGGCCCCACTTGCTGACAAACAACTTCCGTCACGTAAAACGCGCAATAGTTCCCTCGAACTTCAGTGAACCGTAACTTCTCCGTCGAACGTCCGAATTCGACGTGCCACTTGTCTACAAGTTTGTATCGTGTCGATCTACGTAAAGGTCCTCGGCCCTCGACCATCGGACCTCTCAGGTCAAAAGTCAACTATTTACCTCTTTTTAACCAAATTACCGAAATTCCCTCGAACTTCCGAAAATCATAACTTCTTCCTCGAATATTATAGCATGTGTTTATTGAAGCACTTACACGTGAATTTCCTCACTAGTAAGCACCATGTGTTTATTGAAACACTATGCCAATCTTACTTGTTAGCAAAAATCGAATATTATAGCATTATATGCGAAGATGAGTACATACTCCACCCTTTTCTTATATAGAATACAAGTGGAAATTTGTGGACTTTCGAACCACTATGCGGACCATTTGAAAAAAAAAAATTCTTGGTTCTGGTTGAGATACCGACAAAATGGTCACATGTTACTCTATTGGCCACACGCATATTGCGTTTGCTAAAAGTTTAGCTCAGGTCATTAAATTGAGGGCCACACCACTCGAATTCTCTTATATAGTCTATAAGACTTGATTATACCAAAGATTTTACACCGAAATCATTTGATGACTATTGCATGCCCCTTGGGATTGATGATGAACATTTGGTTCCCCATGTTCACACCTATAATGGTCTCGCTAAAATAATAATTAACCATGGTAATGCGCACCAAGCTTCTAGCTTTTACATGGGGCCTATGCAATTTTGCATGTAGCAATGTTGGTCCAGTTGAGGTCTACTGCCCCCCAACGATGTTCTATGTTACAGTTGGTGATTGAGTACAAAACAGATGCTTCGTACTTACGATTTTTTGGGTGTGTAGTTACATGCCAATTGTTCCACCACAACGTACAAAAATGGGACCTCAATAAAAGAGGGGCATATATGTCGGTTATGAATCCCCTCCATTATATGCTATTTAGAGCCCTTGATAGGTGAACTCATTACCCCTATATTTGCGGATAGTCACTTTGATGAGACAATATTCATTTCGTTAGGGGGAGATAAGAACATCAAACGTTCTTGTAGAACGACGTGAATTGACATAGAGCATCCCTACTATGTCTCATTTTGATCCCCGAATTGCACAAAATAAGAATGAAGTGCGAAGAATTCTAGATTTACAGAGTGTAGTTAATAATACATCAAACGCTTCCTCTGATCTAGCTAATGTGATCAGATCACATATGCCTGCTGTAAATGTGCCTGCAAGGATAGACGTCCCAGTAGAACGCATCGTCCTAGACGAACGAGGTACAACCATGGCTGCTAACTAGTCATATGTCCCTACACAAAAGCGAGGTAGACTAATAGGGTTGAAGGATTCTCATCCCCAGAAAAAGATAAATTTGGCACAATAGAATCCCTCATAAATATCAACTGATCCATCTCATGAGATAATTCCAAATTATGGGTTTGTCATATAAGAGACGGCGTTGAAGGACACTCTAATGTTTAAACCCACTCTAAAAAATAAATAGATCTCGATAAATCATGCATGCTTATGCGAGATATGGAATCAGAATGATATTATCATCAATGATTTATATGTATTCACGGTAGCTACCGAAATAATAACTAGTAATGAAATCGAACCTTACTCTTTTGATAAATGAATGCCAACATAGAAAATATTGGTCAAAATATGGAAAAAGAACCAATCGAGATCGAATCCGATGCGATCACTTATACCTGTGTTGCACTCTTTTTCTTTCGACCAGAGTTATTTTTGTCTTATAGGGTTTTTGTTACCTGGAAAGGTTTTAACGAGGCAACACATAAGCACATAGCCAAGTAGTACCATTACATTAAATATCCAAGGGGGAGTGTTGTAAATAACTCTAAGGGTTATGTCTATTTATGTAAAAGCTACTAGGGGTAGTATACTCTTTCTGTATTTATTATTTATCCCTTCTTATATAAGGGATCAGTTACCTTTGTAAACCATAACTCATTCTAAACGTACGTATTATTTTACAGAGAGCGTTTCTCCTCTCTGCAATCTCTCATTCTCTAAATAATTCACAACAAATAATAATTTTTCTTTAAGATACATAACTTCACAATGAGAAGCTTATGGCATGGAACTAAGCATTTATGGGTTTAGAGAGAGCTGTTTGGCTAGATGTGAGTAGCTAATGTCGAATCTAATTCCAAGCACACCTCACAATCACTAAATCCCTAGCCACCAACTTACGGGCATATAAGGTTGATAATTTTCTACAATTGTCCGCAACAAACCCAGATATTGTAACAGAATTTTGACCAAAATATTCTTTTTGAAGATTAATTTAACGACATTTTTCACCAAAATACATGTTCCTGCTCAAAATGCTTTTCTCATTTTAGGTGTCGAGTGTCCCGAGGCAACCCTCACTGGGCCTTCGCGCGGAACCTAGTCTGCGATGAGATGGGGGCGGACCACTCGTGGGGATTTCTTTTCACGGTGAATGATGTAGAGATTCTGGATTGGTCCGAGTGTAATGGGCTTTGAGCTACGGCTAATCCCCAGATGAGCGAATCGAGAAGAAAATGGGCATTTTGACTTAGAATGCAAGCGTGTCACTAGTAAAAGACTGCTACTAGTCAGTGTAAATGAGTTCTGTTTTCAGCCCAAGAACTTTCATTTTGATCAATACGATTGTCAGAAGGTTATTTTTCCATGATATTCATGCTGACGATGTTGTTATTTCAGTAGTTAAGTGCACAATGGTCCCAGACAAACTCAAGTCAGGATTGAGGTATTTAGACCAATGCACAAAGATGGTATCCTGACCTGATGAGCCGTGAACCACATTTAGCTAGTATCTCCCAATTACCAATCACTTCGTGAGACAATATGGTTTGTATGGAAAATGAGATTACGACTACTGGAATGTAAAAGTAATGGAATTAAATAACAACTAAAATTACAAGTACAGGGAGTAAATTATTTCCTTCGCATTTCAAGCATGTATTAAACCAGAAATTTCGGAAATCATCAACTAAAGTCAATATCAGTCTAAATTCATGTCATGAGATGGCAGAGCATTCAAATGCAACAATGAAACGTCGAAATGAGGTTTTAATTCCTCACTGATCATGCCATGAGCTAGCAGTCGAAATGACTTTCAGTACGAGCGGTAGTCAGAATGGATTTTTGTGAAACGCTAGCCGCAGGCTATCCGTGAGCTAGTAGTCAGACTGACTTTCCGTGAGTCGGTAGTCGATAATATTAACCTTTATGACATTGGATGGTAAAAAAGAAGGTTAATCTTCCGCGATTCTCAGTTGAAAGCCCATGAATTGGCAAGTCAGAATTAGGGCAACGCTTACGACACTCATTGGTGAGAAAAAGGTTTATGCAGGAAAATGTAGCCAATGATTATGACGTTGTTGGTCAGGAAGACAGTTAGGCGATTGCATAAATGCCTCGAAGGGGTGAGAAGAGAACATGTATCTTGATTTCTTAGGTCAAAAGAGACAGTTTTTGCCACAAGGGCGAGCTGTTTTAAACTATGAAACCTTGGTTAAAGGTGTTCATAGGTTTAGAAATTGATGCATAACATTTTGCTGAGTTTGATTGGTTGATTGACTGCCCTTTGAGCAGTTAGGTTTCTTTCCTTTTATAGGCAGTGGAAAGTTCTCAACTTGCTAACTTGCCAAGTCGAGAGCACAACTCACGGGCCCTCATGCGCCCAGCAAAGCCCCTGCGCATGGGCCCTAAGCGCGGGGGTACTGAAGCACCATCTTCAACCTCTGGCCACCCGATTCCCCTACAATTCGGGTCGCCCAACTCGGCGACCCAACTCGGTTATAGAACACTCATTTTCCAACCAATTTCACTCATGTTTCTTCCAACTTGCTTTAATGTAACTGAAAAAGGGATATGTGCAAACAAAACATGAAAACTAACCCCAAATCAGCTCGATCAAGTGTTGGACTTACGACCAAGTTCCACCTTCCTTGTCTGGGCTGTTTCCAGCATCCAAAACTTTATCAAGGTATTCTGCTAGGGTCGTAGGAACCCAAAAAATCTATTCACATGCCTGGCTTCAAGCTTACTCATAAAGAACTAGTCCAACAGCTCCCAAACATGAAAAATCCTCAAGTGTTCACTACCTTTGCCTCAGTCCCAGTCCACGATCAACCTCTTCCTTCTTCTAGTTCTCAATTTTCTTTTTATCTTTCTCATTCTCCTCTCTTCTCTCCTCTGTTTCTCTTTTCTTCCTCATTTTCTTTCTTTTTCCTTTTCGGTCGATCCACCCCAAAAACACACAAACACACTTGAACTCACCCATTTAACACACACGATCACACCTAAAGTCGGTGGCACCAGGACATAAGAGATAAGGACACTTGTCATTCTCTTATTCAGCCACCACAAAATATCTCATAAGAAAAAGACCAAAATACCCTTGCCTTGAAAAATTACTAAATTGCCCATAAGTAACCTAGATCAAGAAGGAATTCAATCAATCTTCGTTTCTGGCATGCCGCCTATTAACGTACTCATGAGATCGAGAGCTTTCTAATGGCGTTCGCAGAATCGCCAAAAACTGTCCCAGTCAAAAAGTTAACTTTTTTACTTTGACCAAGAAAAGTCAACCTTTTACTAGGGGTAAAATGGACCATTTCATCAAATTTTTTCAAATGTACCCGCAACGAAGGTCTGGGCCGTTACAATCTATCCCCTTTAAAAGAATTTTGTCCTCGAAATTCGCAATCAATCAAGTTCAACCACAAGAAAACTAGGTTCACATCGGGTTCACAACATCGTTCTAACAAATCGAATCAATCCATCTAAAACATACAATCAATCATCATTTTGAAACTGAAACGTCATCCAATACACAAAATACAAGTAAACATAACATTCACAATTCGACCTCACAAATCAAAACCACTAAGAGTCATCTAGCTAGTCTAAACTCGTCTACGCGTCTCAACACCAGGCCGTGCATAGGACTCGTATCTCAGAGGCATGAAATCAACAACTCAACCAAACCTTAGCTCTGATACCAAGTTGACAGAACCTCACTTGATTACACAACAAAAATACCATCAAGCCGTGCTCCCATCTGACATAGCCCTTCACAGACTAGGGATACACACACACCCCACTAATTCATGCTTCCGCCTCTAGAGCCTCAAATTCTGTGTAACGAACGTGGAGGGTCACAAAACCAAGAAAACGTGTGAGTGGATAAAAAGAAACAGTGTAAAACATCGTTTGAAATCATATAGTTTTTACCCTCCATTTTCCAAAACCATGCATGCAAACGAAAACCAGGTCAAAACCGTTTCACAAACTCAGTTTAGCATCTCGAAATAAGTGAAAAGAATTCTCAAATTAGTAGTCATTAAACCATCTAAAACTTCTACCTCGGTAAGTTGATTTAACCATCACTAGCATCCCAATGGCACACATGAAAACCACTGCCCCACTAGCAGGTACACCACAAACTCACTCGGGATTCAGAGCCCAGCTCAACGTCCGAGTCATCACAACACAATCTCACAGGCCATCAAGTCAATCCACATAATCAATCCATAACCAACATTAACACAGAACTCACACATTGTTAACTCATCATCAATACATAACCACAACATCAATCACAACATCACAAGGCACTACATCAATCATCATATCACAAGGGTACTACTAGTAGGCCATCACATACCAACTCAGGATTTGAAGCCCCTGACTCGACATCTGAGTCACCCCATAATACAGTCTCAGGATTCAGAGTCCCCCGAGCTCGATGTTTGAGACTCACATTCAAACCACACAATCAACACACATCATCATATCATTACACATCACACATATCGAGCAAACACATTTTGTAACAACCCGTCCTGGAAGTCGGGATTAGCTTAGTAGTTAAGGATGGATTAACGAAGAAAAACGGTGATTAGTTGGATACATTTGGACAGGTGGCGTAGAATCACGATTTTGCCCCTAGAATGGGCAAAATGTTGACCTTTAGTATGGACGGTTAAAAGGACTTTGACCGATGACCGTGACGTAGTTCGGGACGTCACGAGTCCGTAGACAGGTGACACGCTCGATTCCGACATCCAAAGAGGAAGTTATGATGTTCGGAAGACTGAGGGCACTTTTGTAATTTGGTTAAAATAGGGGCATTTGTTGACTTTTTGAACAACAAGGTTTCTTCACGCAAACTGAGGACCGCTAGGTAGATCTCGACGTCTTGAGTACAGCGACAAGTGGCATGCCTTTATCGGACAACGAACGGTTGAGATACGGGTCTAGAAAGCAAGGGGTAAAGTCGTAATTTGCGTAGTTAGGGGTATTTCGGTCTTTTTTTGCACCTTGGGAAGCGTGCCAATCTGATAAGGCCAAGTGTACAGAGTTAATTGGATATTTTGGAATGGGACCACCAGGTGTTTGACACCTGGCCACATTCCAATGGCTTCTAGCCACTACACAGTCACATTTAATCGTTGGGTTTTGGTTTGAGCCGTTCAAATTGAGAGAAATAGAGACTGAGACTGAGAGAAGAGATCGATCGGTTTCTGGGTAAGTGTGTGAGTGTTGGTGATCCTGTGAGTGAGAGTAGAGAGGAATTGTGAGACTGGTGAGTGTTTGGGTTGAACTAAGTGAGTTCGGGTGTGTGAGAGGTGAGCAAAACCCGAAAAAAACAGAGAAGGGCCGTGGTGGTGGTGGTGCTGCCGTGTTTCGGTCAAGACCTTCGAGTTTGGAGTTGTGGGAGTGTTTAGAAGATGGAGGAGTGACGGCAGACGGGCTGGGCCACGGCGGAGCTCACGGTGGTGCACGAATAGGTAAGCTTTCCCCTATTTCCCCTGTTTTTCCCGATCGGTTCAAATCGAAAGTTGTGACTTTTGGGCCGTTGTTGACTAGTTCTTTGGATGCTAACGGTGTTAGGGAGGTAGGACGAAGCTCAAGAACTCGAACCCGTGGCTGGAAGGACGACAGGTGGCCGGGAACGGTAACTGGGTTTTTCTGGGCTTTTGTTCGAACTTTGGAAGGTGAGATTTCGACCCTAATTTCGTGTTCATAGTAGCTTAATTGCTTACTTAGAGTAGGACGAAAATAGTGGGATCAAAAGGGTTGGAAATGGAGTGGATTTGAGGGGAAAACCGGTCACGCCAGTTCGGTTCGACTAGACCGATCTGAACCGGCTGAGTAGAAGGTTGAAGACAATGAACAGTGCAGGCGCGTGAGGCCCACGCGCAGCCCCTTTGGGCGGCGCGTGAAGACGCGTGCGGCAGTTTCAGGGGAAGTGTCCAACATGGTTTTTAGTCTAATCGATGTAACGAACCTTTTGGGACAAGTTTCGTGACAATCGGACATCGTCTTGGGTTAGTTTTACCTGTTCGAAGGTGTAGGGTTCCGTTTAAGTACGTTTAAAATATGGGAAAATTGGAGAAAATAGGATAAGCTTAGTTGAAGTATTAGTGACCCGTTTTGGTGACTTTTGACAGGTCGAGAAATCCCCTAGGCGACCGAGGAACGTACGGGATGCGAGTGACGTGCCCGGGAACTGTTAGTGGACTCTTTCTTTCCAACCGAGCATGCATAACTGTTTTTATTTACTTGTTTTATGTTTTTAAATATTATTTCATGATTATTGAATATGCTATATCTGTTCTCCATAATTGCACGTTTTTCGAGGCGTTTACGTATTTCAACACGTTTTACGAGAAATGCTTGATTTATGATTTGATGCTATGCTTTTGGAGTTTCAATCTATCATGGGTTTTCGATGATTCTAAATGGATTTTGTGACACGGTTTGATAATCAAGGTTTTCGGTTTTAGAATCGGATTTCGGTAATCGATATTTGGTTTTAAGGTTGAAAAGGGGATTTCCGGATTTGGGTTTGGAATGACGGTTCTGAACGCCGGAATGGCTTCGGAATAATGATTTCAAATTCGGATTTGGACATAGATTTAGAAATGGTTTTCAAACGTTTTTGGATTGGATTTGCTAGATAAAGACCCGGATTATGATTGACCGGGGACGGGCCCGGATTGGGTTTAAAGACTCGGGAGTTTAAAGACTTGGATATTACAGTTTCCCCCGTAGGCCTGTTGAGTTTAAAGACTCGGGAGTTTAAAGACTCGGATTATATTGAGGCCTGAATTGAGTTTAAAGACTCGGGAGTTTAAAGACTCGGATAGATCCAGGAGGTTTGATCGGATGATGACATTGGTATTTTATGTTTTATGAGACTGTTTCCATGATGATTACTATGTGATTATAAATGTTTTCATATATTGGGTTATGCATGCATGTTTTCAAAACGGAGGGCAAAACCCTAGTTTGTTTATGAAACTGTTTTTGAAACTCTTTTATTTCTAGTTCACTCACACCTTCTGGTTTTTAAATGCCCTCCTGGTCATGGTGATAGCGCTGGGGCTGACATTGAGGCAGAGTCGGAGGCATAGTGTTATCCCGGGGTGTTTCCGGTGTTTTTCTGTTACGAGCTTTTCCGTTGTGCGTGTAGTATACTTTTAGTTGGATTTCCGTCTTACTTTGTTTGTAATATGCTCTGTATGACTGTTGACTGGTTGGATTTTGAATTCTCCCTGGTCTGGCAATGTAAATTGTGGGTTTACGTGAGGTTGTTTCGGTCTTTTGTGTTGGGTTGTCAAACGGGAGTAGAGTTCATCTCGGTTATCGGGGTGATAATCGGGGTGGGTCCTGTCACATTTTCACATCCCAATTCAAGATCGTATTTCACCATAACATATCACAATCCAAATCCATAATAAGAATCACAGGCCTAAGCCCCAAACACAACTTAATCACAATTTCTCGTAAAACGTGCCATTAAGGCTACTTTTGTAAAAACCGTCCATAAATCATATGAAATCCACAAATCATGTTATCTCATGTCATTATTCTCATTAAATTTAAAATCACATTCGAATCAGAAACCAAAGTCGAATTTGCGGAAATCCTCGAAAATGCGTAATAAAATATTAATAAAATATTCATAAAATCACCAAAAATTCATATAAAATCCCAATCACTTCAATATCATCAAAATCACATAGAAACACATTTAAATAATATAAATATGTACACGTGAGAGTTTAGAGAAAGAAAGTCCACACACACACCTTCTTAGCACCAAAATTTGCATTGCACATTTTTCTGCAATTCCCAATACTATCACTTCCTACCAAAATTCACATTTAAGGGTCACAAATCATCTCAAATAACTCTTATTTTAATCCCATAATTTTCCGGGATTTTTAACCGTATTTAAAGAGGATCTTAAACCTTCGGACACTCAAAACTACCCTGAAACGTTGTCTAATCGACTCAAACCTTGTGCCATTAGAGTCGTAACATTGAATACTCAAACTTTCGTGTTGCACGAAAATCGAGAGCACGACTCAGGCGGCCTCACGAACCCAGTAAAGCCCCTGCGCATGGGCCCTACGCGCGCGCACCCGCAGGGGTGGGAGGGGGTACTGTAGCACCATCTCCAACCTCTGGCCAGGTACTGGACTCACGGCTAACCTTGTTAATCAGTTTTTCGGTTCGATTTTTTTACCGAAATCGAACCGATTTTGGTTCGCTTCGGTTTTCCCTCCAAAAATCGACTAGGACCAAAACCGAAATATTCGATTCAGTCTGGTTCAGCTTCGGGTAAAACCGGGTTTTTTCGGTTCAAACTGTAGCGCACCGGTTTAGTTTTCTCTAAAAACCAATTTTTTGTACCTTTATACAATAATAAATATTTATTACCTAATTAATGTCTATTACAACCTAATCAATGTTCATTACAACTAATCAATATCCATTACAACTAATCAATATCCATCACAAATAAGAAAATCATCAAACATCAAAATCCAACCTAAAATGTGCAATATAAACAACAAAATCATCACGGCGTCAAAATCCAACCTAGAATGTGTATTACAAACAATAAAATCATCAAAACATCAAAATCGAATAAAAAAAGTCCATTACAAGCAATAAAAACAGCAAGGTTGCAAAACTAAGCCATCCAAGTGAATCAAATGGTAGAAAATATCATGAAAAAATCAACAAGGTAGGAAGTCTCAAGGTTTGGACTATTGAGGCACCTTAGCACGACCATTTGCCATTTCTACAAATGAGACACAAGCAAAGTTAATTATCTACATAAATTCACAATTAACAAAAAACAAATGTATTAGAAATAATAAAAAGATACAACAATTACCGTGTGCAAGAGCATGATAACACTTCACTTCATCAACACTCGGCTCCAAATGTAATGCAACATTAATACTCAAAAGCCAATTTTGAGTACATATCAATGTAGAATCCCCACTCTCACCGTCTTCATAGACTTTATGAAGACTAGTCAATAACATATTCAATCTAAAAATAGCATCTGCAACCTTATCATCATCATCCTCAAGTACCCCCAGCGTCCAATTTATGACGGGGATCAAGAACTAGAGCTATGAAATAATATTGGTTCATACACTATTATGCTCAAGACGGAAAAGAGTTAAAATCATATACACATCAAGTAAAGCACATTGGATTGTGGGGGTAGAAGTGAAACAAACTCGCAAATTACTTCATAAAAGGGTTTCAAATAAGCAGTAAATGAACTCGCTACTTCCCAATCATACTCAGACGATGGTCCTGCCCTTCTATCACTTACAAAGTAAGCAGCATAATTAGGATCATACTCAACTAGAACCTCAAATACTCCATGAAACTTAAGAGCTGATTCCAACATCAAATAAATGGAATTCCACCTAGTTGGAACATCCAGAACCATCAGCCCTTTGCTATCAACCATTGCCTTCTCCGCACACTTCTTAAATATTTCTAACCTATTAGGAGAAGATCTTACATATCTGACAGCATTTCTAATACTTTGAATAGAATCATTCAACACATTCAAGCCATCATTGACAATCAAATTCAAGATATGAGCAATACATCTAACATGCAAATTTTCCCCATTATTCAAAAGCGTCACCGGAGATTTCCATTTAGTCATTCTCTTGATCAAAAAAGATAACCCAGCATCATTTGAATAAGCATTATGTACTGTAATAGTTAGAAGCTTCTCAATACCTCATCCAATTAAACAATCCTCCAAAAGCCTCCCAATTGATTCTCCCTTATGGTTTGGAATCACACAAAAGTTGATAATTTTTTTATGCAATACCCAATAACTATCAATAAAATGAGCAGTGATAACCATATAGTTGATGTTTTGAAGGGATGTCCATGTATCAGTAGTTACACAAACCCTATAAGACTTGATCAATTCTTTAAGGGACTCCTCAGCATAATACATATTAAGCACATCTTTAACAATTGTCTGATGACATGGAATTTTAAACTTAGGACAACCTAGTGAACAGAAATCACGAACCTGTCTCCCTCCCCAAGAGAAAAAGGTAATTCGTCAACTATGACCATCCAAACAAATCTCCTAACAAGCTCCTTCTGACTAAACCCAACAGCAACTTCTGTGGGCTTTTCTACGGATAGAACTTTCTGATTTCTTTTGGCAATCGTGTTAGGGGGATATTTACGACATTTCTGAAGGTGACTAATCAAGGCCCTAATTCCATTTCTAATAGAATCAACAACATACGTATGAGGGTAATAATTACATCTAGCCCTAGTGAAACCAGTATCAGCTTTGTACCTTTCAAAATGATCCCATATGCTTGTACGTTGCCTTTTCTTCACTTGCTCTAGAAACTGCGCATTAATTTCAGCGCTGGTCAGTGGTTTGCCATCTTAATTCAACTTCGGCTCAAATTCATCTACTTGTGAATCATGAACATTGTCCACCTACAAAACAAAAAATAGAAAACAGCAAATATGAAAACCGCAAGTATTAAATGTAATAAGAATAAATTAATTTGTTTAGATCATGATAGCTATTAGGCGAAGCTTTGATAAATGCAGAACTTTTGAGTTGTTCTTTTGGTTAATCAAATCAACTTGGTGAAGGCAAGGCAAATTGTGATTGTGGGAGAAAGAAAACTAAGCTTGGTGCATGCTAACATATATGATTAGCCACCCAAAAAAGGATATGTATTAGAATCTTTTTTTCTTCTTAGTTTAAGTACACCATTGTTATCATAGTAATAACTTTGACAATTCTATTAAATTTATTTAAGAGGTTCATTAATAATTAGACCCCACCACGTCGACACATTTAGATACAAAGCTGGTGATTTTTTTTTTTAAGTAAAGATACAAAGCTGGTGATGGGGTTAGCTACTTACGGATTTTTTTCTCTTTCTTTTCCATGTTTCACTTCATGCCATTGACATTTTTTTTTGTATTGTGCTGTTTATATCTAATATTATAACGCTTTTAACTAATATCTTCCATGAATTTCATAAAAAATATAATAAAAACATACAAATGTGCCTTGTAATGTAATCTCTACGATTAATGTCATTTTATCAAAACCATAATACAATGTGTACAAATATGCCTCATTTAAACTTTATTAGCACTACTAATCGATCACATTTAAAGCTTACCCATTGCCGGCCATACAATTCATCATCTCAATAACATGCCCAACCTTTCCAATCCTACACAAAGCAGTGACTAAGATCTGAAAACTCGATTCTTCAAGCTTCACGCCCATAAAGTGACTTTTGATCAAAATTTTAGGCACCATTTTAAGACCTTTACTAGACCCACAGAGCGCATACACCTGAACTTGGGGATTCTGTGGAAAAGATCAATGACATCCTGGGTTCGATGAGGGTGAATTAGCAGGTTTGGGTAAGGGTTTTCATGACAAAGTTGAAGGCTTCTGGGGTTGGGTCGACGTTATAGGTGTTGATGAGTAAATAAGTGTGGGTAAAAGGTGGTGGGGTTGGCTCAGAGGCGGTGACGATTTTTTCAGGCTTTGCAAGGCTTGGTTTTGATTGACGTCCTCAAACTCAATCTGCATGTCCCTAAACCCTAATTTAATATGTTCCCCCAAATTTATACCTTTTTTATTAATCAAACCATAGAAAATTATTACAAATTAAGTTACTATACAATCAGTCTATTAGCGATTATGCAAGATTGTCTGAGAATAAATACCTCTTCCGGCAACTCTGATGAGACAGAAGACGCAACACTAGAAGCATTCCCAGAGGTAAGCACCATTTTTATTTTTTAGGGTTTGGTTTCGATCTGTAGCAATAAGAAATCATCAACATAGATAAGAAACCAACGATTCAGCACAGCAATCCCAAAATATATCTCAATGATCCATTTTTCAATGAAGAAGATGAAAAGAGATGTCAAAGCAAGAAGTTGCACGCTTAATTAAGTAAACTACATGCAATTAGAAATACAATCCTGCATTAATATAGAAAGTGCCTCAGACAAATCCAACTCACAGAGTCTGTAAGAATAAGAATGCTCAAATTATCACTAAAAGGTATACCTAACTTCCTTACTGTTCATCACTTCATCAAGTGTACTTGATACTTGAAAATCATTACAGATATGTCATGTGTATCAATCCATCATCTTGAAAGTTCCTATACTATTGTAAGATGATATATGTATACACTAGCCGCATACACTAGTTAGGTTTATCTGACAGTACACTTGTACAACTTGTACACATGTAGACAGTTAGGACAGGTTTCGGACAGATGTCCATAGTTAGTTACCTAGACAGTTTTAGGAAGTTATTTCTGATAAAGAGAGATAACTGCTCTCACAGACTTGTATAAATAAGCCCTTCGGCTATTAATGAAAATAATACATTCCAGAAATTCTACATGGTATCAGAGCAATAAGTCTGACCACCATAAACCGATCCCTTCAATCTCCCTTCCTGTTATGGCGTCTGACTCCTGTTCTTCTCCTTCAATCTCCCCTAACCAAGTTTCAAACCTGGTCTCTGTCAAACTAAATGAGACCAACTATCTTCTCTGGGAAAGCCAGATCAAACCCTTCCTCATTGGTCACAATTACTGGCGTTTTATTGATGGAACTCACCCTCCTCCTTCCCCTACTCTGCCACCCCAGACCCCTGCCATTGCTTCCCCTCAATCTGAAGGTTCTGAATCTGTTCTCATTTCCCCTTCTGTTTCTCTGCCGAATCCTGCCTATAACCAGTGGTTTCAGATTGATCAAACTTTGATCAGTCTCCTCCGTGCCACCCTAACTGAACCAGTCCTATCACAAGTTGTTGGACTCAATACTTCAAGAGACATTTGGGAATGTCTCCGTCGAAACTTCTCTCAGCAATCCCTTGCCAATGCCACAAATATCCGCTTCCAATTAATGTCTCTCACCAAGGGACATAGAACCATCTCGGAATACCTCACTCAAGCCAAATCCTTGGCAGACTCCCTTGCTGCCATCAATGAACCATTCTCATCTACAGACCTAGTCACGGCTGTTCTTCGTGGACTAGGTCCTGAATACAACATGCTTGTCACAGCCATGCTAAATTTCCCACCCTTGCCTCCCTTTTCTGACCTAAGAGCCAGATTGCTCTCTTTTGAAGCCCAACAGACTGCCACTGCACATCCCGCTGTAGCAGTTCCTCCCACAGCCATGTATGCTGCTTTTCCTCAACCTGCACCACAACCCTATGCCAGTGCCTACTACACTCGCGGGCGTCCTCAATACAACCGTGGCACAAGATCCTTCCGCAATTCCAGGGCCTCCTTTCGCAGGGGTCCTCCCCGCTCATCTAGCCCACCAGTTTCTGCAGGCATCCTTGGCCCCTGCCCCAACCCTCCTAACCGTCCACCTGGCCCACAGTGCTGGTCTTGCAATCGACATGGCCACATTGCCGCCCAATGCCCGCAACTCACCCAATCCAATGACCATGACCTCAGTCAAGCCTTCGCTGGTCTACATCTGGCCCCTGCTGCTGATCCTAATTGGTACCCCGATAGTGGTGCCACCCATCACATGACACTCCTACCCGCCCCTCCCCGCTCAACTACACCCTCTTCCAATGATAATGTCATGGTTGGCAATGGAGAAACTCTCCCAATCCATCACACTGGTAATGTCAACTTCTCCTCTGGACACTATAAGTTTAACCTCTCTGATGTACTCCATGTCCCTGCCATTCGTAAAAACCTTTTATCTGTGGCACAATTTACTAAGGACCAGCAAGTTAGTATCACATTCTTCCCATCTCACTTTATCATTCAAGACTTACACACAAAAGTTGTTCTGTTTCAGGGCCCATGTAGAGAGGGTTTGTATCCCATCCAACCACAAGAATCACTCCCACCGCAAGCCCTGCTGTCCACCAGTTCCCCATCTCTGTGGCACAGTCGATTAGGTCATCCCTCTCATCAAGTCCTTCAAGTCTTGGCGTCTCAACATCTACTCACTCCTGCTGTTAACTTAAATAAATTCAGCTTTTGTAATAGCCGTGCCTTAGGAAAATCGACTCGTTTGTCCTTTACTCCTGTTGTACACAAATCAATAAAATCGTTTGATCTTATTCACTCTGATGTATGGATGTCCCCTGTCCCCTCTGTTTCTGGATTTCGATACTATGTTCTCTTTACAGATGACTACACCAGGTATACCTGGATTTTTCCAATGCGCCTCAAATCTGAGGTCTTTTCTCACTTCTCCCATTTCCTAAACTATGTCAGAACACAATTCTCCACCACCATCAAGCAATTTCAGAGTGATGGTGGCAAGGAATTTGACAATAATGCCCTTAAAGACCTCTGTCAACAACACGGCATTCTTCACAGGTTCTCCTGTCCACACACACCCCAACAAAATGGCCTAGCAGAACGCAAACACAGGCACATCTCTGAAATGGGCAGAACATTACTCCTCACTGCTGGTCTGCCCTATTCTTATTGGGCAGAGGCTGTCTCCACTGCTGTCTTTCTAATCAATTTGCTACCTACACCAGTCCTAAAATGGTCCACCCCTTACTACACTTTACATGGCCGTCAACCCCCTTACCAACTTCTTCGTGTATTTGGTTCATCCTGTTATCCCTACCTAGGCCCATACACCCAACATAAATTAGAACCACGCTCACTCCACTGCATTTTCCTAGGCTACAGCCCCCACCATGCTGGTTACAGGTGCCTCCACATGCCCACTGGCCGTGTCTACATCAGTAGGCATGTCATCTTCAATGAACACCACTTTCCTTCCACTCCTACCACCCCTTCTACAAACCCCTCTTCCTCAGATTTTTCCTTTATTCCTATTACTCCTAATTCCTCTCAGAATCCAGCCCAAACATCAGCTCTTCCCCCTCCTCCATCTTCCCCCCATAGCCCCCGACCAGAAACTGCTGCAGAATCCAACACATCCTGTACCCCAACTCTACCCTCCACAGACAGGTCTGTATCTCCCACTACCCCACCAGAACCAACTACACCAGCCACCCTGTCCCCAGCCCAACCAGCCCCTGAACACCTAGTCTCTACCACCTCTCGGCCTCCTAACATCCATCCAATGGTAACCCGCAGCAAAGCAGGCATTTCCAAGTCTAGACATCTTCTATTTGCCACCAAATACCCTCTTCCCCAAGCCTTCGTAGCTGATTCATCCCAAATTGAACCCACAACCTACAAACAAGCCTCTAAACACTCCACATGGACAGCAGCCATGCAAACTGAGTATGATGCCTTAATGAAGCAACAGACCTGGTCCCTTGTTCCTTTACCACCCCATGCAAATCCTGTTGGCTGCAAGTGGGTGTTTCGGATTAAAAGACATGCTGATGGCAGCATCGAACGATACAAAGCCAGATTAGTCGCCAAAGGGTTTCACCAACAAGAAGGCCTTGACTATACTGAAACCTTCAGCCCTGTGGTAAAACCCCCCACCATTCGGGTAGTTCTAGCTCTTGCTGTCTCCCAAAACTGGCCTCTCAGACAATTAGATGTCACCAATGCTTTTCTCCATGGTACCCTCAATGAAGAAGTATACATGGTCCAGCCTCCTGGATTCACTGATCCCTCTCATCCTAATCATGTTTGCAGACTTCATAAGGCTCTTTATGGCCTCAAACAGGCCCCAAGGGCCTGGTTTGATAGGTTTCGCCAATTCCTCCTCACCTATGGTTTCCTCCAAAGCAGGGCAGATCCGTCCATGTTTGTCTACAGTAAGGATTCTATCATCCTGTATCTTCTTCTTTATGTCGATGACATTGTCTTAACAGGGAACTCGCAGCCAGCTATCTCCTACTTCATGACAGCCATGGCTCATGCCTTTGCCATTAAAGACCTAGGCCCCCTCCACTACTTCTTGGGCGTTGAAGCCACACCCACTGCCACTGGCCTCCACCTCACTCAGACCAAGTACACTTTGGACATCCTGAAACGCAGTGGCCTCACAGAATGCAAACCAGCTCAAACTCCAGTAGCTGCTAAACAGGTCCTCTCTACCACTACTGGTGAACCCCTCACGGATGCATCTGCCTATAGACAACTAGTGGGCGCCCTTCTCTACCTAACCCTCACACGCCCGGACATCTCATATGCCGTACAACAAGTTGCACAGTTCCTCAGTGCCCCCACTGATGTCCATCTCACAGCAGTGGAGAGAATTATTCGGTACCTCAAAGGTACTCTTGGTCATGGAATCAACATCACTAAATCCCTATTTCCCCTCCGTATTCAGGCCTTTTCAGACGCAGATTGGGCTGGCTGCAAAGACACCAGAAGATCCATCACAGGCTTCTGCATCTTTCTTGGCTCAACCCTAATATCCTGGTGTGCGAAGAAACAAAAGACTGTTTCTCGCTCCAGTTCAGAGGCAGAATACAGGGCTCTCGCCTATACATGTGCAGATACTCTCTGGCTACTCAGTCTACTTCACGAACTAGGTGTTCTTCCAGCCCTGCCTATCACTCTATACTGTGACAACCTCAGCACCAAATACATGACCAGCAATCCAGTGTTCCATGCCCGCACCAAGCACATCGCACTGGACTACCATTTTCTAAGAGAACGAGTTGCCTCAGGCACTCACAAAGTCCAATTTGTCCCTTCTGCTGCACAACTTGCTGATCTTTTTACCAAAGGCCTCTCTGTTCACAGACACGGCTCTCTTGCATCCAAACTCGTCACCCAAGGGGTGCCTCGTTTGCGGGGGGATGTAAGATGATATATGTATACACTAGCCGCATACACTAGTTAGGTTTATCTGACAGTACACTTGTACAACTTGTACACATGTAGACAGTTAGGACAGGTTTCGGACAGATGTCCATAGTTAGTTACCTAGACAGTTTTAGGAAGTTATTTCTGATAAAGAGAGATAACTGCTCTCACAGACTTGTATAAATAAGCCCTTCGGCTATTAATGAAAATAATACATTCCAGAAATTCTACAACTATAATGACTGAATAATAAGAGAGTGTTGCCAAGAAAGATACACATTCATAGTGTATTGAGTAGACAAGTATTGAAATAAATTAATTTTGCAATTTTTGCATTAAATATTAATTTCATATAAATACAAGTCCAAAACAGCAAGAGTATCTGTCTATTGTAAACATAGATAAAAGAAAAAACATAGATAAAAGAAAATGTAGCAGTAATAAAGTTTAAAATTGTTTGGTCACTTTAGATAAAGGCACATAAAAGAAAGAAGGAAAAATTTAGTCTCATGACATAGTGATGGATACAATTACATTAGTTTTAGAACAATACCTATTTTTTTTCCAATTTTTTCCTTTAAAACGCTAAACTGCCCTCCGCAGGATTTCATCCTGAATACAATAGAATTAATAATGTGCACTACATATTCCGAGAAGAATATTGAATAAAAAATGAATGAGAAGATGCATATATACAAGGTGTTAAAAAACACAATAAATTGAGAACTGAATATCGGGAATACACCAGATAAAGCAGCTAAAATAATTATATTATACGAATCCATGTTCTTCCAAGTAAGGTATAAAAATTTCTACGTAGAATAACTCCTTTTGGCATCAGGTGTTCATACACACCAACTTATGTCTTTTTGATAGTTTGTTCTTCTAAAAACCAAATTTACCTCTTCAGGTGTCCATTGTCTTTCGCAGAACGCCTCGTAGGCCCACTAGTCCTCCTACAACAGAGTTACAAAATATTAGACAGAAATTGAGTCATATAACTGATTTTCCATTGAAGAGAATTTCACCATACTAGGCGCATAGAGAGATCTAACAATAGAAGATTGAGAATATAACAATAGAAGATTGAGAATATAACAATAGAAGATTGAGAATATAAAAATACACACATCAAATCAGGTGCAAGATGCCCTAATGACAAAGTTAACAATACACACATCAATCACATTATCAAATCTAATGGAAGCCTAACTTGGTGGAAAAAAAAAACCCAGATGACAGTGACACTATCGAGCCTCGAGAGGGATCGACTTCGACATTCCAAAGTCTGTCATGGAATCGGAGAGACTAAGATGGAACAAGGAGATGGAACGAGTAGCACTAGGAATGAGGAGTTGTGAGGAACTGTGAAGGATTTCTCTGGAAGAAGGGGTTGATGGGCTGTGTCGGTGTCACTGTGAGCCGTGAGGAATGAGGAACAGAGGAAGGGATGAAATGGAGGAGGAGGAGGCAATCTTAGATTCTCAGATTCGAAATGGAGGAGGAGGAGGCGATCTCAGATTCTCAGATTCAAAATGGAGGAGGAGGCGTCAAAGGTCGAAGACGAGGGGGAAGTGGGAAGAAGAAGAAGAACGGTCGAAGTAGTAAAGTCAAAGTCGATCTAGGGTTTCAGGTTTCATACAACAACAATCCTAAAAATGACGTCGTTTTTTTTTTAAGATTTTAATTATTGCGGATATATCCGGGTCGGGCCAGTTTGGCTCGAGTTTTACCTTCTTTCAATTTGGTCAAGTTTGGTCCGGTGTAATAATACCAAAAACCAAAATCGAATCGGGTGTTGTCCAGTTCGGTTCGGTTTTTTCCAAACAGTCTCGGTTTTCCAACAGTTCGGTGTTTTTCGGTTCGGTGCTCGTTCGGTGCGATTTTTCCAAAAAAATTAACAGGGCTACTCACGACCAAGTTCCACCTTCTTTGTCTGGGCAGTTTCCAGCGTTCAAAACTTCATCAAGGTATTCTGCTAGGGTTGTAGGAACCCAAAAAAGCTATTCATAAGCTTGGATTCAAGCTTACTCATCAAGAACTAGTCGAGTAGCTCCTAGACCCGAAAAATCCTCACGGGTTCTATAACGACCCGGACCTTCGGAAAAGGAAAATTTGGAAAAATTTCAAGGAAAAGACGATTTTGCCCCTAGAATGTGGGCGAACGGTTGACTTTTTGCTCGAGCGGTCAAACGGACTTTAACTAATGACTGTGACGTAGTTCGGGACGTCACGAGTTCATAGACATGTGGCATGTCCGATTCCGACATTCGAGGAGAAAGTTATGACATTCGGAAGTTCAAGGGCATTTTCGTAATTAGGACGAAAAGGGGGAATTTGTTGACTTTTCAAACGACATGGACTTTGCACGTAAGCCGAGGAACGTTGGGTAGGTCTCGAGACGCTGAGTCCGTAGATAGACGGCACGCTGAAATCAGACTTCGGACGAGTAAGTTATGATTCTGGAACGAGGAAGGGAATTTTGGTCATTTGTGAAGAAGGGGTAAAATGGTCATTTTGAGGATGCAGGTTGAAACATCCGTGAGTGGGTGTTTTTGAATTGAAAAACAGAGTATGGGCTGAAGGAATTGTTTAACTAAGGAGGGATTAGTGGCTGGTTGGGCAGAGCACTAATGGTTTGTTTATGCAATTGAGTGGAAACAATGGCGAGCTCTCTGCACTGGGAAGGCAGAGCACGGCTGAATTTTGTAATGTTTGGTGTTGTTGGAAGTTGAAAAACAGAGATTGTTACCCATGCTTGATCGACCACCCTCATAAAAATTGAGAGAAAACTAAGAGCTGAAACAGAAGGAAGGGAGGCAGAGCTGAGTTTCGAGATTGAGAGAGGAAGGAAAGGGAGGAAAATGGTGAGAGGAGAGTTCGAAAACCCGAAACTTTTTTTTGAATCAATTCAAATTCGAATATGAGTTTTAGACTCGCCCAAGGCAAATTAAGGTTAGATTATGTCTTCTAGGACATTTATTAGGCGATCCAAATCAAGAGTTGCAAGCTTCGAAGCTCCTGGAGCCATGAACGGACATGGTGGATTGCCGGAAAATTGCGGGCTGTGTTCGTCTAATTGGAGGTAAGTTTTTGTGAAATTGAATTCTAAATCATCTTTACAATGAGGCTAAGATGTTGTCCGACTAATTAATTGAAGGATTCAATGGTTATTTGACGAACTCAGATAAAGAACATGTTTTTGAAACTTGGATTAAGTCGAGATGGTTTGAGGTAATGACGACTGCAATGGATGTTACAGATCCCTAATTCAATTGGTTGTGAAGCTAATGGAGTGTTCAATTGTTCAAAATGATGTCGAATTGATGGAATACTAGCCCGATCAAGTCGCGGGCAACCGCACCCCTTTACCAGTCATTCGGGTGAGGACGACGACTGTGCACTTTACTCTAGCAAGCGCGTGGCTTTCACGCGCAGCCACTCACGGCGGTGCGTGAGGGCGCGTGGGCCCGAATCTCGAGGTAAGTTCAACACGACTTTTGTCCTATACAATGTAACGAACATGTTACGTTTTTAACTAACGTTTAATTCCCGAAAAATTATGGGAAATTAGTATGCTGTTATTTGGAACCTTAGTAACCCTGGAGAATGATTTCGGACAGAATTTGAGATTTCTGGAAAATATCGAAAATTACGGAAATGCGTGCAGCGCGGAAACGAGCATTATGGACGGTGTGTGAGTGGACTTTGCTTTCAAAATTTAATGCATGCATAAATGTTTCTATGATTTCTATGATTATGATTATGACTTGTGATAATTACGATTTCCGTATTTATACGTATTTTGATATGCAATACGTAATTGCACGTATTTCGAGACAATGGTTTCTCTTATGCTTTGACGAACGATTTTACATGATTTGTGAGTATGACCTACAGTTTTAACACGTATTTCAAGATTTATTACGAATTTGCGCGTTTTACGAGATTTCGAGTATATTGTGTTTTGATCATGGTTTTGATGCTTTGACCTTGGGATTTGAAATATGATGTAATTTCAAAGATTTAAAACGGATTTTGGAAAAGGTGATTTCGGGCTTGATGCTCAGGGCATAAAAGTAACTTTGATGAACGAGATTCGGTTTTCGGAAAACGTGGAAGTGGATTTCCGGGTTTGGGTTCGGGATGATGTTTCTGGATGCTAGCTTACGAAATTATTATTGCGAATTCGAATTCGGGAATGGATGACGGATATGATTGGGGATTTGAATGTGAAATTCGGACATAAGTCCTATTATGAAAAAATGTGATTTCGGTTTGGTTTTGGAATTTGGATCACGATGGATCCTGGATTGTTGTGATTTACAAATGGTTTTGGGTTCAAAGACCCGGTATTATTGCTGGATTATGTTTTGGGTTTAAAGACCTGGTGCTATTGTTGGATCATGTTTTGAGTTTAAAGACTCGGTTAGTTGATGACGGGGGAGGGCCCTTGGTGAGTTTAAAGACTCGGTTACTGTTTTGAGTTTAAAGACTTGGTATGATACCCCCCGAGGCCTATTGATTATGTTCTGAGTTTAAAGACTCGTTGATATCCGGAGAAGGCCTGATTATGCGCATGGTTTTGAGTTTAAAGACTCGGGCGCACTTGAGATCCAGCAGATTGATTGACTTCTGAATTATTGTTGATTTCCGATGTTTTCATATGTGTTGGGCAATGGCCCAGTTTATGTTACGTACTTGGATTTGATTTATGATTTGGACGGAGGCCCTGTGTTTATGTCTACGGGCTAAGACCCGAAGGTTAAGAAAAGGAAAATGATTTTGATTTTCATACACGGTTTTCTTATGTTGGAAAGGAAATGGATTGCGAAATGATTTTTGAATGCATGCATTGGCTTTACGTGGAGGGTAGAAATGTCTTTATGTAACTATTTTATTAATAAATAAGTGATTACACTCGGTATAATCACTTATTTAATACTTTCTCCTTCAACCAATTAGACGCTCCGGTGACTCTTAAAACCTCACTATAAATAGAAGACATCATCTCACTTCTAAAGGTAATAAAAAACTTCTACAAACCCTCTGTTAGTTTATTCTTTTATAAAACTGACTTAAACATCGGAGCCTTTACGGTTGAACCACCCCTTGAGATTCAACCTTAATCCTGTTTGATTTTCGTTATTGTGTGTAGGGATCGAGAAGGATAGTTTTACAGATCCGGATGATTTATGCATCAACAATCTAATAGTTTAATTTCAACCGGATAAAAATCAAACTGTTTAAAAATATAAACCGTTATATAAGTAACATTTTCATTTTGAATTTTTATTTTATAAATCCGTTAAATCTAAAATAGACAGTTGCGAAATATATTAATTTTTATTAATTTTTTAATTTACCATATACCCTTACATACTTGAGTACAACACATTTATTTATTTTTAATGTCCATTATCAAATTTCGTTGAGTTTGTTACTTATTATATGTATGTATTTGCCTCTGTCTAGCAAGTTCGGTTATGTCTTTAAACCTCTTTTGGATATGTATTATGTTTGTCTCTACGATGCACGACGGATGAATTGATTGCAACATGCTTATTTATTTTTCCCTTGAATTAATTAGCTTACAAATGAAAGAACCACAATTTGAAATCAAATTTATTATCTGTCTGAAGGCGCGCGACGTGCACCCTGATGTACTGCTCGTCACGAGCAAACATCTAGGGGCTCCTTCCGCAACTTGGACTGACACAGCAGGTCGAGCAGCTGAGCGACTAAGTTCGGGCCCAATCGGAGCTCTTACAACGGCAGTTGAGGGACATCGGGACATCCAGAACCTCTGAGAAGTGCAATGAACCATGTGGGGAACCAAGGGACCTCCCGAGACGCGCCGGCAAAGAGCATGTTCGCTGCCAAACAATGTCCCGAGACACATCGATGAGTGACTCAGAGGAAAAAGGCTGCACCGCCATAGCAAGAGGTCAAGACCGACCGAGACCTCCAAATTGATAACGACTTGGAGGACGCCCTCGAGCACTTTAGTTCATTGAGTACCCGCACAACAGTTGACGACAGCGAGCAGTCTCCCAGGCGTCACTATATCGCTTGAATGGAGGAATCCGTCATGACTCTAGAAGCACGGACTATCGCAGCGAGGAGGACAAGACTTACTCACCAGGGCGCCCGAGTGCCACGCCAGCTGCAACTCGAGGGAGTCGACGCCATTTGACCTAGCATGGAAATCCCCACCACAAAGGTCATTTGTACGCTGAAGATGTCCGAAAGATGCTAGATCGACGCCTCCAAGGAGTTCAGCAAGCTGGAGACTTAGAGGATGACCTTTGGTGCCAGATTCATACATCATCATCTTTGCCGTTCGCGAGGGACATTGAGGAGGACCCATTCCCGCGATGATTTTCAACTCCAAACTTCAATCAGTACAAAGGAACCTGCGACCCAGTGAAGAACATCGATTACTATCATGTAGTCATGGTTCCTCATAAGAAAAATGACGCGCTCATGTGCAAAGTTTTCCAGGCCTCGCTGCAAGGTCAAGCGACAACCTGGTTCAACTAACTTCCAGGAAGATCGTTTGCTTCTTTCGAGGACTGGCTTTAGCCTTCATCAGGGAGTACTCGCAGCTTCTTACCGTCAAAGTCAAGGATGACCACCTCTTCACCATCTGAACGAGGTCCAGGGAAACCTTATGGCAATACATCCGAAGGTATTGAGAAGAAAAATCCCACATTGTAGGTTACAACGACCTCGTGGCCGCCATGGCATTCAAACAAAGCCTACCACGGGAAAGCCAAATTTACGGAGACATCGTCATGAGCAATGCCCAGAGTCTCACCAAGTTGTTGTCCTTAGCAGAACGACATGCATGCTGGGAAGATGAAAAGAATACCACGCATGCCACGAACCACATTGATGAAGGTAGATTCTCTCCAAAGATATTTGCGCAACCCAAGGATGACGTCAACCACATGGACTCAGCTAGGAAGGCTAACAAATGTAAGGAGAACCCATCTTTCAACACGTTCACCGGTACAAAGCCGAGCATGCAACTCTCTTTGTCCGTCCACCAAATCTATAATCAAATAAAGGATAAACCTTGATTCAAAATTCCAACGTCCATCAAAGTCAACTAAGAGAGGGCTGACGAGACTGGGTGGTAAGCCCGCCACAACTGCTATGACGCACTTATTATAGCTACGGACGTTGCGAAGGTGAACAACAACAGCACAATCCATACCCGATTTTGTTTTTGTTGTATATTGTCTTCAACAAAATTATCAACAAACTTGAGATTTTACTTAGAAAATTTTGCGTACCAATGAAAACTTTAAGCCTTCGCCATGCGAAGCACTCCAAGCTTTCGCCACGCGAAGCACCCCAAGCGTTCGCCATGCGAAGTGCTCCAAGCCTTCGCCCCGTGAAGCACTCCAAGCCTTCACCGCGTGAAGCACTTGAAGCATTCGCCAAGCGAAGCACTCCAAGCCTTTGCCACGCGAAGCATTCCAAGTCTTCGCTATGCGAAGCATTCCAAGTCTTCGTTATGCGAAGCACTCTAAGTCTTTACCATGCGAAGCACTCCAAGCCTTTGCCCCGCGAAGCACTCCAAGTCTTCGCCATGCAAAGCACTCCAAATCTTCTCTATGCGAAACACTCCAAGCCTTTGCCACCCAAAGCACTCGAGTCTTCGCCATGCGAAACACTCAAGCCTTCGCCATATGAAGCACTCTAAGTCAGTCTTCGCCATGCGAATCACTCCAAGCCTTTGCCACGAAAAGCACTCGAGCCTTCGCCATGCGAAGCACTCCAAGTCTTCGTCATGCGAAGCACTCCAAGTCTTCGCCCCACGAAGCATTCGAAGTTTTTGACATGCAAAGCACTCCAAGTCTTCTCCATGCGAAACACACCAAGCCTTCGCCCCGCGAAGCACTCTAAGCCTTCGTCATGCGAAGCACCCCTAAGCCTTCATCAATTGTAGCACCCCAAGCCTTTGCCCTGCAAAGCACTCCAAGCCTTTGCCCTGCAAAACACTCCAAGCCTCTGCCAAGTAAAGCACTTCAACCCTTCACTCATGAAGTGTTGAAGTCGTCACTCAGTGAAGCAGCCAAGACTTTGTCCCACGAAGTGCTAGTACCTTGGCTCGTGAAACATTGAAGTCTTCGACCAAAAGTGTAAACGCCTTCACCCATGAAGCTACCCACTCACTCGCCCCGCGAAGTGTCAACGCATTCATTCGATGAGCGTCAACTCCTTCACTCGAAGCATCAAGTCATGTGATCATAAAGCATCAATGCCTTTGACCCGTGAAGTAGCCAAACCTTCACACACGAAACAACGCATCACTCGCGAAGCATCAAGGCAATCGCCCCACGACGCATCAAGGAAATTGCCCCTCAACGCATCAAGGAAATCGCCCAGCGACGCATTAAGGAAATCACTATACTATGCATCAACATCCTTGTTCGTCAAAGCCTTAATGTTTTCAACTCGCAACCTATCAACACTTGCACTTCATGACGCACCAAAGCCCAACACTAGAAAAAAGTTCAAGGACTTCACCTATGAAGGACTCGAAGCACCTCCCAAAGTGTAACGGCACGTACCTGATTTTAAGGATTAATTAAGACTTAATTATGGATTAACATGACTAATCCCTGATTAGTCGAGAATTATCGGACGTTCAAGGTGAAATTACGATTTTGCCCCTGAACGAGGGTAAAAAGTTGACTTTTGACCTGGGAGGTCTGATGTACGAGGACCTAGGACTATTACGAAAATCGGGTCGATACGAGTCCATAGACATGCGGCACGTCAAAATTGGACATTCGATAGAAAAGTTACGGGTTGCATAAGTTTTGAGGTACTATTTGTGATGACACGTTTTACGAGGCAAGTGTGGACTTTTGTCTCATATGGGCTCCAAAAATTTTACCCAGGCCATATGGATGAGTGACAAGTGTCACTCATCCATTGCCTAGCATCACACATACATGCATCCACCCCTCATTCTCGTCTGTTACATTGAACCCGAAACCCCCCAAAACCGTGCAACACACATCCCACCTTCCCCAAACCTCATCCTCTGTGTTTGGAACATGAATGAAAAAGAGAGAATGAAGTGAGACGATGAAGAAGGTGCTCACGACGTAGACCGTCGTGGACGGTGGTCGGAGAACCCAAAAACGATAAGTTTTGATTTAAAATTCAAAGTTTGGTTTGGAGGGTTTTTGATTGATTCTGTTAATTGGAAGGGGTTTCTGGTGATCATAGGAACTGAGGGGGATTAGAATCATGGCTGGAGGTAGCCGAAATCGCATGGACAGGGTGGAGGAACTTGACCGTGCTTTCTTCGATCACGGAGGTAATGTTAGGCCTTGATTTCGTGTTTTTGGAGTTTATAGGTTGATAGAACATGGTTAGAGGAACCTATGGGAATGAAAAAGGATGAAACGGGATGAAAAATAAAGGGGTTATGGCCCTAAACCGGTCTCGCCAGTTTGGGTGGACCGGATTTGCAGAAATCGGTTCAGACCGGTCTGTCGCAAGGAAGACGATGAACAGTCCCAGCGCGTGGGCTTCACGCGCAGGGCCTTTGGACGGTGTGTGGGAAAGTTTTTTGGGATGAGTTCAACATATGAAATCATCTATTTGATGTAACAAACATTTTAGGATAGGTTTCGAGTCAATCAGACATTGTTTCGATAAAGTTCGGGATGTCTGAAGGTTTAGGATCGAGTTTAAAAATGTTTAAAAATTTGAAAAATTTACGAGGATTTAATGGAAGCATATTGAAGTGGTTAGTGGCCTTAGAATATGATTTGGATAGGTTCGGGAGTTCTGGTGACGGTGATTTAGCCGGGAGAGGCTTATGGCGCACATATCAAGACGGCTGCTAAGACGGTCTGTGAGTGGACCTTGTTTTCTAAATTGATGCATGCATAAATGTTTTATATGTTTTATATCGATGATTTGAGATGCCTTGTGTCAGGACCCGACCCTCATCGGTCAGGACCCGACTCATCTAGAACCATATTGTCCGCTTTGGGCCTCGTCTTCACGGTTTTGTTTTCGGGAGCTCATGGTGCAACTTCCTAGGGGGTCACCCATCATGAAATTGCACCAGCCTCAACTCGCTTAACTTTGGGGTTCCAATCCCCCCCAAAGCCACTTGAGCTCCCAAAAGGCCTAGTGTAGATCAGAGATTGCGTAGCGGCCAACTCTATCTAGCACTATATTGTCCCATCTGGACCGTATTGGGATAACACCACATACATGCGCCCGCAGGGTTTTGTTCCCAAGACCTCACGCCTAGGATAACACCTCAACCAGCGCGGCCAAGGAAGGCCTAGTGCTAGATAGGTGTGTACCTACACCTTTAAGGCACACCACCATCCTCTCCCAGACCATTCCCCCCTCGCAGGAATGCGGGATCGTTCACCGCTCCCTCCAAGACACGGGTCTTACAATCCACCCCCCTTAGGGCCCAGCGTCCTCGCTGGCACACTTCCCGGTCGGGGTTTGGCTTTGATACCAAATTGTCAAGACCCGACCCTCATCGGTCAGGACCCGACTCATCTAGCACCATATGACAGGACCCGCCCCGATCCCACAGGGACCACAAGGGGACGTGCCCTGCTCCCGTCTGACACCCAATAATTCATACCAATTTTTAACCTTAAAACATCAAATGCATAAATAACCAAATTAAAGTCATACATTAAATCCGAATTAAACGAATGTCAGACAAGGGATGAAATCCAAAATTACAAGTTGCGAGCACGACTCTATAGTAAACCTGCGGGTACACCACCCAACAGGGGTTCAGGTACGCAGAAGTAGATCTATGCCTCAGCCTCAGGTTCCTCCTCTACCTCAATATCACGACCTGGAGGGGTTACCAAAAACATTAAGGGTGAGTGGACCGAAACTCAAGTTTATAAAATCGTTTGATAAGTAAAACATATAATTTACCCCTTCCGTTTTCCAAACATGCATGCATCATCATTTAAAATCATAAATCATATAACATGAATCATAAGGCATGTAATAAAACCATAAGTATAATTTTAGCCACTGCACTATACACTCCAATCCCGACATCCCTGATGTCTGATGTCCCTGACGTCCAATAAGGTCACAATCACAAGGCTACGCGTGCCACTCGGGTCTCAATTCCGAGTTCAATCCCCGAACCCCGTTCGGGTACAACATCCCCGATGCTTAGCGTCATAGACGCTGGACGTTCTAAACGTCCGTGACCACTCCGGGGTACCTCATCCGGAGGAGACAGTATCATATGGAAGGATCTATACAGTGCAGTACCAAATACATTTTATTGATATCCACATGCAAGCATATATATACATAGATAGAATCCGAACCAATCATTAAGTCTCATCGGACGGGTCTCAAGCCCAAATACCGTGAAACGTGCCATAACCATATTTTTCATATCATCAAAACCATTATTGTTTTTAGCATGTGAATAAGTATAATAAACCAGAAAACATTTATGCACGCAAGGGTTTAAGAAAATGGCCCACTCACAGTACGGTCCTGCTGAAAACCGAACGTATACCTTCGTTCTGGTACGATTATACAATCCCTGTCATAACCAAAGCATATGGAAAGGTCAAAACAAACCCCTAACATTCAATCATGAAACCCTAGACCAAAACCGATCCGGAAAAGCCGCCCGAACGCGCTTTCCAAGGCAATAACTCTCATTTTGACCAACCTAATGATCTCCGATCGACCCGAAACCACCGCCATTGGATCCGGATCGTCGAAACCTAAAGAATGGTGGTGGTCCCACCAAAATCACTGTTCACACGCGCCCCCACGCGCCTGGTCAACCCTTTGGT
This sequence comes from Prinsepia uniflora, assembly GCA_032719365.1. Taxonomy (NCBI): domain Eukaryota; kingdom Viridiplantae; phylum Streptophyta; class Magnoliopsida; order Rosales; family Rosaceae; genus Prinsepia; species Prinsepia uniflora. The sequence goes on along the minus strand of CM064867.1, from coordinate 68,393,002 downwards.
CAACCGTGCTACAGTACTGATGACGTCAGCATGATGTCACTACTGACGTCAGCATGACGTCATCACTGACAGTGTCAGAGGACACGTGTCAGCAGTCCATTGGTCACTAGTCTGACAGTTTCTGACATGATGACATCATCATGACGTCACTGCTGACGTCAGCACGATGACGTCATCAGCTACAGTAACCGGGTCACCGCAGCCCCACGGCTTGACCCGATCACAGATCGCGATTCCGATCACCATTTCAGGTGAGGTTTGTTCCTATGGACTCGTCTCAACCTCCTCAACGGTTCTGTACAATTAGAACTGGATTCTAGGTCGAAGAGATTACCTGAAAATCGACTCGAAGGTTGGCTGCCGGTTCCGGTTACCTTCTCCGGCGAGTCGACGACTTTCCAGTTACGGTCCTGGGTTCGAACTGGTCGTCAAGGTCCCCTGAATGTGTCCTAACAATAACCAAACAATGTCAACGTCAAAAACAGACGTTTCGAAGAAGGGAAGGAAAACGGGCACTCACGGGTTTATCGTCCTATCGCCGCCGTGTCGCCGCCGTACACCGTCCAGATCAGTTCCTCGTCGTCCTGTCGTCACGGTGAACCCAACCGTACGTTGGTTCGAGTCCCAGAGTGAAGGTTTGGATGGTTTGGTGACTTGGGCTGTTCAGGTTTCCTTCTCGGGTCTGAGGGAATGCCGGCCGTGCAGGGCGGCCGTGGAGTGGTGGCCGGCGTCAGGGAGGTGGTGGTTGGTTGCCTGAGGGGTGGGGTTGAGTGGTGAGGGCTGGTGAGTTGGTTCCAAGAGGGAATCGTGCAATCGGGTTGAGAGAATGAAAACATGGGTGTATGATTTCATGCATTTTAATACAGAACAGGAGCTTAAATCAAGGGCCAGGATTGAATCTCAGAATGAGATCAAGGGCTGAGATCAGATCTGGAGGTTTCAGATCAATGGCTGGAATTAAAAGTTGATTTTAATGCTATTTAATCCCATAGTGGATCTGATCCAATCTAGCCAATGGGTGAGTGACACTTGTCACTCACCAGGTGTCCTCCAATCAGATTTCCAGAATAAAATATTTGGCACGAAAACTGAGACACGAACCTCCCGATTTCACGTTTCTGACCATAACTTCCTCGTACGAAGTCCGATTTTGGCGTGCCGCCTGTCTACGGACTCAGGACGTCGAGACCTACCTAACGGCCCTTGAGTCAACTGAAAATTAGTTGCCAAAAGAAAAGTCAACATTTCCACCCCTAAATGTCCAAATTACGGTAATACCCCTGAACTTCCGATAGTCATAACTTTTTCCCTGATCGTCTGAATTGGACGTGCCACCTGTCTATGAACTCGTGACGTCCCGAACTACGTCACGGTCATAGGTCAAAGTCCATTTAATTTATAAATCAAAAAGTCAACAATTGGTCATACCAATCACAAGGGTAAAAACGTCAGTTCGCATAATAAATTACAATATTGAAATCCTCAAATTTCCGGGGTGTTACAACCTTCCCCCCTTAAGAAATTTCGTCTCGAAATTTCAAAGAAACAAATGAGGAAATTGATCTCGCATCTGAGCCTCAGGCTCCCATGTGGCTTCTTCCACATCCTGGTTTCTCCAGAGAATCTTCACGAGAGGGATCATCTTCCGACGTAGTACCTTGTCCTTCCGATCCAAGATCTGTACTGGTTGTTCTTCAAAGCTCAAATCCTCCCGTAGTTCGACAGGTTGTTCCCCAAGTACATGAGAAGCATCACGTACGTACTTCCGTAGCATCGATATGTGGAAAACATCGTGAACTCTAGATAGTTCTGGAGGTAGTGCCAATCTGTAAGCAACTCTGCCGATTCTCTCCACGATCTCATATGGTCCGATAAAACGCGGACTCAGTTTCCCCCATTGACCGAATCGGATAATCCCCTTCCACGGTGATAACTTCAGGAAGACGAAATCTCCCACTTCAAATTCCAAGTCTCGAATCCGTCGATCGGCATAACTCTTCTAGCGATCCTGTGCCGCCTTCAATCTCTCCTTGATAACACGAACAGTTTCCATGGTTAAGTCCATCAATTCCGGCCCTACAGCCGCTCGCTCTCCTATCTCCGTCCAGCAGATAGGTGTCCTGCACTGTCGACCATACAGTGCCTCATAGGGTGCCATCCCGATGCTTGCCTGATAGCTGTTGTTGTAAGCGAATTCCATCAATGGCAAATGAGTATCCCAAGAGTCCTGAAACTGTAGTACACATGACCTCATCATGTCCTCCAGGGTCTGAATGGTTCTTTCAGACTGTCCATCGGTCTGTGGATGGAAAGCAGTACTGAAACGTAGGGTTGTTCCCATAGTAGCTTGCAAACTCCGCCAGAACCTGGAAGTGAAACGCGGATCGCGATCGGACACGATCGATTCCGGCGTACCATGCAATCGTATGATTTCCTTCACAAACAACTGAGCCAGTCGGTTAGGTTTAAAGGTCTCCTGAACTGGCAGGAAATGGGCTGATTTGGTTAGCCGGTCCACGATCACCCATACTCCGTCAACTCCACTCTGAGTCCTTGGAAATTTAAAGACGAAGTCCATGGTGATGTGATCCCACTTCCACTCGGGAATCGGAAGTGGCTGCATAGCCCCATACGGTCTCTGCCGTTCCGCCTTAACCTGCTGACAGGTTAAGCATCTGCTCACGAATTCAGCAATATCCTTCTTCATTCCTGGCCACCAATAATGGTTCCGGAGGGTACAGTACATCTTTGTACCCCCTGGATGCATAGCATAGGCCGAACTATGGGCCTCCTCAAGAATCTCGGCCCGCAACTCTGCCACTGCAGGTACACACAAACGGCCCAATTTCACAAGTGCCCCATCGTCCCGGATGGTAAAATCCTGTCTCCCATCCGCATCGACCTCAATTCTGTAAATACAGAGTATCGGATCCTGAAGTTGTGCTTCGATAATCCGATCAATCAGTACAGGTCATACATGGAAGCTGGCCAACAAAGCTCCATGTGCATCCGTACCCAAAATAACTCCCGCCTTCCGGAGTTCCACCAGTAAGGGAAGATACACCATCCCCAGGTGTGCAACTGATTCTGCTGATTTTCTGCTGAGTGCATCTGCCACCACATTGGCCTTACCCGGATCGTACTCGATCGTACAGTCATAGTCCTTCAGCAGCTCCAACCATCTCCGTTGTCTCATGTTAAGCTCATTCTGAGTGAATAAGTATTTAAGACTCTGGTGGTCGGTGTATATCCGACACGTTGCGCCGAATAGATAATGCCTCCAGATTTTGAGAGCATGAACCACCGCCGCCAACTCCAAATCATGGGTAGGGTAGTTCAACTCGTGGGTCTTCAGCTGCCGGGATGCATAGGCGATAACCTTGCCAGTTTGCATCAACACGCAGCCCAGACCTTGCAGCGATGCATCACTGAAGACCACAAACTCTCCACTGTCATCCGGCAATGCAAGGACAGGTGCAGTGGTCAATCGATCTTTCAAATCTTGAAAACTCCGATCGCACTGCTCGTCCCAGATAAACTTCACTCCCTTCCGAGTCAAACGAGTCAATGGTGCAGCAATTTTGGAGAAACCCTCCACGAATCTCCGGTAGTAACCTGCTAATCCGACGAAACTCCGCACCTCGGTTACTGTTGTCGGTCTAGCCCAGTTGGTCACCGCTTCTGTTTTCTGGGGATCCACGCAAATCCCATCCGTCGATATCACGTGTCCCAGAAAACCAATACTGCTCAGCCAAAACTGACACTTGCTCAGTTTGGCGTACAATTGTTCTTGTCTCAGCCTTTCCAAGACCAACCGTAGATGTTCCTCATGTGCACGGGCACTCCTCGAGTACACCAAAATATCATCGATGAACACAATCACGAACTTATCCAGGTAAGGTCGGAAGACCCGGTTCATCAAATCCATGAATGCTGCTAGAGCATTCGTCAATCCAAATGGCATAACAAGGAACTCGTAGTGTCCGTAACGGGTTCGAAAAGCAGTTTTCGGAATATCCTCCTCCGAAATCCTCAGTTGGTGATACCCAGACCGCAAATCAATTTTCGAGAAGCACTGAGCTCCCCGCAACTGGTCAAAAAGGTCATTGATCCTGGGTAGAGGATACTGATTCCTCAGTGTCACCTTGTTCAGTTGTCGATAGACAATACACAAACGGAGACTTCCTTCCTTCTTCTTTACGAACAACACCGGTGCTCCCCACGGTGAAGTACTCGGTCGGACATATCCCAAATCCACCAACTCCTGCAATTGAGTCTTGAGTTCTCGTAACTCGGCCGGCGCCATCCGGTATGGTGCCTGGGATATAGGTCGGGTACCCGGGAGTAGTTCAATAGTAAACTCAATCTCCCGCGATGGCGGTAATCCAGGTAAGTCTTCCGGGAACACATCCGGAAACTCACATACCACCGGTATCTCGTCGATACCCGGAGTATCAACCTGTTCCGACACGACATGCGCCAGATAAGCCTGGCATCCCTTCCGTAGAAGTTTGGTAGCAGTGAGTGACGAAATCACTTCAGGAGGCGAACCGTCACGTTCCCCCTGAAAGATAACTTCCGGCAAACCCGGGCTCCGCAGAATCACTTGCTTGCTACAGCAGTCGATGAGCGATCCGTGCTCCGACAGCCAATCCATCCCTAGGATTATATCGAAGTCGTGGATATCCAGAATAATTAAGTCTAATGGTAAATCCACATCCTCAATTCTTACCGGGAACCTCCGAATCACCTGATTCACAAGGTACACGATACCCATCGGGGTGCCAACACCCATTTCGCAATCTAAAGCTGATACCACACAATCAAGCATACCAGCACAACTTTTCGAAATAAAAGAATGTGTAGCCCCCGCATCCATCAATACACGTACAAGAAGGTTAAAGATATGAAGTGTACCTGTGACCACGCCTGGGGCAGTCCTCGCCTGCTGCTGGGTCATTGCAAACACTTGGGCCCTCGGCCCTCCGTTCCGTCCGCGCCCGCGCGCGCCACGCCCAGCACCACGGTCACCTCCCTAACCGCGACCTCCATTAGTGTGGGAAGCCGTGCTCTGCACCACACTAGAGCCCCCAGCGTCGTTGTTCTTGGACAACTGCGGGCAATCACAGGCATAGTGGCCCTCCTTTCCGCAAGCAAAACAAGTTACTGGCCTTGGCCTGTCCGAATGCCCACCAGAAGCACCGCTCCAAGATGAGCGTTGCCCAGAGTTGTATCCTGATCCTCTGCCCTGAGAGCCTCCGCGTCGACCTGAACAGCCACGACCCTTAAAGGATGAGGGTGCTCCCCTGTAGCCCCCTCCCTTGTTGTTCTTATGGCCCGATGGCCCACGATGTGGGCGATCCTGACGTCGCCCCTCACCCGAAGGTTGTCGTGTCTGGTGTGCTGCCAGACTGGCCTCGACACGCACCGCAGCGTCGACCAAATCTCTCAGTGAAGCATGAGTAGCAGCAGTCACACTTGTCCGGATCTCCCCTCGGAGTCCAAGCTCAAACCTTTGGCATTTGTCCTCCTCCGTGCTCACGAATGATGCAGCGAACCGGGATAGTTTTCCGAAAGTTTGCTCGTAGTCCACAACGGACATGTCACCCTGCTCCAGCCGCAGGAATTCAGCCTCCCGCGCCGCGCGAAAGGATCGCGGGTAGTACTGGTCCAGAAATCTGGAACGGAAAGCTTCCCAAGTAGTGGTATGGATAGACCACCCAGACATTTCGAGTCCGTGCCACCACTGGTAGGCTCCTCCTTCCAGCAAGAAGGCCGCCAAGGTTACCCGTTCACCCGGAGGGCAGTGCATCACCGAGAAGATCCTCTCCCACTTGGTGATCCAATCATGAGCATCCTCGGGGTTTGATCCCCCGCAGAAAGGAATGGCTCCCAACCGTTGAGCCCTTTCAATGCTCGCGCATTCCATCTCCCTTTCCAGATCCTCGTCAGTTCGTGTATGAGGAATTCTCCTAGGAGGCATAACCAACTGTCAAGAGGCATAGATCAGATAACGATGTTTTTAAAAGTCGAAAAGTAACTAGTACTAATCGCTAGTCTAGCATGCTGACCATACCCTAGTACTGACCACAACCTAGTGCTCTGATACCAAGCTGACAGGACCCGCCCCGATCCCACAGGGACCACAAGGGGACGTGCCCTGCTCCCGTCTGACACCCAATAATTCATACCAATTTTTAACCTCAAAACATCAAATGCATAAATAACCAAATTAAAGTCATACATCAAATCCGAATTAAACGAATGTCAGACAAGGGATGAAATCCAAAATTACAAGTTGCGAGCACGACTCTATAGTAAACCTCCGGGTACACCACCCAACAGGGGTTCAGGTACGCAGAAGTAGATCTATGCCTCAGCCTCAGGTTCCTCTTCTACCTCAATATCACGACCTGGAGGGGTTACCAAAAACATTAAGGGTGAGTGGACCGAAACTCAAGTTTATAAAATCGTTTGATAAGTAAAACATATAATTTACCCCTTCCGTTTTCCAAACATGCATGCATCATCATTTAAAATCATAAATCATATAACATGAATCATAAGGCATGTAATAAAACCATAAGTATAATTTTAGCCATTGCACTATACACTCCAATCCCGACATCCCTGATGTCTGACGTCCCTGACGTCCAATAAGGTCACAATCACAAGGCTACGCGTGCCACTCGGGTCTCAATTCCGAGTTCAATCCCCGAACCCCGTTCGGGTACAGCATCCCCGATGCTTAGCGTCATAGACGCTGGACGTTCTAGACGTCCGTGACCACTCCGGGGTACCTCATCCGGAGGAGACAGTATCATATGGAAGGATATATACAGTGCAGTACCAAATACATTTTATTGATATCCACATGCAAGCATATATATACATAGATAGAATCCGAACCAATCATTAAGTCTCATCGGACGGGTCTCAAGCCCAAATACCGTGAAACGTGCCATAACCATATTTTTCATATCATCAAAACCATTATTGTTTTTAGCATGTGAATAAGTATAATAAACCAGAAAACATTTATGCACGCAAGGGTTTAAGAAAATGGCCCACTCACAGTACGGTCCTGCTGAAAACCGAACGTATACCCTCGTTCTGGTACGATTATACAATCCCTGTCATAACCAAAGCATATGGAAAGGTCAAAACAAACCCCTAACATTCAATCATGAAACCCTAGACCGAAACCGATCCGGAAAAGCCGCCCGAACGCGCTTTCCAAGGCAATAACTCTCATTTTGACCAACCTAATGATCTCCGATCGACTCGAAACCACCGCCATTGGATCCGGATCGTGGAAACCTAAAGAATGGTGGTGGTCCCACCAAAATCACTGTTCACAGGCGCCCCCACGCGCCTGGTCAACCCTCTGGTCAACCGTGCTACAGTACTGATGATGTCAGCATGATGTCACTGCTGACGTCAGCATGACGTCACTGCTGACGTCAGCATGACGTCACTACTGACGTCAGCATGACGTCACTGCTGACGTCAGCATGACATCATCACTGACAGTGTCAGAGGACACGTGTCAGCAGTCCATTGGTCACTGGTCTGACAGTTTCTGACATGATGACGTCATCATGACGTCACTGCTGACGTCAGCATGATGACGTCATCAGCTACAGTAACCGGGTCAGAGAACCGGGTCACCGCAGCCCCACGGTTCTGTACAATTAGAACTGGATTCTAGGTCGAAGAGATTACCTGAAAATCGACTGGAAGGTTGGCTGCCGGTTCCGGTTATCTTCTCCGGTGAGTCGACGACTTTCCAGTCACGGTCCTAGGTTCGAACTGGTCGTCAAGGTCCCCTGAATGTGTCCTAACAATAACCAAACAATGTCAACGTCAAAAACAGACGTTTCGAAGCAGGGAAGGAAAACGGGCACTCACGGGTTTATCGTCTTATCGCCGCCGTGTCGCCGCCGTACACTGTCCAGATCAGTTCCTCGTCGTCCTATCGTCACGGTGAACCCAACCGTACGTTGGTTCGAGTCCCAGAGTGAAGGTTTGGATGGTTTGGTGACTTGGGCTGTTCGGGTTTCCTTCTCGGGTCTGAGGGAATGCCGGCCGTGCTGGGCGGCCGTGGAGTGGTGGCCGGCGTCAGGGAGGTGGTGGTTGGTTGCCTGAGGTGTGGGGTTGAGTGGTGAGGGCTGGTGAGTTGGTTCCAAGAGGGAATCGTGCAATCGGGTTGAGAGAATGAAAACATGGGTGTATGATTTCATGCATTTTAATACAGAACAGGAGCTTAAATCAAGGGCCAGGATTGAATCTCAGAATGAGATCAAGGGCTGAGATCAGATCTGGAGGTTTCAGATCAATGGCTAGAATTAAAAGTTGATTTTAATGCTATTTAATCCCATAGTGGATCTGATCCAATCTAGCCAATGGGTGAGTGACTTGTCACTCACCAGGTTTCCTCCAATCAGATTTCCAGAATAAAATATTTGGCACGAAAACCGAGACACGAACCTCCCGATTTCACGTTTCTGACCATAACTTCCTCGTACGAAGTCCGATTTTGGCGTGCCGCCTGTCTACGGACTCAGGACGTCGAGACCTACCTAACGGCCCTTGAGTCAACTGAAAATTAGTTGCCAAAAGAAAAGTCAACATTTCCACCCCTAAATGTCCAAATTACGGTAATACCCCTGAACTTCCGATAGTCATAACTTTTTCCCTGATCGTCCGAATTGGACGTGCCACCTGTCTATGAACTCGTGACATCCCGAACTACGTCACGGTCATAGGTCAAAGTCCATTTAATTTATAAATCAAAAAGTCAACAATTGGTCATACCAATCACAAGGGTAAAAGCGTCAGTTCGCATAATAAATTACAATATTGAAATCCTCAAATTTCCGGGGTGTTACACCATATTGTCTGCTTTGGGCCTCGCCTTCACGGTTTTGTTTTCGGGAGCTCATGGTGCAACTTCCTAGGGGGTCACCCATCATTAAATTGCACCAGCATCAACTCGCTTAACTTTGGGGTTCCAATCCCCCCCAAAGCCACTTGAGCTCCCAAAAGGCCTAGTGTAGATTAGAGATTGTGCAGTGGCCAACTCTATCTAACACTATATTGTCCCCTCTCGGCCGCATTGGGATAACACCACATACATGCGCCCGCAGGGTTTTGTTCCCAAGACCTCACGCCTAGGATAACACCTCAACCAGCGCGGCCAAGGGAGGTATAGTGCTAGATAGGTATATGCCTACACCTTTAAGGCACACCACCATCCTCTCCAGACCATTCCCCTCTCGCAAGAATGTGGGATCGTTCACCGTTCCCTCCAGGACACAGGTCTTACACCTTGAGTGCATTTGATTGTGGTATTTAGTATGTACGTATTTGCACATATTTCGAGGTTTATGGTTTTGTACTGTGCTTATACGTGCTGGTATTTCAATGATGGTTTGATGAACTAGTTTTGGATTTGGAAATATGGAATCGGGCATGAGACCCATTTGAATTGGAAACTATCGGACTTGAAGTCCATTTGATTTAAAGAGATATTGGGCTGGAGGCCCAGTTGGTTTACATGATCGGGCTTGAGACCCAGTTGGTTTATGAAATGGAATTTCGAGCTAAGACCTGTAAGTTTGGAAATTGGATTTATGGATTTACGATGGTTTTATGGAATTCCCGGGCATAAGTCTCTTTGAATGGTTTCGAGATGATTTACAAAATGGTTTTTCATATACCATCCTCACAAACGGTTGCCCTCCAGACGTCCTGTAGTATCCTAGAGTGGCGGGTTGTCTCCTCCAGACGTCTCGTAGTATCCTAGAGTAGTCACGGGGCATTGCCTGTAAGGGGTCAGGAGTAGGATTGCTAGAGGTTAAAACCTTCCCCCCAGGGAGAGTCATTGATCTATGGATCATTGACCTGGGTGGACCCTAGGGAGACTTGGGATTGAGATCCTGTGTAGCACGCGTAGCTTGGAACCGTGACAGTGGTGTTGATTGTAGAGTCCCCACGGATTTGGTTTTGGGCTGAGTTCCCATATACTTTGGTTTACGGTTTTGGGCTAAGGCCCTAATGGTTTAATTATTAATAAATGGTTTGAGTACTGGTTTTCGAATGCATGCATGCTTTTTAGTGAAGGGCATAAATGTTTCCTTTTCGTGAAATGTGTTTTTATAATTAAATTATTTATTTCGCCCACTCATAGCTTTAAATGGTTTAAATGCCCTTCAGGTTGATAGCGGATGTGGGCTGTAGTAGAGACCGAGACATCACACTCCTCCTCCGATCCTGGTGCATTCTGGAAGCGCTGGTTGGGCTAAGGTTGGAATTATCCCTTGTCAGACGGGAGCATACACGTCCCGCGTTAATTCAGGGGGGATTTGGGATGGGTCCTGTCACAAAGGGCAAAGTATAACCTTCACCTCGAAGAGCTAAGTTGTCAACTCAAGGAACTCGACGGCTAAGTTCAATGCGGTTAACCAAAAATGAGGAGCGTAGTACTCAAGAACAATCCAAAGGATGTATAGCTTATACCCAACAAATGAACTTGTTGGACTTGGAAAAGCTACCAAGGATTGCTTCCCAACCCCACCAAGGGGAGCAATAACTGGGTCATGTCATGACAAATCTTTGGCAAATGTCTTAGTGCTCGCGGCTACAAGTTCCAGCACACAACTTCGAGATTCATTTGAACGTACCAAGCTCAAATTTTACTTCCTCGAAGAGAGCTTCATATCATCAAAAAGTTATGGAATTCAGTTTTCCAATGCCACCAACGACACTCAATTCGGAGCTAAAACGAAGTCAAAAGACCACCATTACTGCATGAAGGTCAAATCTGCCGAAAATCACAAAACACTTAAAAAAAAATGGAAGGCTTCTATTAATGAAAATTAACGAAGTTGGAAATTCACAAGTTGAATGCTCAAGCATATGTTCAATATTAAGATCTAGCTACAAGCCAAGAAGAACCATGAAGCTCATTATCAGGACCGACACAACCTTAGAGTCTCTTCGTCAACCTGTGAGCAAACCTTGAAGCCTTCTACCATTCCATTGTGGACTTCCAGTGACGCATCGTCTGTGGCCTTCTTCAAACAATGGGGGCAACCTCCTCAGCATCACTTGCTTGGCATAGTTGGCTTCACAACAACAACTTCACCATTACTTGACTATGCGACGGTGCTGAAGCAACTACAAAGCTGCTTCACTTTACAGAAGCAACTCTAGTGATGCATCTCTCCTAAAAAACAACCTCGATGAAGTAACTTCAACTTTGGGATGGAACGAAGTCATGGCGCGCTTTGTGCCTTCATGTCACTTACCTCGAGATCAATGGCCACTTTCATCGAGTAAAGCTTTAGAAGGATAACTTCAGTCGTACCCAAAATGACGATTGTAGCTCCAACAACAATGAGAAGCGCCACTTACTTCATGGAGGTAGCAGAAGTAACATCACGCGGACCATCGACGACCTATGTTATACGTGTCTTCACGCCACTTGGCTTCGGCTTCTGGATGATGGCACCTCCAAGCGTTCTTCCTTCAATTATGCAATGATGTACAACATCTTTAGTTTTTCAGGGGGCATGATTGATCCTCCATACTCCACCTTGTTATCACCCTATTTTGAGCTCAATAAGGCCTTGAAGATCAAGTCTCTAGAAGGCCATCCATCATCCAAAGCAACTCCTTGGAAGGCTTCAGTTACTTCATGGCACCACATGCACTTCACCTCGCGTCATGGGAAGCCTTTCTTTGAGGATGAAGCACATCTCTCCTTTTAGTTATAACACACCTTGCCTTGCAACTGGAACAAACCTCATGTTGGGTTGTGACACGTCGCACTCCAAGTGATGGGACCATTTGCCAACTTCATTGAAAGCCTCATTGTTAGCTTTACCCGCACTTGAAGATGAAAAGTCCGCCAACGCGCTGAGCTCTTTTATCCACCAAGCACCAGGAGCATGGTCACTGGAAAGAGAGCCTCGTGTCATCTAGCGCATCACCTCCAAGCCTTGGATGTAGACTACCTCGACTCGCAGTTGTTACGCGCCCCGTCTCCCATTCTACTACGCCTTACTCTACAGCTATAGCACGCTCCGCCTTGGGTCTTGACACGCCTCACTTCAAGCAATGAGACTCCTCGCCTCTTGTTGATGAAAGTCTACACAGGTCATGGTGCACTTTGCTCCCCATGTGTTGAACTCTTCTATCCACCAAGTGTCACTTGCATGGTCGTTGGAAAGAACACCTCACGTCATTTGATGCATCACTTCACCCTTCAACCATGCATCGCCTTCCTGCTTCTCAGTTCGCACCGTAGCATGACCCTCATTACAGTGTAATGAACCTTACCCCAAAGCTAGAACATGCCTCGCCTTGTGACACGCCTCACTTCAAGTCATGGAACTTCGCGCCTCCCCCATCGAAGGCCTTGATGTTGGCTCCACCCACTCTTGTAGGTGAAAAGTTTGTCAATACGCCAAGCTCTTCTATCCACAAAGCACTACAAGCATGTCAACTGGAGGAACGTCATGATGTTAAGGCAATCATCTCTTAAATTTGAAAGCTCCAGTAAGTCCTGGACATGACACCAGATGGTCTTACGACATGTTGCTCCACAAAATGATTTCTTCAAGACTTCTCCAAAAGTATGCCTTCATGCATCTTGAAATGATCGTCTCGAATCGAAGCTAAATAAAAGAAAAATAATATATAAAAAATATATTTTTTATATATTAAAATAATTATATATATATACTACAATGCAGCGGCTTTAAAAAAAGTTACAAAGCTGCATGCCTCCTGCAACAGAAAAAAAGAAAGAAGGAAAAGTGTCCCACTATGAACAGCGAAGCCAACACACACGTCTAAGCCTACTGCCGACATGACCTGTTTGTCATGTGGGGCTCTCCTACTTTTTCTCAGTAAGACAACTATAACCCTTTTCCATCGCTTCACACCCTCCAATCTTCAACCTGCAAATAACATAAGGAAGAAATATTAATTTTCTTCCTCCCCTACAGCGAGAAGGAAGAGAAAAACAAAGAAAAAATATGTCCCATCTATATCTACAACTTGCGATATTCAAGGGCATCAGAGACTAGAAAAAGAGCTTTACCTTGCAACCTATAGACCGAATCTCTGTTAGGATTTAATTTTCTTTGTAAAAAACAAGAGCCTCGAGCCCTGGTTTAAATAAAGAAAAGTAAACAAACCCTAACTACTAACTTGGCTCTAAAAGTCAACTCAAAGCAAGGCCTCAAGCCCAAAATTTCCTATTGGAAAATCAGAGCCACGTTCAAGGTCAAGTAAACTTCATCTGTTCGAAGAAAATGGAGTCCTACTCCCATAAAAAACATAGTTTATCGGAACCACAAAAAAAATTACATCTCTTAGGATTCCCCGAATTCCTAAGCGATGTAGGGGCATTTGTGGAACCATAAATTATCGGAATATTTTGGAGCTGCCTCGTGGCCAATAATTCTTATAGTGTCAATATTACCCTTGGTGAAACCGACATCGACATGTTACGATCTCCGCATAAATTTGATATATTTATCAGCTAAATATACTAAATGATCAGATCAATAAAGACAATAAATAACTTTCCAGCGAATTATTTATTTATTAATAAATAAGTTATTACACTCGGTACAATTATTTATTTAATATTTTCTCTTTCAACCAATTAGACGCTCCGGTGACTATTAAGGCTTTACTATAAATAGAAGGCCGCATTTCACTTCTAAAGGTAGTAAAAACTTCTACAAACACTCTGTCGGTTTATTCTCTCATAAAACTAACTTAAGCATCAGAGCGTTTATGGTTGAACCACCCCCGGGATTCAACCTTAACCTCGTTTGATTTTCGTTATTGTGTGTAGGGATCGAGAAGGATAGTTTATACAATCGAATTATTTCTGCATCAACAATCTAATAGTTTAGTTTCAACCGAATAAAAATCAAACTGTTTAAGAATCTAAACCGCTGTGTTAGTAAAGTTTTCATTTTGAATTTTTATTTTATAAATCCGTTAAATCTAAAATGGACTATTGCGAAATATAATAATTTTTATTAATTTTTAAATTTACCATATACCCTTACATACATGAGTACAACACATTAATTTATTTTTAATGTCCATTATCAAATTTCGTTGAGTTTTTTACTTATTATATGTATGTATTTGTCTCTGTCTAGAAAGCTCGGTTATGTCTTTGAACCTCTTTTGGATATGTATTATGTTTTTCTTTACCATGCACGACGGATGAATTGATTGCAACATGCTTATTTATTTTGCCCTTGAATTAATTAGCTTACAAATGAAAGAACCACAATTTGAAATCAAATTTATTATTGTAAGTATTAATTTGCCTATCGGTAATTAATTTGGGTATTGGTTGGACATGATGTTATTAGAAAATCAAACCATTAGTTCGGGTGTCGATTGATTAGGGTGTTTGGTGTTTCAATTTTTTTATGATGCTTAAAATGTCCATATCGATACAAACTAAACCGTTAGTAACATTTTATCTTAAAACAGTTTCATTTCTAATTTTAGAAACTCAAACCATATCGAACTGTTAAAATTTTAAACGTTTGAATTTAGATATTATTAATGTCCGTATTAGATTACATTATGCCTACAGCTAATATTATTGGTGCCATGCCTTTCTTAATGGGCTAAAAATAGCCCAGCCCAACTTATTTTAGATTGTTTTTATATTTTTATGTAGACCCGTCCTGTTTTTCTTTCATAATTTTAGATCACTAGCCATAGCAATATACAAGAGCCATGGCCCAATACCAAATTAAAAACCCAGAGCTCAATAGGCCCATGGCCGGGGTTTAGGGTTTGCCCTAATTAAGTCTCAGATTTCTGTGACTGATCATTCTTCTTTGCCCGCCCGACTGCAGCCGCTGCCTCATCGCTCTCAAGGTCTTTCTCGCTAATCTCTCTCTTTATATATACATGCGTGTTGAGATAAGGATATTAATCTGATTTTTGGTTTATGCAGTTGGATTTTCGATTTTGCAGCTCGAACTCCAAGAGACAAAATGGCAGGGTAAGTGAACCCATCTTGTTCAAGAATAATAACCATGCTATTTGTTCCTTTAACACCTTGTTTTGGTCCTGCCATGGCTATTTGGTTGCTTCTTCAAATTCGATTTTTTTTTTTTCAGATTTTGCACTATTTTAACCTGTTTAAGACTTGGGTCCGATTTAGTAAATTTCAAAACTTTACACGTGAATGTTCTTGGAAACAGGGTATTAGTAAATGGATAGTTGATCAAGTGGGGATTGAGCGATAAAAATCCTGAATGTGACTTGAATGGATAAAGATATGATTTATTTTTTAGGGGAAGCATATTTTTGTTTGTTTGATGTTGAGCGAGTGTGATGCAATTGTCCATAGAGAGATTATGAAGTGGAGGTATCTTGGTTTCATCAAGAAAATTTCTGGATTTTGGTGTTGTGTTTTTAGATGCTTTATGGACTGATCTTGTGTTATTGACTTTTTTTGGCACACATATCTTGTATGTTGTCTTGTTTATTTATTTGGGTTCTTATAGGAGAAACTTGATGGTAGGAATTTTCAGTCTGTGAATACATTGAGAAATTGTGTCGATGTCTTATTATTATTATTTTTGTTGCGCTCTGGTATTATGTCTCTTATTTCATTGGAAGTGACTTGTCATTGTATTCCTGAATTTCAATTTGTCATATTTACAGTGAAGAAGCTGTAGTTGCAACTGAGGCACCACCGGCACCAACTCCAGCCCTTGGTGAGCCTATGGATATCACAACAGCCCTGCAGCTTGTGCTTAGAAAATCTCTGGCTCATGGTGGTCTTATTCGAGGTCTTCATGAAGCCGCAAAAGTGATTGAGAAGCATGCTGCCCAGCTCTGTGTGCTTGCTGAGGACTGTGATCAGCAAGACTACGTTAAACTTGTTAAGGCTCTTTGTGCCGATCACAACGTAAACATGCTGACTGTTCCAAGTGCCAAGACCCTAGGAGAGTGGGCTGGTGTAAGTTTTTTACTTCCCATGTTATTCTTGTTTTATGTCATAACCCTCCTGTACTTTGATTGCAAGCGATTGTTTCATCTTATGTGGTTATTTTCTTCCCTCATACAGCTCTGCAAGATTGATTCTGAGGGAAAGGCCAGGAAGGTAGTTGGTTGTTCTTGTGTGGTTGTGAAGGTACGACCCGAGCTAAAAACTCTTACCCTAATTTATAGGTGATAAATGTTATTTTGTTGTGAAACGTTCCATTATCTAAATGAGACCTTATTGTTATCTTGTTTGCAGGATTTTGGGGAGGATCACGAAGCCCTCCATGTGGTTCAGCAACATGTTAAGGCCCAATAAGTTAATGCCTCGGTCTGAATTTTGTGAGAAATGTTGAAACATCTTTAGGGAGCTTTTGTTTGTCTGTTGGATTCACTTTATTCAACTGTTTACTATGGATTCCAATTTTGCATCTAATTGTTGTTTCTAGTGTATGCTACTTTTTCATATTGTTTTCTATGGAAGAAGTTTCATTCGGTACTTATTCTATATTACGCTGCGCAAAAATGATGAAACACCTTTATGCATCTTTTGTTAATGGTGTTTTTTGTTTAAAGGTGCATCTTTTACAAGGTTGTCACAATTTTCTGGCGTTGTCTATATTTGGTCTTCCATTGTGAATGTCTGATTTCTTCTATTACGACATATATTGTGGGCAATTGGAATTTTCTTTTGCGGTCATTTTGGTTTAGATAGTGAATGAAATGTACTTTCATTTTCTTGTTTTCATAGGCTTTGCAGGGATTTAATATTCTGACTTTGATCTTTGATCACATTTTTCTTTGCCACCTGCGCTAAATAAGTGTCTAGGGCATGTTTGGATGAGGAACTTCAAAGTTCCATAGTTTTAAAGTACCAAATTATTTTTAAATAGTACACAAAAAAAAAGTAATTTAAATTATTTTTAACATTGAATTAGATAAGTTCTTTTTATGGACCCTCTCTCCATACATCGTTATGAGTTTTAAGTTATTTTTCAACATAATTGTTACATTTAAGTTGGAATTTTGACTTGATGTCCATGATTGAAGGTTTTGAAGTGGATGAATAAAATTTAGAAATGGATAAATGAAATGTTTGTTAATATTATAATTTTTTAAATTCAGATGTTTTGGTGACATTTCTTTTTTAAGGCTTTTTACTTTAAATACACTATTTTTGGACGAATGTACCACTTTGCACTTTATTTTCATGATTGTTAATAAATTCACTCTATTCTTACTGAGTTGTTGTAAATCGGGTGATTTCCGTTATTGTAGTCAACTGAACGTCTAATATTTGATGTGACACTTACTTGACACTAACATAGATAATAAAGATACAAGTCAAATAAGGGCTTTATTAGAACTTTGATCAAACCCTAAATCCCCAAATTCCTTTACACCTGATTATCCCAAAATTCGTCAATGAATCCCTAAATCCCCAATCTCATTCTCATATTTCATCGTCTTTGTCTTCGTCCCCAAATTCTTTCTTCGTCTTCATCGTCGTTCGTCATTCTCGTACTTTGTCGTCACGTCTTCTTCATTCTCGTTCTTCATCGGTTCGTCAGTTGCGCCTCTTCCGTTCATCAATCTCGTATTCTTCATCTTCATCTCCGTTCTTGGCCTTTTTTTTCATTCGTCGTCTTGAACTCAGAATCATCTAAAACCCAGCTGCATCAAAATGGATGAGCAACGTTGAAAGTGTTTCTGTGGAAAAACCTGCAATATGAGGACATCTTGGACCGATAGATATCCTCGGAGGCGACTCCAAGTTTGTCCAGTAACTAGGGTAAGGATTGATTCGGTTTTTGGGTTGATTTTAAGGTTTTTTTTGTTGATTTTAGTGATTAGTATGGTATGAACATTGATTTAATCTGAGTGAGTGAGTGTTGAATTTAGGGTTTTTGGTTTGAATGTTGAATTTAGGATTTTCGGTTTGAATGTTGAATTAAGGCTTATTACATTCTTTGCTAGATGGAATTTAGGCTTATTACATTGATTGTTAGATGTAATTTA
Source organism: Prinsepia uniflora (assembly GCA_032719365.1). NCBI lineage: Eukaryota > Viridiplantae > Streptophyta > Magnoliopsida > Rosales > Rosaceae > Prinsepia > Prinsepia uniflora. The sequence goes on along the minus strand of CM064867.1, from coordinate 68,374,936 downwards.
GGCTTTTTACATTGAATGTTGAATCTTGGTTGATTTCAGTTTATAAAATGTATTATATTAATTGCAGGGAGGTAACTATGGGTTATGGGAATAGTATGATCCTAATAATTGGCATAGATGCAAGTTAATTATATTGGAGATGTTGAGGAAGATTGAGATATTGGAAAAAAAAAAACTTAAGAAAGGCAGAGCTAGGCAAGGAAGCTGTGGAATCTATTATTGGATTGAGATGTTGAATTGTGCTGATGGAATCTCTAGGACAAGGATTTATTGGGATATTGTCCTAGCTCTGCCTTTCTTAAGTTGTTGGATAGTGTAATACCCAATAAATTCAGCTTTATATTAGATTCTAGGTTGTTGGATAGTGTTGATGGAATCTATTATTGTAATAAGGCTTGTAACAAAGGCTATGTTGTAAGGAATGACTTTATGAAACTCTTTTAAGTTATGCTTCTTACTTTGCTAAATTGAGTCTAAAAGCGATAAAGCTTAATTGAGTCAAAAAACAACAAACTTTCATTGAGTCTAAAAGCAACAATGACTTGCATCCAAAGTAACAAAGCTACAATGAATGCAAAAGTAAGATAACTTGATTGACCAAACTACATAAATTTCATTGTTTACATTAAGCCAACCTAATTGTACCTAGACATAGAAGTAATGCCAAACTGCAAAAAACATGGCCAAACTACAAAAAAAATGTGGCCAAACTACACAAGACCGTTGTTAATAGAATTTAAACCTCAGTTTCTTTGGTGGAGAAGCTTGAGTTAAGGGAGATGTTGGTGGTATAGCTGTGAGTGACCGTGTCAGGTTTCCAGGAGACTTTCCAAGTCCATTTTGGGTGTAGGCAGTTGGGACAAGGATTGTGTAGGGGTTGGAGTAAGGGCTGGGGCAGGGGCTGGTGTAGGGGCTGGAGCAGGGGCTGGTGTAGGGGCTGGAGCAGGGGCTGGAGCAGGTTTTGTGGTTGTTGACTGCCTGCTAGTTAAGGTAGCTTTTGCTTTCTACCTATGTTTTTCCTCCTTTCGTTTCTTCCTCAGAGCCTCAGCCTCTTTGTAATAGACACCTGCATGTCCAATGTTCAATGAGATCGAGACAATTACCACCTTAAATCTTACGAAAGTTCCACTTTACAACCTTTAACTAAAATAACAAAGCTACAATGAATGCAAAAGTAAGATAACTCGATTGACCAAACTACATAAATTTCATTGTTTACATTAAGCCAACTTAATTGTACCTAAACATAGAAGTAATTCCAAACTGCAAAAAACATGGCCAAACTACAAAAAAAAACGTGGCCAAACTACACAAGACCGTTGTTAATAGAATTTAAACCTCAGTTTCTTTGGTGGAGAAAATTGAGTTAAGGGAGATGTTGGTGGTATAACTGTGAGTGACCATGTTGGGTTTTCAGGAGACTTTCCAAGTCCATTTAGGGTGTAGGCGGTTGGGACAAGGATTATGTTGGGGTTGGGGCAGGGGCTGGTGTAGGGGCTGGAGCAGGGGCCGGTGTAACGACCCGTCCCGAAAATTAGGGTTAAGACAGTGATTAAGATGGGATTAATGAGCTTAATTGGTGTTTAGTTGGTTACTTTTGGTCGGTTAGCGTAGAATGACGATTTTTCCCCTAGTCTGGGCCAATAGTTGACTTTTAGTTCGAGCGGTAAATTGGGTAGTGACCGATGACTGTGACGTAGTTCGGGACGTCACGAGTCCGTAGACAGGTGGTACGCCCGATTCCGACATCTGAGGAGGAAGTTATGATGTTCGGAATATTGAGGGAATTACAGTAATTTGGTCAAAACAGGGGGAAAAGTTGACTTTTCGTACGATCGGGTTTTGACACGTTGACCTAGGACCGTTAGGTAGATCTTGTCGTCCTTAGTTAGATGACAGGCGGCACGTATTCATCGGAGTTGGGATGTGTGCGTTACGGATCTAGAAAGGTAGTGGCAGAATGGTACTTTGGACTTAAAAGGAAGGGCAGTTTGGTCTTTTGTACTTTGGGCTTGGTGCAGCCGGATTTGGACAAGTGTCCAGGGCAGAGAGGAGATTTTTGTGTGAGGCTTGAGGGGATGGTGACACGTGGGGCTTGGCTAAAGGGTTCTAGTGAGTGCACGGGTGTTTCAAAATCGTGCAGGTGTGTGTGTGCCCGTGTTTGTGTTCGAACCAGAGAGAAACAGAGACTGAGAGATTGGGAGAATTGATCGGTGACTGTGTGTGTTTGTGCGAATTGATGAGTGTGTAAGTGACTAAGGGAAGCTGAGAGTGTGAGGATTGAGTGGTGAGGACTGCTCGTGTATGGGAACTGGTGTGAGAAGGGGGAGAGTTCACGGGAAAAACAGAGAGAACAGAGAGGAGTTTGGGTGGTGGTATGGCCGTGTACTGATCGTTTGGGCTCGACAGGGGGCGAGGACGGCTCTGTGGATTCCAGGGAGTGCGGTGGTGAGCACGGCGGCGATCGACGACAGGTAATTTCTTCTTCCCGTTCTTTTGCTCTGTTTTGGCCGTGAACTTCAAACCAAAAGTCGGGGCTTTTGGGGTTGAGTCGATGGTTTTGGTGAGTTGGGTGAGACTCAGGGAGGTCCTAGGAAACGTCTAGTGTTGCCACCGTGACGGGGGATGCCGTAGGTGGTCGGATCGTGAAATAGGGGACAGTTTGGGTTTTGGCTTCGAGCTTGAGTCGACGGGTTAGGGACGATGTCGTGGTGTTTGAGTGAGGGGGATAGGTTCCTTAGGATTGGACAATGAAGATGGTGAAGAGAGGGAGGAAAACGGAGACGGATGGGCGGAGAACCGGGAACGCCGGTTCAGACCGGTTCATGCGAGGTAGACGACGGTGAACAGTACCCTGTGTGCAGGCGAGTGAGGCCACGCGCAGCCACTTTGGGTTGTGCGTGGGGGCGCGTTCGGCGGTGTTTGGGAAAACGGTCAACTGAGTTTTTGTTCTACATGTCATAAGGAATCCATTGGAATTCATTTCGGGTTAATCGGACGTCGTTTGAGCTTAGGTCCCCGAGGTTGAAGGTTTAGGGTTCCAGTTCGTTACGTGTAGGACCTGGGGAATTTTGGGGAAAATTAGGTGGACCTTCATAGATGTGTTAGTAACGTACTTTGGTGCTTGTTGACAGGATCGGGATTTCCCGAGGAAGCTGAGGAACGTACAGGACGTACGGGACGCGAGTGATGTGCCCGGTATCTGTGAGTGGACCCCTTCTCTCAACTCAAGCATGCGTAACTGTTTTTCATACTTGTTTTATGGTTTTACATGTGATTTCATGATTGTTAAATGCGTGGTGTTGGTTTTCTATAAGTGCACGTTTTTCGAGAAAATAACGTATTTGGCACGTTTTTCGATAAAAGGCTGATTTCTGCTTATGATGTTATAGTTTCGGGATTTCAAATGATAAATGGTTTTTAATGATTTGATGATCAAAGTTTTCGGTTTTAGAATCGGATTTCGGTAAACGAGATTTGGTTTTAAAGTTGAAAAGTTGAATTCTGGATTTCGGTTCGGAATGACGGTGCTGGATGCCGGAATGGCGTTAGACCAGTGGTTTCGGATTCGGGTTTGGATGTGGATTGAGAAATGGTTTTCAAATGGTTTTGGATTGGATTTGCTGGATCTGGTTATTGGGTTTAAAGACCCGGATATTGTCATTGACGGGGGACGGGCCCGGATTGGCTTTAAAGACCCGGATTGAGTTTAAAGACTCGGGAGTTTAAAGACTCGGATATATTGATTTTCCCCCGTAGGCCTGTTGAGTTTAAAGACTCGGGAGTTTAAAGACTCCGATATTATTGAGGCTTGGATTGAGTTTAAAGACTCGGGAGTTTAAAGACTCGGATAGATCCAGCAGGTTTGATCAGATAATGATGGCTTGATATTTATGTTTTGTGATACGGTTTTATGATGTTTATGATATGATTTCTATAACTGTTTTTATAATGTTCTGCAATTGTTTTTATGACGATCTTTATGTGCATTATAACTATTTTTGATAACTGGGTTATGCATGTGATTTCAAAACGGAGGGCTAAAACCCTGGTTTTATCATGAAATGGTTTTCGGAAAGTATTTTATTGTTTATGGTCCACTCATACATTCTGTTTTAAATTTCCCTCTAGGTTGTGGAGCTAGCGCGGGGTTGTGACGTCGAGGCAGCGTCGGAGGCATAGAATTTTCGAGAGTGACCCCGGAGTGCTTAAACTTTTTCCTTGTGCGTGTACCTTGTTTATCGGATTTCTTTCCTTTGTTTTTGGTACTATACTCTGTAAAACTTAACTTCGGGATGTTTAAAGTTTCTCCTGTGTCTGACTGTGTATTTTAGTGGTTTTTCGTGAGTTTATTTCGGTAATGTCGGGGTGTCAGACGGGAGCAGAATTTACCTCGGTTTTCGGGGTGAAACCGGGGTGGGTCCTGACAGCTGGGGCAGGGGCTGATGTAGGAGTTAGAGTAGGGGCTGGAGCAGGTTTTGTGGTTGTTGACTGCCTGCTAGTTAAGGTAGCTTTTGCTTTCTACCTATGTTTTTCCTCCTTTCTTTTCTTCCTCAGAGCCTCAGCCTTCTTTGTAATAGACACCTGCATGTCCAATGTTCAATGAGATCGAGACAATTACCACCTTAAATCTTACAAAAGTTCCACTTTACAACCTTTAACTAAATTTGAATTTCATATTAAGTCCTAAACTCACCTTACAGTTCCAGTTTACACCCTACAGTTAATTTGAATTCCCACTTTGTACCCAGTTCTAAACTCATCTAAAAGTTTCATATTACATCCTACAGTTAAATGATTCCATATTGCAAATCACCATAAACCCTAAACTGTAATGCCAAACACATCACATTTCACAATAATGATTTCAATGCTAATGTGAAAGAATCTTTTCACAATGCATCATTCCAAGGTACATGTGAAAACATCTTTCCACATTTCACATGTCAAAGTGGCATCTTTCCACATTTCACATGTGAAAGCATGGCTCCACATGTCAAAGCATCTTTCACTTTTCATAACTTATATAATACTTCAATGGACTTGAAAGGATAAGATGTTTACTTGGCACTTGTTAAGCCTATAGCCTAGTTCACCACATTTGCTGCAATTAAGCTCAGTGTGGTACCGTCTAAGCTTGGTTGGATGTGGTAGTAGCTTTGTCTCACCAGCTGAATTTTTCTTTCTTTTCCTTGGTCTGCCTGGCTGTTTGTCGTAGGTTGGTGGCTTCAAAAGGAGGGAACCCAATAGATGCTCATTAATCTTGGCCCATCATAGGCTGAATTATCCTCTCATAACACTTCAAGTAAGCCGTTTTGCTATAGAAATCATGTACATACTGTTTTGCTTGCCTATTCAACCTATTGATTGTTGAGCAAGCATGTGGGCATGCGATTCCATTTAGATCTCATTCCCTACATGAACATGTTTTTGCCTTTAAATCCACCCTGAATTGCCTCCCAGATTCGTGAGTCACTTCAAAGATTTCATTACAGGCATATCTTGGAATATACCACTGCCCTCTTTCTTCTTCTTCTATAAAATAGACTTTGTTCTTGGCCCAAATTCTCCATTCCAATTAATAGTTGCCAACTTCCTTGTTGAGAACAACATCACATAAGTTCTGATTCTTTCCAGCATAGTTATAATTGGCTTGTCCCTAGTAGGCAAGATTGTCTTGTTGAATGCCTCGCTGAGGTTGTTGAGTAAAATATCCACTTTATAGTCTGTGCTGAAATGAGACCTTGTCAATTTCCTTAGATCCATCTTACTTACCCAATCATAGGCTGGATGACTCAATTCTGCCATTGCCTTCATTTTTGCGTTGTACCATGCAATAGTTGTTGACTATGAGATTTTCTCAAACTACAACTTCAGTGCTAATTCTTTGTGCATTGCATTGAAGTTGCCATACATATGCCTGGTACAGTGCCTATGATCAACCCTTGGAAAAAACTTATTAACAGCCTCGATTAACCCCTTCTGTTTGTCAGTCATGAACATGGGTCTTTTCCTACTGTCTAGCTTCAAGTCCACAACCAACAACCCAAGGAACCATTTCCATGTAGAGTAGCTTTCTACCAAAATAATGGAATAAGTTATTGGGAATATGTCGTTATTAGTATCAACACCAACAACGATCAAAATATGGCCTGAGTAGGGTTTCTTAATGTGAGCACCATCCAATCCAATAAATGGCCTACATCCTTTCAACCAACCCTCTTTGCAGGCACCTAAGCACACATAAAGCCTTTGGAATCTTAGCTCACCATCACCCTCAATCTCATATTTGATCTTCACTATGCTGCCAATGTCTACTCTAATAAACTCTTCATAATAATCTTTCAACTTCCCATAATGGCTCACATATGTCCCCTCCAAATTTTCAAAGGCCATTCTCCTTGCCTTATAGCAGGCTGTCTTACTTGGCCTATAACCTATTTCTTGATTGATCATTTCTTGAAATTCACCAAGATCCCACTTCTTGCTTGTAAGGTGCGTCATGTATTTCTCCTTCATCCTTCTTGTATTAGCATGATACTTGGAAGTTCCCTCCCCACAACTATGTTCTCCTTGTAAACTCTTTACTTGAAAGTAATCCCTTTGATTCACCCTAGAGGCATATATGAAGAAAGTACAACCTTCATCTTTAGCTTTGACACATACAGTTCTGATTTGCCTGAACAGTTCTTCTTGAAAAAAAGCACCCTCTTAGTATTCACTGAATAAGTTCTCATAGCCTCTCTGAAGATTGCTGCAGTTGAGAACTTAATTTCACGTTGGAATTGAAGATTTTTCCCATCAGTTTCAGGTCTGAACTAGCTCCCTCTAACTTTCCTTGGCCTTGATTTCTTCTGAGGAGGCTCATCTTCCCCACCATCTAGTTTTGGTTCTAGATCAAATGAATTCAACCTTGGAGAGCTTGGACCATCACCTGCTGGCTCATTCTCACCACCACCACCACAACTAGAAAGTGCACAATCAAAGGCAACATCAAGGTCTACATAGGCTGCAAACAGCTTGTTATCATCTGCTTCCAAAGTAACCTCCTATGTTTTTGCATAATCTTCTTAGGATCACTGGTGGAATAACCATCACTATTATTATCTTAACTCGTACTTGTACTTGAACTATCATAACCTAGCTCTTCAAATACTTCTTGCAGCAACACACTTACCTTTACCCTTCACCAATTCAGCAATAGGGGCATCTCCTAACTCCACATGTTTTGGTAGTTTAATCTCATCACCACCTCTAGATTTCAAATAAATAGGTACACATTGCCTTCTCTTTGCATACTTGATACAAAGTCTGAATAAGTCTACATCCAAGTGCGCTTTAACTTACCACTATCCAAGTCCACAAAAAAGATAGATACAGTACTAGGGGTATAACCAAGCTCAACCCCTAAGCTCTTAAGTTCCAATATGGATATAAACTCAACTATGCACCAATCTATGTAGACTAATTCACCTCCTTTGTAAGACCAACTCGACTCCTCTTCACAAAGTGTTCCACCATAATAACTCTTCATAGTGAATAAATCTACATCATCTGCATTCAACAATCACCCAATAAACAGCTAATTAAAAAAGATCAAAGTTCATATCTAGGAGTAGACATTGGACAATCACTAATTGGAAGTCAAATGGAAAGTTTGATGCATTCAACATCATCTACATTCAACAATCACCCAACAATCACTCAATATGACAGTCAAATGGAAAGTTTGATGCATTCAACATCATCTGCATCCAAAAATCACTCAATATGACAACAGGTTTCAATATGATAGTCAAATGGAAAGTTTGACGCATTAGTTCCAATTCCTTTACCTATTCTAGTCCCAATTCCATAATACAATGCCTTTTCCAGTCCTAATTATTCCTATTGGTGCACCATGTTCTCCTTAATACAATGCCCATTCTAGTCCTAATTCTTCTTATTGGTGCACATTGTCTCCCTGTTCCAATGTGTAATGACTCATCCCGGAAATCGGGATTAGATTAGTGGCTAATGACGGATTAGTGAAGTTAATCGGTGACTAGTTGGGTGTTTTCGGACGGATGGTGCAAAATGACGGTTTTGCCCCTGAAATTGGGCGAATGGTTGACTTTTAGTTCGGGTGGTCAACCAGACTTTGGCCGATGATTGTGACGTAGTTCGAGACGTCACAAGTTCATAGACATGTGGCACGTCCGATTCCGACATTCGAGTACGAAGTTATGATGTTCGGAAGTTTGGGGGTATTTTTTTTGAAAAGGGGCAAACTGGTTACTTTTCATACGACATGGATTTGTCATGCATTTTGAGGACCGTTAGGTAGGTCTCGATTCTCTAAGTACAATGACAGGCGGCACGCTATCATCAGACGTCGGCTGGTTCAGGTTTTGGTCTAAACGTACGAGGGGCAAAATGGTAATTTGTGAAACAAGGGTAAAGTTGTCATTTGGTGGCATTGGGATATGTGCCCAGTGGAATTGGGACACTTGGCTCCCTTGGATGGTTGTTTAATGATATTGGGACACTTGTCCCATCTCTAGAAGTCTGTGGAAGGTCCCTCAGCCGCCTCAAACGATTGTTTTAAACAAGGGGAAGATCAGGCAGATGTTTGGGAAGAAAAACAAAGAGAAAAACAGAGGGCTCGTGAGTGTGTGATCATGAACCCATTTCCCTCAAACCCTGAACCGTGACTTGTGAATGGAAGTGCGAGAGGAGGATAGGACAACGTCGACAGTGGTGTCCACGACGGCGTGTGGTGGTGAGACACCGTGATTTCCTTGTTTTGACTCAGATATGGTTAAGGGTGTAACGACCTGTCAGGACCCACCCCGGTTTCACCCCGAAAACCGAGGTAAACCCTGCTCCAGTCTGACACCCCGACACAACACCAACGTAAACTACTAAAGTAACACAGTCAGACGCAGGTCAAACTATATAAAACATCCCGAAGTTAAAGATTTACAGAGCATAGTTGTAACAACCCGTACCTTTGGGAAGGGTAAAAAGGTAATTTTGTAAAATTTTGTGTAAATGGACGATTTTGCCCTTGTGAATAGTAGATGAAAAGTTAACTTTTTGTACTATCGATTGGATGAGTGTTAGCCCTTGACTGTGACGTAGTTTAGGACGTCATGAGTCCGTAGACAGGTGGCAGGTTCGATTCGGACAACCGGAGGAAAAGTTATGATGTTCGGAAGGTTGAGGGCATAACCGTAATTTGACTAAATTAGGGGGGAAAGAGTTGACTTTTCCTACGACCGAGTTTTGACATGTTGACCTTGGAGCGTTGGGTAGATCTCGACGTCCTGAGTTCAACGACAGGCGGCACGTGTTTATCGGAGTTAGGACGGGCAAGTTACGGGTCTAAAACGGTAAGGGTAAAATGGTAATTTTGGAGTTAAGAAGGGTATTTTGGTCTTTTGGCTGGGGGGGCATGGTGCAATCGGATTGGGACACTTGTCCAAGGCAGAGAGGAGATTTTTGTGTGAGAAGGGAGAAGATTGTGACATGTGGCAGGGCTCTAGTGGGTTCTAGGCCGTGCATGAGTGTGTTTAAAAATTGTGTCGTGTGTGTGTGTTGAGTTTAGCCGAAAGGGGGAAAAACAGAGGTGAGCTGAGGGAGGAATTGATTGAACCGGGTGAGTGTTGTGAGGTTCTGTGATGTTCAAAGGAGAGCTAGGAGAGGGAGTGATTGTATCTGTGAGGATTTGGGCGTGACAATGAGTATGTGAGGTGTGTGAGAAGTGAGGAAAAAAAAAACCAGAGAACAGGGCAGGGGTTTTGTGCACGGTTGTGCACCCCGATCGATCAATCTCCAAAATTGGACGGGTGGAAGTGTTCAGGGACCTGAGCGGAGCTTTGTGAACCGAGAGGAGCACAGCGGCGTGCACGGCGGAGGTCAGAACACAGGTAATTGTCCACGGTCCTCTGTTTTCCCAGTTTGGTTAAAATCAATAGTTGTGGGTTTTGGGTACGAGTCGAGGCTTTTGGTGGGTGTTATGAGACTCAGGAGGTCCCTAGGAGTCGAATAAGTTGTTGCCGCGATGGGGGGAATGTTTGATTAGCTGGGAACCGAAACAGGGGTTTCGGGTAAATGTTTTCAAATTCGAAGTCGACGAGTTAAGGACTTCGATGTTGGGTTTTCTGGTGGGGAATGGATTAAGGAGGATAGGACGAAACTAAGGGATTCAACGGGATTAAAAATGGATGAAAATGGGATGAAAACCGTGAACGTCGGTTCATGGCTGGACCGGACCGGTTCAAACCAGGTGAACCGGGTTCACCTGAGGTTGCTGGTGACACTGTTCACGCGCGTGGATTTCACGCGCAGAACCTTCTAGACGCGCGTGGGGGCGCGTGAGGGATAATTTGGGAAATTAGTCAACATGACTTTTAAAGTATTTGATGTAACGAACATTTTGGCGTTGGTTTCGAGTCGATCGGACATCGTCTCGATATGTTTCGGGCTGTCCGAAGGTTTTAGGGCTGGGTTAAAAATAGTTAAAAATCCGGGAAAATTATGGGGCTTTAGTATGACCTTTGTGAAGTAGGTAGTGATCTCTTTATGGGATTTGGACAGGTTTGGGAAAGCCGAGGATAATGGTTTGGCAGGGAATGGCATAGGTGCGCGCGTATCGAGGCGACGTCGAAATGGTCTGTGAGTGGACTTTGCTTCCTAACTCTTGATGCATGCATATATGTTTTTATAGGATTTCTATACTGGATTCTATGATTTGATTATGGTTGTGATGGTTTGTGGTTTGTGCACGTTTTTCGAGGAAAATGACGGTTTTCACGTTTTACGAGGTTTTGATAACTATTGTAATTTGAACCTGGTTTTAATGGTTGATTTCGGGGTTTGAAATACGGTTGGATTTCAAGGAAAGTAAAAGGATTTTGAAAAGTATTTTCGGGCCTGAGGCCCAGTTTAAAGGTGTTTTCAGAAATGAGATCTCGGGTTTCGGAATCGAAATCCCGGGTGACGATTCGGGATTCGATTCGGGACTTGAAGTGGATTTCGGGTTTGGGTTCGGAATGGTTATTCCGGATTCCGGCTTACGGAATGATGGTTGCGGACTCGGACCGGGAAATGAGAAGGAAATGAGTTCTGGGTCTGGATTCGGAATGACGGCTATGGATGCCGGAAGGGCATCAGACCAGTGGTTTCGGATTCGGGTTTGGATATGGACTTGGAATTGCAAAAAGGTTTTCAAATGGTTTTGGGATTGGATTTGCTGGATCTGGTTATTGGGTTTAAAGACCCGGATATTGATTGGACGGGGGACGGGCCCGGATTGAGTTTAAAGACTCGGGAGTTTAAAGACTCGGATATATTGATTTCCCCCGTAGGCCTTGAGTTTAAAGACTCGGGAGTTTAAAGACTCGGATATAATTAAGGCCCGGATTGAGTTTAAAGACTCGGGAGTTTAAAGACTCGGATAGATCCAGCAGGTTCGATGGATGAGAACGTGGCTTTAAATGTGTTTTGGGTTTTACTAGCTTTGATGATGATGTTTTGGGCAGTGGCCCGGATATGATGGTTTTCGGTGATTTTGGGCTGAGGCCCGGGTTTGGAAAAAGGAAAATGTGTTTGGTTTTCGTATATTGTTTTATGACGTAATTGATATGCATGCATTGGTTTTTAACACGGAGGGTATAACTGTTTGTGTTTTCTGATAACTGTTTTGAATTTAAACTTTATTTTTGTCCACTCACAGTCTTTTCGTGTTTTCGATACCCTCCAGGTTGCTGCAGTGCGGGCTGTCGGTTGAGAGAGATGGAGACATCACATGCACCATCCACAGTAGACTCTGCGCACTCTGAGACGTTTGAGGTTGTTGAGGTGGTTGGTCTGGAACTCCCTTGTCCGACTTACGTGTCACACGGAGGTTAGGCGGTTGTTTAGCCTTCGTGTCATGCGTACGTTAGACGGGAGCGGGGTTTAGCCCTTAATCTCGGGGGATTAGGGGTGGGCCCTGACAATTGGTATCAGAGCGAGGTTTTGAGTGGTCTGCGTAAGGGTTAGTTCCCAGAGTCGTTGGTATGTCGACTGGGGTGGTGTGGAACTACTGTGGATGTGATGTCTCGATGTGGAACAGCCCGTCAGCAACCTGGATACCATAGCGATAGTAGCGTAGAAGTAACCTGGAACGTAGCTGGTGAGCTATGGATGAGTAGGCTGGTCGGCCCGAGGGGCTTGAGAGTAGCTCGTGGAGTTAGTAAGATACTGGGCCAAGGAGGCCGATTGTGGGTGGCCGGTTGGGCCAGGTGGTTTTGGCTCGGTGACCTTTGATCAGTAAGGTTGAGTAGTCATTGCGGGTTTGGGTAACCCGAACGACAAGGATGGTTTGAGGTACCCTATGGACTTACTGGATCGTAGTCCTTGTGGTTTGGGCCGATTTACGGCCAGATTGGAGATGGTGCTGCTAGGTGCAGCCGAGGTGGTGGTTGTTTGGGTAGGATGTCGTTGAGTGATTAGAGTAGAGCAGCTAACGCTCGGTGAACCTAGGCTTCGTAATGGTATGGACAGGTTGACCATCGGTGGGATTAAGGTCGCAGGGATGGTCAGGGACCCTCGTGAGTTCCATGGAAGGAATTGGAAAGGAGTGACTATAACTGAACGATATGAGGTTATTGAAGGAGAGAACCCACAAGCTAGAGTTTGCCTTTAGGACTTTGTAGATTTATTCCGTTAGTGGCCGACGTAGCAGCCGAGGGTGGTGCGGTGGTTGTACGCGCGGATGTGCTCTGTGAATTCTATCGGGTACTCCATATGAGGTATTGTAAAATACCTTTGGTTTCTGTTCATAGAGTTTCCCTTGCGTACACCAGACAGTTGTTACTAAGAGAGGGTTGGCCATGGTAACAGTAGTTGGGGATGGTGTGAAATACCCAAGGTGGAGATGATAGACAGGAAACCCAGGAGAAGTTGTTGTTGACCTAGTGTTGATTACCAGGTGGGAGACCCTAGGTGTCGGGAACTAGCTGTGGAATTTCGGGGAAGAAATTCTTTTTAGGGGGGTAGATTGTAACAACCCGTACCTTCGGGAAGGGTAAAAAGGTAATTTTGTAAAATTTTGTGTAAATGGACGATTTTGCACTTGTGAATAGTAGACGAAAAGTTGACTTTTTGTACTATCGATTGGATGAGTGTTAGCCCTTGACTGTGACGTAGTTTAGGACGTCACGAGTCCGTAGACAGGTGGCAGGTTCGATTCGGACAACCGGAGGAAAAGTTATGATGTTCGGAAGGTTGAGGGCATAACCGTAATTTGACTAAATTAGGGGGGAAAGAGTTGACTTTTCCTACGACCGAGTTTTGACATGTTGACCTTGGAGCGTTGGGTAGATCTCGACGTCCTGAGTTCAACGACAGGCGGCACGTGTTTATCGGAGTTAGGACGGGCAAGTTACGGGTCTAAAACGGTAAGGGTAAAATGGTAATTTTGGAGTTAAGAAGGGTATTTTGGTCTTTTGGCTGGGGGGGCATGGTGCAATCGGATTGGGACACTTGTCCAAGGCAGAGAGGAGATTTTTGTGTGAGAAGGGAGAAGATTGTGACATGTGGCAGGGCTCTAGTGGGTTCTAGGCCGTGCATGAGTGTGTTTAAAAATTGTGTCGTGTGTGTGTGTTGAGTTTAGCCGAAGGGGGGAAAAACAGAGGTGAGCTGAGGGAGGAATTGATTGAACCGGGTGAGTGTTGTGAGGTTCTGTGATGTTCAAAGGAGAGCTAGGAGAGGGAGTGATTGTATCTGTGAGGATTTGGGCGTGACGATGAGTATGTGAGGTGTGTGAGAAGTGAGGAAAAAAAAAACCAGAGAACAGGGCAGGGGTTTTGTGCACGGTTGTGCACCCCGATCGATCAATCTCCAAAATTGGACGGGTGGAAGTGTTCAGGGACCTGAGCGGAGCTTTGTGAACCGAGAGGAGCACAGCGGCGTGCACGGCGGAGGTCAGAACACAGGTAATTGTCCACGGTCCTCTGTTTTCCCAGTTTGGTTAAAATCAATAGTTGTGGGTTTTGGGTACGAGTCGAGGCTTTTGGTGGGTGTTATGAGACTCAGGAGGTCCCTAGGAGTCGAATAAGTTGTTGCCGCGATGGGGGGAATGTTTGATTAGCTGGGAACCGAAACAGGGGTTTCGGGTAAATGTTTTCAAATTCGAAGTCGACGAGTTAAGGACTTCGATGTTGGGTTTTCTGGTGGGGAATGGATTAAGGAGGATAGGACGAAACTAAGGGATTCAACGGGATTAAAAATGGATGAAAATGGGATGAAAACCGTGAACGTCGGTTCATGGCTGGACCGGACCGGTTCAAACCAGGTGAACCGGGTTCACCTGAGGTTGCTGGTGACACTGTTCACGCGCGTGGATTTCACGCGCAGAACCTTCTGGACGCGCGTGGGGGCGCGTGAGGGGTAATTTGGGAAATTAGTCAACGTGACTTTTAAAGTATTTGATGTAACGAACATTTTGGCGTTGGTTTCGAGTCGATCGGACATCGTCTCGATATGTTTCGGGCTGTCCGAAGGTTTTAGGGCTGGGTTAAAAATAGTTAAAAATCCGGGAAAATTATGGGGCTTTAGTATGACCTTTGTGAAGTAGGTAGTGATCTCTTTATGGGATTTGGACAGGTTTGGGAAAGCCGAGGATAATGGTTTGGCAGGGAATGGCATAGGTGCGCGCGTATCGAGGCGACGTCGAAATGGTCTGTGAGTGGACTTTGCTTCCTAACTCTTGATGCATGCATATATGTTTTTATAGGATTTCTATACTGGATTCTATGATTTGATTATGGTTGTGATGGTTTGTGGTTTGTGCACGTTTTTCGAGGAAAATGACGGTTTTCACGTTTTACGAGGTTTTGATAACTATTGTAATTTGAACCTGGTTTTAATGGTTGATTTCGGGGTTTGAAATACGGTTGGATTTCAAGGAAAGTAAAAGGATTTTGAAAAGTATTTTCAGGCCTGAGGCCCAGTTTAAAGGTGTTTTCAGAAATGAGATCTCGGGTTTCGGAATCGAAATCCCGGGTGACGATTCGGGATTCGATTCGGGACTTGAAGTGGATTTCGGGTTTGGGTTCGGAATGGTTATTCCGGATGCCGGCTTACGGAATGATGGTTGCGGACTCGGACCGGGAAATGAGAAGGAAATGAGTTCTGGGTCTGGATTCGGAATGACGGTTATGGATGCCGGAAGGGCATCAGACCAGTGGTTTCGGATTCGGGTTTGGATATGGACTTGGAATTGAAAAAAGGTTTTCAAATGGTTTTGGGATTGGATTTGCTGGATCTGGTTATTGGGTTTAAAGACTCGGATATTGATTGGACGGGGGACGGGCCCGGATTGAGTTTAAAGACTCGGGAGTTTAAAGACTCGGATATATTGATTTCCCCCGTAGGCCTTGAGTTTAAAGACTCGGGAGTTTAAAGACTCGGATATAATTAAGGCCCGGATTGAGTTTAAAGACTTGGGAGTTTAAAGACTCGGATAGATCCAGCAGGTTCGATGGATGAGAACGTGGCTTTAAATGTGTTTTGGGTTTTACTAGCTTTGATGATGATGTTTTGGGCAGTGGCCCGGATATGATGGTTTTCGGTGATTTTGGGCTGAGGCCCGGGTTTGGAAAAAGGAAAATGTGTTTGGTTTTCGTATATAGTTTTATGACGTAATTGATATGCATGCATTGGTTTTTAACATAGAGGGTATAACTGTTTGTGTTTTCTGATAACTGTTTTGAATTTAAACTTTATTTTTGTCCACTCACAGTCTTTTCGTGTTTTCGATACCCTCCAGGTTGCTGCAGTGCGGGCTGTCGGTTGAGAGAGATGGAGACATCACATGCACCATCCACAGTAGACTCTGCGCACTCTGAGACGTTTGAGGTTGTTGAGGTGGTTGGTCTGGAACTCCCTTGTCCGACTTACGTGTCACACGGAGGTTAGGCGGTTGTTTAGCCTTCGTGTCATGCGTACGTTAGACGGGAGCGGGGTTTAGCCCTTAATCTCGGGGGATTAGGGGTGGGCCCTGACAATAGTACTAAATACAAAAAAAAACCGATAACCAGTACACGCACACGGAAACTTTAAAACACTCCGGGGTCACTCTCGAGTACGCTATGCCTCAGACGCTGTCTCGACGTCAAAACCCCGCGCTAGCTCCACGACCTGGAGGGCAAGTTAAAACAGAAGGTGTGAGTGAACCATAAAGAATAAAAGTTTTAAATATCATTTTATAATAAAACAGGTTTTGGCCCTCCGTTTTGAAACCACACATGCATAACCCAGTTACCAAAAACAGTTATAAATCACAATAACGCCATGAAAACAATTGCAGAGAACATCACAAATGCAGTTATAGAAATTACGTCATAAACCTCATAAAACCATGTCATAAATATAAAGGCCAACCAAATCAGTATCCGATCAAACCTGCTGGATCTATCCGAGTCTTTAAACTCCCGAGTCTTTAAACTCAATCCGGGTCATTAAACCCAATCCGGGCCCGTCCCCCGTCAAATCAATATCCGGGTCTTTAAACCCAATAACCAGATCCAGCAAATCCAATCAAAACCATTTGAAAGCTATTTCGAAATCCATATCCAAACCCGAATTCGAAATCACTAGTCTGATGCCCTTCCGGCGTCCAGAACCGTCATTCCGAACCCAAATCCGGAATTCCACTTTTCAACTTTAAAACCAAATCTCGTTTCCCGAAATCCGATTCTAAAACCGAAAACCTTTAATCATCGAAATCATGTTCCAAAATCCCTTATAACCATTAGAAATCATTTATCATTTGAAATCCCGAAACTATAATATTATAATCAGAAATCAACCTTTTATCGTAATACGTACTGAAAATCGAACTTTCTCGAAAAAACGTGCCATTAGGTAAAACCAACATATAACCGTATGAGAAGTATAAAAACATACTTAATAGCGTAAAACATAAATAAAAGCAGTTATGCATGCTCGAGTTTAGAGAAAGGGTCCACTCACAGTACCAAGCCCTCAATCGCGTCCCAAACGTCCCGTATGTTCTACAACTTCTTCGGGAAATCCCGATCCTGTCACAAGTCACCAAAGTACGTCACTAACACGTCTACGAAGGTCCACCTAATTTTCCCAAAAAATCCCTGGGCCCTAAATGTAACAAACCGGAACCCTAAACCTTCAACCTCGCGGAACTAACCTCAAACGACGTCCGAACAATCCAAAACCAATTCCAATGGACTCGTCACAACACCTAGACCAAAAACCATGTTGACCATTTTCCCAACCGCCGCCGCACGCACCCCCACGCGCCGCCCAAAGTGACTGCGCGTGGCCTTCACGCGCCTGCTACAGGAACACTGTTCACCGTCGTCTACCTTGGTCGAACTGATCTGAACCGGCGCACCCGGTTCTCTGCCGTCCGTCCACCAATTCGACTCCTTTCTTCACCATCTTCATCGTCCAGTCCTCAGCAATCCAGTCCCCGCACTCAAACACCTCGACACAGCCCCTAAGTCGTCGACTCAAACTCGAACAAAAACCCGAACCAGTCCCCTGTTTTCCCATCCGGCCAACCAGGTCTTCCCCCGCCACGGTTTCGACCTTAAACCAATCCTAGGGCCTTCCTAAGTCTCACCCAACTCACCAAAACCGTCGACTCACACCCAAAACCCTTGACTAATGGTTTGAAGCAAAACGGAAAAACAGAGTATTTGAACAGAAACGAGGAATTACCTGTGCTCCTGTCGCCGCCGCGAGCTCCGCTGGGGCTAGTCGACTCTTCTCAATCCTCACAACACCACCACGGGTCCAATTTGATGATGGGAGTACCACACAGCAACACCACCACCCAACACCTTCTCTGTTTCCCGGAAACTCAACCCCTCACACTCACAAGATTCCTCACACGAGTTGCTCTCACCACTCACTCACTGTCTCTCACTCGATCTCCAGTCTCTCATTCACTCACCAAAACACACAAACACTCCCTTCACTTGATCGATTTTCTCTCCAACTCACCCTCTGTTTCTCTTGTTCGAACACACACACACACACACACGGCACAAATTAAACACACACCGTGCACGGCCTAAAACCCACTGCACACACTGCACGTGTCACCAATCCCATGGTCCCTTTCCAAAAATTTCCCCATCTCACTGTACACTTGTCCTGATCTGGTGGCACAATGCCCAAACAACCAAAAAACCAAAATGCCCTTCTTTGAACCCAAAATTACCATTGTGCCACTACCTTTCTAGACCCGTAACTCACTCATCTTAACTCTGATGGACACGGGCCGCCTGACGTTAAAATCAGGACAACGAGATCTACCTAACTGTCCTAGGTCAACGTGTCAAAACCCGATCGTCCAAAAGTCAACTCTTTTCCCCTAATTTAACCAAATTACGAAAGTGCCCTTAACCTTCCGAATATCATAACTTCCTTCTCGGATGTCGGAATCAGGCGTGCCACCTGTCGACGGATTCGTGACGTCCCGAACTACGTCACAGTCATCGGTCAAAGTCCAATTGACTTCCCGAACTAAAAGTCAACTATTAGCCCAAACTAGGGGCAAAATCGTCATTCTACCTTAACGAACCTATCGTCACCAAGTAACCACCAATTAAGCTCACTAATCCCATCTTAAGCACTGTCTTAACCCTAATTCCCGGGACGGGTCGTTACAACCTACCCTCCTAAAAAAGAATTTCGTCCCCGAAATTCCACAGCTAATTCCCAACACTAGGGGTCTCCTACCCGGTGATCAATACTGGTGCAACAACAACTACGCCTGGGTTTCCTGTCTATCATCTCCACCTTGGGTATTTCACTCCATCCCCAACTACCAGTTCACCACGTCTAACCCTTTCTCAGTCCCACTAACAATTTATGGTGTACGCAAGGGAAACTCTATGAACAGAAAACAACGGTATATTAAAATACCTCATATCGAGTACCCAACAGAAGTCATAGAGTACATCCTCTCGTACTACCACCTCACCTTCCGGAAACTCGAATCCTAACTCGGAAGCAACTAAGCCAAAAGGGAATCCTACCTACCGACTTACTCCTTCGCTAACACGTTCCTCGGCTACTTCTTCGACCACTTGTCGGGTAAATCTACAAAGTCCTAAAGGCAAGCTCTAGATTGTTGGTTCTCTCCTTCAATAACCTCATATCGATCAGTTATAGTCACTCCTTTCCTATTCCTTCCGTCCGCCTTCAACGAAACTCACCGTAACACTCCAGGTAATCTAGGGAAAATCCTAGACTCTACCCCGAGATCCAACAATAAACACGACACAACTAAGGATAGTAACATTAACTATCCCCGCACCTGGTGCCGACTGAACCTCCTGCTAAGTCATCGAAAACACTCGGGCCTGAGATCCTGAAGATCTACCACGTCCCCTCGAACTACTAGTGGCACCACCACCTCCTCTAGTGCCCGCTGTCCCTGACGCTGTACTCTGTCCGGGCTCTGCCGCTCCTCGGCCTACACCACCTTCCTGTGGCAACAGTGGACACTCACGTCGGAAGTGACCTCGCTCTCTGCAGTAGAAAAAAACATCCCGACCAGAAGGATTCGGTCTCCCTGTCGACGCAACAGATGTCGTACTAGCTTGCGGAGTCGGCTGTGCTCGGTAACCACAGAATCATGAACTCTGAAAACTACCAGGTCTACCGAAACGATCATCGCCCGACGACGATGCTCCATTGAAGTTACCTCTCTTCGGTGTCCTTAGACTCGAAGCTCCAAAAAAAGATGGCTCTCGGCGTCGTACCAGCAAACTAGCCTCAACGCTCACCGCAGCGTCTGACAAATCCCAGAGGGTAGTAAACGATCCAGCCGTCACTATGGCTCGAATCTCACCTCGCAGGCCCAACTCAAACCTACGGCACTTATCGGCTTCAGTAGCCACAAACGCAGGAGTAAACCGAGACAACATCTGAAACTTCTGTTCGTACTCAGCCACACTCAGATTCCCCTGTTGGAGCTGCAGAAACTCAGCCTCCTTGGCATCTCGAAAAGAACGAGGGTAATACTGATCTAAGAACCTCTCCCGAAACGTCTCCCAGGTCACAGTATGGGCGTCCCAGCCAGACAACTCGAGGGTATACCACCACTCGTACGCCGCACCGTCCAGTAAAAATGTGGCCAATAACACTCGATCCTCTAGTGGACAATGCATCACTGCAAAGATCTGCTCAAGTCTCATGATCCACCTCTGAGCTTCCTCAGGATCTGCCCCACCACTAAAAGTTGTAGCCCCGAGCCGCTGGGCTCGCTCAATCGTAACACTCTCTGTCCCTTTTACTGCTTCGTCTTCAGGTCGTGGAGAGGGTCTACGTCTCAGAGGCATCGTCAACCGTACGCTGAAAGAGGCATAGAAGCAATCAGACAACATAAACACAACCTCACAACAAACACAAACCCAACCGACTCGACAAACCTATGCTCTGATACCAATTGTCAGGACCCACCCAGGTTTCACCCCGAAAACCGAGGTAAACCCTGCTCCCGTCTGACACCCCGACACAACACCAACGTAAACCACTAAAGTAACACAGTCAGACGCAGGTCAAACTATATAAAACATCCCGAAGTTAAAGATTTACAGAGCATAGTCCTAAATACAAAAAAAAACCGATAACTAGTACAGGCACACGAAAACTTTAAAACACTCCGGGGTCACTCTCGAGTACGCTATGCTTCAGATGCTGCCTCGACATCAAAACCCCGCGCTAGCTCCACGACCTGGAGGGCAAGTTAAAACAGAAGGTGTGAGTGAACCATAAAGAATAAAAGTTTTAAAAATCATTTTATAATAAAACAGGGTGGGCCCTCCGTTTTGAAACCACACATGCATAACCCAGTTACCAAAAACAGTTATAAATCACAATAACGCCATGAAAACAATTGTAGAGAACATCACAAATGCAGTTATAGAAATTGCGTCATAAACCTCATAAAACCATGTCATAAACATAAAGGCCAACCAAATCAGTATCCGATCAAACCTGCTGGATCTATCCGAGTCTTTAAACTCCCGAGTCTTTAAAATCAATCCAGGCCTAAATAATATCCGAGTCTTTAAACTCCCGAGTCTTTAAACTCAATAGGCCTACGGGGGAAATATCAATATATCCGAGTCTTTAAACTCAATCCGGGTCTTTAAACCCAATCTGGGCCCGTTCCCCGTCAAATCAATATCCGGGTCTTTAAACCCAATAACCAGATCCAGCAAATCCAATCAAAATGATTTGAAAGCTATTTCGAAATCCATATCCAAACCCGAATCTGAAATCACTGGTCTGATGCCCTTCCGGCGTCCAGAACCGTCATTCCGAACCCAAATCCGGAATTCCACTTTTCAACTTTAAAACCAAATCTCGTTTCCCGAAATCCGATTCTAAAATCGAAAACCTTTAATCATCGAAATCATGTTCCAAAATCCCTTATAACCATTAGAAATCATTTATCATTTGAAATCCCGAAACTATAACATTATAATCAGAAATCAACCTTTTATCGTAATACGTACTGAAAACTGAACTTTCTCGAAAAACGTGCCATTAGGTAAAACGAACATATAACCGTATGAGAAGCATAAAAACATACTTAATAGCGTAAAACATAAATAAAAGCAGTTATGCATGCTCGAGTTTAGAGAAAGGGTCCACTCACAGTACCAAGCCCTCAATCGCGTCCCGAACGTCCTGTACGTTCTTCAGCTTCTTCGGGAAATCCCGATCCTGTCACAAGTCACCAAAGTACGTCACTAACACGTCTACGAAGGTCCACCTAATTTTCCCCAAAAATTCTTGGGTCCTAAACGTAACAAACCTGAACCCTAAACGTTCAACCTCGCGGAACTAACCCCAAACGACGTCCGAATAATCCGAAACCAATTCCAATGGACTCGTCACAACACCTAGACCAACAACCATGTTGACCATTTTCCCAACCGCCGCCGCACGCGCCCTTACGCGCCGCCCAAAGTGGCTGCGCGTGGCTTTCACGCGCCTGCTACAGGAACACTGTTCACCGTCGTCTACCTTGGGCGAACCGGTCTGAATCGGCGCACCCGGTTCTCTGCCGTCCGTCCACCAATTCAACTCCTTTCTTCAACATCTTCCTCGTCCAGTCCTCAGCAATCCAGTCCCCTCACTCAAACACCTCGACACAGCCCCTAAGTCATCGACTCAAACACGAACAAAAACCCGAACTAGTCCCCTGTTTTCCCTTCGGGCCAACCAGGTCTTCCCCCGTCACGGTGTCAACCTTAAACCAATCCTAGGGCCTTCCTAAGTCTCACCCAACTCACCAAAACCGTCGACTCACACCCAAAACCCACGACTAATGGTTTGAAGCAAAACGGAAACAGAGTATTTGAACAGAAACGAGGAATTACCTGTGCTCCGGTCGCCGCCGTGAGCTCCGATGGGGCTAGTCGACTCTTCTCAATCCTCACAACACCACCAGGGGTCCAATTTGATGATGGGAGTACCACACAGCAGCACCACCACCCAACACCTTCTCTGTTTCCCGGAAACTCAACCCCTCACACTCACAAGATTCCTCACACGAGTTGCTCTCACCACTCACTCATTGTCTCTCACTCGATCTCCAGTCTCTCATTCACTCACCAGAACACACAAACACTCCCTTCACTTGATCGATTTTCTCTCCAACTCACCCTCTGTTTCTCTTGTTCGAACACACACACACACACGGCACAAATTAAACACACACCGTGCACGGCCTAGAACCCACTACACACACTGCACGTGTCACCAATCCCATGGTCCCTTTCCAAAAATATCCCCATCTCACTGTACACTTGTCTTGATCTGGTGACACAATGCCCAAACAACCAAAAGACCAAAATGCCCTTCTTTGAACCCAAAATTACCATTGTGCCACTACCTTTCTAGACCCGTAACTCACTCATCTTAACTCCGATGGACACGGGCCGCCTGGTGTTAAACTCAGGACAACGAGATCTACCTAACTATCCTAGGTCAACGTGTCAAAACCCGATCGTCCAAAAGTCAACTCTTTTCCCCCTAATTTAACCAAATTACGAAAGTGCCCTCAACCTTCCGAACATCATAACTTCCTCCTCGGATGTCGGAATCGGGCGTGCCACCTGTCTACGGATTCGTGACGTCCCGAACTACGTCACATTTATCGGTCAAAGTCCAATTGACTGCCAGAACTAAAAGTCAACTATTGGCCCAAACTAGGGGCAAAATCGTCATTCTACCGTAACGAACCTATCGTCACCAACTAACCACCAATTAAGCTCACTAATCCCATCTTAAGCACTGTCTTAACCCTAATTCCTGGGATGGGTCGTTACATGATCCGTCCTGAATTTTGAGATTAGATTAGTGACTAATCTTGATTAGTGAGGTTGATCGGTGATTAGTTGGGCGAAATCGGGCGAACGATGCAAAATGACCGTTTTGCCCCTAGTCGTAGGTAAAATGTTGACTTTTTGATCGGGTGGTCAAACGAACTTTGACCGATGACTGTGACGTAGTTCAGGACGTCACGAGTTCATAGACAGGTAACACGTTCGATTCCGACATTCGAGGAAGAAGTTATGATGTTCGGAAGTCGAGGGGCATTTTCGTAATTTGGCGAAAAAGGGGCCAAATGTTGAATTTTAACCCGGGAGGTCCAATGGACGAGGGCCAAGGACTGTTATGTACAGCGTGTCGATACGAATCCGTAGACAGGCGGCATGCCGAAATCGGAGGTTCGACGACGAAGTTGTGGTCACGGGAACGAACTCCATTAACCGAATGAACCGAGGCTTCGATTAAAATAATATTAAAATAATGAATAGTGAGCATTGACTATGAACACCTGGATGAGTGACAAGTGTCACCCATCCCTTAATTTAGGGTCCCTAAAATCTGATCCATGTTTTGGGGAAAACATCATCATCATCTCTAATCATCTTGTCTTCCATCTTTTCCTTCATTTTCTTCATATTTACCGTACACCGTGAACAACACAAACTGAGTATGAGAACTGGGAGAATTGGCTTCCTTCGTTGGCCGTTCTTGAGAGAAAATTGAAGGTTGGAGAGACTAAATTAGCTGGGGAAACACGGGGACTGAGAGTGAGTAGTAAAAACCAGAATTAGAATTTAAAAAATTTGGGAGGAAAATTCAAATATTGAGTGATGGGCTCTGAGGATCAAAATTGAGCTCACTTCGAGCTTTCTGGGAGTGCCACGATCAGAACCATCGAAAGAACAAAGGAAATTAGCTACCAATTGGCTCTGAACAGACCTGGTAACAGTGAGCTAAAGTCGAGGTTGAGTCGTGATCATTGAGTGATCAAACGATGAAATTGAGTTTGGGAAATAGTTACCCATGGTCCACTTATGCTTCTGGGTGGATCAATTGGAAGAAACCAGTTGAAATCGATGGAATTCGAAGTAGGAATAGTGACGGGTGTTCTTCGATGTTCATCGTTGAATCGTTGGATTTTAGGTAAGCAATCGTGTAATTGAGTTTACAGACCTCTAATTGGACTTAAATCGAAGCTAATTGAATGTTCAATTGAAGTAATTAAGGTTGAATTGACGGACATTGAACCGGGTCGTCACGTGGGTTGCAGGACCCGTTTACCAGAGAAACGGGTGAGGACGATGACACTGTAGCAGGCGCGTGGGTTTCACGCGCAACCACTCACAACGGCGCATGACGGCGCATGGGCACGAATCTCGAGGTGAGGTCAACATGACTTCTGTCCTATTTAATGTAACGAACATTTTGGGATTGGTTTCGTGTCGATCGGACACCGTTTCGATATTGTTCGGGACGTCCAAAGGTTTTGAATCTAGTTTAAAAATAGTTAAAAATTCGGGAAAATTACGAGACTTTAATAGGAGGTTAATGAAGAGGTTAGTGACCATCTAATGTGATTTGAACAAGATTGGGAGTCCCGGTGATAGTGGTGTTGCCCGGGAAGGCCTATGGCAGGCTTATCGAGGCGTATCGTTGAACGGTCTGTGAGTGGACTTTGGTTTTATAAATTCTATGCATGCTTAACTGTTTTGTATGGATTATGATTGTGATTGTATGATGTTGATTTGGATATTGGTAAATGATACGGTTTCACGCATTTCGAGGCGATTTACGTACTTGCACGTAAATCGAGGTTTTTTCCAGTTTTACACGGATTTTCCATACTTATGACTTTGGATATAATATGATGAAATGGTTTTGAAATTGGAAAGATGAACTCGGGCTTGAGGCCCAATTGTTTTGGAAACCTCGGATTTGGAGTCCATTTGAATTATGTAATCGGGCCGGGGGCCCAGTTGCTTTATGAAATCGGGCCAGGGGCCCAGTTGTTACGAAATCGGGCTGAGACCCATTTGAGTTATAATATCGGGCCAGGGGCCCATTTGATTTACGAATTAGGGTCGTGGGCCCAGTGGTTTATAAAATTGGGCCGTGTGCCCAGTGGTTTACAAAATCGGGCATGAGGCCCTGTTGGGTTATAAATGTGATTTCGGGTCTGGGACCCTATGTTTAATAAATGTGATTTCGGGTTGGGGACCCTAAATGGAATTGTGATGTTTTATGGAAATTTCGGGCAGGGCCCGTTGAGATGTTGTGAAATGATTTAATAAAACTGTTTTCCTTATACCATCTTGATACGAGGACATATGATGGTCTCCTCCAGGTGTCTGGGACACTGGGGAAGTCACGATGCATTTCCTGCGAGGGGTCATTGTACGGAGTTATCGGACCGTATAGTGACTCAGGAGCAGGATTGCTATGATTGACGTCTGGGACGCCAGACATCTGTGATGTCAAGGATATTGACCTGGAGAGACCCCAGGCAGCACGTGTCGCTTATTATACCGTGAGATATGACGTCTGGGACGTCCAGCGTCTGGGACGCTAGGCATCTGGGATGCCGGGGATGGTAATATGGTAAATATGGCTTAATGGATCTATGAAATGGTTTTTCGGTTGAATTTTTGTTTATGGTTTTGGACGGTGGCCCACATGGTTTTGTATGTATAGATGTGGTATTCCACAGTTTTGGGCTGAGTTCCCACACTTAGTTTTGAGTTACGGTTTTTGGGCTAAGTCCCTAATGGCTTGGTTGAACAAACTTTTTAGTTACTGGTTTTCGTGGCATGCATACGTTTTTATTGGATGGCATAAATGTCTTATAAATGTGTTTACCACTCACAGCTTTTATTGGTTTTAATGCCCTTCATGTTGATTACGGATGTGACTGCAGCCGAGACTAGGACATCGCACGCCTCCTCCATCGATCCTTGTGCACTCTGGAAGCCCCGTTTTGGGCAGTGACTTTGGTTATCCCTTGTCTGACACCTCTTGTTGGACTGGAGCATGGCACATCCCACGGTAATCTCGGGGGGATTGGGATGGGTCGTGTCAACATGGTATCAGAGCAGGGTTGCTCTTTTTGTGCGCGAAGGTCGAGGGTGTGATGTCTTTTTGGGCTGCAGTTCATTATCAACCTGATAGATAGTTTTTGGGTTTTAATCGCCGATAGAGTATGTTTGGCCCGATACGTCGTGGGTTAATGTGATTCGACCCAATTGGGGTTGATTGTGATGAACTGGTAATGTGGGACCGTCGGTTCGGTCATGTGATATTATATTTTTGTGATGTTGGGCACAGCTGGGTTCGAGGAACCCCAGTTGAGTAATGGTCTAAAATGTGAACCCTAGTGGTGATTGCTAGTGTGAGGGATGTTGGTACATCGGAGTTGGCCGATTACCTTAGTGGTGGAACCCACATTGAGTTGATGGTAGGATTGGATTTGACGTCTATACGATGTGAGGACCGCGGGGTCGGTCAGGTTGTGGATTTTATTACAGAGAGCAGTTGGGTTCGGTGGAACCATAGGGTGTGATTGTGGACCCTAGTATATGATGGATTAAACAGTTGAACCTTAGTTGTAACTAGTGGATGAGAACTTGTGCTGCGAAGAGCGGCTGAGGTCATGGATGACCATGTGGATGACTCTAGTGAGTCTAGTTGGAATGATGGGATTCGATCCACGGGTACGGTATGAGATAAAATATGGAATCCCGAGTTAGACTGGGTAATAATGTGTTGTGTGGACACGGATCTCGATAGCGATGACTGTTGGTCGGTAGTCGTGTGGAGACGACTGGCTATCGAGGGTATTCAGTGTGGTTGTAGTAGTTGAGACTCAGGGGATGTTCAGGGAACGTCCATTATCCTGATGTGGATTGTCAGAATGGTGGTACCCATAGTTGTGGGGTACGAGTAGAGGTACGGGATCGTCACTCGGTATGAGCGGAGATCCAGGGTTGTCATATTTGCACATGGTGTGCAAGTGTGGATGTTTGTATGTTGGTACTTTTGTGCTGATGCTAGTATGGATGCCTGTGTGCTGATATTAGTATTGATGATAGTGCGTTGGTGCTGGTACTAGCGCTGGTGCTAGTGTCGGTGATTGTTATGACGATGAGCCACGAGTTGGGGCGTGACTCCGTCATGATGGACATATGTTCGGTATTTGAGATTTGGTAGTGGTTGAGTGATGGACTAGATGGGATCCAGTTGAGATTGTGATGTGTTGGGATCAGTCCCGACAGTGGTAAAATGACAAGTGATGAGTGGATAAAAAGGTATGATTGAGACTTGAGTAATCTTGGGATGACGTCCCCTACGTCATGAGAATTAGTGGATTTGGGGAGTTGTTGGCAACTCCGAGGTTGGTGTGATTGTATGTTTCTAATATCTCCAAAAAGGACAAGGAAATGATTGGAATTGGAAAAGACGAGGAAACCATTGGTGGTATAGATGTGGGATTTTGTGATTGTAAATAACGTGGAGAACCGAGTGTTGAACCTGTAAAGGTTGAGATATGAGAACAAAATCGTAATGAATTACATCATTTTGGATGTGCGTAAATGGTTATTAACGGACATGAGGTCTGGGTAATGGATTGATTGCGGACACGTGGTTGTCCAAGTGAGTTGGGGATGTGGGACGTCCAGTGGTTGGACTTGACATCTCATTGGGAGCATGTCTGTTTCCAACACGGTTGGAACCTTAGTTTCGAGGAGAGTTGTGATTGAGGGACAAGGGGAGTGCTCGTTCCCTCATTGGTGATAGGTATTCTGAAGTCATTGGGGTTGACTTCTTATTTTCTGCCCCGGCAGACGTTGATTGTAGTTACCAGTACATTGAGCGTGTATTGGTTGGTGGGCCTAAGTGTGTTTTGGGGTCATCAGGAGGAGTTGCGTATTCGAAGTTAGGTAAACGAGATTTCTCATTTTCTGCTTGGTGGCAGACGATGTTGGGTCATATGGCGTGGTGAGTGCAACGATTTTTGTTTGCATCCACGTAGGATGAGTATTGGCGTCATCGTTTTGGATCATCCTTGGTTTTTCCTAGGTGGGATGTCAAGGATCGGTACAAGGTAAGCAGTGAGAACCCACAGTCTCGGCGTGTCTCGTAGTTAACTGATCTGTTTAGTTGTGGGAGTTGGTTGTCGAATGTTGTGACAATACGCAAATTAGATGAGGGTGTAAGACCCTATGGTTTGGAATCTAGTAGTTAACTGTGTGGATCCTAGGTGGGGCAGGATCGTGACGTTTATAGTCAGGGACGCAGTGTCGAATCTGGGTCGTGATCCTGATGATCCAGATAGGGAGAAAGTTTATCACCCTTACTTTGGTATGTGAGTCGTACATGACGGGACTGAACTTCTTTTCGAAGTGGATCCAGTATGGTATATTACTCGGGTGAATAGGTTTCCGGCGTGGTCGGATTTTATCAACCTTAGACGTGTGGATGTGGGGATTGGCTTCCCTATGAAGTCAATCGAATGTATTGAACTGGTAACCGATAGGTTCGGTTTTGGTGTGTCTGGGTAGACGTGAACGAGATTTCGGGTTTTGGAATCGAATTTCTGGGTGACGATTCAGGATTCGATTTTGGAACTTCAAAGTGGATTTTTGGATTTGGGTGCGGAATGATTATTCCAAATGCTAGCTTACGGAATAATGATTTCGGATTCGGATTTGGAAATGGATTAAAAATGTGATGTCTGGGTTTGGATTCGGGATTTCTTACGAAATTGCGGATTCAGATTTGGATTTGGAACTGGATGACGGGTGGAGCTTCGATTTGTCTAATGCTGGATGGGGCAAATGGACTCCATCATTGGAACGTGTTTGGCTATGACCTAGGTGGTTGTAGTCTAGTAGATAGGTTATACCCGAGGTATTTCGGTGAGCGTGTTGGTGGTCGGATTGGTTCCGATACCATTGGATTAGTCGAGATCGGGAATCGGGCATTAGATACTATGCAATGGGTCATGGTATTTCTGATGGGTCTGATTACACACGGGTCGAGTGAAATGTCGGTAAAAGTATATTTGAGTCAAGTAAGATGGTGGCTTGTGTAGCCACCAGTGAGTATAGTGTCAGTTTTCGACTGACAACTACCGAGTGGTGATAGATTGTCGGGATGTGTCAACGTGGATTGTTGAGTGAGGTCTGATGACTCCTAGTGGGAGTAGATACCAGGATAGATTGGTGATTGAGAAAGGAACCGTCGAGTTGTTGCGTCAATGAAATGGTAGATTTAACAAGTTGTGTCAATTCGAAACGAGTGGTTTCAGTCATTCGACGGGGTCGAATGTAGTCGATGCGATTTGAGTACTAGTGGTACGTTTGGGGTGCAGACAAGTTTTGTTCTGATTAGTTGGTGTACGAGTGTACACGTGTTGGGAGGTCGATTGTACTTTCCACGAGGTGTCTATGGAATCAGGACAGCTGGAATTCCGAGAACAAACGTATTTAAGGAGGGAAGAACGTTTGAGATTAGATCGGTTGGAATTTCGAGGACGAAATTAATTAAGGAGGGAAGGTTGTAACGACCCGTCTCGAATTTCGGGATTAGATTAGTGACTAATCTTGATTATTGAGGTTGATCGGTGATTAGTTGGGCGAAATCGAGCGAACGATGTAAAATGACCGTTTTGCCCCTAGTCGTGGGCAAAATGTTGACTTTTTGATCGGGCGGTCAAACGAACTTTGAACGATGACCGTGACGTAGTTCAGAACGTCACGAGTTCATAGACAGGTGGCACGTTCGATTTCGACATTCGAGGAAGAAGTTATGATGTTCGGAAGTCGATGGGCATTTTGGTAATTTGGCAGAAAATGGGCCAAATGTTGACTTTTAACTCGGGAGGTCCAATGGACGAGGGCCAAGGACCGTTACGTAGAGCGCGTCGATACGAATCGGTAGACAGACAGCATGCCAAAATCGGAGGTTCGACGACGAAGTTGTGGTCACGGGAACGAACTCCATTAACCGAACGAACCGAGACTTCGATTAAAATAATATTAAAATAATGAATAGTGACTGTTGACTGTGAACACCTGGATGAGTGAAAAGTGTCACCCATCCCTTGATTTAGGGTCCCTAAAATCTAATCCATATTTTGGGGAAAACATCATCATCATCTCTAATCATCTTGTCTTCCATCTTTTCCTTCATTTTCTTCATATTTACCTTACAACGTGAACAACACAAATTGAGTATGAGAACTGGGAGAATAGGCTTCCTTCCTTGGTCGTTCTTGAGAGAAAATTGAAGGTTTGGAGAGACTAAATTAGCTGGGGAAACAAGGGGACTGAGAATAAGTAGTAAAAACCAGAATTAGAATTTGAGCAATTTGGGGGGGAAATTCAAATGTTGAGTGATGGGCTCTGAGGATCAAAATTGAGCTCACTTCGAGCTTTCTGGGAGTGCCACGATCAGAACCATCGAAAGAACGAAGGAAATTGGCAACCAATTGGCTCTGAACAGACCTAGTAACAGTGAGCTAAAGTCGAGGTTGAGTCGTGATCATTGAGTGATCAAACGATGTAATTGAGTTGGGGAAACAGTTTCCCATGGTCCACTTATGCTTCTGGGTGGATCAATTGGAATAAGTCAGTTGAAATCGATGGAATTCGAAGCAGGAATAGTGACGGGTGATCTTCGATGTTCATCGTTGAATAGTTGGATTTTAGGTAAGCAATCGTGTAATTGAGTTTACAGACCTCTAATTGGACTTAAATCGAAGCTAATTGAATGTTCAATTGAAGTAATTAAGGTTGAATTGACGGACATTGAACCGGGTCGTCCCGTGGGTTGCAGGACCCGTTTACCAGAGAAACGGGTGAGGACGATGACACTGTAGCAGGCGCGTGGGTTTCACGCGCAACCACTCACAACGGCGCATGACGGCGCATGGGCACGAATCTCGAGGTGATGCCAACATGACTTCTGTCCTATTTAATGTAACGAACATTTTGGGATTGGTTTCGTGTCGATCGGACACCGTTTCGATATTGTTCGGGACGTCCAAAGGTTTTGAATCTAGTTTAAAAATAGTTAAAAATTCGGGAAAATTACGAGACTTTAATAGGAGGTTAATGAAGAGGTTAGTGACCATCTAATGTGATTTGAACAAGATTGGGAGTCCCGGTGATAGTGGTGTGGCCTGGGAAGGCCTATGGCAGGCTTATCGAGGCGTATCGTTGAACGGTCTGTGAGTGGACTTTGGTTTTATAAATTCTATGCATGCTTAACTGTTTTGTATGGATTATGATTGTGATTGTATGATGTTGATTTGGATATTGGTAAATTATACGGTTTCACGCATTTCGAGGCGATTTACGTACTTGCACGTAAATCGAGGTTTTTTTTCCAGTTTTACACGGATTTTCCATACTTATGACTTTGGATATAATATGATGAAATGGTTTTGAAATTGGAAAGATGAACTCGGGCTTGAGGCCCAATTGTTTTGGAAACCTCGGACTTGGAGTCCATTTGAATTACGTAATCGGGCCGGGGGCCCAGTGGCTTTATGAAATCGGGCCAGGGGCCCAGTTGTTACGAAATCGGGCTGAGACCCATTTGAGTTATATTATCAGGCCAGGGGCCCAGTTGATTTACGAATTAGGGTCGTGGGCCCAGTGGTTTATAAAATCAGGTCGTGGGCCCAGTGGTTTACAAAATCGGGCATGAGGCCCTGGTGGGTTATAAATGTGATTTCGGGTCTGGGACCCTATATTTAATAAATGTGATTTCGGGTCGGGGACCCTAAATGGAATTGTTATGTTTTATGGAAATTTCGGGCAGGGCCCATTAAGATGTTGTGAAATGATTTAATAAAACTGTTTTCCATATACCATCTTGATACGAGGACATATGATGGTCTCCTCCAGGTGTCTGGGACACTGGGGAAGTCACGGTGCATTGCCTGCGAGGGGTCATTGTACGGAGTTACCGGACCATATAGTGACTCAGGAGCAGGATTGCTATGATTGACGTCTGGGACGTCATACATCTGTGATGTCAAGGATATTGACCTGGAGAGACCCCGGGCAGCACGCGTCGCTTATTATACCGTGAAATATGACGTCTGGGACGTCCAGCGTCTGGGACGCTAGCCATCTGGGATGCCGGGGATGGTAATGTGGTAAATATGGCTTAATGGATCTATGCAATGGTTTTTCGGTTGAATTTATGTTTATGGTTTTGGACGGTGGCCCACATGGTTTTGTATGTATGGATGTGGTATTCCACAGTTTTGGGCTGAGTTTCCACACTTAGTTTTGAGTTACGCTTTTTGGGCTAAGGCCCTAATGGCTTGGTTGAACAAACGTTTTAGTTACTGGTTTTCGTGGCATGCATACGTTTTTATTGGAGGGCATAAATGTCTTATAAATGTGTTTAATGAACTTGTTCATTTTCGTCCACTCACAGCTTTTATTGGTTTTAATGCCCTTAAAGTTGATTACGGATGCGACTGCAGCAAAGACTGAGATATTGTACGGATGCGACTGCAGCAAAGACTGGGATATTGCACGCCTCCTCCATCGATCCTTGCGCACTCTGGATGCCCCGTTTTGGGCAGTGACTTTGGTTATCCCTTGTCTGACACCTCTTGTTGGACGGGAGCATGGCACATCCCACGGTAATCCCGGGGGGATTGGGATGGGTCGTGTCAAAGGGTGTTGAAGACGTTAATCATCGATTTGGGTGATAGGGTGATGATCTAGAGTTTACAAGGAGTTGATCGAGCCCAGTTTCGAAGCTTATGATGGGCGGTAAGGTGGTTCCCGCGAAATTTCTTATTTTTCCTTCAAACATGGCAAACTCAGTTTTAATTGTTATCGTTCAAATTAAATGTTTAGGTGAGGTTCTAAAAGATGAGACAAAACTATTAAGCTTGGAAGTGAGGGAAATGTTGGCCGGAAGTACGAGAACGGAGAGGAGGAAAGTCGAAGGTTTTAATCGATCGAGGAGGTAGCATTCTGATCTTAAGTTTGTATTCTGATTATGTAGATTAATAGGAAAC
The DNA here is from genome assembly GCA_032719365.1 of Prinsepia uniflora. Lineage (NCBI taxonomy): Eukaryota > Viridiplantae > Streptophyta > Magnoliopsida > Rosales > Rosaceae > Prinsepia > Prinsepia uniflora. The sequence goes on along the minus strand of CM064867.1, from coordinate 68,341,518 downwards.
ACTTAGAGGAAGCTATATGATTGAACAGGATTGAGAACGGATCAAAAATGGACGATTTAGAGGGTTGAACCGTCCTCGCCGGTTCGAACCGGTTCAGATTGGGTTTCCTAAGGTTGAAGATGAACAGTAACCTGGCGCGTGAGGCCTACGCGCAGCCCCTTTGGGCTGCGCGTGTGGGATCGTGGTACCTCTGATGGGGAAGTGTCCAACCCGATTTTTAAAGTATTCGATGTAACGAACATTTTTTGATTGGTTTCGAGTCGATCGGACATCGTCTCGATATGTTTTGGGATGTCCGAAGGTTTAAAGGCCAGGTTAGAAATAGTTAAAAATTCGGGAAAATTACGGGGCTTTAGTAGAAGCATTATGAAGTAGTTAGTGACCTTTTTATGGGATTTGGACAGGTTCGGGAAAGTCGGTGATAATGGATTAGTTAGGAAAGCGTAATTGCACGTGTATCGAGGCGGTGACGCGAATGGTCTGTGAGTGGACTTTGCTTTCTAACTCATGATGCATGCATAAATGTTTTTATATGTTTTCTATACGTGATTTCCATGTTTATTATTATGATCTTTATGATTTCTATTTTGCACGTATTTCGCTATATTTACATTTATGCACGTTTTACGAGATATGATCTTATGCTCTGAATTGATGTGATTTCAATGATTGGATTTTGAATTTGAATTATGATGTGATTTCAAGGCTTGTTAATTAAATTTTGAAAAGTGATTTCGGGCTTGGGGCCCAGTTCATAATAGTTTCGATAAACGTGACTTCGATTTTTGATTTAATGAGATTTGGGATTTCGAACGATGATTTCGGATTTGGTTTTGGAATTTGATTTTCGATGGATTTCTGAATTTTCTATGATTTTCACTTGGTTTTGGGTTTAAAGACCCGTTGATACTTGGTTTTGGGTTTAAAGACTCGGTATTTGGCAAGATCTGGTTTTGAGTTTAAAGACTTGGTCGATTGATGACGGGGGAGGGCCCTGGATTGATATGTTTTGAGTTTAAAGACTCGGTTATTGTGATATCCCCCGGGGCCTGTTGATTATGTTTTGAGTTTAAAGACTCATTGATATCCCGAAAAGGCCTGATATATGTGAGATCCAGCAACTTGATTGATTGATGTTTTACTTTTGTTTTTCACTGGTTTTCATAAGTTTTGGGCTGTGGCCTGGATGATTTGGATTTTATGGATTTGGGCTGAGTGCCCGAACTTTGATTTTGGTTTCCGATTTTCATTGATGGTTTTCTTATATTGGATATGAAATGGTGTTATGAATTTTTTTCATATGCATGCATTGGTTTTTATTGGAGGGTATACTTATAAATTGTTTTCTAAACGAATTATTTATTTTTTTCCACTCACAGTCTTAGGTTTTTTGATACCTTCCAAGTTTGATACGGTGCGGGCTGTTGTGAGAGAGAGAGACGGAGACATCACACACGCGATCCACAATAAGTTCTGCTCACTCTAGGACATCAGAAGGTGTTTTTGGTACGTTGACCTGAGTATCTCTTGTCTGGCTTACGTGTTCCACGGGAGTTGAACGGGTGTTTAGCCTTCGTGTCGCACGTGAGTTAGATGGGAGCATGACTTAGCCCATAATCTCGAGGGATTGGGGGTGGGTTGTGTCACAGTGCCTAGTCCCAATTCCAGTGCATATTCCCAATTCTAGTGCAACATATAATTCCAGTGCCTATTCCCAATTCCAATGCCTATTCTCAATTCCAATGCCTGTTCCCAATTCCAGTGCATATTCCCTATTACAGTGCAACATACAAATCCAGTGCAACATATAATTCCAGTGTAACATACAATTTCAAAACCAATTCCAGTGCAACATACAAATCTAGTGCAACATACAATTCCAGAACTAATTCCAGTGCAATATACAATTCCATTTCCAATTCTAGTCCCAAGTACCTATTCTAGTGTAACGACCCGTCCCAAATTCTGGGATTAGATTAGTGATTAATGAAGAATTAGTGGGATTAATCGGTTACTATTCGAGAGATTTAAGACGGACGGTGTGAAATGACCGTTTTGCTCATAGAATTGGGCAAACTGTTAAATTTTGACTCGGGCGGTTAAATGGACTTTGGCCGATGACTGTGATGCAGTTCGGAACGTCACGAGTCCGTAGACAAGCGGCACGTCCAATTCTGAGATTCGATGAGGAAGTTATGAGGCTCGGAAGTATAGGGGTATTTTGGTAATTTGCCATGAAAGGGCATTTTGGTCATTCTTCTCTGCATTGGGATTGGTGCCTATTCAGAGTGGGACACTTGTCTCTGATCTGGAAGGCAGTGGAAGCCTCAGCACCGCCTCACTCAATGGATTTAAACGGGTGAGGATTAACGGGTTAAACGGTTTTGGTTAAGCAGAAAAACAGAGGACTGTGTGTGTGTGTGTGTGATCGTGAACCCAGACCCTCACAAACCCCTTGATCTTCATTCTTTTCTTGTGAAAAGTGAAGGAAAATGAGAGAAAACAATGAGATGATCGTGGTGGTGTGATCACGATGGACCGTCGTGGACGGTGGCCGTGAACCCGTGAGGGTCGTGACTCGTGAGACAAACCCGTGAAAAACAAAGTACCCCGTGAAACCCACCCACATCATACCTTTGATTTTCATCTATTGCATGTGATTTGTAAACAAAATATGGAAGGGAAGTTGAGCTGAGGCTAGTGGTGGCCACGACGGTACCCTACGATGACGAGAAGAGGTAAGAACTCGTGCGGCCTCTGTTTGAATTCAAAAATGGCAGATTATGATTTAGTGATTGTTAATCAAATTGGTTGATTGCATGATGATCTGAAGGATCAAAGTAAGTGAATGGACTTGGAATTAAGGATAGAGATGGCCGAAATCGTGAGTACTGGACGACAACAAAGTTGGATTTTGATCATCGGTCGGGACGATAATTTCTAGCCTTGGTTTCATGATTATGAGCATGTAGATCGAACTTAGGAAACTAGACGAAGCTATAGGTGTTGGAAGGATCAAAAACAGAGAAGGAATGGCGGAGAACCTGTGACGCCAGTCCGGTTGGACCAGATTTGCAGAGGACCGAACCGGATTGGGTTCACGCGAGCACATGGATGAACAGTGCAACGGCGCATGAATCCCAAGCATAGTGCCTTTGGGCGTGCGTGAGGGCATGTGGGCCCTCATTTCGAGGCACGGTCAACATGAGATTTTAAGTATTCGATGTAACGAACATTTTGGGATTGGTTTCGAGTCGATCGGACATCATTTCAATATCGTTTGAGATGTCCGAAGGTTTAGGATCTAGTTTAAATACGTTTAAAATTCGAGAAAATTACGGGGATTTAATGGAGGGTTATTGTGGTAGTTAGTGATCTTAGAATGTGACTTGGACATGTCCGGGAGTTCTAGTGATGGTGGAGTAACCGGGAAAGGCGTATTGCACGCGTGTCGAGGCGACAACGAGGATGGTCTGTGAGTGGACTTTGCTTTTTAAATTATAATGCATGCATAAAAGTTTTATATGTTTCCTATATATGATTTCTATGTTTATGATTGCGATAGTTATGATTTCTGCATTTACACGTATTTTGATGTGATGGACGTAATTGCACGTATTTCAAGGATATGGTTTTATGCTATGCTTTGGCTATGATTTTGTTGGATGATTGATAAGCACCTAATTAATCATATTTTTATATCAATTTCCTTTATATTTCATTTTGTTAAATCCTTAATTATATACTTTCTAACTTATTTTATTATTTTCTTTTATTAATTACTAGAATTAATTAATTAATAACTAATTACAATAATTAATATTTTAATTAAGAATTTATTCTGGATTATTAAATTGCAGGCCCAGACAATTATCCCATGCTTGACCCCATCTTGCCAAACCCGCATGTAGCAGCCCATATTTTCTCTCAAGGCCCATTCGCGCGTCTTCAGCCCAGCGAGGAGAAGTCCTGTGTGCGTCCAATAGCCCATGCTGCTGAACCCAGCACCGCTCCACTCTTGTCGCTAGCCCAGCCCGCGTTTCACTTGTTCGACCCACTTTAGCGCGCCTAGTTGATAATTTCCGCCAGCCCAATTGTTCCCGCCCATGCCAGGCTCTAGCGCGCCATATTCCTGCGTGCAGCCTACTTCAATAATTCAAATTATCCAGCCCAGATTGCAGCCTAGCTTTTCCTCTTTGAAAATTCCAGCAAACATCAGATTTCCAAGAAAACAAAGGAAATAATTTTTCCTTCATCTTTTAGGATTTAATTAAGTCTTACTCTACCATTTTAATTAGGTTTTAGATTTTCTTTTTAATTAGGATTTTATTACATTTTTGTTTTTCTTTTAGGACTTTAATTTAATTAGTTTAATCATTTTTCTTTTAGAATTAAATTGTGAACTCCTATTTATTTAGGGATTAATTTTCTCCTATAAATAGAGAGGCTTAGGTTATTTATAATGGTCGCTCATTATTTACACCAAAACTTTGCTTAAACCAATTTTCCCTTTTTAATAAATTTGAGATTTCTTATGCAAAAATAAACTACATCATCCTCCATAATTCACCAAACCTCCATTGACATATAAGGCGTATTCCTGAGTGTCTCACCAAGAGTGTCGAACCACCTAGCATCTATAAGGCGTATTCCCGAGGATTCAAAGTGTAACTCAACCTCTTAACCTCGTAGGTTTATCTTTGTACTTGAATATCGTATTTATTGGATCGATCATTAATTTTATTATGGTTCTATATTTTATATTGATTTCAATAATCTTCCATGCTATGTTTATGCTTAATGCTTGATTAGATATAGGGCGTATTTCCAAGTCTAGATCATTGAAAGTGTATAGGGCGTATTCCCGAGCACGTACTTAAGATAATGTACATGTATTTCATTAAACTAAAGTTTTGGAATTTCGTTGATTATGAAAATTGGTATGATTTATGAATGAGTTAGGTTAAAGATGAGTTGACCATATAAATAATAGATTAGGTTAGTTTAGATTTAGTTTAATTACTTAGGACTTTAAAATCATTCTCTTTACCCCAAATTAATCAATCAAACGATAATCATACTTAGGTACCCTCAATCACCGGTTAAGAACGATTCCTATTTACCAATGCTACAATCTACAAAAAAAGGGTTTTTAATTGCGTATGTTTCCTTAAGTGTTGAGTGTCACTTTGTGTTTACTTTAATGCTTAGTTTTTGCATATCAATGATTTTATATTGTTTATACAAATTGTGTTTTGTTAATGATTTGATGATATGATATTGGATTTGGAAGTAAATTCGAGCATGAGACCCATTTCGATAAAATATGATTTCGGATTTCGGTTTAAATGTGATTTTGGATGGATTTCTGGATTTGGATGCTGGTTTCAAAATGATGATTTCGAATATGGGTTTGGAAATGGATTTATGGATTTGGATTTGATAAAATGGTTTTGAATTGGATTTGCTAGATCTGGATTTGGGTTTAAAGACCCGATGATTGATGTGATGGGGGAGGGCCCTATATGTGCTTTGAGTTTAAAGACTCGTTATTGATTTCCCCCGATGCCTATTATTGAGTTTAAAGACTCGTGAGTTTAAAGACTCGTTGATTACCCGGGAAGGCCTGTTGAGTTTAAAGACCCGGATTGATATTGAGTTTAAAGACTCATTGATATGAGATCCAGCAGATTCGATTGATTGATGGAAATGTGTTTCGGATTTATGTGATATCATGATGGTTTTCATGTGGTTTTTAGGTGTTCTGGGCAGTGGCCCAGATGATTGGATTTACAGTTTTACACGTGATTTGGATCTTGGATTTTTGGGCTAAGTTCCCAGACTTGTTTTTTATTTATGGTTTTGGGCTAAGGCCCAGTGGTTAGAGGAAGGAAAATAATTTGGGTTTTATAAACAGTTTTTTTACATTGGAAATGAAATGGTTTTCGAATGCATGCATTGGTTTTTACGTGGAGGGTATAAATGTCTTTTCTGATAAATTGTGTTTTATAAACTTATTTATTTTTGTCCACTCACAGTTTTTCTGGTTTTTCGATGCCCTTCAGGTTGATGTAGATGCGGGCTGTTGGTGAGACTGAGACATCACACACGATCCACGGTGGTTACTACGCACTCTGGGAAGTCTGAAGTTGTTTTTGGACCATTGATCTGGGATCCCTTGTTTGGTCTGCGTGTCACATGCAAGTTGGACGGGTGTCTGGCCTTCGTGTCACACGTGGGTTAGACGGGAGCATGGCACATCCCTTAATCTAAGGGGGATTGGGGATGGGTCGTGTCACTAGTCCCAATTCCAGTCCCAATTCCATAATACAATTCCAGTTTGCAACATACAAGTGCAACATACAATTCCATAATACAACATACAAGTGCCTATTCCAATTCTAGTCCCAGTTAACAACATACAATTCCATTCCCAATTCCAGTCCAAAGTCCTACAATTTCACAATCAGTAACAACATACAATTCCATGCAACATACATACAATGAATACAATTCCAGTCCCAATTCCATTCCATAGAATTCCACCATCTGCAAACATAAGTGTCTACCATTTCAAAAACCAATCGAATTCAAGCAAATGTTCTTCTAACTGAAGTCAAGTAAATGTTCTTCTATTCTAACTGAAATCAATAAAAAAAACTAATCAAAATCATGTAAACAAAGAGTGCATATTGTTCTAGTCAAAATGAAGAAGCAATTACCGTAAATGGGCTACTCAGCCTTTTCGGTTCACTGAATCATCCTCGCAAAAGTCTTCAGACTTCTCTAGCCCCTCCAATGTTGAGAACATGGCTACCAATTTCCCCAACTTCTGAAATCCCCAAATCGCGATTTCTCCAAACCCTAGAATTCCCTAATCGCGCGAAATCCCTAATTTTCTGATTTCAAATTTAGCTAGTGAGGGAGAGAGAGAAACTGGTTCAATTCCACGACGACCTCTTCTATTCAATGTCCCTATTTTTACCCACGTATTGGACGTCTAGTTGAATGCAGTAACGGAAGTCACCGATTTGTAACAACTCAGTAAGAATATGGTGAACTTATCACGAATAATAAGAATAAGATGCAAAGTAGTACCTTCGTCGGAGAATATGGTTCATTTGAAGTAAAAAGCTTTTTTTTTTTTTAAGAATGGTTTAAATTCTAATTTTTGAAAGTCTAAATCATACTGACTTGCTAAGGACCAGTTGGTACTGTTTTTCATTTTTCAAATATAAATATAGTTGTAAAATGCATTTAGTAACTCATTTTTGAAAAAAGAATTTTGAAAGTAAGCAAACAAGATATACTAATTTTCTTATGTTTTATAAAACAATAAAATGTTACTTTACGAATTTTAGTAACTCAAAAAAAAAAATAAAGAAACAAAACATATTCAATATTAAGTAAAATTTCATAATATATATTATCATAGTCATCATCACCACCACTACCATCACATCTATCACCGTCGCTACTACTCTACCACAGTCATTGCCACCACCACCACCATCACTGCCACTAGCACCACTCCCACCCCAAAACCAACTTTACCACTACAACCACCCTAAACTCCAACATCGCTACTACCCTATCACCATCTCCACCACCACTGCCACCACCTCCACCACCTACCACGACTACCACTGTCAACCCTGATTGTAACCACCCTCACCAGCCCATCCACCACCATCATCATTACCACCCCACCTTACCACCTCGACACAACTGTTCCTACCACTTCCACCACCACTATCAGCCCCCACTACAACCACCTTGAGCACCATTCCTCACAACTAAAACCACCACTGCTAACTAGGACCATCGCAGCCGCAACTCAATCACCATAACAACCACCTTACCACCACTACTACCACTATTGCAGCTACTCCCGTCACTGTCACTCTATCACCATAACCACCACCTTTCCGCCATAATTACTACCATTGCAGCCACTTATGCCATCAGCTTATCACTGCAGTCACTGCTACCACTACCACCCCACCACCACCAATGTCATTGCAACTCCCATCACCATTAACAACTTCGCCTCCACCCATAACAACCACCGTACGGCCACCACTAACATTATTTCAACTACTCCTGCCACCATCACTCTATCACCATAACCGCCACCTTGTCGCCACAATTACTACCATTGCATCCAATCATGCCACTAGCTTATCATTGTCATCACTACTACCACTACCACCCCACAACCACCAATGTCATTGGAACCCCCATCACCACCAACACCTTCACCTCCACCCATAACGATAGCAGTTGTCATTACCTTCACCACCGCCACCTCCTCACAACTACCATCAGTGCCGCCACCCCGACCATCACCATCACAAACACCTCATCACACATCCATATCTCAATCTTCTATTACCATTTCCACCCTCGTCATTTTAAAATTTAGGTTTGGAAAACATTTTCTAATTCGTACATATATATATATATATATAACAAGTTTTTTCGTTAGCACCATTCTATCACCATAACCACCATCTTTCCGCCACCACAAAATCATAATTCTTTTTTGTTTTACAAATAATATTTTAAAAACTATTTTGCAAAACAATATCAAACAGGCCCTAATGTTTTAACGATATAGGTTTTAGGTGATAACGATCAAAACTGTGCTCACCCTTAGGCTACAACTTTAATGATTCATGTTTTAGTAAATGTGTGTTTGGATAAGGGAAAAAGTACGAGATTTAGCCAAAATTCAGACAACTGAAATTTCCATTCACCTTTCTATAATAAGTTTTGTTTGATCCCTAAATGGACCAGACTTGATGAGACCCGCTGAGGGATCTAGAACTCGTTGATGGGTGTTCAGACCCGCTGAGGGTGCTAGTTGGGAGCTTGCCGAGTAGAACCCTACTGCTTCTGCTCGACAATTGACCTGCAAGGCAGAGAAGAAACACTGGACACCAGTGGGGTGTCTGTAACACCCCGAAACATTGAGTGTTATATGGGGGTCTGCTGAACAACTGGAGGCCTAGACTAGTTACTAGATATTTTGCCACATCTTAAGGTAGTTGACTGAACCTTGTGTGGTATGTTTGTGCTGTACTTATGCTCTGTAACTAGCTTGTAAATTATCCCTTATCTGACAGTGTTGGACCTTTATTTTCATGAGTTTATTTTATCATTGGTTTGGATGAGGGTTTACTGTTAGACATGATCATGATTTCCACTTTACGGGATGGGTCCTATCAGTGCCGGCCTAGAAGGCTCCGATGCTTAAGTTAGTAAGCATATGGGACACATGTTAGGCAGTACACGAGGGGCTGCTGAGTGGAGCTCGTGTGTGCTTCTAGAGAGAGAAGTGATGAGAGGGAGTTACCTTTGTGAAAGGGTTTGGGGGTATTTATAGTAGTCATGAAGGTGGTGGTTAAGCACGTTCCAGGTTTTGGCTGGGAATATAGCCACGCGCCCTGTGGATCTGGGGTAAGCACCAGGTGGCAACCAACCTTCTGGTGTCAAAGGGTTGTTGTATCAAGCAGTTGGTACTGACAATTGGATTGGTCAGCCTGATTGGTGCTGATCAACCCTGATGAATGACGTAATGGATTGCGCCTGCTGAGTGGATGTATAGTGGGCTCTATCGATTAGAGTTTGGCACTACCTACCGACTACCCTCAGCCTGCCAACTGGCATTAGCCTACTGACTGCAGGTTTTGTTGCATGTACAGGTTTTGTTGGTCGATATGGTATCAACATGTATCAACAAGTTTCATATAGGATTTGATGAGAAATTATAAAGAATACCAACTAGATTTTTGTTACAAAATGATATTTGAAGTTTTAAAATTTAAACCTTTTTTCAACGAGATTTCAAATTTGGAGTTTTAAGAACCATGTAACTTTTAGTCTTTAATATTGTGGATTGAAGAATGAATTATGACTTTTAAACATTTTCAGTTGCGTTTTAGCACTGTAACTCTGATGTGAACTACCAAAAAAAAAAGATTGAGATTTTGAAGTTAAATTTTATTTTATTTTTCAACATTTCGAGTTTGGATCTTGGAATTATAAGTTTTATATGTACTCCAATGTTTGGTATTGTAGATTGAAGAATAAATTTTGAATTTTTTCCATTTTAGTTTGGTTTTTCCGTAGTACGATTGATGCGAACTCTCGTAATATGAGTTTGGGTTTCAAAATTCAATTTTATGCTTCTTCAAAATTTCGAATTTTGATTTTAGAGAAAATAACTCTTAACTCTTATATTACATATTTGATGATGAATTTTGATTTTTCTTTTCCATTTTGAGCCAAGTTTTTCTATAATAAAACTGATGTGAGCTCGCACAACATAAATTTTAAATTTCAGATTTTCTAGGTTTGGTTGGACTTTATAATCCCAACTCACAATATGAAGCGCTAGAGTTCATACGGATCATATAATCCAAAATCAAACATTGAAACTTTGAAAAAATAAAATTGAACTTCGAAATCGTAATCTCAAGTTGTGAGAGTTGATATCAATTTTACTATAGAAAAACGAGTCAAATGAAGCACTAGAGTTCAAATGAATTGTTTAAAACTGAAATCCAAACTCGATATATCAATACTAGGAACAAGAATAACAATCCCCAAGTTCGGCTTTCCCTCGTCAAAACTCACTCACTCAAACCTAAAACTAAGCTCACTCTTCCCTTATCAAATAACTCAATAACTCTTGAGAATGATCCTGCAGTAAGAAAATCAAACAACGAAACATAATAATGAGAGAGCATAAAGACAACAAAGATAACTTAGAAACATATCAAACGACATCATAGCGAAGTTCAGAGTGAATTAAAACATCTTCCACTTTGAAAAAAGGAAAGACAAAGGAAACAAATCAAGAAGAACTTTTGTATCATCCGCGAACACGTAAGGAAGCAATAGCAGTAGCCTCCCGAGCCTTAAGTCTAAGAATGGACTTGCAATATTCAACTTCTAAGGATTTCATAATAGGATCACCAAACAATGAAGATAGTGAGGAACTTAAGTTGCGGAACGAGAAGAGAGGACCCCAAAAAAGCAACGAGCTTCGAGCTGAGTGCTAGTGATTATGTACTAAAAGGCTCAGTGACAGGAAGCACCTCATCATGAGCACAAGTTAGGAACCCAAAATGTAGACTAGGGCGAGTGATGAGACATGGAACACCAAGGGATCCATCAGCTGATTTAGACAAGACTTGAGTGAGCACTAGCCAAGCAAATGGTGTTAGGACTCGTCCCAATCCCCCCGGGATTAACAAGGGACGCTACTGATCCTGTCTGACACGGAGTGTCAGACCAGGGAAAATTTGAACCTTTAGCCTGACCGGCTTTCAGAGTATGCCAAGATCCGGAGGAGGTATGTGATGTCTCGGTCTCTGTTACAGTCCGTACCGTATTCAACCTGAAGAGCATTGAAAACAGAAAGACTATGAGTGGACGAAAAGTAATAAGTTCATAAACACATTTCATAAAAGACCTTTATGCCCTTCACTAAAAAGCATGCATGCATAGTAAAACCATTTATCAAACCTCATATGTTTAAACAACCAAATTTAGGGTCTCAGCCCCATGTTCCGTTAATTCAAGTCACCCGGGCCCCTGCCCAAAACCATTTACAGAAATTCATAACATAGTAAATATATGTGGGATCTCAGCCCAAATCCATTTATCATCATAAAACATAATTTCACAAAACCAAGAAATCATGTTCATCGTATATATCATATAACCAATCCTATCACGGTATCGAGAGCTATGCGCGTGCTATCCGGGGTCTCAAAGCCCAAGTTTTCTCAAGGTCCACCCAGGTCAATGTCCGTAGATCAATGACCCTCTCTGGGGGTTATAATCCATAGCCTTTCTGAGAGTAAGGAACCCAACGGGGGCGACTCCACTCAGTTAGTGCTCCGTGACTACTCTGGGGGTCCACCCAGGCCAACGACCCTCCCCGGAGGAGACAATTCATATATAAAGGATGGTATACGAAAAACCATTTGAAATCACTAATCCTTGATTAGTCACTAATATAATCTTGGAATTCAGGATGGGTCGTTATAACCTTCTCTCCTTAATTAATTTCGTCCTCGAAATTTCAACTATCCCGAATCCACATCCACCTCGTGGAAAGCACAATCGACCACACAACAAAAGTACACTAGTCCACCCACTAGCCAGCACAATACTTGGCTGCAACCAGACGTTCCACCAATACTCACGTCGTATCAACCACACTCGACTTCTTCGAGTGGCAGTAGTCATACGTTCCGAGTTCATACCACTTGTCAAATCTACCATTTTGATGACACAAGAAACTCGACGGTTCCTTTCTCAAACACCAATTTATCTTGACGTTTGCTCCCACTGAGAGTCACCAAATATCACTCATCAATCCACGTTGACACATCCGACAAACTGTCACCACTTGACAGTCGTCAGTCGAAAAATGACATTATACTTACTCGTGGCTACACTAACCATCAACTCACTCAACCTGAGTATACATTTACCAACACCTCACTCGACCTGTGTGTGACTGAACCCATCAGAAACACTATGACCCAGTGCACAGTATCCAATGTCCAGTTCACGTCCTCGACTATTCCAATGGTATCGGAACTTAGCCGACTACCAGCACGTTCACCAACGTACCCATGGTATATCCTATATCCCGTCACCGGACACCACAAGTCTGTCCAGTATTGTACCTCGAACAACGTACCTGGTACGTACATCTATCCATCAACCAGTACACTACAACCTAGGTCGTAGCCAATCATGTTTCAATTCCGGAGTCCATCTGTCTGATCTAGTACCAGACAGATCAAAACTCCAACTCAACATCCATTTCGAGTCCCATGGTCACCTGACTAGCAACACAACGTCTACCTCTAATCACGTAATCCAATACTTACCAATCCAAATCACGCCCACCAACGCGTACTCACTCATGCCAACAGGGCATCCAATCTTACCCACATATACCGAGACGCTCCAAAACTGAACCTATCGGTTACCTGCTCAAACGATTAACACGTTACGTTCGATTGACTTCATAGGGAAGCCAATCCTATCATTCACACATCTAAGGCTGACCAAATTCGACCTCGTTGGACGCCTAGTAGTTCGATTAATACACTATACGGGATTTACCTCGAAAGGAAATTCAGTCTCATCATCCTCAACTCAAATATTCAAATAAGAGCGATAATCTCTTCACCTATCTGGATCATCAAGATCACGATCCAGATCTATCACTACGTCACCCGACCATAAACGTCACGATCCCCGATCGTCACGACGCCCAAAGTCCTCAACATCACAATCCCGATCCACTTAGGATCCACACATGCTCACTCAGCTAATAATCCACCTAAGATCCAATCATAAGGTCTTACACTCTCTAGAATCCTCCGTCAGTCACATCACTCCTCAACCAATTCCCACATCTAAACAGATCAGTCAACGACGAGACACGTCGAGACTGTGGGTCCTCTCCAATTACCTCGTATCGATCCTTGTCAATCTACCTAGGAAAAACTAAGGATGATCCAAGATGATGACATCAAAATTCTTCCTACGTGAATGCAAGCAAAACTCGCTGCACTCAGCACGCCATGTAATCCAACATCGTCTGCCACCAAGCTGAAAATGAGAAATCTCGTTCACCTAACTTCAAAATACTCAACTCCTCATGATGACCCAAAACAAACCACGGGTCCACCACCAAGACACGATCAACATACTGGTGACAACCATCATCTTCCATGACAGAACCTGAGAACTCACCCTAATGACTTCGAAATACCCATTACCAATGCGAAAAACCCGCATTCCTCTCGTCACCTCAATCACAACCTCTCTCGATTCCAAAGTTTCAACCATGTCGGAACCAACACACTCGGACATCGATCACGTGTCCGTAACCAGTCTAACTCACTACCAAGTTCGCCTATTGGCTTATACCGTTTATGTATATCCAAAAGGATATGGATCATTACCACTCGATCTCCACGTCTCAACTACTGCTGGATCCAATCTAGTCCAACATCATCCGAGATCCACTGCCAGACGCTACATACCGAACACATGCCCATATCGACGGAGTGACATCCCAACTCGTGACTCATCTTCATCACAATCACCAGCACCAGCACCAGCACTAGCAATAGTACCAGCGGACACTATGCGAATTAGACAACCCTGGATCTCCGCTGATACCAAGAGACGACTCCGTACCATTGCTCGTATTAGAGAAACTCTACCTCCCTCGTACCCAACAACTCTGGGTACAGTCACCCTGACAAATCAACCAAGAAAAGGAAATGTTCCCTGAACGTCCCCCTATTTCGAACAACCGTAACTACAACCACTCTCAGTAGTAGTGCTTTCCACAGACTCGTGCAGACTTAACCACCAGACCTCGGTATCGAGACTCCGCATCCCACAGAATCAATCGCCCGTACTAACTACTCTGTATCCCCACTCCGGGATTCCATCAACAAGTACCAACCCTGGTAACCTGTCTAGTTATACTCTAACGAATCGTAACTCGACTTGACCAATGTCGTCTACCAGATCGTTCATGACTTTAGTTGTACCAACTGTCCATCACAAATAATGTAGTACGACAACCAACTAAGTCTAACTGATTAACACAACCTCGACTGTAGAGTGCAATCCCATCATTAAAGCTGACATGACTAGACCGACCGACGGTCTCGGCTCCGAAAAGTTGCCAAAGTCAAACCACTCGCCAACTCGCATTTCCGAACGATACCTCATACCTTAGGGTTCCACGATCACACCCTAAGGTTCCTCAGAACCCAACTGCAGAAGGCAGTATAATCCACAATCTGTCCGACCCCGCGGTCCCGACATCGTATGGACGTCAATCCAATCCTAAGGTCAGTTCAACTAGAGTTCCTCAAACCCGACTGCTCCCAGCAGCAGAGCCACCTAACTCAACAAAATTTGACCATCTAATGGTCACAACTCCTAACCAGTCTTCAAAACCGATCCTACATTATCGTGAGAGACGATCTCAACCAATCGTCCCATGATCAAAACTCTAAAGTACCATTACGTTCATCCCTTCGTAGGGTCCCACACTGTCAACCACAACACAACTATGGCAACACCGGCATCAAATGCCGAACCAAGACGATTCATGATTCAATCCTACTAACTATCGTATTGGCATTCTAACTATCAGGTTGATAACGAACTGCAGTTCATTGAGACATCACATCCTCGACCTGCGCGCACAACAAGAGCAAACCTACTCTAATACCACTTGTCAGGACCCATTCCAATCCCCCCGGGATTAACGAGGGACGCTCTTGATCCCGTCTGACACGGAGTGTCAGACAAGGGAAAATTTGAACCTTTAGCCTGACCGGCTTCCAGAGTACGCCAGGATCAGGAGGAGGTATGTGATGTCTCGGTCTCTGCTACAGTTCGTATCGTATTCAACCTGAAGGGCATTGAAAATAGAAAGACTGTGAGTGGACAAAAAGTAATAAGTTCATAAACACATTTCATAAAAAACCTTTATGCCCTTAACTAAAAAGCATGCATGCATAGTAAAACTATTTATCAAACCACATATGTTTAAACAACCAAATTTAGGGTCTCAGCCCCAAGTTCTGTAAATTCAAGTCACCCGGGCCCCTGCCCAAAACCATTTACAGAAATTCATAACATAGTAAACATATGTGGGATCTCAGCCCAAATCCATTTATCATCATAAAACATAATTTCGCAAAACCAAGAAATCATGTTCATCGTATATATCATATAACTAATCTTGTCACGGTATCTAGAGCTACGTGCGTGCTACCCGGGGTCTCAAAGCCCAAGTTTCCCTAGGGTCCACCCAAGTCAATGTCCGTAGATCAACGACCCTCCTTGGGGGTTATAATTCATAGCCTTTCTGAGAGTAAGGAACCCAACGGGGGTGACTCCACTCAGTCAGTGCTCCGTGACTACTCCGGGGTCCACCCAGCCCAACGACCCTCCTCAGAGGAGACAATTCATATATAAAGGATGGTATACGAAAAACCATTTGAAATCATTCTTAAAACCTTTCAAGGGTTCATGCTCGATCCCCATAAACCATCATGAGCCATAAAAACCTTTCAAGGGTTCATGCTGGTCCCCATAAACCGTCATGAACCATAAATTCATTTATGGGTCCCCGACCCGAAATCACAATCTTAAACCATAACTGGGCCTTAAGCCCGAATCCACATACAAATTGGGCCTCCGACCCGAATCGTAAACCAACTGGGCCTCGTTCCCAATTTCGTAAACCAAATGGGCCTCGTGCCCGATATCGTAAACCAAATGGGCCTCGTGCTCGATACGTAAGTCAACTGGGCTCCGAGCCCAATTCGTAAACCAACTAGGCCTCGAGCCCGATACGTAAATCAACTGTCCCTTCGGCCTGATGCCTTGTTAAATCAAATGGAATTCAAGTTCGAGAGTTTGTAAATCAAATGGGTCTCATGCCCGATCCATATTTCCAAATCCGAAATCGATTCAAGAACCAATTGGGCCTCTGGCCCGAGAACGTAACTAAATGGACTTCGAGTCTGAGGGTTTCCAAAACAAATGGGTCTTGAACCCAAGTTTACCTTTTCAAATCAAAAACCATTTCTAAAACCATAAGCACGGAAAATCAGTGTAAAATCGTAAATCTCGATTTATGTGCAAGCACGTAAATCGCCTCGAAATGCTTGAAACCATGTAAATCTCAATCATCCAAATCATCATTATAGAATCATATCTATAAACCATATAAAACATTTATGCATGCATCATAGTTTAGAAATCAAGGTCCACTCACAGACCGTCCTAAGATGTCGCCTCGATTTGCATACCATAAGCCTCACCAGGCTAATCGTCGTCACCGGGACTCCCAAACCTTCCATGCTCAAACCGTGGCTTGACCTTCAAGCTCAGTTTTCCTGTCCCTCAGCCTTCCATTTCCTTCGAAAACAATCCCAGACGAGTCGTCCTTGTCCCTAGGTCATATTCGAATCAAAACGGGCTCAAAATAATAACCAAAACTTGATTTCCAAATTTTGAAATCTCACGGGTTCACAGTCAACCTTAACTCCGCCGTGGACCGCCGTTTCCGTCGCCTTTCAGCCTCTCAGGTCACTCTCTCACGGTCACACACGAGCACTGATGGTCATGGTGGTGAGGTGGTTCATGTGTGGGTTTGTTTTAGAAAGAAAATGGAGAATGGGTGCTCGGGTTAGGAAAAATGAAAACAAAGAAGATGATGGCTAGTGATGATAATCAGCTGAAGGAGGGAGGAAAATGGACGGCCAGGATTGAGAGTTTAGATGAGATGGATGGTTAGGATGAGAGATGGGTGGGTTTAATTATAAACAAGTAGGATAATATTATTTAATTAAAATAGATCCACTTTTTGGGGAAGCCACCAATGGGATGAGTGACACTTGTCACTCATCCATAGGTCCCACTTAAATATCTGCCCAATCAGATATTGCCACATAATCATTGCCTCGTAATGCGTGCATAGTGCAATCGAACTTCTGTGACCGATAATTTTTCCGTCCGACGTCCGATTTCGGCGTGCAGGCCTGTCTACGAATTCGTATCGACCCGATCTACGTAATGGTCCTCGGCCTTCGGCCATCAGACCTCCAGGGTCAAAAGTCAACATTTTGCCCACGACTAGGGGCAAAATGGTCATTTTGCGTCATTCATTCGATTTCGCTCAACTAATCACCGATTAACCATAGTAATCCTTGATTAGTCCCTAATCTAATCCTGAAATTCAGGACGGGTCGTTACAAATGGAGCAGGTAGATTATTAACTATTGCGACAACAACCTTGCAAGCCAAAAAAGTAGGATGGAATTGTTGGCCTTGGGAAGAACATTATGACGAAGAAGAGACCATAAAGAACGGTGAAAGAGAGTGAGATGGGCTTTACTAGGTTTGTTTCCAAGCCCAAGAGAGACAGAAGAATCAGAACAGGCAACAAAACGGCACACATAAGAAGTGACATATGTTGTACTTTGTTGAAAGATTTCAATAACATCATCAGAGGAAGCAGCAAGATGATGATCAAGCACTTCACTAATAGATTCAATGGTAAAGAAGGAACCAAGATCTCACGAATGCTAACATAATGATCGGACGACTGTGCATCAAACAATTATTATAAAATCTTCCAAACTCGCCATTATCGAAAAGACACGGTTAAAATACACATAAGACATTTCTAGCCAAAATCACAATTCAAAACCCCGGACCTAAGCCCCAACACGCAATCATACCAATCTCGTAAAATGTGCCATAAAATAATAATTAAATATTCACAAAATCACCAAAATTCATATAAATTTTTAATAAATCAAACACATAGAAAATCATTTAAAATAATTAAATATGCATGCACAATATATTTATAAAATAAAATGTCCACTCACAGTGATTATTGTGCAATTATTCTTGATTTTTTGGGTCCTTCACCAGCTCCGGAGGTCGGGTCACCTGACAAAGACATACATTTGTGTCATAAAAGCCCCAGGTAGGTTCCTAGTACAAACAATAAGTCCCGAGATTTAAATAGTAATTGTTTTACGGATTTTACAACGTGAACCCTACACTAAAAAACTTTTTAAACCCATCGAGACGGTGTCTGATCGCCTCGAAACCACCACCATTGGATTCAAAAGGTCTAAAACTGTCGAAAATGAGCCACTGTGTATCGAGATTTGCGCCCACGCGCCACCACGCACCGGTAGAAGTCTGATGGCCTACACATGCACGGCCACACGCTCGCACATGCACCCCTAAATCACTCAATTTTAAACCTTTTCCTTACCTTTTTCGACCAAATCCATCATATTAATCCCTAAACTAGTTCTACCAATTCAAAAACAAGGAAAATCGGCTACAATTTCATACCTGAGATGAGAAATTTTCCCAGAATTCTTGCTTCGGTTCCTGGGCAAGTTCTATACCCAAAACTCCTTCCCAAGCATTGAGGAAGTTCATATGAACCCACATAGCAACCTTGGAATCCTTGTTTTTATTTTTCCCCATAGAGAATCCAGGTGCAATACCCACCTCAAATTTTTAGATTTTTCACCTCTCGGCTTCTCCTTCTCTCTCGATCACTCTCCATATTTTTGGGCTCACAAACCTTTACCCTTTCCTCTTTTTTCTTCCTTATATTTCTCTTCTCTCTTTCTTTTCCTCTTCTCCTTATTTTTCATTGCTTTTCTCCCTTTTCCCTCTTGGCTGATCACCTTAACCAAAACACACACATATACACACGGTGTAAGGTAGTGGCACCCCCATCCCACTCCCCGCAAAACCCAAAAATGATCATGGGACACTTGGAAGGCCTTGATTAACCCACCAGAAATTTTCATAGCGTAAAAAGACCAAAATCCCATTAGGGTGGCAAATGACCAAAATACTCCTTGTACACTCTAGGTCGTATAATCACCCCTCAATGTCTATTCAACATGTACTAGACCCCTATGAAATCAGCATTTTGAGTCCTACGTAACCATGATCACGAATAGTCCGTATGTCAACCGAATAAAAAAGTTAACAAAATGCTACTAAGGGAAAAATGGTCCATTCATAATAAAATATTATTTAATTACAATACTCGATGTTCCGAGGAGTTATACACACGAACACACAAACATAGCCAGATGGTGACGCATGTCAGCATCTCACAAGGATGTCTCAGCAAAATAAAAAATCCAAATGATTGAAATGCCCTTAGTCCAAATTACCAAAATGCTCCTGGCTCACGCAGACTAGTAACAAATTTGTTCGATCTCTGATTCCAACATGCTGCCTGACTATGGACTCAAGACTCTGAGACCTACGTAGTGGCCCTTATGACAAGGGTAAAATTGTCATTTTCATTTAATTTTTTTGTAATTTACTCTTCTGAATTTCCGGGCCGTTACACCCTACATTGATCTCTATACCTTCTAGAGTAGGGAGGAAATTTAGTATTGTTTGGGATCACTTTAAGATTTATGAAGTTAAGACATTAGAGAAACGATTGGATGATAAAGGAAAAGAGATAAATGATGAAGTAATACACAAGAAGTGTAATGATCTGGATTGAAAATTAGGGTCATTTTTGGGAATTTGCATAGAAAAGGACAAATTTTCCCTCAACTTTGGAGGGGTTTGTTAGTCAACGTTTTCTAAGAAACACTTTTGGACGTTTTCCTTTAACCAATGTGTAGGTCTCGAGTTCATAAGTTCGTAGATAGATGACACGCAGAAATCAGAGTTCGTGAATTACGGGTCTAAATTGATAGGAGCATAATGGTAATTTTGAGAATATTCCAGGTATAAAAGGGTGGGGTTTCTATTTCCTCGCCGGCCAGAGCACACCTTCTTCATGGGTGACATATTTTGGGGTCGTATTGGACGAATATAAGGTTAGGGACGGCTTCCTCGGGGCCGTGCGAATCGAATGGTGGTAGTTTACGGGTGGGACGGTGGCTTGACATAGTGCGTCGTTGATAAGAAGGTGGCTGGGAGGTTCACAACCATTTTTTGGCCAAACCATGTATGGTTTTTTGCTTCTGAGCTCAGTTTTGGATTCTTCTCGTCGAGTAGGCCTAGATCCATGTATGGATAACAAAAAATGGTGGAGATCTAAGGTTTCTGGAAGAGTTTGAAAATCGGCCAAAAATGGCAGTGTCCGGCTAGTCTCTAGCTAGCCAGACGGTAGTGCCAGCGATGGAGCCGATCGTCTTCTCCAATAGGGTGGTGATGTCACTATGACTTCAGCACCATGTGGTAGAGGGTGATAGGGACACATTCAAGAGTGCTAGGTTGTCAGGTGCCACGTCAGTGCCACATGGTAGGGGGTCACAGGTACATGTGTCAAGGTTGTTAGGTGCCACATTAAAGCCACATGGCATATTGCAAGTTCCACGTCAGCACTGAGTTTGTACACGTGTGGCAGTGTTGTAACATGTGGGCATGCGTGTGGACATTATAGCCACATGTAGGCATGCATGTGGACACTGTAGTGGCACGTGGAGGACTGTGGGAAGGTCGTTGGCCTTTCGCCATCATGTGGTAGCGTGTGAAGGCATGTGGGAAGGTCGTTGGCCTTTTTCCAGCTGGTGGCGGCGTGTTGGGCTGTCCCACAATCACGACCCGACTCCCCTAACACAATATTGTTCACTTTGGGCCCAACCCTAACGACTTTGGTTTTGGGAACTTACGTGAAATTTCCTAGTGGGTCACTCATCTTGGGATTGCTCTAGCCACTCTAACTTAACTTTGGAATTTCAGCCAAACACAAAGCAGTGAGCTCTCAAAGGGCCTCGCACTAGGAAGATACGTGCTCACACATCTAAATCACTTCCCCTTTCCCACCACGAGCGATGTGGGATTGCTCACCGGTCTTGCTTCCCAAGCTCATGGGTCTTACTCACCGTTCGTGCTTCCCAAGCTCATGGGTTCTACACCCACGATCCATGGTGGCATGAACCCTAGGCTTTTTACGTTTTGGATCCGTTTTTGGTGGTTTCGGTCCCTTTTGGAGCTGTTTGGAGCCCTTTTGGGGAAAATTCCAGATTGGTCAACTTGTATGTGGTGGGTTTTGGACCAAAGGTCGGGATGAGTCTAAGTGGTGAGGTATGTCTAGGGTTCCGTGAACTTAATGATTCCTTGGTTAGGGTGGTTGGACATTTGTTGGCGTATTTTAACTCGCGATACTCCAGAATGAAAATAAATTATCACCATGTCAGACTTTATGAGGTAATTCTGAGGTACACTCAGGATGAGTTGGAATAATAGATTAGGAATCTAGATGAGTCAAAAATTCAGGTTGGGTCTATAGGCGAGTCGGGGGAGTTGGGGTACCAAAAGAGGACTCTAGTGTGAGTCGAGATTTTGGTAAAGGGACTCGAGAGAAGGCACTTGAGCCGATGAGTTACCGGTTGGTCACAACTGTTAGTCGAAGGAGTTATCAACTGTTAAGTTAATGTTTTGACGTAGGTCCCGACTGAGGTCGGGGTTGTGAAACCTGGTTTTCCTCGCTTCTAGGATCAGTGGGCGGTATGGATGGTAACCCTTAGAGAGCGATTGTTGTTGCCTTTATCCCTTGTCTAATGGTTTTTGGTTTCAGAGCTAAGTTATGGCGTACTTTTGGAATTTCGCTTAGGGTGTTAGATAGTAGCAAAACTGGGCACAATTTTTGACATATTTTCTGGGGTACGTTTTGTATGTTTGATATCAAGCAAACTGATTGACATTGGTTTGAGAATTTGACTGGTTGTTTACACCTTGGAGTGTGACTGTTGGGTGTCCGATGAGTGGACTATGTTTTATTACAGATTTTGTGTACATAAAAATAATTAGGTTATTCTATGGCTATTTGTGAATCACTCTGGTTTTTACTTAATTATCCAGGATGATTATTTTTATGTGATGATTATCAGGATTGGGAATAATTTTTTCAAGAAAAACTATCTCCTCGACACAGATTTTTACAAATTTTGGAGAAATAGTGTTTGGGCTGGGGCCCAGGATCAAATGTTTTGACTTGGTTTTAAGTAACATAATTATGGAAGCAAATTTTTGCTTGGTTTCAGGAACTGCCTTTCCTAGTATAGTCATCCTTATGTGATTGAATCATTATTCCGGAGTTGGACTCTAAGGGATCCCGGATACGGACTCAAACATAGTCGGAGTTGGACTCCAAACATCTGGAAAAAGTTGGACTCTACAGATTCTAGGGTGTCTGGGCGTTCTACAGGATATGAGACTTGAACATTTCCAGAATTGGACTCCACACAATCCGATGGGGTTGGACTTTGAAGATTCCCAAGGATGGACTCAAACGTCATTGGAGTTGGACTCTACACATTCCGATGGGAATGGTCTTCCCAGGATCTGTGATTGTGTACGCGTAGTTCGGGGGATTAGCTGGTTGGACCAAAATGGCTTGAGGTTTGACTATGTTGATTCATGTTGTAACGACCCGGGCTTTGAGGAAAAGTCAAATTGGGAAAATTTAGGTAAAAAGACGATTTTGCCCTTGTAAAGTCAAACAATTGACTTTTATATGGATAACCTTTAGGAATTTCGAGAAAATTGTTACGAAGGCCTCGATATCTTGAATTCGTAGATAGGCGGCACGTAAAAATTAGAGATCATATGAGGTTGTTTCAAATCATAAACCATTAAGGGTATTTTGGTAATTTTATCCTTAGAGGTAAATTGGTCATTTTACTATGTGAGCTTATGGGTTGTTGACAAGTGTCAAGGATCTAGAAAGGGCTAATATTTCCTCCCTCTATCGACCTATCCCTCTACTTATAGATGTGTGTGTGTGTGCTACTTGTGTATTCGGTAAGCATGCACAGGGAAAAGAAGAAGAGATGAACAAAAACTGTGAGGAATAGAGGAGACTAGGGGGAAAAGCCAGAGTGGTAGAAGGATGAATGAGAGAACAAGGGAAATAAAATGAGTGAGAAGGGTAAGGAGGAAAATGAGGGAAGATAATCAGACCTGAAAACGGCCGAGCAACCCCATAAGCCAAGTTTTGGCCATGGATAAAATAATTGGTTAGAGATGTTTTGGCGTGTAACTAGGGAGGAAATGACAAGACCCATCTCAATCCCCCTAGATTATTGTGGGATGTACCTTACTCTCATCTGACACCCCTTGTTAGACCAGGGATAAATTTGTAACCTGCTCAGGGTTTCTAGAGTACGTAGTGATTTCCAGAGTATGCAGTGGCATGTGATGTCTCGGTCTTTACTCCAGCCCGCATCCATAATCAAACTGAAGGGTACCAAAAACCATAAAAGGTGCGAGTGGAAAAAAATAAACAATTATAAAACCATTTAACAAAAAGACATTTATACCCTTTAATTAAAAGCATGCATGCATCCGAAACAAGTATCTCAAATACTTTTTTAAAATCAAATCATATTGCTTTTCAAATTAATAACAGTGAAAACATCTGAAAGAATAACCAATCATCGAAAACATGACCAATTCTCATATCCCACAAATTTCACATCTCATAGAAACATATCATCATCAGTCACGTCATTTGTACAACACGTGCAAATAAGCTCCAGGATTGCTCAGGTCCGAGCATGTCCCCGAGAATATATCAACGGCCGACGTTCCAAATTGTTGTGAACAAATCAACGAACGATGCCATATATGATAAGCACTCCTAAGTCGATCCTTCCACAGTTGCTCGACAAGGGTAGTGCATCGTGACCTCTCTGGGAAGGGAGAAGGGGGGGGGGGGGGGGGGTGGACACAGCGCCTCACGGACCTCTCTGGGGAAACATATTCACACTAGAGTCCCTTTCTGGGGAAACACATTCACACCAAAGTTATATCAATATCAAGAGGATGGTCTTAGTGAAAACATTTATCAAATCAAATCCAGTTTCTAGATCAGGGTCTCAGCCTAGAATAAATCTCGTAGGGTCTTAGCCCAGAATAAATCTCGTAGGGTCTCAACCCAAAATTAATCTCATAGGGTCTCAGCTCAAAATCAATCTCATAGGGTACAAAATCAAATCACATAGGGTCTCCGCCCAAAACATAGC
Source organism: Prinsepia uniflora (assembly GCA_032719365.1). Lineage (NCBI taxonomy): Eukaryota > Viridiplantae > Streptophyta > Magnoliopsida > Rosales > Rosaceae > Prinsepia > Prinsepia uniflora. Next base: position 68,316,898 of record CM064867.1, on the reverse strand, counting down.
TGTCAAATACATATGGACTCATACACAGAGTCTATATCTTTCTAATAGGGTCACAAGCCCGAAATCTCATTTCATAAATCAGAACTGGGTCACAAGCCCAATGTATTTCATGTTTGACTATACTCTAAGTCAAACCATAAACCAACTGGGACACAAGCCCAAAGTATTATTTCCAAATCCGGAAACCATTTCACTATTCAAATTACTTTTTCAAATCACCTTTGACTATAATCCAAGTCAAAGTCAATAATCAACTAGGTCTCATGCTCGAAATAGAATTTCACGCATCTCTGTGAAATCATTCAAAACTGATAGTAAAATCCTCAATTTCACACATCTCCGGGAAATCATTCAAATCATATAAATCACAAGCACGTAGAAAATTTGGCCTAAGTCTAAAGTATCGTATAAAACATTAATCTCGAAATACATGCAATATAACATTTTCTACAAAAATTCTCAACAAACATACTTAAATCATACGCAACCAGTGCATCTAAAACCACGTTCATAAAACATATAAAACATTTATGCATGCATCATTTTATAAAGCAAGTGTCCACTCACAAAACGCCCAAGCTGCGCGCTCACAATCTGCACCGTAAGCCACTGCGAGGCTAATCCATAATCTCCGGAATGTCCGGACCTGTCCAAATCATACCCATGCCACGTGGCACCATCTCAGTAGTCCACAAGATCTGACAAGTCTGACGTGGCCTTGCTACGTCAGATGCTGACTAGACTGACACCAAGCCACGTGTCACCTTCTAGTTGGTCACGTGGCTTGACATGATGATGTGGCATGCCACATCGTCATATTCAACCCTGAGATAGGTTTACTAGTTTGACTGCAACAAGTCATTTTGACCCGCAACCCGACTAGTCGTATCTTCGTCGTCCGACCACCATTCTTCACCGATTTTCTTCCAAAATGACCCTAACCTACCAGGAGACAATCTATGGTGCTAAAAGTGAGAAAATGGACCTGAAAATTCTTGCCAATCTTGATTCTCATGGACCACCATTCGAATCTGTCCCCAGGTCGGCTCTAGCCACCAAATCCTTCCATTTTGGCCCCTATAGCCTCTCACAAGTGTGAGGATCAAAACCATGGCCTTAGAACCTCTCCACAACCATCCAAAACTAAACCCAAAAACTCTAAAGTAACGGATTTCGGGTTTTACCTTTCCTCAGGCCATTGCCGTGGCTCAGTTGTAACAACCCGTCCCGAGAGTTGGTTTAGTAGAGTGATTAAGAGGAGATTAGTGAGCTTAATCGGTGGTTAGTTGGTCCTGATAAAGTCGTTAGCCTAGAATGACGATTTTGCCCCTGACCTGGGCAAAAGTGTTGACTTTAGTTCGGGTGGTCGGATGGACTTTGACCGGTGACCAAGTCGTAGTTTAGGACGTCACGAATCCGTAGGCAGGTGGCACGCTCGATTCCGACATCCGAGGAGGAAGTTATGATGTTCGGAAGGTGGAGGGCATAATCGTAATTTGGGTAAATTAGGGGGGAAGAGTTGACTTTTTGTGTAATCGGGTTTAGGTATGTTGACCTAGGATGGTTAGATAGTTCTTGTCGTCCTGAGTTCGATGACAGGCGGCACGTATTGATTGGACTTACGATGTGGGAGTTACGGGTCTAGGAAGTCAGTGGCATAACCGTAAATTTGAGTTAAAAAGAAGGGTAATTTGGTCTTTTGGTTATCTGGGGATTTGTGCACAGAGAGGGCAAAATGGATGGCTGAGATTGGGCCAGATGGTGAAGGCATGGGCAGATTGGTGACATGTGGCAAGTGTGTAGTGGGTTCTACACACTTGTGCACGGGTCCAATTATTTTGGGACTTAAATCGTGCAAGTGTGTGTGTGTTCTTCAACCAGAGTGGAACAGAGGGAGGAATTGAGAGAAATTGAGAAGGTAATCGTGTAGGTGGGTGAGTCTGGTGAGTTGTGAGGGTGAAAGGAAGAAGAAAGGAGGTTGATAATCGAGTTTGGGACCGAGATCGTGCACGGAGACACGGTGGTTGGCGAGGCTGAGTTCTCTGGTAAAACAGAGAGGCGGTGAGACAGAGATGGTGGTTGTGCCGTGAGGTGGCTCAATTCAAGTCAAGAAGAGGCTGGGATGAGTGCAGAGGACTTGTTGGACATCGTGGTACACGGCTGAGCTTACGACGGCGACAGGAGGACAGGTAAATCCTCACCCCTGTTTCTTTGCTCTGTTTTGTCGTTTGGATTCAGAAGCTAAGTCGTGGACCTAGGGCTAGAGTCGAGAGATCTGGAGGTTAGGGTGAGACTCCTGGGGGTCCTAGGAATCGTTTGAGTGTGTTGCCGCGACGGGGAATGCACGGTGGCGGTTGGCACGACAAGAGTACCTGTGTGCTCTGTTTTGCCGTGATGTTCAAACGGGAAGTCGTGACGTGTGGGGTTGAGTCGACGGTCAAGGTGAGTCGGGTTAGGCTTAGAGAGGTCCAGGGAAGAGTTTGGAGTAGCCACCGTGACGGGGGGTGACCTGGGTGGCCGGAGTAGTAGACAGAGGATGGTACGGGTTTTATTTCGAGTTCCAGTCGACAAGTACGGGGCTGTGTCGAGGTGATTGGAGTTGGGGAAAAGATAGCCTAGGACTGGACGATGAGAATGGTGAAGAAAGGGAGGAAAATGGTGCAGGCACGGCGGTGAACCGCTGACGCCGGTTCAAGTTGCAGAAGACTGTGCTGAACCGGGTCTGCTCGAGGTTGAAGGTGCACTGTAGCTGACGCGTGAGGGCCACGCGCAGCCACTTTGGGCGGCGCGTGGGTGCGCATGCGGTGGTTCTGGGGAAAGTTGTCAACATGGTTTTTGGTCCAGGAGTTGTGACGAGTCCATTGGAATTGGTTTCGGGTCAATCGGACGTCGAATCGAAGTAGTTCCGCGAGGGTGAAAGTTTAGGGTTCCGGTTCGTTACGTTTAGGACCCGAGGATTTTTGTGGGAATTTAGGTGGATACTCGTGGACGTGTTAGTGACGTAATTTGGTGGTTGTTGACAGGATCGGGATTTCCCGAGGAAGCCGAGGAACGTGCAGGACGTTCGGGACGTGATTGAGGGCTCGGTACTGTGAGTGGATCCTTTCCTTAAACTCGAGCATGCATAACTGCTTTTAATTACGTGTTTTATGGTTTTCTCTGTGATTTCATGGTTATTTGAATATACGATAACTGTTTTACTTAGTTGCACATTTTTCGAGAAATAACGTATTTGACACGTTTTACGAGAAATGCTTGATTTCTGATTATGATGCCATGGTTTGGGATTTCAACTGATAAGTGGTTTTCAATGATTATAAAGGGATTTTGGAACATGATTTTGATAATCAAGGTTTTTGGTTTTAGAAACGGATTTCGGGAAAAGGGTTGGTTTCCAAGTGGAAAAGTGGATACCGGATTTGGGTTCAGAATGACGGTTCTGGTTGCCAGAAGGGCATCAGACTGGTGATTCTAGATTCGGGTTTGGATGTGGAATGATAAATGGTTTTCAAATGATTTTGGATTGGATTTGCTGGATCTGGTTATTGGGTTTAAAGACCCGGATACTGATTTGATGGGGGACGGGCCCAGATTGAGTTTAAAGACTCGGGAGTTTAAAGACTCGGATATATTGATTTTCCCCCGTAGGCCTTTGAGTTTAAAGACTCTGGAGTTTAAAGACTCGGATATTATTGAGGCCTGGATTGAGTTTAAAGACTCGGGAGTTTAAAGACTCGGATAGGTCCAGCAGGTTTGATCGGAAAAATAATGATTTGATGTTCTTGGTTTCTGGTAATGTTTTATGATTCATATGTTATGATTTCTATAACTGTTTTATAGTGTTTCTGTTTCTTATGATGTTTTATGATGATCGATTTCTAATTGTTTTCATAACTGGGTTATGCGTGTGGTTTCAAAACGGAGGGTTAAATTCGGTTTTCTGATAAGTGATTTTAGAACTTTTCTTTTATTATGGTCCACTCACATCTTCTGTTTTAAATTGCCCTCCAGGTTGTGGAGATAGCGCGGGGTCTTGACGTCGAGGCAGTGTCTGAGGCATAGAAGTGACGAGCGGGATTTCCGAGTGCTTAAGTTTTCCTCCGCGTGCGTGTAATTGTCATCGGTTTTTATTTCATTGTATTTGTACTATGCTCTGTAAACTCTAACTTCAATTTTTATTGAGTGCTTCCTCCTGCGTCTGACTATTTTTGTGTCGGGGTGTCAGACGGGAGCAGGATTTACCTCGGGTTTCGGGGTGAAACCGGGGTGGGTCCTGACATCAGTCGTCCATCACCGTCTCTATCTCTCCCTCTGAACTCACCTTGTCACCCTGTCTCTCTCTCAAGCAGCAACGACTGAAGATGGAAGGAAGAAAAATGGGAATGGGGGGTTTCGAGTGGTTCGAAATGAAGGAAGGGAAATGCATGAATTAAGGGAAATAGGCATCACTCATCCATTGGTCCAGATGAGATATTTTGGGCCCCACTGTTCAAACAACCAAAGTTAACTTCTCGTAATTCATGCAACTGTGAATAGTATGAAAAACCATCGTTGACCCGTAACTTTCTTGCACGATGTCCGATTTTGACGTGCTGTTTGTCTGAGGACTCGTATCACCTCAATCTACGTAATGGATCTCGGTCGACGTGTATTTGACCTCCTAGGTTAAAAGTAAACATTTTTCGCCCATCTAAGGGCAAAATAGTCATATTACCCCGATCGTCCGATAATCCTCGACTAATCTCCGATTAATCCTTAATTAATTCTCGATAGTCTCATAATTTTAGGATGGATCGTTACAGGAGAGGATGATCATTGGGTCCCTAAGAGTAATCTGAGATAAAGAGAACAAAGATTCAAAGGCGTGGAACAGCAGGGGAAGTGCTGCAAATAGGGTCGTGAAGTTATGATTGATCGCCATGATTTCGAGATAAGTTTTTACCATTTTGAGATTATGGATCCCTTCCTGGCATGATTTAGAGTAGATGAGACAAAAGAGCATTGAAAAAGGATGTGAAATGAGGGATTTATGGCTGGGTCAGGTCAAGAAACCTGAAAACCAGTCATTCAGGTGAAGGTGATGATGAACAGTGGCCTGCGCATGAGGTCCACACACAGGAACTTTCCTTGGCATATGTAGGCCCGTGAGTCACTATTTGATGAAATGGTCAACATGAAAGTTCATGTTCTCGACAATACGAGTTCAACGTTATAATTTTTGAGGCAATCAGGTATCGTCTCGAGATAGTTTTGATTGTCCAAAAGTTTAGGGTTCGTTTTAAATTCATTTAATAATTCCAAATTTTTTTTTTGATTAATTACAGGGCTATTTGAGATGGTTAGTGACCTTAAGACATTTTTTTTGGTAGGAATTGGTCTTCACAGATTTTACAGAAAAACATGCAATATGGTTCAGGTGCATGTACGGTATGTGTGAGTGGACCATTTCCTTTTAAACTTATTATGCATATTTAATAGTTTTAAAAGTTTCCTATGACATTTTGGTGGTGTTTGATTCATTGGAATTTTATGGGAATTTTGGTGATTTTAAGAATATTTAATTATTATTTTAATGGCACAATTTACGAGGTTGGTGTCGATTGTGTTATGTGTGTTATTAAGTGAGTTTTCTCCATTTCTATTATTTGTTTGGACGATTCTACCATAATTAGATAATACACGTTTTATGAGAAATTCGTATATATGATACTTTGGATATTGTGGATTCTCGACTTAGTTTTGTATTGATGTGAGTTATGTGAATATGTTTTCATAGTATATGAAATGTGCTCTAGAAATATATGTGGATTGAGTATTATGGATAACCCTTCCCGGGATACTGGGTTGGTTAGGTAGTCTCAAACATCGAGGTAAACCTCATTTTCTCGAGACTGGTATTGCGATGGGTAGTCTCAGATATCGGGGTAAAGCTCCTTTTCCTAAGTCAATCCCCACTCGGATGTCAAGGTAAAGTTCAATTTCCCTAGTGACTTGACCTACCGGTAGTGCATATATTATGTGTTGATTTGGCTTGCGGGTATCGCGGATGGGTTGATTGTGTGTGTTTATGGTTATGGTTATGGTTATGATACTTTGGTATGGTTATGATAGTTGCATTGACTTTCGATACAATCAGATTTTCTACTACCTACACATATTTCAAGATTTCGTGATTATTATCCGTTTTAGCATGTTTTCATGATTTATCTTATGCATGCCTAGCTTTCTAAAACGGGGGGTAAAGATTATATATTTATAATTATGTTTTAAAATACTTATTTTTTGCATCCACTCACACAGTTTTTTGGTTTTAAAACCTTACAGGGTCGTTGTACGAGAACCGAGGCTGCCTAGGAGGTGGAGACATGAGCTTTGAGTACAAATATTCCTTGTCTGACAAGGTATCGAGGATAACTTTGGTATTTAGGTGAACTTGTCAGACGGAAACAGGGCCCGGGTAGTGTTTACGACGTGTTTTCAGGGTCGGGTCCTGTCAATTGTGTCTAGAGATTTTCGGAATGGTTTTATGATTGAGGATTTCAAGAAAATATGGGCCACAAGTATTTGTTATGCATTGTATGGCTTTCGTGGGCTCAATGATACATGATAATATAGTTTTGTAATCCAGTTATTTATGATTCGTTTTATGCATGCATGGTTTTATAACTAGTTTTCCCTACCCACACTATACCCTAACATCGTTCGAATTGACGGGTAATCTAGAATCATGTCGGTAGTGACACAAAGACACTCGGGGGATTACTGGCAGTTGAGTTTTGATCTACATATCTAAATTTCAGGGATGTAATTTCTTTAAAAGGGTATATTGTAATGACACAGACCGGAAACTAGTTTCATTTTTTAGAACTTACATACAAAAGGATATTTTTCCCTCAACTTTGGAGAGCTCTGTTGGTCAAATTTTTCTCTGAAACACTTTTGGATGTTTTCTTTTTACTAATGCGTAGGTCTAGAGCTCACAAGTTCATAGACTGATGACGCGCAAAAATTGAAGTTTGTGAACGGAAGTTACAGGGGTGAAATATTATGGGCATAATGGTAATTTTGGGAATAGCACAGGGTATAAAAGGTTGGGGTTTCTCTCTCCTTACACGATTGGCCAATTTGGATCTCTCTTTTTCTCCCTTTTCTCGTACGATCACCACACACCCTCTTCATGGGTGACCCAATTTGAGGTTGAATTGGATGAATCAGAGGCCAAAGATGGCTTCCTCGTGGTCGTGCTAATCGAATGGTGGCAGTTTGAGGGTGGGACCGTGGCTAGACGCAGTGGGTCATCAATGGGATGCTGGCCAAGATGTTCACGACCATTTTTAGACCAAACTAGGTATTCTTTCTTACTTTTACAATTACTTTTGGATTTTTCTCGTCGATTAGGCCAAGATCCATGTATGGATTGTGAAAAATGGTAGAGGTTTTGAGGTTTCTGAAAAAGTTTGAAGGACGGCCATAAATGGCGGTTCCCGGCTAATCTCCAGAAGACCGGACAACGACACCAATAGTGTCACGACCCGACCTTCTCCAACAGGATATTGTTCGCTTTGGGCCCAGCCCTCACGATTTTGTTCTTGGAAGCTCACGTCCAACTTCCCAGCGGGTCACCCATCTTGGGATTGCACCAGCTCCTACTCGTTTAACTTTAGAGTTCCCCATGAATCCAAAGCCAGTGAACTCCCAAAAGGCCTCTTATTGGATAAATGCGCGCCCACACATATAAGGCGCATCCCCCAAATCCCTCGGGTAATGTGGGATTGCTAACCATGCCTCTAGGGCACGGGTTATAACGAACCGTCCCGAATTTCTGGATAAGATTAGTGGCTAATTGTGATTAGTGAGGCTAATCCGTGATTAGTGGGTGAAATCGGACGAACGATGCAAAATGACCATTTTGCCCCTGTGTGTGGGCAAAACATTGAATTTTTTATTTAGGTGGTCAAATGGACTTTGACCGATGACCGTGACATAGTTTGGGATGTCACGAGTTCATAGGCAGGTGGTACGTTTGATTCTGACATTCGAGGAAAAGTTATGACGTTCGGAAGTTCAAGGGCATTTCAGTAAATTGGTTAAAAGGAGGCAAATATTTGACTTTTGGACCAGGAGGTCTGATGGCCAAGGACCAAGGACCATTACGTAGATCGGGATGATACGAATCCGTAGACAGGCGGCACGCTGAAATCGGACTTCGAACGGGAAAGTTATGGGTCACGGAAGTTCGGTTTCACTATGCACATATATCGAGGCAGTGTTTGAATGGCATAAGCTGATTGGTCAGATATTTTGGTGGGACCCCTAGATGAGTGACAAGTGACAAGTGTCACTTATCCCATTCGCTAAAACCCCTAAATTGTGGATCTAACATAATTAAATATTATTATTTTAATTATTTTATAATTAAACCCACCGAACACTCACTCCTAGCCCTCCATCTAATTTAATCTCTCAATCCTCTCCATTCATCTAATCCCATCTCCCTCTCATATGATCAGCGCTCATCTTCTCTATTCTCCCACAAAACCCGATAGCCATTTCCTCCATTTCTTCATTGAACAAACACACAACCTCACCACCATAGCTTGTGATATGTGATGTACGATATATGATATGTATGTACGATATATGATATGTGATGTACGATATACGATATGTGATGTGTACAGGTTTTGGGCTGAGTCCCGTATGGATTTGGGCAGTGGCCCGTATGGTTGGTTCTTTATGGTTCTTTCGATTATGGTTTTGGGCTTAGTTCCCACATATGGTTATTTTGGATTAAATGGTTTTCGAATGCATGCATGCTTTTTAGTGAAGGGTACAAATGTCTTCATTAAAATGTTTTTATAAACTCCTTGTTTTGTCCACTCACAGCTTTTAATGTTTTGACTGCCCTTCAGGTTGATAGTAGATATGGACTGTAGCAGAGACCAAGATATCACATACCTCATCTGGATCCTAGCGTACTCTTATAGCCTGAGAAGGAAAAGGTTGTAAATTTCCGTTGTCTAACACTTCGTGTCAGACGGGAGCAGGGTCGTCCCGCGTTAATCCCAGGGGGATTGGGACGGGTCCTGTCAGCGTGGTATCAGAGCGGGGTTGTCTCTATTCGAGCAACCATGTAGCTCTTAGAGCAATGCGCAAGTCGAGGATGTGATGTCTCAATGGGCTACAGTTCGTTATCAACCTGATAGTTAGGATGCCGGTACGATAGTTAGTAGGATTGAATTGTGGAATGTCTTGGTTCGGCATTTGATGTCGGGGTTGCCATAGTTCTGTCGAGGTTGGCAGTGTGGGACCCTACAAAGGGATGAACGTAACAGTACTTCAGAGTTTTGATCGTGAGACGGTTAGTTGGGATCGTGTTTCAAGATGTCATAGGATCGATTTTGACGACTAGCAAGGAGTGGTGGCCATTGAATGGTCGGATCTTGTGGAGCTAGATTGCTATGCCGCTAGGAGCAGTCGGGTTCGAGGAACCCTAGTCGAACTTACGGTAGGATTGGATTGACGTCCTTACGATGTCAGGACCGCATGGTCAGTCAGATTGAGGATTATACTGCCTTCTGCAGTTGGGTTTAGAGGAACCCTAGGTAGTGATCGTGGAACCCTAAGGAAGGGTGTATAGTTCGGAAAGGTGAGTTGGCGAGTGGATTAACTTTGACGACTTTTCGTAGTCGAGACCGACCGTCGATCATGTCAGGTCGTGTCATATGAGCTTTAGTGATGGGACTGCACTCTGCAGTTGAGGTTATGCTGAACGGTTAGACCTAGTAGGTTGTCATACTACCGTAGTTGTGATGGATAGATGTTGCAGCTAAGGTCATGAACGACCTAATAGACGACATTGGTTGAGTCGAGTTATGACTGGTTAGAGTTGGTTGGACAGGTTACCAGGGTTGGTACTTTTCGATGGAATCCCGGAGCAGGGATACAGAGTAGTTGGTACAGGCGATTGATTCTATTGGATGCGGAGTTTAGATCGTGATGTTTGATGGTTAGATCTGCATGAGTTGTGGCAGGCACTACTACCGGGACTGGTTGTAGTTCCAGTTGTTAGGAATCGGGGACGTTCGTGGAACGTTTCCTTTTCTCGTATGAGTTGTCAGGGTGACTGTACCCAGAGTTGTTCGGTACAAGGGGGACAGAGTTTCTCCAATTCGAGCGGAGGTTCAGGGTTGTCGCTTGGTATGAGCGGAGATCCATGGTTGTTTGTTTTGCACACGGTGTGCTGATATTAACGTGAGCTAGTGCTGATGCTGGGGTTAGTGCAGGTGATGGTAATGTGTGCTGATACTAGTGTGGATGCTTGTGTGCTGATACTAGTGTTGATATTAGTGTTGGTGCTGGTACTAGTGCTAGTACTGGTGATTGTGATGACGATGAGTCGAGAGTCGGGATGTGACTCCGTCGTGATGGGCTTGTGTTTCCTATCTGTGGTTTGGGAGTGGATCACGGATAGTGATGGACTGGATTGAATCAAGCGGTAGTTAAGACGTGAGGAACGAGTATTGTCATGGGGATTGGCGACCAGTTGGTCAGAGTTGGTCAGGATTGATCAGTTATGGTGGTATGCAGAGATTTGACTGCAGATCACAGCAGGAGTCTGTTGTGAATCCTCAGTCGAGCTGTATACCAAGTTACGATGAATTGACATCCTTTTGGATGTGCATACACGGTGTAAACTGATAGACGAACTTGGTAGTGAGTTAGACTAGTGATGGACACGTGGTTGATGTCCGAGTGTGTTGGTTCCGATATGGTTGGAACTATGGAATCGAGAGAGAAGTGCGGGTTTTCCGCATTGGTATTGGGTATTTCGAAGTCATTTTGGGTGATTCTCAGGTTCTGCCATGGCATATGATGGTGGATGATGGCATATGATGCAGATAAGGTTAATGATGATTGTTGTCACCATTACATTGGTCGTGTATTGGTTAGTGGACACGGGATTTTTCTTGGGTCATCAGGAGGAGTTGAGTATATCGAAGTTAGGTAACTGAGATTTCTCACTTTCTGCTTGATGGCTGAAGATGTTGGATTACATGGCGTGGTGAGTGCAGCAAGTTTTGGTTTCATTCACGTAGGATGAGTTTTGCTGTCATCGGGTTGGATCATCCTTGGTTTTTCCTAGGTGGAAGGACAAGGATTGATACGAAGTAACTGGAGAGAACCCACAGTCTCGGCGTGTCTCGTTGTTGACTGATTTGTTTAGATGAGGGAATTGGTTGACGAACGCTGTGTCAGTATGTAGATTCGTTGAGGGTGTAAGCCCCTATGATTGGATCTTAGATGGATTGTTAGCTGAGTGAGCTTGTGTGGATCGCGATATGGATCGGGACTATGATGTTGAGGACTTTGGACGTTGTGGCGATCGAGGATCGTGACATTTATGGTCGGATGACATAGTGATGGATCTGGATCGTGATCTTGATGATCCAGATAGGTGGAGAGTTTATCACTCTTACTTGGATGTTTGAGTTGAGGATGTTGGGACTGAACTTCTTTTCGAGGTAAATCCTGTATGGTATATTACTCGGGCGAGTAGGTGTCCGACGGGGGTAGATTTTGTCAGCTTTAGAGAAGTGTGGATATTGGGATTGACTTCCCTATGAAGTAAATCGATTGTATTAAAGTAATCGTTTGAACAGGTATCCGATAGGTTCGGGATTGGTGCGTCTCGGTAGACGAGAACGAGATTTCGGGTTATGGAATCAGATTTCTGGATAACGATTCAGGATTCGATTTTGGAACTTGAAAGTGGATTTCTGAATTTGGGTTCGGAATGGTTATTCCAAATGCTAGCTTACAGAATGATGATTTCAGATTCGGATTTGGAAATGGATAATGGGTTGGAGTTTCGATTTGTCTAGTCCCGGATTGGACAGATGGACTCCAGAATTGAAACGTGATTGGCTACGACTTAGGTCAGTTGGAATTTCGAGGACGAAATTAATTAAGGAGGGAAGGTTGTAACGACCCGTCCCGAATTTCGGGGATTAGATTAGTGACTAATCGTGATTAGTGAGGCTAATCCATGATTAGTGGGAAAAATCGGACGAACGAAGCAAAATGACCGTTTTGTCCCTATGCGTGGGTAAAACGTTGACTTTTCGTTTAGGCGGTCAAATGGACTTTGACCGATGACCGTGACGTAGTTCGGGATGTCACGAGTTCATAGACAGGTGGCACGTTCGATTCCGACATTCGAGGAAAAGTTATGACGTTCGGAAGTTCAAGGGCATTTCGGTAAATTAGATAAAATGAGGCAAATATTTGACTTTTGGATCGGAAGGTCCGATGGCCGAGGTCCATGGACCGTTACGTAGATCGGGATGATACGAACCGTAGATAGGCGGCACGTTGAAATCGGACTGCGAAACGGGAAAGTTATGGGTCACGGAAGTTCAGTTTCACTATGCACGTATGTCGAGGCATTGTTTAAATGGCATAATCTGATTGGTCAGATATTTTGGTGGGACCCCTGGATGAGTGACAAGTCCCGTTGGCTAAAACCCCTAAATTGTGGATCTAACATAATTAAATATTACTATTTTAATTATTTTATAATTAAACCCACCCAACACTCAATCCTAACCCTCCATCTAATTTAATCTCTCAATCCTCACCATTCATCTAATCCCATCTCCCTCTTATCTGATCAGCCCTCATCTTCTCTATTCTCTCACAAAACTAGAAAGCCATTTCCTCCATTTCTTTATTGAATAAACACACAACCTCACCACCATAGCTTGTGCTTGAGTGAGACACCTTAAGCTGGACTGAGAGAGTGAGAGGTGATGATGAGGGAGGCATGATGGTGGGAGGGACGGCAAGCCACGGCGGCGGTTCACGGCGGTGAAAACCCGAAGCCACGGGTAAGCTTGGTTCGAATGTGGATATCGGTTTTTAGTACGTTATGATCGGTTTTAATCAAAGAAATGTATTTAGGAGGATGAAAGGAGATTAATGAACGTGAAGGCACGGCTGGAGGTGGTCTGGGTCGATGGTGGAACGTGGTTGCAGGAACGGGTTCGGCCATGGATTTGAAAGGTAAAGAATAGTCCCTCATTTCATGTTTTAATTGTGTAGTTAGATGGGGAAAACTTAGACAAGGATTTAGGAATCAAAATGGATAAGTTTGGATTGAAAATGGTGGAGTTTGAGCCTTGAACCAGTCCAGACCGGTTCGGCCGATTCAGTTACAGAAAACCGGTTCAACGCGTGAGGAAGACGATGAATAGTGCCCACACGTGGGCTTCCCGCGCATGACTTTCTTGGGGATTGTGAGGGCGTGTGGCCCATAATTTGGGGATGTGTTCAACACGTGAAATCTTCTATTCGATGTAATGAACATTTTGGGACTGGTTTCGTGTAGATCGGACACCGTCTCGATAATGGTCGGGGCATCAGAAGGTTTAGGTTCGAGATTTAAAATAGTTAAAAATTCGTAAAAATTATGGGGCTTCAGTGAGAGGTTAATAAGGTAGTTAGTAACCCTCTAGATTGATTTGGATAGGTTTGAGAGTCCCGGTAATGACAATTTGCCCAGTGAGGCTTACAACACGCAAACTGAGGCGGCATCATAGGACGGTCTGTGAGTGGACCTTGTTTTCTAAATTGGTGCATGCATAAATGTTTATTATATTTTTTAATACTTGTTTGGTGATGCCATGAGTGCATTTGAGTGTGGTTACGTATTGGCACATATTTCGAGGTTTCTACCTTATAAGGTGCCAATACGGATTTGTACTTTCTATGTTGGTTTAAATGAAATGGTTTTGGATTTCAAAAGGATAAACTTGGGTATGAGACCCATTTGGTTTTTTCTTGGGCATGTGGCTCTAGTTACGACCTACGGGTCTGAATCGTGGTCGCGGCAAGAGCTATGTGCAAGGCGTCCCACGATACGATTCTCGCCTTCGGATTGGGATGTGTTCCTTCCGGAGAGGTCACGATGCACGATTCATTTTCGGGCAGCCGAGGGAGGCTCGACTTCGGAGTGCTGACGGTTCAAGATATCGATCGGTGATGAGTGCGCCATGATCTTGTGGTGGTCACGTCGGTTGATTTGTTCACGGCGACATACTAGGATTGAGGGCGGTTCTGGATGGATGGTTGCACGCATCACTTTGATCGGAGTCGTGACTAACCCATAGATATGGGCTCGATGCCCAGTCGAGTCATGTGTTCGGGCACGAGACCTAGTTACTTTACATTTATGATTTCGGGTCGGGGACCCTAATGGATTTCCAGGTTCATGACGGTTTATGGGAACCAGCATGAACCCTTAAAAGGATTTTATGATACATGACGGTCTATGGGGACCGGGCATGAACCCTTCAAAGGTTATTATGATTCATGACGATTTATGGGGACCAGACATGAATCCGTTGAAAGGTTTTATGGATGATTTTGTTATATATATATATATGTATATATATTCATATACCTTCCTTTACTTAAATTATCACCTCCGGGGAGGGTCGTTGGCCTGGGTGGACCCCAGAGTAGTCACAGAACAACGACTATGTGGAGTCGCCCCCCAGTTGGGTTCCTTACTCTCAGGAAGGCGTGGATCGTAACCTTAGGGTGGGTCATTGGTCTACGGACATTGACCTTGGACTCTGAGAGACTTGGGTTTCAGACCCCGGGTAGTACGCGCGTAGCTTTGGAAACTGTGACAGGATTGGTTATGCAAATTATATGTATGTATGATATATGATATGTGATGTACGATATATGATATGTGATGTGTACAGGTTTTGGGCTGAGTACCTTATGGATTTGGGCAGTGGCTCGTATGGTTGGTTCTTTATGGTTCTTTCGATTATGGTTTTGGGCTTAGTTCCCACATTTGGTTCTTTTGGATTAAATGGTTTTCGAATGCATGCATGCTTTTTAGTGAAGGGTACAAATGTCTTCGTTAAAATGTTTTTATAAACTCCTTTTTTTGTCCACTCACAGCTTTTAATGTTTTGACTGCCCTTCAGGTTGATAACGGATATGGATTGTAGCAGAGACCGAGATATCACATACCTCCTCCGGATCCTAGCGTACTCTTATAGCCCGAGATGGAAAAGGTTGGAAATTTCCGTTGTCTGACACTTCGTGTCAGGCGGGAGCAGGGTCGTCCCGCATTAATCCCAGGGGGATTGGGACGGGTCCTGTCAGCGTGGCATCAGAGCGGGGTTGTCTCTATTCGAGCAACCATGTAGCTCTCGGAGTAGTGCGCAAGTCGAGGATGTGATGTCTCAATGGGCTACAGTTCGTTATCAACCTGATAGTTAGGATGCCAGTACGATAGTTAGTAGGATTGAATTGTGGAATGTCTTAGTTCGGCAGTTGATGTCGGGGTTGCCATAGTTTTGTCGAGGTTGGCAGTGTGGGACCCTACAAAGGGATGAACGTAACAGTACTTCAGAGTTTTGATCGTGAGACGGTTAGTTAGGATTGTGTTTCACGATGTCGTAGGATCGATTTTGACGACTAGCTAAGAGTGGTGGCCATTGGATGGTCGGATCTTGTGGAGCTAGATTGCTATGCTGCTAGGTGCAGTCGGGTTCGAGGAACCCTAGTCGAACTTACGGTAGGATTGGATTGAAGTCCTTACAATGTCAGGACCACATGGTCGGTCAGATCGAGGATTATACTGCCTTCTGCAGTTGGGTTCAGAGGAACCCTAGGTAGTGATCGTGGAACGCTAAGGTAGGGTGTATAGTTCGAAAAGGTGAGTTGGCGAGTGGATTGACTTTGACGACTTTTCGGAGTCGAGACCGACTGTCGATCATGTCAGGTTATGTCATGTCAGCTTTAGTGATGAGATTGCACTCTGAAGTTGAGGTTATGTTGAACGGTTAGACCTAGTAGGTTGTCGTACTACCGTAGTTGTGATGGATAGTTGGTGCAGCTAAGGCCATGGATGACCTGGTTTACGACATTGGTTAAGTCGAGTTACGACTAGTTAGAGTTGGTTGGACAGGTTACCAGTGTTGGTACTTGTCGATGGAATCCCGAAGCGGGGATACAGAGTAGTTGGTACGGGCAATTGATTCTGTTGGATGCGGAGTCTAGATCGTGATGTTTGATGGTTTGGTCGGCACGAGTCTGTGGCAGGCACTACTACCGGGAGTGGTTGTAGTTACAATTCTTGGGAATCGGGGACGTTCGGGGAACGTTTCCTTTTCTTGTACGAGTTGTCAGGGTGACTGTACCTAGAGTTGTTCGGTACAAGGGGACAAAGTTTCTCCAATTCGAGCGGAGGTTCAGGGTGTCAGGACCCACCCCGGTTTCACCCCGAAACCCGAGGTAAATCCCGCTCCCGTCTGACTCCTCGACACAAAACTCACTCCAATCCAGTCAAACGCAGGAGTAATTAGACACAATGTCCCGAAGGTAGCATTTACAAAACATAGTACGAACATACAAAGAAAATAAAACCGATAACTACACGCACACAGAAGCCTTTAATCTATTCTGGGAACTCTCACGTCACTTCTATGCCTCAGACTCTGCCTCGACGTCAAGACCCCGCGCTAGCTCCACAACCTGGAGGGCAATTAAAACAGAAAATGTGAGTGGACCAGAAGGTACAAAAGTTCAAAAACCATTTTACACGAAAATCAAGTTTAACCCTCCGTTTTGAAACCACATGCATAACCAACAGTTATGAACACAGTTATAAAATAATCATTATAAACATCATAAGAAACAGAAACACTATAAAATATCTTAAGAAACCACAGCATGAGTATCAGAAACCGTATTAAAAACCATAAACATCAAATCACCATTTTCCCGATCAAACCTGCTAGACCTATCCGAGTCTTTAAACTCCCGAGTCTTTAAACTCAATCCAGGCCTTAATCATATCCGAGTCTTTAAACTCCCGAGTCTTTAAACTCAAGGCTTACGGGGGAAAATCAATATATATCCGAGTCTTTAAACTCCCGAGTCTTTAAACTCAATCCGGGTCTTTAAACCCAATCCGGCCGGTCCCCCGTCACATATATCCGGGTCTTTAAACCCAATATCCAGATCCAGCAAATCCAATCCCAAAACCATTCGAAAAACGTGCAATAATGCCAAACCAACCACACATATTCGATAAACATAAAATCACGATTAAAACCATAAGACAATTATTGAAAACAGTTATGCATGCTCGAGTTTAGAGAAGAGGTCCACTCACAGTACTGAGCCCTACTCGCGTCCCGAATGTCCAGCCCGTTCCTCGGCTTCCTCGGGAAATCCCGATCCTGTCAATCACCGTCAAAATACGTCACTAATACGTCTACAAACACTCACCTAAATACCCCCAAAAATCCCCGAACCAAAGACTTAAAACCCCGGGACCCTACACATTCACCCTCGCGGAACTACACTCAAACGACTTCCGATTAACCCGAAACTAACTCCATTAAACTCAACACAACTCCTAGACCAAAAGTCAAGTTGACTGTTCCTCCCAGAACCGCCGCACGCGCCTCCACGCGCCGCCCAAAGTGGCTGCGCGTGGCCCCACGCGCCAGCTACAGTACCGTCTTCAACCCGTGCTGAACCGGCCGTCGCAGGATGAACCGGCGAGACCTGATCTCCGCCGTCCGGCCATCAATTCGATCCCTTCTTTCACCAGCAGCTGCGTCCAGACCTGCCCTAACTCTTCCCATACTCCGTTCATCTCGACACGGCCTCTACGCCGTCGACTGAAGCTCGAATTCAAACGGCCTACATACCCTGTTTCACAACTCCTCAACTCCGGTCACCTCCCGTCACGGTGGTGACACCAAACTCTCCCCTGGACTTCTCTAAACCTAACCCAGCTAACCAGAACCGTCGACTCACTCCCCAGCTGCACAACTTGCCGTTCGAACCTCACGGCTAAAACAGAGCACACAAGTGCACTCCGTCGTGCCGGCCGCCACTGTGCACCACCCCTCACGGCAGTACACTCAACCGGTTCCTAGGACCCTCAGGAGTCTCACCCTAACCTCCAACTCCCTCGACTCTAGCCCTAGACTCACGACTTTCAAATTAAAATTTCACGGCAAAACAGAACAAAGAAACCTTACCCTTCGATTGCAGCTCCGCCGTGCGCACTGCCGCCTTCCACGGTGGTCGTTGGACTCCTTGCAGTCTCCTCAGTCTCCCCTGGCCTCGATTTGCCTCGCCTCACGGCGTAGCCACCACCTCAACCTCACAGCTCCCTGTTTCTCCCCAAAAGTCCTCCACACCTCCGCCGTGCCGCCGTGCACGATTGCACCTCCAATTCACGGCCACCAGCTCCGCCTTGCCTCACTAACACACTCACAACTCCCTAATCACTCACCCTTGCACCCAGATCGATCAATTCCCCGCACTTCTACACTCTGTTTCCCTGTGTTTGTCGAAGAACAACACACACAATCACACACGGGCTCACCTAAGTAGTTGGAGCCGTGAACACACAGGATCGCACCAGAAGCCTCTACACACCTGCCATGTGTCACCATCCCTTCAATCTATAGCCCATCTGTTTAAACCCCAGCCGTCCATTCTTTTCTTCTGTGCACAAATCCCAATGTGCCACAATGACCAAAATACCCTTCTTTTTAACACATTTTTACAGTTTTACCGAAACTTCCTAGACCCGTAACTCTCACCTCGTAAGTCCGATGAATACGTGCCGCCTGTCATCGAACTCAGGACGACAAGAACTATCTAACCATCCTAGGTCAACCTACCAAAACCCGATTATTCAAAAAGTCAACTATTCCCCCTATTTTACCAAAATTACGATAATGCCCTCGACCTTCCGAACATCACAACTTCCTCCACGGATGTCGGAATCAGGCGTGCCACCAGCCTACGGATTCGTGACAACCTCAACTACGTTCCGGTCACTGGTCAATCCCCAATTGACCACATGTTTGCCCAAAGCAGGGGGCAAAATCGTCATTCTAGGTTCCCGGACCCCTCGGGACCACCTAACCCTTGATTAACCTTACTAATCACACCTTAATCACTCTAGAAATCCCGATTCTCGGGACGGGCTGTTACACAGGGTCGTCGCTCGGTATGAGCGGAGATCCAGGGTTGTCTGTTTCGCACACGGTGTGCTGATATTAGCGTGAGCTAGTGCTGATGCTGGGGTTAGTGCAGGTGATGGTAATGTGTGATGATACTTGTGTGGATGCTTGTGTGCTGATACTAGTGTTGATATTAGTGTTGGTGCTGGTACTAGTGCTGGTGCTGGTACTAGTGCTGGTGCTGGTGCCGGTGATTGTGATGACGATGAGTCACGAGTCGGGATGTGATTCCATCGTGATGGGCATGTGTTTGTTATATGTGGTTTGGGAGTGGATCACGGATAGTGATGGACTGGATTGAATCCAGCGGTAGTTAAGACGTGAGGAACGAGTATTATCATGGGGATTTGCGACCAGTTGGTCAGAGTTGGTCATGAATGATCAGTTATGGTGGTATGCAGAGATTTGACTGCAGATCACAGCAGGAGTCTGTTGTGAATCCTCAGTCGAGCTGTATGTATGATATATGATATGTGATGTACGATATATGATATGTGATGTGTACAGGTTTTGGGCTGAGTCCCGTATGGATTTGGGCAGTGGCCCGTATGGTTTGTTCTTTATGGTTCTTTCGATTATGGTTTTGGGCTTAGTTCCCACATATGGTTCTTTTGGATTAAATGGTTTTCGAATGCATGCATGCTTTTTAGTGAAGGGTACAAATGTCTTCGTTAAAATGTTTTTATAAACTCCTTGTTTTGTCCACTCACAGCTTTTAATGTTTTCACTGCCCTTCAGGTTGACAGCGGATGTCGACTGTAGCAAAGGTTAGAAATTTCCCTTGTCTGACACTTTGTGTCAGATGGGAGCAGGGTCGTCCCGCCTTAATCCCAGGGGGATTGGGACGGGTCTTGTCCCGGGTCCTCACAATCCACCCCTTTAGGGCCCAGTGTCCTCGATGGCACCCTCAATTCTAGTTGGGGTTGGGCTCTGGTACCAAATTGTTATGACCCGAGCTTCTCCAATAAAATATTGTCCGCTTTGGGCCCAGCCCTCACGATTTTATTCTCGGGAGCTCACGTGCAACTTCCTAGTGGGTTGCCCATCCTGGAATTGCACCAGCCCCTACTCGCTTAACTTTGGAGTTGCCTAGGAATCCAAAGCTAGTGAGCTCCCAAAAGGCCTCTTGTTGGATAAATGCGAGCCCACACATATAATGCGCATCCCCCAGATCCCCCGAGCAATGTGGGATTACTAACCATGCCTCTAGGGCACGGGTCCTCACAAATAGTAGTGATGGTTGTATTCTCTGGTGGGATGGTGACACCAGCATGACGTCATGACGATGTCACCAGGTGAAGTTAGTATGACATCGTGATGATGTCACCATGTGACGTTAGCATGACGTCGTGATGACATCACTAGGTGATGTCGCCATGACATCACCAGGTGATATCGCCATGACATCACCAGGTGATATCATCATGACATCACCAGGTGATATCGCCATGACGTTATGCTAACATCACCTACCACGTGGTAAGTGGGTGACAAGGACACGTGTTAAGGGTGCCAGGTTGTTAGGTGCCACGTGCCAATAAGTGATAGGGACACATGTAATGGGTGTTAGGTTTTCAGGTGCCACGTTAGCACTACGTGGTAGAGGGTGTTAGATTGTCAATGTCTTATCAATTTTGAGTCAGTACACATGTGGTATTATAGCCATGCGTGTGGGCGTTTGGGGTTATCCCACGATCCATGAAGACGGGTAACCCTAGGTTTTTTTTGTAACTCCTCGTACTTCTAAATTCAGAAAATTAATATAAAATGACTATTTTGCCCCTAATTAGGGAAAAATATTGACTTTTGACTCAGCTTACTATTTGGATTTTGACCATTTCTCGTTACGTAGATAGAGACGTCACGAGTCCGTAGACAAGCGACACGTCGAAATCGGACGTTCGACGGGAAAGATATAGGTCACAGAAGAAAATTAGTACTATTCACATTTATTGAGGAATTGTACAGTTGGCAGGATTTGATTGGTCATAATATCCAAGTTGGACCAACTGATGAGTGAAAAGTGTCACTCATCTGATTGGCCCTAGCCACCCCCTCCCTCCCAACAAAATTATGGGTTCATTGTATCATCTTCATCTCATCTTCTTCATTCATCCTTGTTATTCGAAACCCACCCAAACATCATCAAACCTTCACCCTTTTCCATTTGTGTGAATGAGAGAGTGACTGAGTGAGGAGAGACGAAGTAGATGGTGGCAACGGTTTGGACAACCGTGCACGGTGGCCAGAAATCCGCAAGTAAGCCATTTTAGGTTCAAATTCGAATTCGATTTTGAGGGATTGTTAGGGGTTTTAATGATAAAAAATGAATCCTATGAGCTGTACGATCTCACAGACACCAAAAGGAGGGGCTGAGGTGGCTGGAATCACCTAGGAATCGAGTTGGAACCTTGCCCGAAAATCTTCAAGCTCCCAAGGTAAATTCTAGACCTTGTTAACTGATTTTGATACCATGGATCCTTTTCTGGGATCATTAAGATCACATAGGAACAAAAATAATGAAAACTGGTTGGGTATTGAAGAAGATACAATCGGGTCGAGTTGCTGGTCAAGTCGACCCGTTATAGAGAACTGGGTCAATCTGGCTCAAGGTTGACGATGATGATGTGGCAGTCCACGTCATCATTTGTCAGAAGCTGTTAGTCCATGTGGTTAATTAGATGATGCCACGTGGCATGTTGTCAGGTCCAATTAGCATGTCAGACACGTGGACCAATCAGGGGCTAACACGTGGCACGTGTCAAAACCTGACAGGTGTCAGACCTGTTAGGATGACGTCAGCTGTTGACCGATGACCGATGGTATCAGCATTGACTTTTGTTGACGTCAGCATTGACCGAAAGTTTGACCAGTGCGTGGGGGCACGTGAACACGAATTTTAAGGTCAAACTAGTCTTGTTAGAAACTTTTCGATGTTCTAAATCTAATGGTGGTGGTTTCAGGTCGATCGGAGACCATTAGGATGGTGATCTAGAGGTTTTTAGCCTCAGGAAGCATGTCAAGGACATGTTTTCAGTATTGGGCTTTGTAAGGGTTTAGTGTATGAACATGTAAAGCATATTAGTGACCCGTAGACATGATTTGGACATGCTTGAAGACTTTGGACTAGCTCGGTGATAGACATAATGCTGAAGTTTAGCACGCAGCGTGGACCGAGTGTGGGTGGACTGTTTGTTTTAGAACTGAATGCATGCATAACTATTTTGAATGTTTGATTATTTAATTTGAGTTGAAATGTTTTTATATGGTTACTTGATGATGTGTGGATTGAGATCATCGGTTTATGACACGTTTTACGAATTTTCGTGAAAAGAAGGTTTTGGGCTTTAAACCCGATGGAATGATGATTTGACTTAGATTTAGAGTCAAAAAGAAATTGAAAGGAAAGACTACTTTTCAACTGGATTTGAATGATGATAAATCGACATTTATAAACAATTTTCTGGACACGATTTTCGCGTGATTTTGTGGAACGGATTTGTGAGAATTATGTCTCGGGCATATGACCAATTGAACAGTATTTAATCTAGTTTGAGTAATAAATGATTTTAATATGATTTTTTACACTGGATTTGGTTATGATTCCACGTATACCATCTTGTGTGAGTTGATTAGTCTTCTCCAGACGTCGAAGATCCTAGAGTAGTCACAGTGCATTACTTGAGATGAGTGAGTTTGAGGAGTGGCTCAAGATCAGAAGTGCTTGATTATAATATCGTCTCGAACGCGGTAGATCCAGGCAGGCACCCCATGTTAGTATCACCCCGGACGACGTTGAGTTGGGTCCTGGGGAAGTACTCAGAGATGAGACCCCGAGTTGCACGCATAGCATTGGAAATCGTGACTGGTTTTGATATAGACATCGTGGATGTCGAGGCATCAGGGATGCCTGTGGATTGGGTATATTGTGTGTGTTTCACTGATATGTGTGTCCAGATGTATGTTATATGTATATGTATGATTTGAACTATGTTTGTACGATTTATCTTAAATGCATGCATGTTTGTAAAACGGAGGGTTAAACTGTATATGTTTCGAAAATGAGTTTATAACTTATTGATTTTTTGTCCACTCACATTTTTACTATTTTATTGACCCTTCAGGCCATGATACAGAGACGAGGGAGGATACTGAGGCTGAGACATAAACTACACTGCTGCGTACCTGACACCCCATGCGGTAGGTTCTAGTACTTGCGTTGTACTGACATATGTATATGCTCGATTATGTACGATAGATCCTGATCCCTTGCCTGATAATGTGATAATATACTCTGCATGTTTATATTTGAACCCATAATGGGTATTTTTGGTATTTTGAGTATAATTGTTAGACGGAGCAGGGCACGTCCCACTGTAGTCCTAGGGGAACTGTGACAGGTCCTGTCATTTTTTACCTTCCACATTCTTTTTCTTGGTTTCAGGGCCTTTTAGGGTTGTTTGGAGCCCTTTTGGAGCAAATTCAAGATTGGTCACCTTGCACGGGGTGGGTGTTAGACAGAAGGTCGAGAGAAGTCTAAGTGATGTGGTACATCTAAGGTTCGGTGAACCTAAAGGTTCGGTGAACCTAGTGGTTCCTGGGTGGTTGGACACTAGTTGGCATACTTTAACTCACGATACTCTGGAATGAGTATAAACTATCACCAAGTCGGGCTTTACGTGTAAGGATCCGTCCCGGAAATTAGGGTTAAGACAGTGATTAAGATGGGATTAGTGAGCTTAATCGGTGGTTAATTGGTTCTGATAGGTCTGTTAGTATAGAATGACGATTTTGCCCCTAGTTTGGGCAAAAAGTTGACTTTTAGTCGGGAGGTCAATTGGGTATTGACCGATGACCGTGACGTAGTTCGGGACGTCACGAATTCATAGACAGATGGCACGCTCGATTCCGACATCCGAGGAGGAAGTTATGATGTTCGGAAGGTTGAGGGCATTACCGTAATTTGGTTAAAATAGGGGGAAAAGTTAACTTTTCGTACGATCGGGTTTTGACACGTTTACCGAGGACCGTTAGGTAGATCTCGTCGTCCTGAGTTCAACGACAGGCGGCACGTGTTCATTGGACATAGGACAGGCAAGTTACGGGTCTAGAATGGCAGTGTCATAACCGTAATTTTTAACTCAAAGAGGGGCATTTTGGTCTTTTGGTGCATTGGGAATTGGGCAAATCTGATAAGGCCAAGTGTACAGGAGAGATGGGATATTTTGGTTTGGGACCACAGGGCTGTGACCCGTGGGGTTTGGCTAGAGGTTTCTAGGGGTTGCACGGTTCAAAATAAACGGGTAAGTCGTGTGTTTGTGGCCGTGTTCGAAAGAAACAGAGACTGAGATTTAGGGAGGAATTGGTCGAGTGCAGTGTGTGTTGGTGTGGCTTGGTGATTGAGTGAGTGAGTAGAGATCGAGAGGGATGTAGTGAGTGAGTTGTGAGGGCAGCTCGTGTGAGTTTGAGTGTGTGAGGAGAGGGTGAGTTCTGGGGAAAACAGGGAGTACAAACTAGAGAACCACCGTGCACGGTTGTGCACTTCCCGTGACTGAACCGTCAAATTGGACCCGTGGTGGTGTTGTGAGGACGGAGGAGAGTCGAACAGATCCAGCAGAGCTCACGGTGGTGGTCGGCGTACATGTAATTTCTCATCCCCTTTCATTTGCTCTGTTTTGCCTTGGAAGTTCAAATTGATAGTCGTGGTTTTTGAGTACGAGTCGAGGCGTTTGGTAAGGTCTGGTGAGTTCAGTGAGTCCTTAGGAGTCGTTTAGGGTCGCCACCGTGATGGGGGAGGTCACGGGTGGCCGGGAGTGCAAATATAGGTTTGAACGGGTTTTTGTTTCGAGCTAGTGACGACGATTTAGGGGCTGTGTTGGAGTGCTTGGAGTAGGGGAATCAGTTACTGGGTAGAGGACGAGGAGATTGGTGAAAAGAGGAAGGGAAATGGTGGACGGACGGCGGAGAACCGGTCACGCCGGTCTGGAACAGTGCACGGGTTCGAAGGTTGAAGATGAACAGTGCCTGTGCAGGCGCGTGAGGCCCACACGCAGCCACTTTGGGCGGCGCGTGGAGGCGCGTGCGGCGGTTTATGGGGAAAGTTCAACTAGGTTTTTGGTCTAGATGTTGTAACGAGTCTATTGGACTAGGTTTCGGGTTAATCGGACGTCGATTCGAGTTAGTTCCGTGGGATCGAAGGTTTAGGGTCTCGGTTCGTTACGTTTAGGACCCGTGGATTGTTGGGGAACATTAGGAGGATCTTTGTTGACGTGTTAGTGACGTTCTTTGGTGACTGTTGACAGGATCGGGAGTCCCCGAGGTGGACGAGGAACGTACGAGACGTACGGGACGCGAGTGACGTATCCGGTATCTGTGAGTGGACCCCTTCTCTATACTTGAGCATGCATAACTACTTTTCTATAATTGTTTTATGGTTTTACTCATGATTTCATGTTTATTGAATATGCTATGTTGGTTTTATATAATTGCACGTTTTTCAAGAAGTTCGGTTTCAGCACGTTTTACGAGGAAACTTTGAATTCTGATTTCGATGCCATGATTTTGGGATTTCAAATGCTAAATGGTTTTCAATGATTATAAAGGGATTTTGGAACATGATTTCGATGATTAAGGTTTTCGGTTTTAGAATTGGATTTCGGAAAGCGGAATTTGGTTTTAAAGTTGAAAAGTGGAATTCCGGAATTGGGTTCGGAATGACGGTTCTGGATGCCGGAAGGGCATCAGACCAGTGATTTCGGATTTGGGTTTCGATGTGAATTTAGAAATGGTTTTTAAATGGTTTTGGATTGAATTTGCTGGATCTGGTTATTGGGTTTAAAGACCCGGATTGTGATTGACGGGGGACAGGCCGGGATGGAGTTTAAAGACTCGGGAGTTTAAAGACTCGGATATTAAGATATTACCCCCGTAGGCCTATTGAGTTTAAAGACTCGGGAGTTTAAAGACTCGGATATTATTAAGGTCTGGATAGAGTTTAAAGACTCGGGAGTTTAAAGACTCAGATAGGTCCAGCAGGTTTGATCGGATAATGATTGCTTGATGTTTACGTTTTATGATACGGTTTTATGATGCTTATGATGTGGTTTCTATAACTGTTTTTACGATGATTCTGTAACTATTTTAATGGTGATGATTACGTGATTTATAACTGTTTTCATCTAATGAGTTATGCATGTATGTTTTCAAAACGGAGGGCCAAAACCCTGGTTTGATTATAAAACGGTTTTTGAAACTTTTATTCTTTATGGTCCACTCACACCTTCTGTTTTTTAATTTCCCTCCAGGTCGTGGAGCTAGCGCGGGGGTCGACGTCGAGGCAGTGTCGGAGGCATAGAGTACTCGAGAGTGACCCCGGAGTGGTTTGGTTTCCCGTTGTGCGTGTACTCTGTGTATCGGCTTCACTTTGTTTTTGTTTAGTTCTATACTCTGTATAGTTTTGACTCTGGGTTGTATTAAATCTCCTGCGTCTGACAATGTAAAGTTGTGGTTTTCGTGAGGTTACTTTAGTCTGTGTGTCGGGGTGTCGGACGGGAGCAGGATTTACCTCGGTTTTCGGGGTGGAACCGGGGTGGGTCCTGACATTACGAGGCAATTTTCGAGCTACAATCTAGACGAATTGGAATAATATATTAGGACTCTAGATGAGTTGGGATTATCGGTTGGGCCTCTAAGCGAGTCGGGATACTCAAAGGAGGACTCTAGTGTGTTGGGATTTCAATAAAAGGAAATCGAGCGGAGGCAGTGGAGTCGATGAGTTACCGGTTCGTTATGGCTGTTAGTCGAATGAGTTATTTGCTATTGATTTAATGTTTTTTCATGGGTCACGACTGATATTGGGGTTGTCAAACTGGGTTTGCCTCACTTCTAGGGTTAGTGGGTGGTATGGGCGGTGACTCCTAGGGAACAACGATTATTGGTTTTATCATTTGTCTAACAATTTTTGGTTTTGGAGCTAAGTTCTAGGGTACTTTTGTAACTTCTCTTAGGGTGTTAGATGGGAGGAGGACTGGACACGATTTTTGAGATATTTTATAGGGTGTCCTGTCAAGAGGTCTAAGTGTATTTATTATCTTAAGGGTCTAGAGGGTAATTATGCTACAGATAGTAACAAAAATGGGACTCGTGGAATGTTGAACCACATTACTAACTTATGTAAATATTACCTTGCAAATCAATCAAAATCTCATAAAATTCTAGCGTCTGATAAGTCTCAAGGAAATAAGATGGTTGCTGGAGGGTTTGTGCTAAGTGATTGTTTGTTTGCTTGTGTTGAGATGGTTTTTCTCTATGAGTTTCCATTCTCATTTGTAAAGAAGATAGGGTTTATGAGGTTTTGTAGTATTGGCTGTCCAATGTTTAATGTCCCAAGTAGTGGTTCCTTAGTATGACAGTTTTTGAAGAAGCATGACAAGATTAAAGAGGAATTGAAGAAAGATTTGTATACCCATAGAGTATGCCTTACAACTGATACATGGACTAGCCTACAAAATAACAATTATATGGTGTTAACTGCCTATTTTATTGATGGTGACTGAAATATGCTCAAAAGAGTCTTGAAATTTTGCGTGGTTCCTAATCACCAAGGTGCAACCATAGGTAGGCTTATAGAGTCTTGTTTACTTGAATGAAAAATAGAAAAAGTGTTAACTATTACTATTGATAATGCTGCTGCAAATAAGACTTCTTTAGATTGGATTAGGTCAAAGATGAATAGATGAAATGATTCATAATCTGTGTTGAAGGGAAGTACTTACATGTGAGATTTTGTACTCACATTACCAACTTGGTGGTAAGCAGTTGGTTGAAGAGATAGAATAGGTCAATTCTAGTTATCGAGAATTCTATAAAATATGTGAGGTCTTCCCCAAATAGGTTGGAATATTTTAAGTAGTCAGTGAAGAAGGAGAAACTGGTGTGTATAGATATCCAAACAAGGTGGGATTCGACTTATATTATGTTGGAGGCAACATTGAAATTTAAGGTGGATTTTACTAGAATTAGGGAGGATTCAGATTACCCTTTTTTATCTTACATTAAGGAGCCTGACGACAAATTTGATGAGGATAAGAATATAGTGCCTAATTGTAGTAGGAGATTTAGGGTTGGGCCACCAAGTGAGGAAAATTGGGATAAGGCAACAATCTTTGTCAAGTTTTGAAGGTGTTTTATGATGTGACATTAAGAGTGAATGCTTTTAATCACCCTACTATCCACACAACCTTCCATGATGTGCTAGCCATGGATCATGAAATTGACAAGCTCTTTGTCTCTCCTGACATGCTCAATGGCTCACTAATAGTGAAAGTTTTGATGGACATGCCAGCCCATATGAAGGAGAAGTTCAAGAAATATTTTGGATCCTATAAGGAGCTAAACAAGTTAGTGGTTATAAGACTTATTTAGGTCCTAGATTCAAACGGAGGCATATCACTCATTTGTTTAGGAAATAGTAGTTTGATGAGGGTGAGGTTCAATGTAACGACCCGTCCCGGAAACCGGGATTAGATTAGTAGTTAATGACGGATTAGTGGAATTAATCAGTAATTAGTTGGGTGATTTCGGACGGACGGTGCGAAATGACGATTTTGCCCTTGGAATGGGTGAGATGTTGACTTTTAGTTCAGGTAGTCAAATGGACTTTGGCCAATGAATGTAACGTAGTTCGGGACGTCACGAGTTCATAAACAGGTGGCACGTCCGATTCCGACATTCGAGGAGGAAGTTATGATGTTTGGAAGTTCGGGGGTATTTTGGTAATTTGGTTAAAAGGGGCAAAATTGTTGCCTTTTTATACGACATGTATTTATCATGTAGTTCGAGGACTGTTAGGTAGGTCTCGATCCCATGAGTACAACGACAGGCGGCACGCTGTCATTGGACTTTGAATGGCTCAGATTTTGGTCTAAACGTGCGAGGGACAAAATGGTAATTTGTGCACCAAGGGCAAAATGGTCTTTTGGCTAATTTTGAAAATGGTTCAATAGGATGGGGACATCTGTCCCTGTGTGGTTGGATATTTTCACCTAGGAGCAATGAGATGTGGCCACCTGTCCACTCTCTGGTTGGTTCCAGCCCCTTAGCAAAATTCGATCGACTAAAACAGGGCAGAGTGCCGTGTAGTCGTGCATCTGGTTTCTGTGTTTAGTCGAGAGAGTGAGAGACCAGTGCTTTTGTGTGTGTGTGTGTGTGTGTGTGTGTGTGTGTGTGTGTGTGTGTGTGTGTGTGTGTGTGTGTGTGTGTGTGTGTGTGTGTGTAAGTGAAAACCTGAGTGAAATTGTGTGTGAGAAGTGAGAAAAATAGAGAGAAGATACAAATGAGGACTAGAGAAGTGGGTCGACGGGGAAAGACTGGAAACCGTGAAAACTCAAAATGTTCAAACCTTTGTGAACCTCGTCTGTTGGCGGTGATCAGTGAGCAAAAGGGAACTAGGACGACGTGAAGATTATGGTGGAGGCCACGACGGAGGGCCAGAAGGAAAGTAAGCCATTTTCTGTCAACTCTGTTTCCTTTATCTCTGTTCAAACCTAGTAACATGGGACTTGATGGTTATTGATCGGTTTGATGGATCAGTGGAGCTTCTGGAAGCTGAGACGAGTCCAGAGGACGTGAACTCGCAGCTGGAGAAGGCCTGTGGTGGCCGAGAACAGAGGAGGAAGTCTGCTTGGTTTTTCTCCAATTTTGGAAGGTGAGATATCGTGTTCTTCTTAGAGTTTTGAGTAGGTAAACTGATTGAGAATGTTGGGACGAAACTAATAGTGAAAAAAGGATCGAAATCGGGTTGGAAATGGCTGAAAATATGAACGTCGGTTCGGGTCTCGACCGAGTCGGTCTGGACTGGTCTGAACCGATTTACCAAGGTTGAAGACGATGAACAGTAACCGCGCGTGAAGCCCACGTGCAGCCCTTTTGGGCGGCGCATGGGGGCGCGTGGGACCCTTTTTGGGGAAGTGTTCAACAAAAAAAGTATTCGATGTAATGAACATTTTAGGACTAGTTTCGAGTCAATCACACATCGTTTCGATATGTTTCGAGATGTCCGAAGGTTTAAAGGCTAGGTTAAAAATAGTTAAAAATTCGGAAAAATTACCGGGCTTTAGTAAAAGCTTTATGAAGTAGTTAGTGACCTTATTATGGGATTTGGACAGGTTTGGGAAAGTCGGTGATAATGGATTAGCCGGGAAAGCATAATTGCACACATATCGAGGTGGCGACGCGAATGGTCTGTGAGTGGACTTTGCTTTCTAACTCATGATGCATGCATAAATGTTTTATATGTTTTCTATACGTGATTTCTATGTTTATGATATGATATTGATGATTTACGATTTTGCACGTATTTCGAGATATTTTACGTAATTACACGTTTTACGAGATATGGTACTATGTTATGATTTGATAATGGTTTCGATACTATGTTTTTGGGATTTGAAATATGATTTGATTTCAAAGGTTTAGAAATGGATTTTGAAAAGTGATTTCGGTAATCGTGATTTCAATTTTGGAATCGGATTACGGAAATACGATTCGGGATTCAGTTTTGGAACTTGAAAAGTGGAATTTTGGGTTTGGATTCGGAATGATGATTCCGGATACGGATTGATTTGAAATAATGATTTTGGATTCGGATTTAGAAAAGGATTTATGGATTTGGTTTTGATAAAATGGTTTTGGATTAGATTTGCTGAATCTGGTATTGAGTTTAAAAACCCGGATATGATATGTGACGGGGGCGGGCCCGGATACGTGATTGGGTTTAAAGACCCGGATTGAGTTTAAAGACTCGGAAGTTTAAAGACTCGGATATTGTGATTTCCCCCGTAGGCCTATTGAGTTTAAAGACTCAGATTATATTGAGGCATGTTGAGTTTAAAGACTTGGATATATATATATATTGAGTTTAAAGACTCGGATAGATCCAGCAGGTTCGATTGATTGAAATGGATTTCAAAAGTGTTTTCAAATATGTTTGGATTTTTGTGATGACTTGATGGTTTTCACTAATAAAGGTTTTCAACTGGTTTTCAGCTGATTTGGGTTGAGGCCCGAGATTTGAGAAAATGCAATGATTTCTGGCTTTGATTTCATAAATGGTTATATCATCTTGAATATGAAATAGTTTTATGAAATGGGATTTACTTGCATACATTGGTTTTTAAATGGAGGGTATAGATGTCTTTTCTTATAAATGTTTTCTAAACTTATCCTTTATTTTTGTCCACTCATAGTCTTTTATGTTTTTTATACCCTCCAGGTTTATGCTGTGCAGGCTGTTGTTAGTGAGACAGAGACATCACACACGCGATCCACAGTAAGGTTGCGAACTCTGGTTAACTCAAGTTGGTTTTTGGTACGTTGATCCGGCTATCCCTTGTCTGGCTTGCGTTATCCACGGGGGTTGAACGGGTGTTTATCCTTCGTATCGCACGTGAGTTAGACAGGAGCATGACTTAACCCTTAATCCTGGGGGATTGGGGGTGGGTCGTTTCATTCAATATGTAACCAAGGATCTAAAATGATTGTTAATGACATTGTATAAGGTGTATAAAGGGAATATGGAAAGGGAAAAATAGCAAAACAACTATATTACATAGATTTCAACGTCTTCTATGTGATTAGAGCATAATGGAGGTGGATGCAGATATGATATTTTGGATGATTAGAGAAGGGTTGTGTTAGAGAATGAAGAGGCAGTGGTAGCACATGAAGTTGATAAGTTTTTGTTAGATCCTTTGGAATTTACAAATAAAGATTCTCACATTTGCTTATGGTGGAAGTTAAATGGTTCAAAATACTCAGTCTTAGAAAAAATTGCAAAGAACATGCTTGTCATTCAAGTGCAACTGTAACTTTTGAGTCCTACTTCAGAACTGGTGGCAGAGTTATCGATTCCTTTAAGAGTTCATTAACTCCTTCTTCCATAGAAGCTTTAATCTGCATGCAAAGTTGGCTGCAAAGGGATGCAATTATTCACTCTTTCGAAGATGAGCCTTCAATTGAAGAACTTGAGTTCTATGAAACAATTGAACAAGGTAACTTGTATCTTAAGTACTTAATATTTTTTGTCATGTTATGTTAATTTCCATTATCCAGCTTTATAAATTAATTATTGATATATTTCAATTGTAGAATACAAAAGTGGTGAGAGGTCTACAAACACATGAAGTAGGAAGAACAAGTATGAATGTGTTGTGATGTTAATTTTGTTTTTTGTTATGCTGCCATTTTGAATATGTAATTATGTGGTTTTCTTATGACCTTGGATATATTGTATGGAATTATGGATTGTAATTGTATCAACTATGTACTGTATGGATTTAATGGACTATGAGCTATATGGAGTGTAGTTGTATGGACTATGAACTCTATGAATTATGGATTGTATGAATTATACATTACGGATTATATGAATTAGTTTTGAAATGTACAAATTTAGAATTCTAAATAGTCAATTCCATATGAGATGATTATACATATGCGTAGCTTATTCATATGGACTAAGTTTTATTTATATGATAAAGTTGGGGTTTTGACTTGTAAAACAAATATATGCAAAGGCTAAGTAATGTGTAGAAGAAATTTCCTTCGAAGCATTTGGAATTCGATTTATCAGGCGCCACTTCTCTTATCAACTGGTAATATCATTAAAGTTTTTATTTTGTAGTTTTATAATTCCATCTTTTAATCCCATTCCCTAAACAAAAAGAAGGAAATGGCTAATACTATTACTACTATGGAAGACCTTCGTACAAAATATTTCCTACAAATAGATTATTTAGATTATTTTATATAAATTTTGACTCAATCTTTTGTTGAACAATTTTGGCTCAAAATTAAAATTGTACCGAAATCGTATCGAACACAATTAATACGATATAAACTCGTATCAATTTCATATTTTGAAAAATAGTATCGTACCGAACTGATTAAAATTAATTTGTACGATTTCAATATTACTTATATACTGGATCATACCCAATCACGCCAAATAATAATTAGTATTGTTATAGGTACTCATTAAATTCGTGCTACCAAGTACTGATTTTGACGCTAGAGAAGCAACAAAATAAACAGAATAAAATAATTAATCACTGAAACTCACAATAGGCAATGGCAATTTTAGGAGGGGATCAGAATTCTAGGAAAATTCACCAGACTTATCTTACTTTTTTTTTGTCGGTCTTACTTCTATGTCTCCAACCCAGATACAGATTGTTTTGACCAAATTCTAAGAAAAATATGTTATGAAAATTACTTCTCTAAAATTGGTGCTCCAAAAAACATTTTAGTTCTGAAAACACCAACAAAACATCGTACCATTGCCCCTAAAAATTCAAAATTACAAGGGTGATCTTGTAATTTGGGAGGGGACCCCAGAAAAATCAACCATTAAAGCGCCAACGGTGTCAAGCTTTAGCCTTTCTGTATAAAAATGGGATTTTGATGTTTGGGATAGAGGCATAGTAACCCCCAAACACCCGAGCACAGTAGAGTACGAAATCCATAAATTGGCCCGTCAGGAAAAAAAAAAAACTGCCTATTTGTAAGTCTCTGCTTGCATGCCCAACACTTTGCCCAAAATCCCTAAAGCCTGGGTCTTGCTGAGTTGCTCTGTCTCTTTTTGATGTTTGGAGAATTATAAAGGGTCTTGAGAGCTTTCACTGTGTGTGTTGGTAGAGTTTTCTCTTATGGGTCTTTGATTTCTCAGATGAAAAATAAAAAAGGAAGGGCCTTTGAGTTCTTATAATGGCTCCATCCCAGAGAAAGCTTCTTGAGGAGCAGCTTCAGGAGGCTGGAAACATTCTCCTAAACCCTCCTTCTGCCATTGATGAGCTTCTCAGACTTCTTGATGTAATGGCTCCTTTACTCTCTCTTTATTGCATTTTCATTTTCCACATCGGCAAATACAAATATGCATGTTTGCTGACTTTTGTTTTGAAATTCTCTGGAATGCTGAGTGAATAAAATTCTGGAACGGGATTGATTATCTTTTTGTTGAATCACTGTCTTTGTTGGTGTTTTATTGGTTTTTATGCATTTTTCTTTTCCTTTTGTCTATGCAAATTTGGTTTTATTTTGTCTTAATTCAATTCATTGGAGCACACATGAACGGTGACTTGAGATGGACTAATCATCATTTTGTGAATTCTTTGGGTTTACATGGGATTGGGGGCTTATTTTTGCCAATTTTTAGTTGTAAAGTTTGGTTCTTTAATGTTGTTTCAGTTTTCAAATTTTTGTTTATTTTCCCTTTTTTTAATATTTATCAACGAAATGTGGTTGCAGTTTTAATGTGGATTTTGTACATGTTGATGTTTGTCTCTTGTGGTTGAATGAATAACTGGTTTTTATTTCTCAGTTGCTTTTATGTAATGATTATTTGACTGGCTTGATTCTTTTATCTTAAACCAATTGTAGCTATTTCTTAGCTGTAGTTTTTGAATGTTTGAATGTATAGTGGGTCATATACAAGATGGTGTGGGCAGTGTGAGCTAAATGGCTTGATGGTTAAATGTGAACCCGTTTTGATGGGTTTGTTGGCTATGATTTTTCATTATTGAACATTTGATGTATATCGTTGCTTGTCAAATGATGGTGGATGCATGCTGTTTCTTGATAAAACATGTTTTGTATGGGGGTGTAGGTGTTTGCACCTTCTATGACCTTATGTGAGTTCTTACTTTCTATATTAGTGCTATAAACTTGTAATGAATTGCTTCTGAGCATTCTTATTGTGATTTGTGATTGTATTTGGTGCTTAAATTGAAATTCTATCTGTAGCGATGAAAATGTTTAAGTTCTCTTAATTATAGGTATACATGATTTTCGTTTTTAGTCCTTTATAGGTTTTAAGATTGAAAAGCTGACATCTTCTATTTCATTTTTTCTTTTAGGATGCTCAGGATTTGCTGGAAAATGTTGAGCAAGGAGCTCCCATATCCACCCACAATGCACTTGTACCCTTAATGAGGGCATTATGTTCTAGTGAACTGTTGAGGCACTCAGATGTTGAGGTGAAGTGTTTTGTTGCAACTTGCATTGCTGAGATTACAAGAATATCAGCACCAGACCCTCCATACAATGACGAAGAGTTGAAGGTATAACAGCTCTAGTAGACTGTCAAAGATTCTAAACTAGTTATTCATTTCAAAGTTCTATAACTTGTATCTTCAAATGCTCATGTTTTGATTGTCTGGGCTTTTGGGATGTCATGTCCCATTTATTCACAGGAAATCTTTCAGCTGACTGTAGCAGCTTTTGAAAAATTGTCACAAGTATCCAGTCGCTGTTATACTAAGGCAGTTTCCATTCTTCACATTGTTGCGAAGGTCAGATCAAGCTTGTTGATGCTGGACCTTGGATGCGATGCATTAATTCTTGAGATGTTTCAACATTTCTTTCAAAGAACCCAGTAAGAGTTCTGTTGATGCATTATAAATGTTGCTAATTGACTTGCTATGCTTTTCTGGGAAAGTGTTTTTGTGGTCGTATTGAGGATAGAAGACATTGTACTTTCATTAATCTACTGACTGAAGCTTGAAAAGAAGTTGAATTTTACTCTAATGCTTTACTAATTGAAGTTCTCTTGCCTGTATATTGAACTTTAAAGAAGCAAGAGGAATATACTGCTTTATGCCCTGAAAAGAATCTATAAAGTTGAGGAAACAAATATTTGAAAGATAAATGAGCAACCAAATGTTTTCCCAAAGAGAATGTTATTCCCATTCCCACCAATTAAATTTGGCGAGGAAGAGATAGAAAGGAAAACCTTGATAGATGTATCTTCCAGACAGCACAAAGCTTCCCATAGCCTGAGAATTCCACCCACCATGATGCAATCTGTATTTATTCATTATGAGAGAACAAGTATACGAACATATTTATCCTTTTTTTATTTTTCAAGTTATATATTTTATTTGTAATTTATTTATCAAACAAAATTTTGTAATAAAAATCTGCGTCTGGCGTGATTAGATTTTCATTAACTTGGTGTTCTATTTCAGTTTATACAAGTTTATTTATTTCTTTCAAATGATTCGCCACTTATGGTTTCTTCTTGCTTCATGTTAAGGTCCAGCCTTCCAGATGCTGAATTTTCATGCATGGAAGCTATTATGACAATGGTTATTGATGAAAGCGAAGAAATTCCCTTGGATCTTCTCAAAACTCTTCTATCTAGTGTTAGAAAGGAAAGACAGGTAGTTCACTTTTCCTTCACTTGTTTTGTTTTGTTTTGCGCCCCACCATTCTGGTCTGTTAATCTTAGAGTTTATGCCTCTTAACTCATTGTTACAGACTGTTTCACCTCTTTCATGGATATTGGGGGAGAAAGTTATTGAGAACTGTTCTACTAAGCTTAAACCTTATTTCATCGGAGCGGTGAAGTCCATGGACATTGCTTTGGATGATTATGGTCAAATAGTTGCTTCTGTATGCCAGAATGGATCTGATGCCCCCCAACATGATAATGACAATGATTCTGGGAAAAATCTGGTATGACAAACCTGTGATATTGCATGCACTAGCAGTTTTCGAGGAAGTTGTACCATAATATTTGAGTGCCAGTGAATGGATTTTTTTTTTGCTTTCGGTGTGTTTTACTGAATCCGTTAACTTATGTCTCTTACTGGGTTCAAAGCCCTAATGGAAATGTCTGTTCTTCATTATTTTTGATCTTGCTCTTTCTCTTTCTCTCTCTGAGGTGATCATAGTCAAATAATTTTGAATTGGAAAGCATGTTGTCTCCCAGTTTTCAGTATCCAATGGTCTTTTTTTGTCACCCTGGTGTCTTTGAGTAGTGTTAAAATTTTTCTGTATGAACTTGTAGTAAAAAAGAAATTAGTGTACTTACCAGATTGGAAGTGGGTCAATCTGTGTGCACAGTGTCTATGTTAAAGTGGGTGCATTGTCTTGTGTGTGAATACAATCTTCGATTGGAATTTCTAAACTATTTGTAAACGCATGCTTCAGGGAAATGAAAACAAGTTAGCGAAGAGGACTTCGAATGAAGCATCTGATTCTCATGTATGTGCCCATTCTTTATTTCTTCTTTCCTCTTTGTTTTCCTTTACAATAATTGAAACTCACACTCATCCAAATAATTCTCTGTTAAACCAGGTAAAAGAGGGACTTACCGCCAGTGCTGATTGTACTGTGGAATCTGAAAAAATTGTGACTGCTCATACGAAGGATGAGCAAAATATCAGACATAAAAGCCCTCAAACATTACACCCTTGCCATCCTAGTAAAGATTCCAAGGGTGTTAATTCAATAAATAGTCCCGAACTTAACAGCTTACTCTCTCTGAAGGCTGTCAAATCCGAAGTTGAGCTGGACTTGGCTCCTAAAAGGAGAGTGCGGAAGCGAAATCCCATAAAGAATTCAGAGGAAGGATACCACCACGCTCAAGCGGGCAACTCATTCTCAGTGAAGTCTGTGAAGTCAGAAATCGAGCCATGCTTGGCTCCCAGTAAGAGAGGCAGAAAGCCTAACTCATTAGTGAACCCAGTGGAAGGCTATGACCACTTTTGGAAAAGTTCGGGGAGAAAGACTCAAAGACGAGTTGGCAGGAGAAAAGCTGATAAAAAGGGATCTAATGCATCTCCTACTGAAGATCAGATTCATAGGAAGGCTGGTTCACAAACGCATGAAAAAGTCACCGAGCCATCAAGTTTAGAACCTGTAACTGAGAGGGACATCAGAGTTTCTTCTCCGTCTCGAAAAGTTTTATCTCTTGGTGGAACCCAATGCAGAAGGGGAAGAAAGAAGGTTGTAGCTGACCTTGCGACTATTTGTAGTTCCCTTTCAGCTTTGAAGCAAGAGTTCTCAAGTGCTCTGGCTGAGGAGAGAACTCCTGGAGAAAACGAGACCCATTTAAGGAAGGAGTCTCAGGAGACCATTGCCTCAGAAGAAAATTCACAGGGGCATGTGAGAGGCCCTGAACTTTCTGGAAAATCCAAAAAGGGGTGCATTCCTACTTCTGCATCTGTGGTAACAGATAGGGAATCTGCAGTCCCCTGTGATCCTGATGAGAAATCGCAGCATCTGTCAGCTTTGAAAGTAGGAGCCGGGAGAAACAATGATCAATCATCTGTCCAAAGTGGTAGTAATAAAAGTAAGAGGCATGCCACTTCTGGTAAGGAGAGTACTAAAGCATCCGCTACCGAGGTATTTACATACTTCTTTAACATTTATGCAGAAGTAAATAGATATTGGAATTTTTAGCTGTCACCTGTAATGACTTTTTCATTTTCTTTCGTTTTCTGTCTCCCCCCTGCTAATTGTCCATTTTTTTCAGAAGATATCCAAGTCTGCGACAACAATAAGTGAAGATGATGAAGGCACCCCTATAAGGATACTCAAGAGGAAGCCTACCATTGAAAAGGAAGAGGTAGTATTTAATTCCTTTTTGGCTTAGAGTCTGGCTAGTTCTTTGTTGCACGGTTATACACTGAACTCTTTTCCTTCTTGTGAGCAATAAGTATATTGTGGAAACTGGTTCTTTTCTTTGGTCATGCAACTTAACTTTTTTTTTTCTGGGTCGGAGATTATTATCCTTTGGAGAGAATTTTAATTCTTAGTTGTCACCTGTAATGTCTTTTTCATTTTCTTTTGTTCGGCCATTTCCTTCCTCTGCTAATTGTCCATTTTTTCAGAAGACATCCAAGTCTGCCACAAAAATAAATGAAGATAATGAAGGCACCCATAAAGTGGTTCTCAAATGGAAGCGAACCATTGAAAAGGGAGAGGTAAAATTTTATTGCTAGTCAACTTCAACTCTGGCTATTTTATTTGTTTGCACTACACATTGAACTTTTTTCCTTCTTGCAAGAAGTACATTGTGGAAGCTGACTTTTTCTTTTGTCATTTAACTCAACTATTATCCTTTGAAGAAATTGAAGGTTTTAATTGTCACCTGTAATGGATTTTTCATTTTCTTTTGTTCGCGCGGGTCGTCCCCTCTGAAAATTGTCCTTTTTTTCAGAAGATAGCCAAGTCTCCGACAAAAATAAGTGAAGATAATGAAGGAGCACCTAAAGTGACAATCAAGAGGGAGCCTACCATTAGAAAGGAAGAGGTAATATTAATTCCTTATCAGCCTAGAGTCTGGCTAGTTCTATTTTGTTGCTCTGTTATACACTGAACTCTTTTCCTTCTTCCGAGCAAGAAATATAGTGTGGAAACTGGTTTTTTATTTGGTCATGCAACTCAATTATTATCCTTTGGAGGATATTTTAATTTTTAGTTGTCACCTGTAATGGATTTTTCATTTTCTTTTGTTCGGCAGTATCTTCCCTTTAGTAATTTTCCATTTTTTCAGAAGATAACCAAGTATGCGACAAAAATATATGAAGATAATGAAGGCACCTGCAAAATGGTTCTCAAGGGGAAGCGTACCATTGACAAGGAACAGGTAAATTTAATTGCTTTTCAGCTAAAAGTCTGAAGTTTATTTGTTGCATAGTTACACACTGAACATTTTTCCTTCTTGCAAGAAGTACATTGTGGAAACTAGTTTTCTTTTGTCATTCAACTCAACTATTATCTTTTGGAAGATATTGAAAGTTTTTAGTTGTCATCAGTAATGGAATTTTAATTTTGTTCTGTTCGGCCGAATGCTCCCCTCTGCTAATACTCCAATTCTTCAGAAGACATCCAAGTCTGTGACAAAAATAAGCGAAGTTAATGATGGTACCCATACGGTTGTTCTCAAGAGGAAGCAGGTCATTAAAAAGGAAGAGGTAATATTGAATTCCTTTCAGCTTAGAGTCTAGCTAGTTCTGTTTCGTTGTGCAGTTATACGTCAAACTCTTTGGCTTCTTTTAAGCAGAAGTATATTGTGGAAACTTTTTTTTGGGTAATTCAACTCAATTATTATCCTTTGGAAGATTTTGAAATTTTTAGTACAACCTGTAATGAATTTTTCATTTTATTTATTTGGCCTGGTCTTCCCCCTTTTCTAATTGTCCATTTTTTTTAGAAGATATCTAAGTCTGCAACAAAAATAAGTGAAGATAATGAAGGCACCCATAAAGTGGTTCTCAAAAGGAAGCATACCATTGAAAAAGAACAGGTAATATTTAATTCATATTCAGCTTAGAGTCTGGCCAGGCTTTTTTTTTATTTATTTTTTCTTCAATTAAATATTAAAACTCTTTTCCTTCTTGTTAGAAAGAAGTATACTTCCAACTCAACTATTATCCTTAGGAAGATTTGTCACTTTGAACCATTTCTTTTGAATAATTTCAATAGGTACATGTTGAAAGTATTTGCTTACATTACATGTAAAGAACTAAACACAAACAGCATTAGGTGGCCCATATTCTGTGTTGGACTAATTTTATCATTTGAATCCACTAGACCCTATTAGCATGGTTCTGCAGACGAACCAATGCACATGAAATATATTCATAATATTGTTTGAAACAATCAGTCACGATGTATCTTTTTATAAATCTCAGTAAGTCATACTAAAAGGTGTTCTTTCGTACAAATGGAATGCTGTTTATTTACTCCTTTTAATCTTTATATGTCTTAATGAAATACTGGACTACAAATTGTATGAAATGAAATGGAATTTAAAATTTTATTGTATGAAAACAGAATCCTGGCTTATTTGAACTAAGTGGTGTCATTATGTTGATAATAACTTGTTCTCTTTTCTTCGTTGACTATAAATTTGTTGAACTAATAGAAAGTAGCAAGCCAAATGCATTTTTGTAAGAATATTGCATCTTGAAAAAATGCTTTCCCATTTCTTACACTGTTCATGTTCCTTAATCTCATCCATACTCTTTTCTGTGCGAAATTATTGGAATATATATATATATATATATATATAACTTTTCCTCTTCAGGCTTCGCAATTGCCTGATCTTGGTGAGCAAATGGTTGGCAGCAGAATAAATGTATGGTGGCCAAAAGACAGAATGTGAGTATTGAAGAACTGAATAAAAATGAGATTCTATAATATTCTTGTTCATTAGTTATTATTCACTTCCAATGTTTCTCTGTGTGGCTGGCCTTGGAAACATAAGGCAAGAAAGAAATTTTTTATAATTAAAAGGCGCCTTTGCATTTAGTTGATTTAAATGGACACTGTTTAAGTACACATTTGTATATTAAAATTGTCGGTGTGCTTAAGGAACTAAGAAATTTTTTATAATTAAAAGGCTCCTTTGCATTTAGTTGATTTAAATGGACACTGTTTAAGTACACATTTGTATATTAAAATTGTCGGTGTGCTTAAGGGACTAAGAAATTTTTTATAATTAAAAGGCTCCTTTGCATTTAGTTGATTTAAATGGACACTGTTTAAGTACACATTTGTATATTAAAATTGTCGGTGTGCTTAAGGAACTAAGAAATTTTTTATAATTAAAAGGCTCCTTTGCATTTAGTTGATTTAAATGGACACTGTTTAAGTACACATTTGTATATTAAAATTGTCAGTGTGCTTAAGGAACTTTGTTTTTGTTTATAGTTTTGTGAATAGTAGGTTTTGCAGAACTTGCGGTATCTAATCTGAGTCCTTGTACAAGATTATGTTACGGTTAACATATGATAAATTGATGTTACCTTAAAAAAAGGTGAAACCTAGTCCAGGAATCATATGAAAGAAAGCGATTGTGATATCTCATCTAGCATAATGGAGAGTGTTGACTTAATGAATTATTATCTTTAGCTTCTTTGCTATCACTCGCAATATATCGTAGAATAAGACCTTTTGAGATAAATAGTGAATGCGATCCTTTCTTTATTTTGGATTGATGTTGTTTAATGAGGAAACCATATCGAAAGCTGTTGACACAACACAAAAAGTCTTTAGTTTAACCAGTATTGTATCATTGGAGTCTCCATTGATTGCTTTATTGCATGAAATTTTTTTCTTGCAGGTTTTATGAAGGTGTTGTTTCTTCTTACAGCCCTGCCAAAATGAAGCACTTGGTAAGTTGGCTTTTATGGCCTTCATGCTATATACTGTCTTCTTTTCTTTATCTCAGAGTGAGTTGAAACTGTTGAGTTGAAGATCTCTCAATACTAGCGTCCTCGAGCTATATAGAACATGATCTCCTTGGTGCTGTTATAATCTTTGTGGTGACATCAACTTCTCACATGATCTGATCATTTAGCCTGTCATTTCCCATTATAACCTCAATTATGGTCCTTTCATATTTTTTTCTTGAGCCCTATGCATATTGGTGTTTTAATTGTTCCCATTGTATAATGATTTCTTGCACAGGTGTTGTATGTTGATGGAGATGAAGAAATGCTAAACCTCAGAAAGCAACGTTGGCAACCGGTAGATGACATTTTGCTAGATGTCAGTATTGTCTTAAATTGTACTATTCTTTGGCTTATATTCACTCATTTTTTTTACTTGATCTAAGACGGATTGTCCTGCATAATTTTTCTGTTGATTCAACAGGTCCAAATGGCGAATCTGCCAAAACCTGAAGCTTCTTCTGATACGTACGTATTATATTTCTAAATAATATCACCGCAGATCATAGAAAAATCATTTTAGCACTTGTGGTTTTGACAAGTGTTTGTCTTTTATAGTTAAATTGGTGTTTGAAAATTGTTCTGTTGTTCTTTTATAGTTGAATTGGTGTTTTATATGCATGCTTGATCTTATTCATTCTTTGGTTGTGCCTTTTGATCAGACCACAAAAGAAAAAGGGGAAAACAAAATCAGAGACATCTAAACAAGAAAACGCAGGCTTGTCCTCGAAAAGGTTGGTTTGTATACTTTCTTCCTCTTGCACCTACTTCCTTTTTCCTGAGGATGCCAAATGGGCATTCAACCAACCAGCCTTTAGAAATGTTTGGGGGATTTTTATACTTTCATGTACAATCTGCTATTGATCCTTAACTTTGACTTCTTTTGAAGGATATCTAGATTTGGAGTCTCAGCTGGCATATCCATGGTTGAGCGTATGAAGTCCGGCAGTAAACCTGCCAGTGCTTCTAGACTAGCTAAGACCATAGTTACTGATGAAGAAGAGGGTGACAAATCCAACGAAAAAGAAAAACTGACGGGTAATGGACGTGAAGTCTCAGCTGGCTTATCCAATGATGAGCGTATGAACTCGGACAGTAAATCCACACTAGCTGAGCCTAAAGTTACTGATGAAGATAAGCGTTATGAATCCCAGGAAAATGACGGATTGAAGGATGATGGACAAATACCTGTTGGCAAATTGGAGACTGATTTGAAGACTGGTATCGACTCAGAACAGATCACACCTGGTGCTCTAACCCCGTCTAAGGGAGAGATTCCCAAAATTGATACTGAAACTCCCGGAAAGGGTTCAGCGAATGCAATCGTTCCATTGATCTGAGTTAGACAAGGCTATGTATAGAGATGACTAGTAATGGGAAGGCTCAAAAGCGCGTGATGCTTGCTCTAGTACCGAGGGTTTTGGTCAGTCTGTTCTGTTTCTTTTGTAGACACAGAAACATGCACCCAGTGCTTTTTACGCCACTGATGTAGGTTTTGTAGAAAGTAATTTTTGGACTCCGTTACAAAGGGCTTTTTGCTTTCCCTTAATTTTTGCTTTCCCATTACATATCCTGGCTTTTGGCTTCGAACATATATATATAAGTTAGAATCTCTGAAGAGTCAGAGTCCTACCTGGACTAATTCATCTGCAGCACCTAAAGCAGTCTTCCTCTATCAGTTCTTGATCTTCTAGTTTTTGTATTTTGAATTCCCTGTAATTTTTCCTGCTAAGCAGATGTACATCGTGTCTATATATAGATACTGTGATCAATGAATCTCAAGCTTTCGAAGCATATCAAATTTTCTATTTCTACATGGTATGAGTCTAGCCCTCTTTCTTTCTCACAAAACCTTTTTCGAACCCTCTTCTCCATGGCCTCCCAAATTTCATCTTCCCTTCCTGGTCCCAATGTCGCTCAATTTGAGAAATTGAGTGACTCCAATTACCTTCTATGGGTAAAACAAATCAAACCCTTTCTCGTAGGTCATGATCTCTGGTAATATGTCGATGGTTCTTCTCCTTCCTTTCCCCTGTCATCAACGTCACCATTGTTACTCCCGCTTCTGATAGTGATTTTGTCACCACCACTGTTTCCACAACCGCACCCAACCCTAATTACTCCCTCTAGCAATAGAAAGATCAGCTAATCGTTAGCTACATCACCTCCACACTCTTAGAACCCATCCTAGCCCTAACGGTTGGTCATGATACCACCGCCGCTATGTGGTTGTGATTAGAGAAGCAATTTGCTCAGAAATCTGTTG
Organism: Prinsepia uniflora; assembly: GCA_032719365.1. Lineage (NCBI taxonomy): Eukaryota > Viridiplantae > Streptophyta > Magnoliopsida > Rosales > Rosaceae > Prinsepia > Prinsepia uniflora. Next base: position 68,272,532 of record CM064867.1, on the reverse strand, counting down.
CCAACGAAGCCAATATACGGTTTCAACTCCTCGACGTCTCTAAAAGCTCCAAGACCATCAACGACTACTTGTAGCATGCCAAATCGTTGGATGATGCATTGGCTACGATCAACGATCCTGTCTCTAATAATGATCTTGTAAACCCCGTCCTTAGCAGCTTGGGCCCAAAGTATGAGATGCTAGTCACCGCTATTCTCAATTTCCCCCCGCTTCCAAATTTCTCATATTTGTGGGCTCACTTGCTGTCTTTCGAGTCTCAGCAGCAGCGACACACTTCTGAGCCTTCAGCTCTTTACACTGCTCTTCCTACTGCCCAGCCTCATGCCAGTGCCAATTTCTCTGCTCCAACCACAAGCTCCAATTCACACTCTAGTCGTAGCTCTTAGTGTGGAAATTGGAATGGCCATAACATAGGTCGTGGTCGTGGTTATTGGAGCAATTATCAGCCACCGTGGAACTCTCAGCCTCCCTGGGCTCCACCTCCCACTTCGTGGCAGCCCCAAGCCCCCTACTCGAAATTCCTTTTGTCGTGGTAATTGGAATTCACAAGGTGTTCTTGGATCTGCACCGTCCCTTTGGTGCCCCACCTACTCCACTAATCAGCATCCTGTAGTACACTGGCCTCACCATTATACTGGCCCTGAACCTCCACCTCCCTTTGATGGTTCTCATGTTGCCGTCTCTCCTGATGCCCACTGGTATCCTGACTCTGGTGCCACACACCACATGACAGGTAATCCTTATTTGTTTCACAACACCTAACCGTACTCAAGTAACGTTGTAACGACCCGTCCCAAATTCCTAGATTAGATTAGTGACTAATCACGGATAGTGAGGCTAATTCGTGATTAGTTTAGCGAAATCGGACGAACGATGCAAAATGACCGTTTTGCCCCTAGGCGTGGGCAAAACGTTGACTTTTCAATCGGGCGGTCAAATGGACTTTGACCGATGACCGCGACGTAGTTCGTGACGTCACGAGTTCATAGACATGTGGCACGTTCAATTCCGACATTCGAGGAGGAAGTTATGACGTTCAGAAGTTTAGGGGCATTTTGGTAATTTTGGTTAAAAGGGTCAAAAAGTCGACTTTTTGACCAAGAGGTCCGATGGCCGAGGGCCGAAGACTGTTACGTAGATAAGGACGATACGAATCCGTAGACAGGCGGCACGTCGAATTCGGATGTTCGACGGCGAAGTTACGGTTCACGGAAGTTCCAGGTTACTATTCACGGTAACACATTTTACGAGACAAAAAGTGCAGTTTGTCTCTAGTGGGCCCAGATATTTAATGGAGGCCCAATGGATGAGTGACACTTGTCACGTATCCACTGGCTACCATTTTCCCATTCATGCATCTCCCGTTCATCCACATCGATAATTTTCTTCCATCCCTCCCACCAAACCCGATCCCATTTCTCACCCAAACCCATTCAACCCTTTCCAATGATCATATAAGAGAGACCATAGAGTGAGGATGGACCGGTGGACGCTGGTGGCCGGCCAGGAACGGCGCCGCCGTGGACGGCGGGGGAGGAATGCACGGTAAGCCCGATAAACCCATTTTTCTTCTATTTTTCGATTTAGACATTATGGTTGCTATTAGTTGATTAGGATGAGTTTATTGAGGTTGTAGGAAGGTGTAGAGGGTGGTTTGGACGGCGGTGAAGGGCTGAGCAGCCCTGGGTGCAATCGGGAAAATTGAACCGGTCGGATTTCGAAGGTTTTAGGTAGTTTGATTGATTGGGTTAGATAGGAAATGAAGAAATAGGAATTTAGAAATTGGAATGGAGGAAAACGGACCGAAAATGAGGGAGTAGGGACGCTGAACCGGTTACGTCGGTTCAGCACAGTAACCGGACCGGTTCGCACCAGTCGCGGAGGTTGAAGATGGGTACTGTAGCGGCGCGTGAGGCCCACGCGCAGCCACTTCAGGCGGCGCGTACGGGCGCGTGGGGGAGAATTTGGGGATGTGTTCAACACGGGAAATCTTCTATTCGATGTAACGAACATTTTGAGACTGGTTTCGTGTCAATCGGACATCGTTTCGATAGTTTTCGGGGTGTCGGAAGGTTTAGGTTCGATTTTAAAAATAGCTAAAAATATCAGAAAATTACGGGGCTTTGGTAGGAGGTTAATTAAGTAGTTAGTAACCTTCTATTAAAATTTGGACAGGTTTGGGAGTCGCGGTGATGGTGATCGGCTCGGGGAGCCGTATGGCACCCAAATCGAGGCGGCAGCTCGGACGGTCTGTGAGTGGACTTTATTTTCTAAATTGGTGCATGCATAAATGTTTATTATATGTTTTATTACATGTTTGATGATTCCATGGGTGCATTTGTATGTGGTTACGTGTAAGCACGTATTTTGAGGTTTCGGTCTTATACGGTGCTTATACGGGTCTGTATTTCTTTATTGGTTTTAATGAAAAGGTTTTGGATTTCTAAAATGATAAACTCGGGTATGAGACCCATTTGGTTTGGTCTCGGCCATATGACACTATTTACGACCTTCGGGTCTAAATCGTGGTCGCGACGGGTGCTATGTGCACGGCGATCGACGATAGGACGTTCGCCTCCAGATTGGGATGTGTTCCTTCCAGAGAGGTCACGATGCACGATTCGTGGTCGAGCAGCCTGGGGAGGCTCGACTTCGGAGTGCTGACGGTTCAGGATAGCGATCGGTGAGGAGTGCACCATGATCTTGTGGTGGTCGCGTCAGTTGATTCGTTCACGGCGACATACCAGGATTGAAGGCGGTCCTGGACGGATGGTTGCACGCATCACTACGATCGGAGTCGTGACTGACCCTTAGATATCGGGCACGGTGCCCAGTTGAGTCATATGTTCGGGCACGAGACCCAGTTGTTTTACACTGATGATTTCGGGTCAGGGACCCTAGATGGATTTCCGAGTTCATGACGGTTTATGGGAACCGGCATGAACTCTGGAAAGGCCATTGTGGTTCATGACGGTTTATGGGAACCGTCATGAACCCTTGTCAGGTCGTCGTGGTACATGACGGTTTATGGAAACCGGCATGAACCCTGGTTAATGGATGTTATGGATCATGACGGTTCAAGGGAACCGGGCATGAACGTTTATGTTATGTATATATATGTATTCATATACCTTCCTTTACTTCTATTATCTCCTCCGGGGAGGGTCGTTGGCCTGGGTGGACCCCGGAGTAGTCACGGAGCACCGACTGAGTGGAGTCACCCCCCAGTTGGGTTCCTTACTCTCAGGAAGGCTATGATTACTATTACCTCGGGTAGGGTCAGTGGTCTGCGGACATTGATCTTGACTTTGAGAAGACTCGGATTGAGACCTGGGTAGCACGCGCGTAGCTTTGGAAACCGTGACAGGATTGGTTGTGTGAATTATATGTATATGTGATGTATGCTATATATGATGTATGATGTGCGTTTACACAGGTTTTGGGCAGTGGCCCGTGTACTTGATTTAATTATGGTTTTCTGGATAAATGGTTTTTGAATGCATGCATACTTTTTAGTGAATGGTACAAATGTCTTCTCATTAAAATGTTTTTATAAACTCTTGTTTTGTCCACTCACAGCTTTTAATGTTTTGACTGCCCTTCAGGTTGACATCAGATTGTGGACTGTAGCAGAGACCGAGATATCACATACCTCCTCCGGATCCTGGCGTACTCTGATAGCCCGGGAGGACAAAGGTCGGAAATATCCCTTGTCTGACACTTCGTGTCAGACGGGAGCAGGGTCATCCCGCACTAATCCCGGGGGGATTGGGATGGGTCCTGTCAAACGTCGTGTACATGGGTAATGGTGACTCTCTCCTTGTGTCTCATACTGGTATAGTCTTTCTCTCTCTTGGCTCTCGCTCATTTCCTCTCTCCAATACATCCTACGTGCCTTTTCTTCGTAAAAACTTGATGTCTGTTGCCAAATTCACTAAACACCACTCTGTCTCCTTTAATTTTGAACCTAACTGCTTTAAAATTGTTAACTTACATACCAACTCTGTGTTGTTTTAGGGCCCCTATAAAGATGGCCTCTATCCCGTCAGTTTTCCTAATCCGCAAGCTCTCTCTACACTCTCTTCGGATGTTTGGCATTGTCGTCTTAGGCATCCTTCCCAGCCGGTTTTGTCTCATCTAAGTTTCACCTTAGGGTCTTCTAGTCGTTTCAATCAAACTTTTTGTACTGGATGCACATTAGGAAAATCCACTCGTTTACCATTTGAATCTAATAAAGAGCATGCGATTATTCCTTTTCTGTTAATTCATTATGATGTCTAGATGGTAACTATCAATTCTGTTTCTGGCTTTAAGTACTATGTTCTCTTCACTTACGATTACACTCGTTATTCCTGGGTTTATCCCATGTGGCAAAAAACTGAAGTCCTTTCCCATTTCAAAACCTTTGTTGCTATGGTCCAAAATCTTTTCCATACCACCATCACTCATCTTCAGAGTGATGGTGGAATTGTATACACGAATCATGCCTTTTCTGACTTATGTCGCTCTTTGGGCATTCAACATCGCTTTTCTTGTCCTCACACTCCTCAGCAGAATGGCCTTGTTGAGTGTAAGCATTGTCATATCACTGAAATGACCCGTACCCTTCTCCTCTCTTCCCATGCTCCACAAAATCTTTGGACTGAAACTATTCTTACTTTAGTCTACCTAATTAATCTTCTGCCCTCATCTGCTCTTAATTGGTCTTCTCCTCACTCTCTTCTTTACAAACAGCCTCCTTCTTATTCTCATCTTCGTGTCTTCGGTTGTACATGTTTTCCTCACCTTGGTAAGTATGTCACCAACAAACTCATGAGTTGTTCACCTTGAGTGCATGTTTTTGGGTTATAGTTCTCCGCATAAGGGTTACCGCTATCTTCACTCTCTACTGGTCATATCTATGTTTCACGCCATGTTAAGTTCAATGAACAAGATTTTCTGTTTTCAAGGCTGCCAAGGTTACTAATTCTTCTATTGTCAACATAGAGTTGTCACCCTTGTGTTCTGTGCTAGGTACGCCAGCGGCAACCCTTGTTCTCCAGCCTGCTTCGTGTACTAAACTTGTGGGTCTTGCACTGCCCCCACGGGCCTCGGATCCCGCTGTGCCTTCTCCTTTATCTCCACAGCCTATTTAGGCTCAAAGTCCTCCATTGCAGTCACCCATCAGCAACTAGTCCCCTCAGCAAGCACTGGTCTCCTGTATGGCCCCTACCATGGCTCACACTGGTCCTCCTATTCCCTCCATGTCTGGTGGTCCTTCGGCTGGTTCCCCTTGTGCTGGTACTGTTGTACCTTCCCCAGATTCAGGAAACTATGCTCTGGTCCCCCAGTTTTCCTCAATTCCTGCTTCCACTCACTCAATGGTGACTCGCAGTTGGGATGGTATTCATTGCCCCAAGATTTGCACAGATGGCATTGTTCGTTGTCCTCTCCTTGAGGCTCTCCTCACGGTGTTCTCTTTTGATGAACCCACATGCTACTCCCAAGCCAACAGATTTCTTGAATGGCCTGCTGCCATGACAGAAGAGTTCAACGCCCTGCTAAAAAATCAGACCTGGTCCCTAGTTCCCTCATTTTCCAGTCAAAATACAGTGGGGGTGTAAGTGGGTTTATTGGCTTAAGCGCAACTCCGATGGAAGTATTGAACGCCATAAGGACCGTTTAGTTGCTAAGAGGTTTCATCAACAACCTAGTCTTGATTATTCTGAGACGTTCAGCTTGGTGGTCAAACCTGCCACTATACGTACGGTTCTTCATCTTGATGTGTCCATGCGCTAGCCTCTTTGGCAGCTTGATGTCACCAATGATTTTCTACACGGTGATCTTCACGAGGATGTGTACGTGCTGCAACCACCAGGTTTTGTTGACCCTCTGTTCTCTTCTGATGTTTGTAAGCTTTATAAAGCTTTATATGGTCTTAAACAGGCTCCCCGAGCTTGGTTCCATTGTTTCACCTCTTTCTTAGTGGCGTATGCCTTCTCACAGAGTCTTGCAAACTCTACTCTGTTAAATTTTTGCAGAGCTACTGTGATACTGCTTCTGTAATCTATGTGGACGACATAATTCTCACGGGAAATTTCTCCACGGCCTTGTCTTCCTTCATCCGTTCTCTTGGCCGTGAGTTCTCCTTGAAGGATCTTGGTCCGCTAACCTACTTCCTTGGGTTTCACGTCACTGCCTCCGATTGTGGTCTTTATGTTTCTCAACTTAAATATGCTCTCGATCTTCTCAAATGTGCCAACATGCTGCTATGTAAGCATGTGCCTACTCCCACTGCCGCCAAGGTAGTTCTCTATTCCGCTAATAGTGCACTCTTTGCTTGTCCAACTGAATATCGGTGCTTAGTGGGCTATCTCCAATACTTAAATTTCACTCTGCTTGATCTTTCACACACTGTCAACAGTGTGGCTCGGTTCATGAGTGCTCCTAGAGCTCCTCACATGGTTGTTGTCAAGTGAATTCTTTGCTACATTAAGGGTTCACTGCATTTTAGGCTTCTCTTTCGTCCTCAACCCTTGCCTCCTAGTCTGTTTGCTTACTCTGATGCAGATTGGGCTAGTTACCCGGACACTTTCCGCTCCACTACTAACTACCTCATTTATTTGGGTCACAACCTAATCTCCTAGTGCTCCAAAAAGCAGCCTACTGTCTCACGGTCTAGCGCTGAGTCCGAGTACCGCGCTTTGTCTCATGCCTATGCTGAAACCACTTAGCTATCCTACTTGTTGTATGAGCTTGGTGTTCCTGTTTGTTTTCCCATCATTCTTCATTGTGACAACTTTGAGTGCAACTTACCTTGTTGCCAACCCAGTTCTCCATGCTCGCACACGACATATCGAGTTTGACTATCACTTTGTACGTGAGCGTGTTTCTCGTGGTAGTTATCTAGTTCGGTTCATTCCTTCTCAGACTCAGCCAACTGATCTTCTCACCAAGGGACTGCATTCTGGTCGTTTTCTTCTTCTATGCTCCAAACTTGCCAGCCAGCTGCCGTCTCGTTTGCGGGGGGATATTAAGAGTCAGAGTCCTACCTGGACTCTAACTCATCTGCAGCACCTAAAGCGCTGCCTTCCTCTATCGGTTCTTGATCTTCTATGTTTTGAATTTTGAATTCCTTGTAATCTTTCATGTTAAGTAGATGTACGTCGTGTCTATATATAGATACTTACTGTGATCAATGAATCTCAAGATTTCGAAGTATATCAGATTTTCTATTTCTACAATATATATATATATATCAGTCATCTTCCATACAAATATGTCTCATTGAAATATTTCTTTATAGTCGAGTTATATTAGAAGAAGATGTTCTTGAGAGTTGTCGCTTTTAATCTTGGTACTGACTTTACCTTGGGCCAACTTACAGCAAAATACAGGCAAGAGGATTGGTGGGCGACACGGACTAGCCTAAATTGGTTCTTGCTGAATAAGCGGTGTCACTTGATCATTATCAAATTGACTGCAATCTCAATTCTCATTTCTATTTTGATACTATCAGGTATTCCACTCTCCTCTCTGCCAATCTCAATCCATTCATTTTCTGTTAAAAGTTTCCGTCAGATTTTCGATTTTGTCATCCTTTAAGGTTGCTACTCTTCTTTTCGTGTTGCTATCTCATTTTGTAGCTTTTACTTCATTGCTCAATAGAACATATCTAAACACACTGAGGGCACAACTAATATTTTGCGATAACCACTTAAGTGATGCGAATTTGAAATGATTAAACGATTTCTAATTTGGTTATTGTTTGATTGGGATGATATTTATTATTTAAGAGTGGACGATGATAAAAATAGACGGTTTAATTCATGAAACCACATTGTCTTATTAGTTCTCAATTGAAATTCTGTTATTAGATCGACTTGTTCATATCATGTACAATTTGCTAGACAATGGAATTATATGCACAATTTGTTTTGCTTGATTTTGTTTTTCTCCAGAATTATCTTGTAAGTTACATTGCTTTTGTGCTTGGCTTGTAAGTTACTATCATTTTCAAACTCTCATGTAATAACTTCCAAAAAATAATATTTGACTATTATTGTGTATTGTCCCTAAGTAAGTCATACATAATGTTATAACCTAATAGACAACGTTGCATGCTCATGTATAATTTATAAAATTCTTTACCAAATGGTATGTGAAATTACCTTTTCGATCAATTTTTGTCTGAAATCTCAATTCATCTCACTCAATCACTTAGAGCTCAATCTTTTTCATTTTCTGCAATAAGTTTAACCTTTTTACTGTCAACTTTGTTCGAGATTTTACCTAATCTTATCTACTTTGCGATGTGAATCTGTGTTTGAAAATCACTTTTGCCAGACTTTTCTGATTGTACAATCCCACAACTGAGCACATCTGTCTCAATGTAGTAAACACCAGTCCATAATTTCTTAGCTGCTGGAAATAAATGAAGTCCATAAACTAGTACATGAGATGGTGTGCTTATCTCCTACCAATTGTTAAGCCAACTTAAGATTTTGAATTTTTAAATACCTGATAATTAGGTCCTAATCACAGATCTCAACAAGGCATGCCCAGCTTCCCACTGCCAAAAATTGATCTTCTAGTGGACGCCACTACAAGTTATAAACTACTCAGTTTCATGGATGCCTATTCAGGCTACAACCAGATAAAGATGCACCCGGATAATCAGATGCATACTAGCTTCCGCACCAACCTTGGCATCTACTGCTACAACGTCATGCCATTCGGACTGAAGAAAGCCGAGGGCGACATACCAACACTTGTTGAACTTTATGTTCAATGATCAGATTGAGAATACTATGGAGGTCTGTGTGGACGACATGCTTGTCAAGAACAAAACTGCTACCGATCACATCACCAATCTCTAAAGGATGTTCTAGATGTTCAAAAAGTACCACATGAGGCTCAATCCCACCAAATGTGTGTTCAGCGTTAGATCTAGAAAATTTCTCGGCGACATGATCAGCCAACGCGGGATACAAACAACTCTGAGAAGATCAAGGAAATCCTTGATATGCAGGCACCCCGTACAATCAAGGAAGTTCAGACCATAACTGGAAGAGTTACGGCTCTCACCAGATTCATTTCCAAGGCCACGAACAAGTGCCTCCCATTCTCCAAGGCTATGAAGACAAAAACCAAGACCATCAATTGGACCGCTAACTACGACACGACATTCAGCGCACTGAAGGAGTACAAAAGTACGGCACCCCTGCTCACTCACCCAGACACTAGAGAGCAAGTCACTATCTACCTTTCAATCTCCACCTCAGCCATCAGTTTTGTCTTAATCAAGACAAAGGAAGGAGCAGAATATCCAGTCTACTATGTGAGCAAGGAATTTCAGGATGCAGAGACTTGATACTGCAACTTTGAAAAATTGGCCCTTGCCTTGGTCACTACAGCCAGATGGCTCAAACCCTACTTCCAGGCTCATCCAATACTAAGTCTTGACCAACAAGCCACTTAGTCAAGTTCTTCAAAAGCTGAACACATTCCAAAGATTGATCAAGGGGGTGATCGAGCTCAGCGATCTTGTCATCACTTTTTCCCCCACGTTCTACTGAGAAGGGCCAGACAATCGCTAACCTTCTCTATGAATTCACCTACCGCCCGTCCTAGTAGATGTCGAAGGATTCTGCAATTAGCACCATACACCTCGCTGCACCCCTCCAAGTGAAAAATGCTTCCTCTCCCTTGGACAAGTCAAAGCCAATCTGCACTCTTTACGTGGACGAATTAGCATGCCATAGCGTCTCCGAAGCGAGGCCTGTACTCGGCCCACCCGACAAAGCCAAGCTTGAATACACACTCAATTTTGGCTTCAAGGCCACCAACAATGAGGCAGAATACAAGGCACTCCTCGCCAACCTTTGCCTAGCGAAGGACTTACAAGCACGCCATCTCCAAATCTTCAGTGAACTAGCTCATTGTCAGCTAGGTAAACAACGTCTACGACGCAAATGACATTTCCATGATGCTCTAACTGGACAAGGCTAGGACACTCCTTTACAACTTCAAAGAACAGTCATGTTGATGCTCTATCCTGCCTGGTGTCCTCCATCGATGACAAGACTGGTGGCAGCTTGCTAGTTAAGCTTTTGGAGACCTCTACCACAAAGTAAGGGTAGATCAATGCCATCACCACTGAACTATCATGGATGAACCCAATCATCTGGCTCCTCAATCATACAGAACTATCAGAAGGTTGGAATGAATCCAAGTGTATCAAACACCAATCCACCTAGTACCTAATTTTCCACGACCAATTTTATAAGTGAGGATCCGACATCCCTCTCCTCAAGTGCCTTCCAACAAACCAGGTACATGCAGTTCTCAGGGAGATCCACGAGGTCATTTGTGACAACCATTTAGGACCCAAGTCCTTTGCACACAAGGCCTTCAGGCAAGGTTATTATTGGCTAACCATGCATGCAGATTTCATTGCACTTATGCAGAAATGCGACTAGTACCAAATGTATGCCCCAATTCGTCACCAAAATACAGAGCACCTCACTCTAATGCTCAGTCTATGGCATGTCGCGAAGCAAGGGAGAGGTAGAACAGGCTGTCGTTGTCGTCGACTACTTCACTAGATGGGTAGAGGCAAAATCACTCAAGACCATCACTGTTGCACGTATTGAAAGTTTTGTCTACGAAAATGTCACCTGCCACTTCGAAATCCCTCACACCATCATGATGGACAATGGGAAACAGTTCGACTATGATGGCTTCCACAACTTCTGGCAAGTCTATGACATCAAATCTTACTTCGCTTATGTCGCTCATCTGTAAGAAAACGACCAAGTAGAAGTAATGAAAAAACTAATCAAGTATAACATAAAGACTTACCTAGATAAGAATTCCAAGGGCAAGTGGTCTGACATCCTCTTCGATGTCCTATGGTCCTATTGGACATCCACCAAAGAAACACAATTTTCCATAGCATTCGGCATTACGGTCGTCGTCCTAGTAGAGGCTAGTGATACCTCTTATCAGTGATCTCCTACGATCTAGACTAGAACAACGAACTACTCACCCTCAACCTTGACCTCTTAGAAAAGCATCGCAAACAGGGCCACCTTCGCAACATGGCTCACAAACAGTGCATCACACGCTACTATCACTCCCAGGTTCGAAAGCGAAGCTTCATGGCTAGGGACTGAGTCCTCGGAAAAATTAGCCTGGCAACTAAGGACCTAGTAGACGGCATAATTGGACCCGAATGGAAAGGACCCTACCTAGCCACCGAGGTCTGTCAACTAGGGACCTAAAAACTACAAACCACTAATGATCGGTTACTGGCACATCCATGGCATGTCAATCATCTCAAACTATTCTACAAGTGAGATCCTAGATAACTTTACTTAGCATTAGAACACATCTTGTAACTAACTCAGCCATCACTAATAAGACTTATTGCTATTTTTTAATGAAGCACATTTTTTGGAAAAAATTTCACTTCTTTTAATTTCCAAGTGTAAGCCAATCGGGCGCCTTATTCGGCAATATATTATGTCACCTTCCGATCGGAACTATGTAACTTGGTACGGGTTAACTATCACCTATCGACCTCTACTTGGCAGCCTACCAGTTGCATCAATCGGTACTTACTATGTCAACTTCTGATCGGAAGCCTAGGCATTCATACGGTTGATCGGCCATGACCTTATTTGGAAGGTTTCACTAAAAATCCAAGCCCAACTTCCAATCCTTCGGCATTATGATCGACACTCCTGTCTTACTACGGTTGATCGGCCATACTCCCATGTAAGGGGTTTTCACCACAATCGCGGGTACATTTTCCAATCCACTATCACCATGATTGGAAATTACGTACTATCACTGCGGATCAACAGGGAAGTTACTTACAAAGATTCTCTACGATATCTATGTGCATCAACACTACCATTTACGCGACAACACTCAAGCCATCCCTCTTCGGTGCCCAAACAGGATTTTTACTCGGCACTCACTAATCAATCGGAACTCACGTGCCTCACATTTTACTCGGCACCTGAAGGCTACTCGGCAGTCATGATAACTCACCTCTGATGGATCACTCAACGTTCAAACATTGCACACATACAATCAAGCAAACAAATGCTAAGGTTTGAAAATAAAATATATTGCAAGTATGCCTCAATGAACACTCAATACATCATATTCAGCAGAAGCCTCAAACGGAAAAAACATTCAATTGGAAAAGCAAAAAATAGCTTGGATAAAATTCAATCTGTTCAAGTTACACTTACACTGGGCATACCCCTGGAATGAAATTATTACAAGTCTTGGCTCATCGGTACTTAATCTTTAATATCAATGTGCTCGTCAGTACTCTTCTCTGCCTCATCAGCCTGATTAACAACATTGGGTTTATGCTTCTTCAATGCCCCACTAGTCAGCTTCTATGCCTCAAAGGTCGGACCATGAACTCTCATCATTGCTTACCTTTTGCTCGGCCTTTCATTGCCTTCTGAGAACTTGAAGGACTTAGTTAGCTTGGGAGGCTCATCCAACCAGGGGAATTGCAATAGATGGTTAGGATTGAAGAATAGCACGCATTACATAATTCTATCTTCCACTTTGGCCAGAGAAAGATCCACATAATCTTGGAAATGTCAATCATTAATGAAGTCATCGAGCGTCTCATGTTGATAAATCGCAAGACACTTGAGCATGCGGTCAATTTCTTCCTCGTGACCTCGAAGCATTGCCAGCTGGCCATCTCGATTGGCTAGCTCCTTTTAAGATGTGGATTGTTTCCTCCATCTCAGCCACAACCTTCTCGGTAGTCTTTTCTTTTTGCTATAGGCATTGAACCTCCCGCTCGAGGTCGGTGATCGCTTCAGAGCCAGATTAACCTCCTAATCTTTGCCCTTGAGCTTCTCTTCCTGCTCTCAAACGACCTTCTGATCAGCCTCTAGTTGCTAAGCCTCCTTGGCTGACTTTTGCAAGGTAATGTATACCTCGCCGAAGCACTGCCAAACCAAACACACTTGTTCAAAAATTCAAAGTTCAAAACAAGTACAAACATACATATGTGTGAATCGACAGATATAGTTTCAAGAACAGAAACACTTACATGAGCTTTCTTGGCTATGACCTTAGCATATCGATCATAGAGACTGGCCGCGCTCATCTCTTCAATCTCAGACAATGACTTCTGATAGACAAGCTCCAAGGCATTGACGACTAGCACTATAGTTGGGTGCATGCACTCGATCACTTGTGCCTAGCTCTCATCAGCCATTGATGACCGAACCACGTCGGTGGTGTCGGTCGGCTCAGCCAAGCACAACTGAAGACCATGGGAGAAGATTGGCCTCTTGAGAAGCTTAGGCATATTCCTTGATGGAAGATCAAGTCTGGGTTCCTTGGCTACCCTATCCTAGACAATCTCAATTGCCTTGATCTCCGTAACCTTCTTCTTTTGCCGATTGGCACCCTCCTCCTCAATAACCTCGAAAATGGGTGCGAATTGCTTCTTTTGGGCTTCCATCAGCGTCTGTCGTCGAAGCCTAGCTTGGTATGTCTCTTCTTTGGTAGGTGTTTCAGACGAACCTGAGGACTCCCTTTCGACTAAACCTAAGAGCGATCGTCACTTGGCTTGCGTTCCTGCTAATTACCTTTCACTGACTTGGGCCGATTAGTAATTGACTTCTACCTGAATTCCCCCGCTAGGCCTAATCGTTATCCCGTGATTTTAGGGCTTTATCCTTCTCCACGATTTGATGGTACTTCTCGATCATCTCATTCATTTTCTTGGTAGAAGCTTTTGCAACTAATGGATGAACTTCCACGAAAACCACAAACAAAACGTCAACCTTTATTAAGCCAACCTTTATTAAGTGTTTTGGCAACCTCAAGACGCAATAGCTCCTCTGCAGATCACGTAGGGTCCACCGAACAAATTCGCAAGTTTCTCCTTCTTGGTGTCACAACCACCCTTGAAAGCACCTGCACAAAAATCATAATCACTTCCCACTCCGAAGGACATCAATATGAAACATAAATAACGATGTCAATCGACAGGCATCACAATCTTTCGATTGAAAATTTATTTGGATTTTGTCTCTGTCTCGACTCACATCCCCTTCCCAGAGACTAAACACCCAACAGAACCTTTACCTCCAGCTCTTCTGCAAGGTTGGAATGTCCATGATAAAGGCCTTGTGAACTGAATTATTCACACGCTCAATCTGCACCCACCTTATGCCCTTCGTCTACTTCTTAAACTTGTACAGATGGCAGAGCTGGCCTTAATACAGTTGAGTCAGACCACATAATCCGAAGGCCGTTTACACACTGATCAGCGTAATCCATCCATACATGTTTAACTGGTCGATGACAATCTTCGCCCAAGCAAGGATGTCTTGCAACTAGGGGTGCAACGACAATCACACTGTGAAGGCCTGGAAAGTTGAGGCAAGAGAATTTGGGAAAATTTGAGTAAAAAAAAATGATTTTACCCCTTATAAAGTCAAATAGTTGACTTTTTTATATGGACGTCTTTTGGGAATTTCAAGAAGACCGTTACAAAGGTCTCGGGATCCTGAGTTTGTAGACAGGTGGGACGCCAAAATTGGAGAACGTACAAGGTTGACTCGGGTAAAAAACCCTTAAGGGTATTTTGGTAATTTATGCTTGAAGGGCATTTTGGTCATTTTCTAGAGTGACCAATAGTACTCTACAAGGTTCTAAATTTGTCTTCCCATTTTTCCCCTACTACCGACCTACCTCTATACTTATGTATATATATATATATATATATATATGCACTTAGATATAAGTGTAGAAAAAACAAAGAGTGGGTTAGGCTGAGTTCAGTGGTGAGGCACCAAAAAAGAAAAGAATGGAAAAAATGTGGAGGTGATCATAAAACGAGGAGAACTAGGGAAAGGCAGGATCGGGGAAGGAAAAGAAGAGAACAGAAAGAAAGAATGAGGGGAAAAGGATGAGAAAACGAGGGGGAAGACAATGAACCCGAGAGACCCAAAACTCTGTTCCATGAAGTGAAGTTTTAATCTAGTCTTGGTAGCTTGAAACCAAGCCTTATCACAGATTCTACATGTCCAAGCGATTCTAAAGAGTCATTTAAACCATAGTTTGGACACTGGGATTGCTCAAACAACAAGGTTCTTATGGATCGTGGAGCTAAGATCGAATATTGTGAATTTGAGGTAAGTTCTTGCCATTTTAAAATTATAGAGCTTCCACTAGGTGAATTATGAGTACACTGGACATGGAAGGGATAAAAAATACAAAAAATTGAAGAAGCAATGGTCGGGTCTGGTACCAGGGTGAGGCGACCCAAAAATGTAAACCCGCGAAGGCGCGTGAGGCCCAGTCGTAAAGGAAGGTGGTGGCGCATAGAGGCGCGTAGGCCACCATCTGAGAATCCAACCAACATGAAAGTTCTAGTATTTTATGTTATGAGTCTAATAGTACAATTTTTGAGGCGATCAAGTGTCGTCTCGAGACAATTTTGATTGTTCGAAGGTTTAGGGGTTATTTTAATTCTTTTAAAAATAAAAATTGTGGGATTAAATATAGGGCTGTTTGAGACTATTAGTGACCGCAAGTCGATTCAGACTTCATGGACCGAGAGTGAGTCGACCCTTTATTTCTTAAACTTATTATGCATGCATATTTAATTGTTTTAAATATTTTTCTATGTGATTTTGATGATATTTGATTGAATGAGAATTTATATGATTTTTGGATGATTTTATGATAACTGTTTCATGCACGTTTTGCGAGGTAATTGTGTATGTGGTGTGCTGGTTATTCTAACTTCTGTATTTGGTTCTAAAACTGATATGAATTTTAAGAGTGTGTTTCCTTGGTTTTTGATATGTGATTCCGGATATATATGTGATATGAGGTGTTGTGGAAACCCTTCTTGGGATGTTGGTTTGGTTAGGCGGTCTCATATGTCGAGATAATACTTCGTAATTCCCGAGACCGATATTGTGATGGATAGTCTCGGATGTCGAGGCCATGCTCCCTAGTTCCCGAGACTGGTGAGTAGTCTAAGACATCAATGTAAAACTCCGCCATTCTTGAGACTTTATCGTGACTCAAACGTCAAGATGGACTTCGTATTCTTGAAATGATCCCCACTCGGACGTCGATCTGGGCTCCATAGTTCTCGAGTGGTTTGGCCTATCAGTATTGCATTTGTATGATGATTTGGCCCGCAGACATCGATGATGGGTTGTGTGTGTATGATCATGGTTTCTGATATGGTTTTATGTGGACTTGTTGTCTGGTATTTGCAGGATTTATTATATTGTACGTATTTTGAGGTTTGTGTTTTATTGGTTGTTTATTGGTTTTTATAAAATTCTCTTTATGCATGCATAACTTTCTAAAACAAAGGGTAATGATTATGTTTTTCAATTATATTTTTGAAATTATGTTTTTAAAATATTATTTTTAGGTCCACTCACACACTTGTCTTGGTTTTGAAACCCTCCAGGGTTGTTGCACGAGAACCGAGGTTGCTTAGGAAGGGCAGAGACATGAACTTTGAGAATATACGTATCCCTTGTCTAACAAGAGTTCAAGGGAAATTTCGATACTTTGGTGTGCTTGCTAGACATGAGTAGGGCCCGGGTATGGTTACAATATATTCTCAGGATCAGGTCTTGTTAACTTGGTATTAGAGTTTAAGTTATGAGATGTGCCTGAAATTATCATGCCTTCGAGATGTGAGCCTCTTGCACGGCCAGACAGTGAGACGAGTATAGGTGCCTTGGTGTAGTTTTAAGGCTAGGTATGAATTGGTTGTGTATCATACTTGTTGCTCATGTGATTCACCTGGATTGGCTTGAAGTGTTATTTGTGTAGTATGACAGTATGTTTCCTCGGTATGTGTGATGTTGAATTGGAATATCGGTGTAACTAGTGGATGTCACGTACTGATATGGGAAATAATTGTATGATTCCAAATAATAAGTGGAAGTCCTAGTATTTGTCTCCATGGTGGACCCAAGTGTATTAAAAAATACTTTTCTCATTTGGAGTAAGTACTTAAGGTTTAATGTAAGGAAAGGCCTTATGTCGGATTTGATGTGTGTATAGTGATGTTGGGTTGGTGATGTATAATGGCCTTATGTGGTTGGTTGATGTATTGGTGTGGATTACAAAGATTGAACTAGAACTCTAATAGTTTGGATATGAATCGAGATATTAGGCTCGAGATGAGTCTGAAGGCAGAAATATTGTGATAATTCAACTATTGAGATAGGGTTCAGAATGAAATACATAGAAGTGAGCTCAGTAATTCTCATTGTTGAGCACATAAACAAGAATTGAGTATTAGACTGAGTTGTTTCAAAAATGGTAAGTTAAATACCCCCTACCTTGGATAAGTAGTTTTGTTTGAGTAATTTAGGAATTCTACATACCATGGAAGTCGAACTGTGAACTGAAGATTCTAGGCTAGGTATGGAAGTGACCCTTCATCGAAATTCAGGTGATTATGAGCTTTTAATTATATTACTTGGATTAAGTATACCCCAACAATGTTATAGATCCGTAAAGGTATATGCTGCTGGTTGACGGAACCAAGATGGATTCTAAACAAAACTGAGGTAGTGATCCATGTGGAGTAATGAAAGTTAGGAGGTTGAGATTGGATAGACACTACCAAGAGGTTAAGTATGCTTGTATTAATCTATGGTTTATGGATTAGATTTGGGGTGATAAAGAAGTTGCATTGTACTTAATGGCTCGAGTACATTGTTACTTGCGTTCTGTTGACTACAGTGCATGGAAGTTACTGAAACGAACCATGAGGTGGACGCCTAGAATTCTTGACATTACGGGCCATAGGAATTACTTAAGAGTGTATGGTGGTTGTTATGGTTTCCCGGTCGATGACTGTGGTTTGAGGTTTGATTGTCTATTGTTTATTTTTCATTGTATGCTATATGTTTATCAAACTGTAGAGGTTCTTATGTGTGTGAACATTGAGTTAACATGTTGCATACAATTTGGAACTAGTAACAGTGGTCAAAGGTCAGAAGACGTAAATATTTAGATAAAAGTACAAGACTTCACGGATCATAAGAGGTTAGAGCATTTCTCCACCCAAAGAAGCTAAAAGGATCTAACGTCTAGATGACAAAGATGGGTGAAATTAGTTAGGAAATGTGAGTGTGCTAGCGAGTATTGTCTAAGAAAAGTATATAGAATGGGTAGTACTTGCGTAGAATAATGGTGAATTCTCGGATATGTTTTGGAGGAATATTATTAGTAAGCTAGCCCGACTTGATAGATGTTAGAGTAATAGAGCATTATCGTGTTATGTCAGTAGGAAAATAATTAAGTGGTGGAGACCAAGTCGAATTTGGAAGGATAAACAGAAAGGAAAATAAGAAAAAGATGTATGATTTTGCTTTGGGATATGTGGTTATGTACTTGGAATTGAGGAGATAAGGGTTCGAGCACCTCTCTGGGGACCCTATGTCGGGTTGAAGGGTGAGTAATGACAACAATGCCTTATGTTTACAAAAGGTTAGAGGTGTTATTTATTTAGAAATCGTTAAGACTTGAAGATGAGGCAGAGTATTGGTTTGAGAATTGAAAGGAGTTAAAACTGAGAAATATAGTTCGGAAGGAAGTTGGAAGTGAAAGATCGAGTACAATCTTAAGTAATAAATAGGACTTCGAAAGAAACTAAGTTGTGGCTTCAAGCCCAAGTTTTTGTATGTTCATGTTGGTGTGAAGTTAAAGTTTTACAAAGAATTCAATATGAATAGCTATGATGTTTGAGCTTGACTTAAGTTTGGTAATTTCTTAACTTGGTTCAAGCATGAGGTTGGGTACGTGATCCATAAATACTATTCACCATTAGAGTGATATGTCGTCTTATTTATCAACGTTTAAGTTTCCCTAGATGATGGTTTCCTTGGATACTATCCTATGTGTAGTGTTAGTATGTAGTATGGTTGATACTCTAGTGGATATTTGGTTCACCCACAGTCTTATCGAGATAATGAGAGACAAGGTTCCTGCGCCTAAAGCAGGACTTGATAGTTGCACAGTATGAGCAGAGATTTGGGGTTTTTGGCTAGGTTCGCACTGAGTGCGACGACGATTGTGGCTTTGAGGATTTTTCAATTTGCATCGGGTCCATGGAGTGAGACTCGAGCAATGGTGCTGGGTGGAAAATTCACCATATTCTTGACTATGTCAAATGCGGCATCTCGGATGGAGATGAGTTTGTCGGAATCCCAGCAGCGATTGGATGGTTCTAGCTGACGCCAAGAGCGTTTATAGGATGCATTGACCAAGGAGCTTGAAAGAGGGATGCTTCTAGCTCTAAGTCTTCGAATGGTAATCATGTGTTTGTCTGGTACGAGAGGGTTGAATGAGATTACAGTTACCTTTCGAGTCTGGTACGACTACTGAACACACTCACTACACCTGGAGCAAAGACATGTGTTTGTCTTACCTTGGCGTGTATGCACGAGTGAAGGTGGAATACAGACCCACACACTTTATCTATATAAGTATTATACCTTTGTTAACCGGGAGTGGATTCCACTAGGTTGGGACATTAGTATCAATATTCCGACTGGTGCTATGTTTGGATCTTCTATTCGGTTTGATTATATGGTTTGACAATAAGACGGATTGGACGTTCTTAGGTATTTTTGATTGGGACGTGATCCTAGGGATGGATTGGTGGACTACCTGTTACTTCTCTATTGAGTGTTTGAGGAACCAATTGTATTAGTAGTCCAGATTGGTCACAGTTGGTCTGTTGGTGGGACTAGAGGATACTTCCTTCTGGAGTTAAGGCTTGGAAGTCAGGAAGATACTACAGAATGGTTGTGAAGGATATTGGACACGTGTTGTGAGGTTTTTGCATTGTATAGTGAACTAAGGTAGATATCGGTTATGTAGTACTCTCCAGATGCGTTGTCAAAAACTTTACTGGGGTTGCTTCCTCGTAGGGAATTTGAATTACGATTGAGCTTTTCTGAGTACTCAACCTATTTCATAACCACTGTATCGGATGGCACTGATAGACTTGAGGGACTTGAGGGTTCAGTTGCAAGATTCAATAGATTTGGGGTTCATTCAACCGAGTACGTTACCTTGGG
This sequence comes from Prinsepia uniflora, assembly GCA_032719365.1. Lineage (NCBI taxonomy): Eukaryota > Viridiplantae > Streptophyta > Magnoliopsida > Rosales > Rosaceae > Prinsepia > Prinsepia uniflora. The sequence goes on along the minus strand of CM064867.1, from coordinate 68,252,421 downwards.
AACCCTTAGTGCTACGTGCACAGAAGATGAGGGGTACCTTGAGACTTGGAATTGGCTATTGGCAGCCGAACATGGCGACAATGTGAACAGAAATCCTTATCGTGGAAGTTCTTCTTAGTGAAATTTCTTCATTGCTTTTCACTTTTAGGTTTCATGGATGTATAAGTTTGTAAGATTTGAGCTCAACTTGGGAGATAGAATGGATCACTACAATAACTACCCACATACATTATTGGTTGGTGAAGGAGATGTCCCTTTTTTGGCTTCTTTGGCAAGGACTTCAGGGTATGATTGTGACTTTTCTCGATTTTGAAGGTCATTTATGGGCCAGTTACCCAGGTTGTGGGCCAAATTTGAATGAATTGAGGAATATAGGGCACTTGGTGTTGCACGACGATGACGTGTAAAATATGGATTCGTATTCACATCTACGTCAGGTGAACTTGGATGTCATCAGTTGAGGATCAAGGAATTGGATATACCTATGACCGCTTGTGAACTCGATATGAACATTAGGAGTTTTTGTCAGGACCCACCCCGGTTTCACCCCGAAACCCGAGGTAAATCCCGCTCCCGTCTGACTCCCCGACACAACATCCAAGTACAACGTTCTTAAATCCAGTCAGACGCAGGAGTAATGTAACAAAATATCCCAAAGTTATCGTTTACAGAGCATAGTACGAAATACAAGGAAACAAAATCCGACAATGGGTACACGCACGCGGAGGAAAACTTAAGCACTCGAAAATCCCCCTCGTCACTTCTATGCCTCAGACACTGCCTCGACGTCAAGACCCCGCGCTATCTCCACAACCTGGAGGGCAAGTTAAAACAGAAGGTGTGAGTGGACCATAATAAAAGAAAAGTTCTAAAACCATTTATCAGCAAACCGAGTTTTACCCTCCGTTTTGAAAACCACATGCATAACCAATATGTATGAACACAGTTATAAATCAATTTACCGTAAATCACATCATAAGAAACAGAAACACTATAAAACAGTTAGAAAAAACCACAGTAGGTGAATCATAAAACCGTATCAGAAACCATAAACATCAAATCATCATTTTCCCGATCAAACCTGCTGGACCTATCCGAGTCTTTAAACTCCCGAGTCTTTAAACTCAAATCCAGGCCTTAATCATATCCGAGTCTTTAAACTCCCGAGTCTTTAAACTCAAGGCCTACGGGGGAAATCAATATATCCGAGTCTTTAAACTCCCGAGTCTTTAAACTCAATCCGGGTCTTTAAACCCAATCCGGCCGGTCCCCCGTCACATATATCCGGGTCTTTAAACCCAATATCCAGATCCAGCAAATCCAATCCCAAAATCATTCGAAAACCATATATCAATCCACATCCAAACCCGAATCCGAAATCACTGGTCCGATGCCCTTCCGGCATCCAAAACCGTCATTCCGAACCCAAATCCGGAATCCACTTTTCCACTTGAAAACCAACTCCCATTTCCGAAATCCGTTTCTAAAACCGAAAACCTTTATTATCGAAATCATGTTCTAAATTTCTTTATAACCAATGAGAACCACTTATCAATTGAAATCCCAAAACCATTGCATCCATTTCAGAAACAAACCACTTTCTCGTAAGACGAGCTAAAAACCGTCTTTTTCTCGAAAACCGTGCAATCACGTAAAATCAACCAAACATATTCGATAAACATAGAATAGTGATTAAAAACCATAAAATAATTATAGAAAACAGTTATGCATGTTCGAGTTTAGAGAAGGGGTCCACTCACAGTACTGAGCCCTACTCGCGTCCCGAACGTTCAGCCCGTTCCTCGGCTTCCTCGGGAAATCCCGATCCTGTCAAGCACCGTCAAAATACGTTACTAACACGTCTACGAAACAACTACCTAATTTTCCTCAAAAATCCCCGAACCGAAGACTTAAAACCCGGGACCTTAAACTTTCACCCTCGCGGAACTAAACTCAAACGACTTCCGATTGACTCGAAACCAACTCCATTGAACTCACCACAACTCCTAGACCAAAAGTCAAGTTGATCGTTTTCCCCATCGCCGCCGCACGCGCCCCCACGCGCCGCCCAAAGTGGCTGCGCGTGGCCCTCACGCGCCAGCTACAGTGTCACCCCCAACCTCGAGTGCACTGTGCTGAACCGGTCGCTGCAACTGGACCGGCGAGACCCGTTCTCCGCCGTCCGACCACCATTTCCTTCCCTTCTTTCACCCACAGTTTCGTCCAGACACCACGAATCCAGTCCTCAACTCCTCTTGGTTCGATTCGACTCCCAGCTTCACGACTGAAGCTCGAAACAGACGGGCCTCAGACCCCTGTTTCACGATCCCTCTGCTCCGGTCACCTCCCGTCACGGTGGCAACACCAGACTCACCCCACAACCTCACTGATCCTAAACTAACCCTCCTAGACCTTCGACTCACCCCCGAAGTCCACGACTTTGGGTTCGAAGTTCACGGCCGAAACAGAGCACCAGAGACTCCACTTCGACTGAGCTCCGCCCTGAACACCCCCCGTCACGGCGACCATCCTAGTCGACGCCTAGGACCCTCCTGAACATCACCCTGACCTTCTATCCTCTCGACTCTCAGCCAAACCTCACGACTTTCCAAATGAACCTTCACGGGAAAACAGAGCAAATAAATCTCACCTTCGATTTCAGCTCCACCGTGTGCACCGCCGCGTGCCACGGTGTTCGTTGGCCTCCCTGCAACCACCTACAGCTTCCCTTGCCTTGGTTTGAGTCACCTCACGGCGTAGCCACCACCTCGAACTCACGGCCTCCCTGTTTCCTTCAAACTTCCGCCGCACCACCACCGTGCCGCCGTGCACGATTGCACCACCAAAACCCGATCAGCAACTCACTCCTACCTCCCTGTCACTCTCACAACTCAATCTTCACTCACCCTTGCACCCAGATCGATCAATTGATCTCAATCTCTCACCCTCTGTTCTCTGTTCTCTGTTCTTTGAACACACACCAACACGAACAACACGGATGCACCCAATTAATTAGGACCGTGAACACACAGGATTGCACCAGAAGCCTCTACACACATGCCACATGTCACAATCCAATCCACACACTCCCACATGGCCCAACCTCAGCCGTCCATTTCCTTCTTTCTGCACAAATCCCAATGTGCAGAAAGACCAAAATACCCTCCAGTTTACACATTTTTACGGTTTTACCAAAACTTCCTAGACCCGTAACTCTCGCCTCGTAAGTCCGATGAATACGTGCCGCCTGTCATCGAACTCAGGACAACGAAATCTATCTAACCACCCTAGGTCAACATACCAAAACTCGATTATTCAAAAAGTTAACTATTCCCCCTAATTTACCCAATTTACGGTTAAGCCCTCAACCTTCCGAACATCACAACTTCCTCATCGGATGTCGAAATCAGGCGTGCCACCTGCCTATGAATTCATGACGTCCTAAACTACGTCCTGGTCACTGGTCAACACCCATTTGACCACCCGAATCAAAGTCAACATTTTACCCGAATCGGGGGCAAAATCGTCATTCTACACTTATGGACCTATCGGGACCACCTAACCGCCGCTTAACCTCACTAATCCCACCTTAACTAGTCTACTAATCCCGGCTCTCGGGACGGGTTGTTACAGTTTTGGATCGTTCCTCTTGGGTTGACTAATGCCCCTAATGACATAGATGGACTTGATGCACCAAGCCTTTCGAAAGAGTATGGATCACTTTGGAAATTATGTTATAGATCGTATCTTGACATCTTCAAGAAGTACGAAGGAACATGTGGAATACCTAAGCCTAGTCTTTAATACCTCAGGGGAAACATCAAAATACCAAGTTGAGTGAGTATTAGTTGGGTGGACCCATGTTGGTGTTATGGGTCATATTCTTACTATTGAAAGGACAAGTATGGCTCCTCATAGGATCGAGATAGTTTTGGGTTAGTGTCAACCAACTACGGTGATTGAGACTGGAGTCTCACGGAATCGTTGAGTATTATGGGCATTTAGTAGTGGAATTCCCCATGATTGCAATTTGTTGACTCGATTGACTCAGAAGGGAGTCAAATTGGTTTGAGATGACTTTTGTGCGCAAGATTCTCAGGAATTAAAGAATAATTGACTGCTACTCTGGTTTAACTATCTTGGACAATAATAGAGGTTTTGGAAATGACAGCGATGCATCGTTACACAGGTTTGAGTTGCGTACTTATGCTGCATGTGAAGGTTTCTACTTTTTCAACTAGGTAGTTGAGATATCTTGAGATGAACTATTTTACCTCCGCTTAGGAACTTGTCACGGTGGAGCGTGTACAGTAAAATTGGACTCATTACAACCCCGGGAGATGTGTAGGATCTTTATATTATACCCCAAGCCTTATGTACCGGTACTCCGAGGGAGTTGAACTCAAGGCAAAGAAGTTGGCTAGAGTTGGTTAAAAACTATGACTGTACATTTGAATATCGTTCGGAAAAGTGAATATAGTGGCCAATGCCTTGAGTAGAAGAGTTACACGCTCGTTATCGCTTTTGCGTACGATTCATCTACCTTATTATTAGAGCTCTAGATAGAGGGTTTGTGTTGATGGTAGGTGATTGTGGAGTGTTATTAAATAGTGTTCCTGTGAGACTTGTATTGCTGGATTGGATGTTTACAACACAGTTTAAGATCCGACCCTTCGCATCATCAAGATGGGGGTTGAGGTAGGTAACCGACGAGACTTATCACTCAGGATTGGTACGTCTTGGAAGACATAAGTCGGTTGACCTTTGGAGTTCACCAAGAGGTTGGAATGGTTAGTGAACTGGACAGTTTGTCTTTGGTGTTCTCGGAGAGTACGTGTTGGACAAGTCTCAAGTGTGGTCGGGTGACCAGGAGAACTCAGAGAGGAATTTGAGTTAGTATGTGATTGGTCCAGATCTGGGAACGGATGGACATAGTCTAGTGTTGGGTCACGATGGCATGGAAGCCTTACGATAGTCAAATTGGATCCAACATAGATGTGGTACGATAGTTGGATTGGATCCAAGATAGACGTGGTACGATAGTTAGCTTGGATCCAAGATTGATGTATTACGACAATCGGATTGGATCTGAGATGGACATGGTATGGTAATTGGATTGGATCCGATATTTACTTTTCATTGAGATACTAGGGCCAGGTAGTCTTTAGAGGGTTCAGTTATTGTGCGAGCTTAAAGCTCAAGGATATGGTTAGCTAAAGGAACCCGAGTAACAACTGATTTGTCATTAACTCGGCTAGAGCAAGTATTTGATATGGTCGATATACACTCTATGTAACGACCCATCCCGAATGCCGAGATTAGATTAGTGACTAATCATGATTAGTGAGGTTAATCCGTGATTAGTGGGGCGAAATCGGACGAACGATGCAAAATGACCGTTTTATCCCTAATCGTGGGTAAAATGTTGACTTTTCATTCGGGCTGTCAAATTGACTTTGACCAATGACTGTGCCGTAGTTCAGGACGTCACGAGTTCATAGACAGGTGGCACGTTCGATTCCGATATTCGAGGAAAAAGTTATGACGTTCGAAAGTTAAGGGGCATTTCGGTAATTTAGGTGAAAAGGGGCAAAATGTTGACTTTTGACTCGGGGAGTCAAACGTACGAGGGCCGATGACTGTGACGTAGATCGGGACGTCACGAGTCCGTAGATAGGTGGCACGTCGAGGTCGAAGGTTCGACGGAGAAGTTATGGTCACGGGAACGAAAACGGATAATTTTACGTCTCGGAAACTGTGCCAATTAAATAATGTCTGATTAGTTGAAAAGTAAATAAAAGAAACTTGGATGAGTGACAAGTGTCACTCATCCGTCAGTTAGGGTTTCACATAGGGGTTGTTGATTGGCCATCATTTAAATCCTTCAAACTCTCTCCCCTTACCTGATTGGCTGTCACCCACAATCCTCACCCACACGTGTGTCAAACTAAAACACCCTCCCCATGGTTGCACCATCCAAAACCCGACCACCCTACACCATCCACCATGAATGGCCGAGAGAGAGGGGCTGAGGAACTCACCTGGACGAGCAGTCGATGCCATTGGCAGGCGGAATCATGACAGAGCCACGGTGGAGAGGTAAGAACGTCCGAAACCCAAAACCGTTGTTTGAATCAAAAATGGTATCTTCGATTCTGGTAGTTGTCGAGTGATTCTAATGATGGAAACAAGTTCTTAGGAGTTGTACCAGCACTTTGGGACCAAAATCGAAGCTGGAGGTGGCCGGAATCGCAGAGACCCGACTGAGGAAACTGGAGGTTTGATCGTCAAATTGGAGGGTGAGTGCTAGGTTTGGTTTTCATCATTTGACACGGTAGATCGATTAGGTTCGAAGTTAGGAACCTTTAGGATTGAAAATGGAACGAAATGGGATTAAAAATGAACGGTTTGAGCGATGAACCGGTCGAGCCGGTCCGGTCCGGTTCGAACCAGTCGAACCCAATTCGGCTGGAGGTTAGTGGTGATGCTACAGTAGGCGCGTGATCTCACGCACAGAGGCTTCCTAGGGCGTGTGGGGGCGCGTGAGTGACTATTTGGGAAAGTGTTCAACTTGTAAAACACTCTTTTCAATGTAACGAACATTTTGGGACTGGTTTCGTGTCGATCGGACATCGTCTCGATAATGTCTGGGGCATCAGAAGGTTTAGGTTCGGGATTTAAAATAGTTAAAAAATTCGGGAAAATTACGGGACATCAATGAGAGGTTAATAAGGTAGTTGGTAACCCTCTAGATTGATTTGGATAGGTTTAGGAGTCCCGGTGTCGACGATTTTCCCAGTGAGGCTTACGGCACACAAACCGAGACGGCAGCTTAGGACGGTCTGTGAGTGGACTTTGGTTTTATAAATCTTATGCATGCATAACTGTTTTATATGGATTATGATTGTGATTACATGATGTTGATTGGATATTGGTGAATTATATGGTTTCACGCATTTCGAGGCGATTTACGTGCTTGCACTTAAATCGAGGTTTCGATTTTACTCTGATTTTCCGTACTTATGGTTTTGGAAATAGTTGAATGAAATGTTTTTGAAATTGGAAAGATGAACTAGGGCATGCGGCCCAATTGTTTTGGAAACCTCGGACTTGCAGTCCATTTAAGTTACGTAATCGGGCCGGGGGCCAAATTGCTTTATGAAATCGGGCCAGGGGCCAGTTGATTTACGAAATCGGCCATGAGGCCCAGATGGTTATAAACGAGATTGAGGGCTAGGGACCCTAGATGGATTGAATAAATGGTTTTGGATTTGAAAAATCAGATGCTTGGACTCGTGATGTTTTTATGGAAATTCTGGGCAGGACCTTGAGATGTTTTGAAATGATAAATAAATTGTTTTCCATAAACCATCTTGATACGAGGATATGTGGATGGTCTCCTCTCGGTGTCTGGGACACTGGAGAAGTCACGGTGACGTCTGGGCCGTCAGACATCTAGGATGTCAGAGATTTAGACCCGGTGAGACCCCGGGTAGCATGCGTTGCTTATACCGTGAGAAATGACGTCTGGGACGTCGAGCGTCTGAGACCCTAGGCATTTGGGATGCCCAGGATTGTTTAAACATGTTTTCTTGAATGATATTCATGGTTATGGTTATGGGCGATGGCCCACTTGGAATTTGAAATTTGGTTTTACGGTTTTGGGCTGAGTTCCCACTTGGTTTTGGATTTACGGATTTTGGGCTAAGGCCCTAATGGCATATTTGAATAAATGTTTTGATTACTGGTTTTCGATGCATGCATACGTTTTAATGAAGGGCATAAATATCTTTGTGAAATGTGTTTATTAACTTATTTCTTTTCGTCTACTCACAGCCTTTGTTGTTTTAATGCCCTTCAGGTTGATCACGGATGCGACTGCAACAGAGACCGGGACATCGCATGCCTCCTCCATCGATCCTTGCGCACTCTGGGAGCCCTATTTGGGCAGTGGCTTTAGGTTATCCCTTGTCTGACACTTCGTGTCAGATGGGAGCATGACACATCCCACGGTAATCCCGGGGGGATTGGGATGGGTCGTGTCACTCTAGATGGGTAAGATGCCAGATTGGGACTCGAGATGAGTCAGAATCACAAAGTTGGTCTCTTGGTGAGTCGTGGTACCGTAAGAAGACTCTGGTGCAAGTTGGATTAGATAAGGAACTCGGATAGTGACAGTGGAGTCGATGAGTTATGCTTGCATGTTTTACAAAATGGAGGGTTTAAAGGTAATTTTTGGAAAATGGTTTTCTAAATCTTTATTTTTGTCCACTCACACATTTTATTGTTTTTGGCACCCTCCAAGTTGATCGCGAACGCGGGCTGCATGAAGGCTCAAGCATCACGGTGAGTGTGTACTCTGATTACTCTGGTTAGGATGTGATGTATCCCTGGTCTGACATGTGGTCAGGATATTCATTTTTTTTTTCAAGAGTAAATTGGTCATTTTATAAGGACGTGTTAAATGAGAGCAAGTTCTTCCATGTTAATTCAGGGGGATTACGGGGATGGTCCTATCAATATGCATGCATATTTAATTGTTTTAAATATTTTTCTATATGATTTTGATGTTATTTGATTGAATGGGATTTTATATGATTTTTGGGTATTTTACGATAACTATTTCATGCACGTTTTACGAGGTAGTGATATCAATTATAAGAGTGTGTTTCCAATCTCCATAGTTCCTAAGACTTGGATTGTGACTCAGATGTCGAGCTGGGCTCTGTATTCATTAGTCGGTCCCCACTTGGATGTCGAGCTGGGCTCCTTCGTTCCTCAGATCCACTAGTTGACTTAGACTCTAACATCTACAAATAAAAGAAGAAGGGAAACTATGACCAAGCATACCACTAGTCCTACCGACAAAGCAAATTCACAAGAGGGGAAGTAAAATTACCTTAAGTCTCTTCTAATCTGCAAATGAGAACTGTGATCAGCAATTTACTTTCAAGTCCAATTAAATCGGCAGTGGGCAAAATTGATCGGCAGCGATTTTGTACTCTAATAAATTCTTTGTGCAAAAGTGGAAAATGAGGAATTGCAGCCCATTTTATAGGCACCTGAGACGCCTCGAGATGTAGACTACCAATCTAAATGGTGCTATGCATTTGTACACACTATTCTAACATACAAATTACACATACAATTATGTACACCATACCTATTAAAAATGATTCTAAAAAACTCGGAAGTCTGCTCCGATCGGTAAGTAGGAACATTGCGACCGATCAGATGCTTCATACAAAGTACTTTCATATTCCAAGGCTTAATTGGGAAGCAGGAAAATTGCGACCAATCGCCAGCTTCTAGCCAAGTACTCTCATGAGTCCACTCGGAAAGCAGGAACATTTCGACCGAGCGGTAGCCTTTGCGAAGTACCCACTCATATCAATGCTCCAATCGAAAAGCAAGAACATTACGACCGATCGGCAACATCTGGCAAGGTTCTCTTGCGGTCTTGATTGCCAAGCAGGAACATTGCAACCGATCAAGATCTACTTGAAAAGTAACTTTATATGCCAAGGCTCCAATCAGCAAGCTGGAGCATTATGACCGATTGGCAGCTTCTGGCGAAGTACATTGGTGAATCCACTCGACCAGCAAGAAAATTGCGATTGAACGGCATCCTTTGCGAATTACCCTCTCATGCCAATGCTCTAATCACCGATCGAGAGCATCTGCGAGGTGTTCTCGCGATCTTGTTCGTCAAGGAGAAACAGTGAACTGATCAGGACCCACTTGCAATGTACCTTCATATGCCAAGGCTCCAATCAGCAAGCAGGAACATTATGACCAATCGGCGAAGTACTCTCGCAGCTACATTCGCCAGGAAAGAAAATTATGATCGAGCGGCAACCTTTGTGAAGTACCTTCCCATATCAATTCTCCAATCGAAAAGCAAGAACATTATCGGCAGCATCTGGCGAGGTGTTCTCGCCACCCTGATCGAAAAGTAGGAACATTGCACCGATCAGGAGCCACTTGTGACGTACCTTCATATGCCAAAGCCTCAAATCAAAAAGCAAGAATATTGTGATCGATCGGCAACTTCTGGCGAAGTACTCTTGAGGCTGCACTCGGAAAGCAGGAACATTGGAACTAAGTGATAGCCTTTACAAAGTACCCTCTCATGTCAATGGTTCAATCGGTAAGCAGGAACATTGCGACCAATTAGAAGGCTATTATTACACCCTCCCCCAATCATTCAGCATGCAGGAAAAATCCTAACCTACACAACACTAGCGACTAGTGCAATACCGGTTGACGAAGGCACACTTCCTCCATCCAACACATAGGGGACTAGTGGATACATCCCTTTGGTTAGTCGACACGTATCATCTTGAGTTACAAGTCCTCGACCGAGGAAATCCACCTCACTCAATGACTTAGGGAAATTATGTTGATACTAGTAGCCCAAGCCATTCAATCGACAGGCAACGCCAGTGGTGCCAATCGACAGGCCTAACAACACCAAAGTCTGTGCCACTCGATAAGATATACCAACAACATGCGCCCAACAACACCAAAGTCTGTGTCACTCGGCAAGCATACTCGGCAGGAATGATTGGCACCTGTGGTTCGATTAGCTGGTTGTCGATACCAACCTTCTGATCTACTAGGAGATCCATTACCACCTGGCACACATCCCAAATTTTTGGGACATGTGGCAGCATTTCTGTCACGACTCGACTCCCCTAACACGATATTATCTGTTTTGGGCCATGCCTTCAGGGTTTTTTTTTTGGGAACTCAGACGCAACTTCCTAGTAGGTCACCCATCTTGGAATTGCTCCAACCCAATTTCGTTTAGCATTGGAGTTCCAACCAAAAACAAAGTTACTAAGCTCCCAAAACGCCTCGTGCTAGATAGATATGTGCCCACACATATATGACACTTCACCATTCCCTCCCTAAGAGATGTGGGATTGTTCACCGTTCTTCCCAAGACACGGGTCTTACATTCCACCCCCTTAGGGCCCAGCGTCCTCATTGGTACATTTCCATTCGGGGTCCAACTCTGATACCATTCTGTCACGACCCATCTCCACTAGCATGATATTGTCTACTTTGGGCTACGCCCTCACGGTTTTGTTTCTGGGAATTCACCCGTAACTACCCAAGAGGTCACCCATCTTAGGATTTCTCCATCTCAATCTCGCTTAACTTTGGAGTTCCAACAAAACCCAAAGCTAGTGAGCTCCCAAAGTCAATTGGCATGTGGCCCGGGCCATTTCAATCAACAGACAACGCCAGTGGTGCCAATTGGAAAGCCTAATTGTGTATGCCACTAGATAAGATATACCAACATCATGCACCTAACAAGACCCAAGTCTGTGCCACTCGAAAAGCATACTCGGGAGGAATGATCGGCACCCGTGGTTTGATTAGCTAGCTGTTGATACCAACTCCCTGACATGCCAGGAGATTCATTACCACCTGGCACACATCCCGAATTTGCGAGACATGTGGAAGCATCTCTATCATGACTCAACTCTCCTAGCACGATATTGTTTGTTTTGGGCCATGTCCCCACGGTTTTGTTTTTGGGAACTCAGACGCAACTTCCTAATGGGTCACCCATCTTGGAATTGCTCCAACGTAATCTTGCTTAACTTTGGAGTTCCAACCAAAACCAAGGTTACTGAGCTCCCAAAAGGCCTTGTGCTAAATAGATATATGCCCACACATATATGATACTTCACTTTTGCCTCCTTAAGCGATGTGAGATTGTTCACCGTTCTTTCCAAGACATGAGTCTTATAATCCACCCCCATTCGTGCCCAGCATCCTTGTTGCCACACTTCCTTTCGGGGTCCAACTCTAGTACCATTCTGTCACAACCCATCTCCACTAGTACGATCTTGTCTTCTTTGGGCTACGCCCTCACGGTTTTGTTTCTGGGAATTGACCCATAACTACCCAATAGGTCACCCATCCTAGGATTGTTTCATCTCAATCTCGCTTAACTTCGGAGTTCCAACCAAACCCAAAAAAAGTGAGCTCCCAAAGTCAATTGGCATGTGGCCCGGGCCATGTCAATCGACTAGAAATGCCAATGATGCCAATCAGTATGCCTAAATGGGTATGCCACTGACAAGATATACCAACAGCATGCGCCCAACAAGACCCAAGTTTTTGTCTCTCAGCAAGAATACTCGACTGGAATGATCAGCACCAGTGGTCCGATTAGCTGGTTGTCGATACCAATTCTCTGACATGCCAGGAGATCCATTACCACCTGGCACACATCCCGAATTTGCGAGACATGTGGTAGCATCTCTGTCACGACTCGACCCCCCTAGGATGATATTGTTCGCTTTGGGCTATACCCTCACGGTTTTGTTTTTAGGAACTCACACGCAACTTCCCAATAGGCCACCCATCCTGTAATTTTTCCAACCCAATCTCACTTAACTTTGGAGTTCCAACCAAAACCAAAGTTACTGAGTTCCCAAAAGGCCTCGTGCTAGATAGATATGTGCCCACACATATATGACACTTCAAATTTCACTCCCTAAGCGATGTGGGATTATTCACCGTTCTTCCCAAGACACGGGTCTTACAATCCACCCCCCTTGAGGCCTAGTGTCCTCGCTGGAACACTTCCGTTCAGGGTCTAACTCTGATACCATTATGTCATAACTCGTCTCCCCTATCACGATATTGTCTGCTTTGGGCTACACCCTCACGGTTTTGTTTCTAGGAATTCACCTGTAACTACCCAATAGGTAAACCATCCTAGGATTGCTCCACCTCAATATCACTTAACTTCAGAGTTCCAACCAAACCCAAAGCTAGTGAGCTCCCAAAGTCAATTAGCATGTGGCCCGGGCCATTTCAATCAATAGACAAGGCCAGTAATGCCATTCAACAAGCCTAACTAGGTATTCCACTCGGCAAGATATACTAACAGCTTCCGCCCAACAAGACCGAAGTCTGTGCCCCTTGATAACCATACTCGGTAGGAATGATCAGCACCCGGGGTCCGATTAGCTCGCTGCCGATGCCAACTATCTGACATGGCAAGAGATCCATTAACATCTGGCGCATATCCCAAATTTATGGGACATGTGGCAGCATCCCTGTCACGTCTCGACTCCTCTAGCACGAACTTGTCTTCTTTGGGACATGCCCATTTTATTTTTGGGAATTACACGCAACTTCCCAATGGGTCACCCATCCTAGAATTGCTCCAACCCAATCTTTCTTAACTTTGGAGTTCCAACCAAAACCAAAGTTACTGAGCTTCTAAAAGGCCTCGTGCTAGATAGATATGTGCCCACACATATATGACACTTCACGTTTCCCTTCCTAAGCGATGTGGGATTGTTCACTGTTCTTCCTAAGAAACGGGTCTTACAATCCACCCCCTTAGGGCCCAACGTCCTCGCTGGCACACTTCCGTTCAGGGTCCAACTCTAATACCATTATGTCACGACCCATCTCCCCTAGCACAATATTGTCTGCTTTGGGCTACGCCCTCATGGTTTTGTTTCTGGGAATTCACTCATAACTGCCTACTAGGTCACCTATCCTAGGATTGCTCCATCTCAATCTCGCTAAATTTCGGAGTTCCAACCAAACCCAAACCTAGTGAGCTCCCAAAGCCAATTGACATGTGGCTCGGGCCATTCAATCGACAGGCAACGCCAGTGGTGCCAATTGGCACGCCTAATTAGTATGCCACTCGGTAAGATATACCAACAGCATGCGCGCAAAAAGACCCAAGTCTGTGTCACTCGGCAAGCATACTCGGCAGGAATGATCGGCACTCGTGGTCCAATTAGCTGGCTGTCGATACCAACTCTCTAACATGCCAGGAGATCCATTACCACCTAGAACACATCCCGAATTTGCAAGACATGTGGCAACAACCCTGTCACAACTCGACTCCCCTAGCACGACCTTTACTTTGGGTCATACCCTCACGGTTTTGTTTTTGGGAACTCACACGCAACATCCCAATGGGTCACCCATCTTGGAATTGCTCCAACCCAATCTCGCTTAACTTTGGAGTTCCAACCAAAACCAAAGTTACTGAGCTTTTAAAATGCCTCGTGCTAGATAGATATGTGCTCACACATATATAGCACTTTACCTTTCCCTCCCTAAGCGATGTGGGAGTGTTCACCGTTCTTCCCAAGACATGGGTCTTATAATCCACCCCCCTTGGGGCCCAGCGTCCTTACTGGCACACTTCCGTTTGGGGTCTAACTCTGATACCATTCTGTCACGACCCATCTCCCCTAATACGATATTTTCTGCTTTGTGCTATGCCTTCACAGTTTTTTTCCTGGGAACTCACGCGCAACTTCCTAGTAGGTCACCTCTCCTAGGATTGCTCCATCTCAATCTCGCTTAACTTTGGAGTTCCAACCAAACCCAAAGTCAGTGAGCTCCCAAAAGGTCTCGTTGCTAGGAAGACATCCTCCACACATATAAGGCGCTTCACCTTTTCCTCCCTGAACGATGTGGAATTTTGTTCACAGTTCTTCCCAATACACGGGTCTTACAATCCACAGCCCTTGGGGCCCAACATCCTCACTAGCATACTTTCGGTCGGAGTCCAGCTCCGATACAATTCTATCATGACCCGACTCTTCTAGCACGATATTGTCCGCTTTGGGTCATGCCCTCACGGTTTTGTTTTTAGGAACTCACACAACTTCCCAGTGGGTCACCCATCATGAGATTGCTCTAGCCTAATCTCGCTTAATTTTGGAGTTTCAACCAAACCCAGAGTTAGCCCCCTAAAAGATCTCTTACTAGATAGATATGTGCCTACACATATAAGACACTTCACTTTTCTTTCCCTGAGCGATGTGGAATTTTTTACCGTTCTTCTCAAGACACAAGTCTTACAATGTCCTGTGCCTACATTCATTGCTACTATAAATACCCCCCAAAATCCTTTCATAAATGTACTCTTTCTCATCTACTTCTCTCTCTAAACACACAACCTTGAATTTTCAGTCTTTATGTTGTGATCTACCTATTGATTCTCAATTACACTTATTAACTTAAGCATCAGAGCCTTTTAGGTCGGCACTCTACCAGTGACTAGTATTTTCTTTTTACCTCGCAAGTCAATCGACAGGTTTAAGCAGGATTTGAACCAGTACCTCCTACCGAGTCTTAGATCTTCCAGTGGGTGTCATCATGTTAGGTTCAGTTTCAGATCAAACAATTACTAAATCGTATTTGCGGTGAAAAAATGGTAGTTAATGTTGAATTATTGTAGATAAATTTAAAAGTAGACCATCAAATTGTGAAATAAAAAATTGAGATTTAGTCTCGATATGAGAATAAAAATAAATAAAAACAAAGCAAAACATTTAAAAAATCATGGCAAGAACCATTCTCTCATATTTTGTTGGTCGAAAACTGGTGGTTGAGTCTTGACTTTGACCCTTTTGTAGTGATTATAATTAATGTACCCAAAAAATTGTGCATACTTCACTAGCTAGTTAACTTTGTTACTTTTTTTTGTTGGTGAAAAGATTCTCGACATGTTTGAAATAGCTACACAGATAAATAGTGAGAGGTCTGAACAAAAACTAGAACCTGAGAGGAGAGGTGAATATTGGCTAGCAGCTAGTTCATTAGCCATTCCCGCAGGCCACCAAGAAAAATAATCATTCCTTAATACAGTTGTATAAGTAAACTCATGGATATCATTGGGAATGTTCAATTTTGTGGATTAGAATATTAGTAAGAAAAAAAATTGTATATTTTTTTACAAAATTATTATTATGATAATATTGATTGAAGAAATTTTAATAAAGAATCCAAACAAATATATTTAATTTAATCCAGTTACTTAATTTTATATAGCATCAAGATTCAAATACTCGAGAGTTAAGCAGCACATTTGATTGCCTCTTTCGTCATGGTCTTCCATCGCCCGTAGGGTAGCTCCTCCCATACAATCTCCACTGCCGCCTTACAGAAACCCACAACGTGTTTCATACGGCCACAAAGAAAACAAAAAAACGGCAGCCTTTCATATTCTAGTTCGCACCTCTTCGCTGGTTCATCAAGAAGCAGCTTCAACGTAACACATCGCCTCAACGGTTCACTCACCTTCAGTGCCACCCGAAGCGTCAAGGAACTACCCATACAATCATTGTTCTTCCTCTTATCCACAGCCACGAACTGACCAATATGGTTCCCCACTCGCTCAGCTAACTGCAGGCTTAGAAAAAGGGGCAGAATTCGTCTCATTCGCACCCAAAATCCCTGAGTATCCAGAGCCACCTCCAGAAGATCAACAAAGCCATCAGTCTTGGCAAGCACGAACAGGGCTCGATCAAATGTCTATGGCGATCCCATCACCACCTTGGAAAGATCCCTTCACTCCGGAATGAGAAGAGAAACCGGCCACGCTATCCCAACGACACCACCATGGATTAGTCACGCGTAAACCATATCCACCTCAGGGTATTCACCAAGTCCTCTCTGTTGTAACCTCTCACTGTCAACAGCTTCCCAACTAGGAGAAATCGCGACGTCGGTGTCGCCAATTCCTCCCCACAAGTTCACTCTCCTCCATCGCCGAGATCGACAGCGAACGACCCAGATTGCTGCTCAGGGAATCCATCACTCACACCCAGCCGAAATACCACTCCCCAACAATCCAAACAACGGCCCTCCACACAACAGCTTCGGACGCCGTCATTGAAGTTCCGGTCGAGGACAGATCGTAACCCTAGCCGTCAAAGTACAAAAACCCTAACCGAGAGAGAAAACCGGAAGGACTTTTTAGTTGACCTTTATTTTCCTTCAAGCTAAGGCGAGAAAAAAATTTAAGTCTCATATTGATATTTATTACCATACATTATCATCTATAGGGATTATAAATAAGTAAAAAGTTACACGAATTTATTTAAAATTAATAAAATGGACAAAAAAAAATGTATTTTGAAGACGTTTAAAGATGCTTACGGTCCTAGCCTCCTCTCAATTTCATCGATTGTAAAAAGTTTTAAACTTTTGTAATTTTGTAGTATTAGATATATTATTTTTAATTAATATGGTCAGAGATTTTTAGTGAAAAAAATTAATTTGATAGTAAAATTCTTCAACAAATTATCTATCAAATTATATAACTTAGTTTGATTTTCTATAAAGCTCATTCACATTATATAAAACTCAGTACGATTCTGCAAAATTTTGTTACATAATTCTATTTAATTCTATATTGACTTTGAAAAAGTTTAGAAAAAGAAATCTATATAATGTCGTTATTGACTCTATAAAAGTTGATGAAAATTAATCAAATCTGTAAATCTCGATTATTTCAAAAATCTTTACGATAATGCCGTTATTGACCCTATATAATGCCGTGAAGGTTTTTTTTTTTTTGCAAGTTTCTATTAGTTTTGAGATCTTGATTGATTTTCCACTTGGCTTGTAAGCGTCTATTATTATTATGACGCTTATTAAAGCACATGCCATGAGTCACTGACCATTTGCTGTATTATTTTTCCCGGTCCTCCCTCCCTTTCTATATTTCTTCTATCAATGTGATGGTGAAAATATTTTCGATATTAATGAAATTTCTTCTACTCTGAAGAAAATTCAGAAAAAAATGATGGAGACATAGAATTATCACTTATGGATGAAGAGAATTATTACTAAATTGTATTTAAGTTGAAAAATTGGTGGTTAATATTGAATCATTATAGGTAAATTTAAAAGTAAACTATAAAATTGTGGAATGAAAACGGAGATTTATTCTCCATATGAGAATAAAAAATAAAAAAACCAAACAAAACAAAAAATTTGAAAAATCATGGGAAGAACAATTCCCTCATATTTTGTTGGTGGAAAAATGGTGGTTGATCCTTCACTTTGACCCTTTTGCATGATTATAATTGTACCCAAAAAATAGGCATACTTCGGTAGCTAGCTAGTTAACTTCGATTATTTTTTTGTTGGTGAAAGATTCTTGACATGTTTGAAATAGCTACACAGCTAACTAGTAAGTCTGAACAAAAACTAGAACCTGAGAGGAGAGGTCAATATTGGCTACCAGCTAGTTCATTAGCCATTCCCACAGGCAACCAAGAAAAATAATTATATCTTAATACATGTGTATAAGTAAACTCATGGATATCATTGGGCATGTTCAATTTTGTGGATTAGAATATAAGTAAGAAAAAAAATTGTATATTTTATTACAAAATTATTATTATGATAATGGGGAACTGAGGAAGAAGCTATCTATATATACAAAGGTATCCAAGCATCAAAAAATATCTTTAATTATTATATGAGCTGAAATGCGGGTTAAAATTTACCGATAATGTGGTGTATACTCTTTTTTGTCCATCTCTCTTTATATGATGCATAAGTGTTTACATTTTAACTAATGATTTGAGTTAGATAATTACAAATGAATCAAATTTGTGATATACATCTTATATATTAGTCATTTTTGGGGAGTCTGTGTTGGATTGAATCGTATATCTAATCAAATTGAATATATTTTGAAGAGAGACGTGAATATTTTTTAATTGTAAAGGGAATATTAGAGAAAAATCGTAAGTATTGAAGAAAACTTACTCATTCGAACCCCATAATTATAACGGAATTGTTTTAAATAAGTTACTTTTCATGTCTAATATATTCTAAGTATTTTTCTTATTGGAACCTTTCCTCCCTTTATAATGAAAAAAAATACGATTCACTAAATAAATTTAATGTAAATTAAATCAGATACAACTATTACTGCACGAGGTACTTTAGATTTGTGCACAGAAAACTAAGGTTGGATCAAATCAGACACCGAACCTGGATCACTGACTCGACCTAACCAAACTCACCAACTTATAATGTTGACTTGAAACGTCTGTGTCTAATTGATTGTTTGTGGTAGTAGTTTTTTTACTGTTCAACAATCACAAGAAGAATAAAATATCAATTTGTGTCAATTCGTTTCTGGTACAAAATTCGTGTTATGTTTCAGTCCAAGTTTATGTTAAAATTGTGATAGAAAGAACGAGCTAGCACGAAAATGCCATAGGTCCACAGAGTATGTGCATTGAACAGTATCAAGCTTACACTCCAAGTTTTTATATCAAGTGCAATGTAGTAACAGTAATAAATTTGTTCTTTGTTTAAAATCGGTACCAAAACACTGTATACCTTTCACAGTTTGGTAAATTCTCTTTTTAATATAAGTGACTTTTCTTTATATTAATCTAAATAGCAATATTGACAGGTTTAAATTCTAAAAAATAAGGAAAATAAATAAATCCACTCTACTAAAATTGGCAACGTCACCTTATGGCTAAAAAAACTGAATGTGGGTATGCCAAGGCTTGAAAATAGTTTTATGCCTTATATCATTATATCATAAAGTTAAAGGAAAAAAATTAAACAAGGCTTGAAAATAGTTTTATGCCTTAAAAATGATGGCAAAATTGAAATAGGCCATCTAGTTTTTGTGATACAACGGTACTAAGAGAGGGGAAAATAAATATTAGACGAATTCGTCCATTATAATATTCGAACCGAGATCTTCTAATACACGAGTAATCTTTTAGTGTACGTAAAATGCTATATAAGCATGTTTCTCTAATCCATTCTGTGTACTAACTTTTTGTTACTATACCATAAAGTTGAGACATATCAAGCTTATCCTCGTTGTGTTTCCCTTTTTCGGCTGAAAATTAAGGCCAAGAATAGGTGGCTTTTAGTTGAAATTGGAACCCAAGATGGGGTGTTTTCAACCGAAGACTGGGGCCAAGAATGGGTGGCTTTCGGCTGAAAACTGAGATAGAGATGGGTAAATTTTCGGATGAAAATTAACTCCAAGATCGGTGGTTTTCAGCTGAAATAAGGTGGAATAAAAATACAACGTAACATATGATCCCGCTATACATAATATTTTCTTACCATATGCAATAGATATGAATACTAATAGACCAATTACACCAATTGCAGCACGTACTGTTGATTTCTATTTTATTCCCATGGGAAATCAAAGAAAGTGTATCAATTACTTCTTATGACTATTCTACCTCATTAAATATTTTATTTTAAAGGGAGGTTTTATCCAAAACACTATGAAGTATTATAAGGAAAATAGAAAAATCATTAGCGCACCCAATTAGGATTACATGAACAAAAACAAAATCATAAAAATAGATAAATAAAGTTGTGATTGAGTAATTTTGCCCGACATTAATTGAAATTTCCAATTTGAAGGTGTTCGTACCTAAAAGTTGTCGTAACGGAATTCAGAGTCATCGTTCGGTAGCTCGCTTATGAAGTAACAGACTCGTAGGTGTTTGGGGAAAGGGGATCTCTTCGCTATAGTTGAGTGCAATGAATGTGGTGTATTGGTGACTAATGTGGATGAGCTGAAAGCTGTAAGCTTTGGGCCATATTATCGTGGTCCTAACTTAGTTGGGCTGGTCCAGTTGACTTGACGTTCTACCTGCCTTTATAAATAGTCATTCCACTAGTAGAAAATGCTACTAGACTTGGTTAGAAATGCTTCTGAATTGTGGCTCAAGAACCTTCGTTTTAATCAAGTGATAAAAGAGTAAGCGGACATCTTGCTTGTGCGCGTTCTTTTGTTTGCCTTCTTCAAGGACTTTAAATATTTTCTTTTGTGCCTAGTCTATGTTCGTTTTACGATGTGTTCATGTTAATAACTTGTTGTTTAGATTAGGTGGGATTTAGACGGATCAACCCCTTAAAGCCAAAATGGCGATACTAGACCCGAATACGAAGATGGTTTTATGACTTGGTCAGCTATATAACTCATTAGTTGGTATATTCCATATATCTAGATCAGACTTGAAGAAATCGATTATATTAAGGTGGAGGTGAAGTACGAACACTTAGAAAGTAAATTGCTTGAAGACTTAAAGTGAGGAATGAATTATAAGTGCTGTAGATAGACTATTTCTAGACTAAGTCATGAGATGGCAAATTGGTCGAGAGACCATTAACTGGATGAACATCCATTGGAACCATACCAAAGGTTGGCAACATAGTAGGAACAACATGATGAAATTTGAAAATGGAAATGTGAAAGTCTCAAAGACTGATATGGGGCAGTCGGGAAGAGATGGGTGTTAAGTAGTCTTCAAAACAAGCTATAGAACAAAGTTAGGATGAAGTCAAGTGGTCGGGAAGTCATCAGAATTGAACTTGGAATACAATTTAGAATGAAGGGAAGCTTGGTGTGCTTGGAGTAAGAACTGGGAAGGTTTGAGAGGAGAACTGAATCTTAATCCTACATTGGAAGAAACAAGTTTTGCTAAGAATGTGAGCTTTTGAGTAACAAAAAAAAAACCTTTGAGGGTTTGCAGTTATTGAAATTGATTGAGTTTGATCAATTTGTTTTTTTTTATTAAGATGTTAGTTGTCCTTTGAGAAGAATGTTTCTTCTCATTTTATAGACAGCATGAGAGTAAGGTTGGTCGATACGTGCACCCATGTCTATACCTCCTTCACGAAGGCTTTTTCGTGCCTCCCTTTTCCTCTGACGATTTTGGCATTGTGTCAATGTGATTACGTCAATCACACTTGCGGCTCCCTATGATCTAGTAAGTGGTTGCTAGTTGGTCATTGGGCTGTAGCCAGATTAAATCTTTAATTCGGTAAATTCCCACTTTGGCCCGTAGTTGATTTTTTTGGATTTAAACATTACCCCCTAAATTTGATTGAATAAAAGCTTTCGAATTCAAATTGAGCCACTACCGTGACTGTAATGGCCCTACCATCTGTGTTTTGGAAGTTAAACATGTTTCTTTCTTTTTCCTGACACTTCTGTTGTAATCCATAAGTCCTCTTTTTTCTTTCTCTGTTGCTCTCTAAAAATATATGGCTCTTATTTCCAATTTGAAAAAAGAAGAAGAAGAAGAAATTAAGCTCATTTTCTTGGCTCTAGGACCTGGTGCTAGTTCCCTATGGGTTTGTGGCCTGAGTTTTCAAGAACATGTCACCATCTCTTGAGATATTCTTTCTTCCTCCGAAGAAAATGGTGACAATGGTGGTGACCCACGTTTCATGATCAATTTAGGGCGCCACTTTGCCTTTGGTCCTTACTGGCGTGACCCTTTTCTGACTGGGGTTGATATTCTTTACTCTCATTTTGAAGAGTTTGAACTCCTCCAATTTACTAATATGAGCCATATCCATGGGAAAAACTTCTTTCTGACAATGGACATCTTTTCCCATCGATGAATAACCCGAAATATTTAGAAATTTAGGGTTTTTGGATCCATCGGATGTAGTGGCAGTAATCTGATGAGCTCAGAAGTAATGGAATTTATGATCTAGTGAATCTTTCTACCATTTCCAGTCCTCCTTATTTCATTATTCTTAGTGCTGCCATGTGCTTTTGGGATAACAGCACCAATACGTTCAATTCTCATGTTGGACCAATGACCCCAACCTTGCTAGACATGTCTACTCTATATGGACTGACATCGCTAGGAAATATCTCTGATTTCACCCGTTCTCTTTCGTTAAGATTTAGAATAGATTATGATCCCCAAATGAAAGATTACCCTCGTGGGTTCCTTCTTCGTCTACCATGTGCTTATTCCCAAATACCTTCTGCCCTTTTACACGGTGATGGTAGACTTCGGGAAAAAAAGTGATTTTAAGAGCATAGGTTTTGGGGACACATATTAGGGATCTACCTTTGAGAAAATCCAATTCTACCATTTTTGGTTGGATTGGTTTGTGTTCCCGAATGCTAAGAAAAGCCAGTCCACATAGTGAATTTTGTGGGCTAAAACCTTAAGAACCTTCTCAAATGTAGTCTTGTGGCCATTAGTTTTGGCCCAGCTGTATGACCTTCTTCTTGCCATCATTTGTGAACGATTAATTTTTTATGCCTTCTTCAATGATTTCAAATATTTTCTTTTACACCTAGTCCAATTTTTATTTAATTATGCATTCATATTAACATCTTATTTTTTAGGTTAGGTGGTAGTTAGACATCATTCCCTTCAACTTAGAATGGCAACACTGGACTAGAACACGAATATGGTTCTATGACTTAGCCATAGAACATATTTGTTGGTATATTCTAGATATCAAGATCAAACTTGTAGAAATCAATTGTATTAAGATCGAGGTGAAGTACAAAAACTTTGAAAATCAATTGCTTGAATACTTAAAGTGAGAAATGAATTACAAGTGTTATAGGTAAACTACATTTAGACTAAGCCATGAGCTGGCAGGTTGGTCAAGAGACCATCAGCTGGATGAACATCCGTTAAAATCATACCAAAAGTTAGCAGAGAAGTAGGAGCAACGTGATGACGTTTAGGAGTGGGAGTGGGAAAGTCTCAAAAACTAGTTTGGGGTAGTCGGGAAGAGATGGGTGTTAGGTGACCTTCAAAATAAGCTGTAGAAGAAATTTGGGATGAAGTCAGGTGTTAGGCTGCCTTCGAGACAAGTTATAGAAGAAATTCGGGATGAAGTCAGGTGGTTAGGAAGCCTTTAGAATCAAACTTGGAATGCAAGTCGGAAGTAAGGGAAGCTTGATGTTCTTGGAGTAAGAACTGAGATGCGTTGAGAGGAGAACTGAATCTTGATTATAGATTAGAAGAAATAAGTTTTGTCAAGAAGGCGAATTTTTGAGTAACAAATAAACTTTTGAGGAGTTACAGTTATTGAAATTGATTAAGTTTGATCAATCTCTTTTTGTTTGATTGAGTTGTTGGTTGTCTTTTGAGAAGAAGACTTCTTCTCCTTTTATACGAAGCATGAGAGTAAGGCTAGTCAACTCGCGCAGCCATGTGTGCTCTTCCTTCGCGACGACTTTGTAGCACCTCCCCTTTGCTTTTTGACGGTTTCCGCACTGTGTGAGCATGATTGCGTCAATCACATTCTCGATTCCCTATGATACAACAAGTGGATGCTAGTTGGACTTTGAACTATAGTCAAATTGTGTTTATAATTTGGTAAATCCTCAATTTGCCTCATAGTGATTTTTTCGTATGTAAAGAGAAGATATAATAATATTATTTTTAATTTCTGCATGAACAATGCATAGAAAAGGAAATTAAATAAATTTATTTATTGGCTTTTTAAATATTATCCAACATTGATAATGACTCTTCAATTTTCCATATATGGAAAAAAACACTTTTGATATTCGTTTCTTTAATAAGATAACCTTATATGAAGTAAAATTTCGAAAAGCATTATCCAACAACCCACACCACTACAATATCAATATATAATTATATATTGCTCCCTCTAATATACGTCATGATTGCCTAATTGAGCTAAAACATTATAAAATAATTAAAAACTATAACAAATAACAAATAAAGAAATCCAAGGTAGCTACTTAAGGTTAAGGATGAAAATATCGGTCGATATATCGGCTTTTGGGGGTAGCGGTACATAAGAGGGTGGTAAGGAAATTAAGCGAAATATCGACATTATTCCTTGTTTTAAGCCCATCTATCTCCTTATTTCATTAAAACAATCAAGATAGGGCCAAATTACATGAAAAACGGACGTAAAACCAGTGAGCTCTAGTCGGGTCATGCCGCCGGGTTAAAAAATCCGAATCGCAGACCTGAGCGCGAGGTAGAAGATGACTGTTAAATTTTAGTATGTATACTTTATATATTATTTGGTTTCTTATGTTTTCAATTAAGCTTCCTTAGCCAAGTTGGTTGTGCAAAGTTGCCTTTCCTTTTAAAATTTGAAGGTCCTGGGTTCGACCCAGGCAGCATGCTGCTGATTTTTATTTTTATTTTTCGTTTTTTCCAACTATATTTGTCCTTTTTTTAAATTTTATAAATATCACTTCTTTCCAATTTTTGAACAAAGATTGACTCTATTTTTCATCATTTTTTTCCAATTTTAAATATATTTATTGTAAGACCCGATCTTGGAAGCAAGAGCCATGAGCTTGAGAAGCGAGAACGGTGAGCAAGACCCGTGAGCTTGAGAAGCAAGAATGGTGAACAAGACCCGTGAGCTTGGAAAGGTAAGATCGGTGAACAATCTCACATCACTCGGGGAAGGAAAGGTGAAGTGCCTTATATGTGTGGGCACGCATCTATCTAGCGCAAAGCCTTTTCCGAGCTCACTGACTTTGGATTCCTTGGGAACTCCAAAGTTAAGTGAGTTGAGGCTAGTGCAATCCCATGATGGGTGACCTACTTGGAAGTTGCACATAAGCTCCCAAAAACAAAACCTTGAGGGTTGGGCCCAAAGCGGACAATATTGTGTTAGATGGGCCGAGTCGTGACAGAATGGTATCAGAGCTGGACCCCAACTGAAAGTGTGTCAACGAGGATGTTGGGCCCCAAGGGGGGGGGGGGGGTGGATTGTAAGACCCGGTCTTGTAAGCAAGAATGGTGAGCAAGACCCGTGAGCTTGAGAAGTAAGAATGGTGAGCAAGATTCGTGAGCTTGGAAAGGTAAGATCGGTGAACAATCCTACATCGCTCAAGGAGGGAAAGGTGAAGTGCCTTATATGTGTGGGTACGCATCTATTTAGCGCAAAACCTTTTGGGAGCTCACTATCTTTGGATTCCTTGGGAACTCCAAAGTTAAACGAGTTAAGGCTGGTGCAATCCCATGATGAGTGACCTACTGGGAAGTTGTACGTGAGCTTCCGAAAACAAAACTGTGAGGGTTGGGCCCAAAGCGGACAGTATTGTGGAAGCTCACTGTCTTTGGATTCCTTGGGAACTCCAAAGTTAAGCAAGTTGAGGCTAGTGCAATCCCATGATGGGTGACCTACTGGGAAGTTGCACGTGAGCTTCCGAAAACAAAACTGTGATGGTTGGGCCCAAAGCGGACAGTATTGTGTTAGATGGGCCGAGTCGTGACATTTACTCATTTTATAATTTTTCTTCCATTGAACTTTTTTTATGCTTATTGTTATGTTTTTAATTATATTAACATTCAATTATAGTAATTCACTTCAATCTATGTTTATGTTTAAATTTTTATATTATTAGTCATCGGCAGAACCCTATTATATCATATTATTCATCATATATTTATTATATCAAAGCCATTGTATAGTTTTTATTAGTCCTATATAACCATCATTGGGTACTTAAGTTTTTCCCAAAGTTTCATTCCAAAATTTCAACTTTTAGACCGAATTTCCGTCATTTTTGTTAACCGTAAATGATATCGATATTTGGGGTGAAATATCCATAAATTTGACTAGCGATATATCCATCGATATCGATATTTTCATCCTTACTTAAGGTGTCAGGACTCGACCCTGCTCGGTCAGGACTAGACTCATCTAGCACAATATTGTCCGCTTTGGGCCTTCTTATCATTGCCCTCATGGTTTTGTTTTTGGAGCTCACGGTGCAACTTCCCAGGGGGTCACCTGATAGGACCGTTCCTGAAGGGACATTGATAACCGTGCCCGGTCCTACTCCTGTCTGGAAAGTCGACTGAAGTTCCCAGATTACCATCAGCACTTGCCAAACAAAGGATTATCATACTTGCGCCCACTCATGCCTCCACCTCTAGAATAGCCTCGATTATCGCGCCACGACCTGGAGGGTCAATAAAAACACAAAAGGTGTGAGTGGACGAAAATAAATCAGTTCTAAAACATGTTACAGAAAAGACATTCTACCCTCCACGTAAAACCAATGCATGCATTTAGAAATCATTTCATAATTCATTTCATTTCCAATATAAGAAAATCGTGTATGAAAATCAAAATCATTTTCCTTTGCTCAAACCTCGGTCTTAGCCTGAAACCATAAACACGGGGCATCAGCCCAAAATCATGAATCAAAAGCCAAGTACATAACATAACCCAAATCCATCAAGCCATATACACCGGGCTATTGCCCAACACATCCGAAAACATCAGAAATCAACAGTAATTCACAAGTCAATCAATCTGCTGGATCTCAAGTGCGCCCGAGTCTTTAAACTCAAAACCATGCGCATAATCAGGCTTTCCCGGGATATCAACGAGTCTTTAAACTCAATCATTATCAATAGGTCTCGAGGAATATCACAATAACCGAGTCTTTAAACTCAAAACATGTCAATCAAGGGCCTTCCCCCATCATCAATCAACCGGGTCTTTAAACCCAAAACATCATCTAGCAATAGTACCGGGTCTTTAAACCCAAAACCATTTGTAAATCATAACAAATCCAGAATCCATCGTAAACCAATTTCCCAAGTCAAATCTGAGATCACACTTAATCAAAATGGAACTCATGTCCGAATTTCACATTCAAATCCCCAATCATATCCATCATCCATTCCCGAATCCGAATTCGTAATAATGATTCCGTAAGCCGGCATTCGGAACCGTCATCCCGAACCCAAATCCGGAAATCCACTTTCAAGTTTCTGAAACCCGAAATCTCGTTCACCAAAGTCCCTTTTATGAACTGGGCATCAAGCCCGAAATCACTTTTCCCAAAACCCATTTTAAATCTTTGAAATCAAGTCATATTTTAAATACCAAATTCAAATCACCAAAATCACGGTCAAACCACAACATACTCGAAGTCTCGTAAAACGTGAAAATCTGTAACATTCTCGAAATAGGTGCCAAAATCTTAAATCATACTCACAATCATAATCAAAACATCATCAAAACCATGATATTCACTAAACCATCATCAAAGCATAGGTGAAACCATAATCTCGTAATACGTGCAATTGCATATTGCATATCGAAATACGTATAAATACAGAAATCGCAATTACCCTAAGCATAAGCATATGAATCATAATTATAAAACATAGAAAACGATTATGCATGCATTGAAGTTTAGAAAACAAAGTCCACTCACACACATTTCGCTGTTGTCTCGATACGCGTGCACTTACGCCGTTCCCGGCCTATCCACTATCCTCGGCTTTCCCGAACCTGTCCAAATCCTATAATAAGGTCATTAACTACTTCATAATGATCATACTTAAACCCCATAATTTTTCCGTATTTTTAACTATTTTTAACCGAGGCCTAACACCTTCGGACATCCTAAAACCTAACGAGACGATGTCCGATTGACTCGAGACCAATGCCAAAATGTTCGTTACATCGAATACTTTAAAAGTCATGTTGGAAGATTCCCCAAACTACCCTTCACTCACCCCCATGAGTGCCTGGAACTTCATGTGCGTGAATCCCACGCGCGTGAACAGTGTCATCGTCTTCCTCTCGCCAACCCGGTTCAGACCGGTTCGAACCGGTCCGGTTCGACCAAGTCGGCGTGAGTGGTTTTTTGTCCCTTTTCAGTCCAAATTCAATCATTTTCCTTCCCTTAGTTTCGTCCTTGTATTCCTAATTGGTTAAACTTAAGGTCAGATTTTTATACCTCCATGATCGAGCACAATCGTCGTTGTCCTCCTCTCTGTACTCGTGCTTCCCGGCCACCATTTCCCTTAGTTTGAAGCTGGTTCAGTCCTTTAAGTCCTCCAAAACCAAACCCAATCAATAATTATGAGTAAAGCCATGTAAAACCGAGACTACCATGTTTGATTTCGTAAGAAATCCACGACAAACTTACCCCACTGCCGCCGTCGCCACTGGCCGTGGCCACCATCAGCATCCCCTCAACTTCTTCTCCATCTTTCCTTCACAAACCATCAGCAATTGATAAGGTTTTCAGGTAAGTCGATTGTCACAGTCCCCTCACGATCTCCTCTGTTTTCCAGGATTTTTGGGCCTCCATCCACGGCAGCTGTCATAACAGCACCACCGCAGCCCTCCCCTGCCTTCTCCTCCTTTCTTGTTCAAACTTCAAAGGCAAAAGCTGAGGGTTATGCCGTGAATCGGGGTGGGATTCAGGGTTTGCTCTATTTTTCTTTTTCTAAAATCCTCTTTTCCCTCAACGTAGGGGAGGTCGATCGATCAAGGTTGTGGCTGGTCTCGGATTTCTAGTTCCAACACACCAACCTGGCATGCTCAACTAATTCCCACCGTCGCACACCCTCACACACTGGGAACTTGCCACCATTGTCTCTGTTTTTCACCTCAAAAACACCAGCATCGTTTTAAAAACACCAACACACACATAGATTAAGTTTCCCAACCATCACGCTTGCACACACTCACGCCCAAAGCCACTAATCTGTTCCCTCTCAGTAAAAATTGTCACTTAATGTGTTAAACAATTCCCTCAAACCCCACTCACGGCTGTTTCAAACTGCACCCTTGGAAATTACCATTTTGCCCCTCTTTCACATAATTACGAAAATGCCCTTCCTCGTTCTAGAATCATAACTTATCCGTCTAAGATCCGTTTACGGCGTGTCGCCTTTCGTTGTACTCAGGGCATCGAGACCTTCCTAACGGTCTTCAAATCACATGAAAACTCCATGTCGTTTGAAAAGTCAACATATTGCCCCTTCTAAACCAAATTACCGAATTGCCCTTGAACTTCCGAACATCATAACTTTCTCCTCGAATGTCGGAATCGAACGTGCCACCTGTCTATGAACTCGTGACGTCCCGAACTATGTTACAGTCATCGGTCCAAGTTCGTTTGACTGCTCAAACCAAAATTCAACCGTTAGCCCAATTCCAAGGGCAAAATCGTTTTTTTCTTCAAGTTTTCCCAAATATATCTTTTTCGAATGTCCGGGTCGTTACAACCTACCCCTCTTAAAGAATTTCGTCCTCGAAGTTCCATTTAGTGGGAGCCATAATATTTTTCCCGAGGATACATGTCTAGGATAATCCTGAAACATAATCACTCTTAACCGAATATAAGTTATACCCAACGTATAGAAATCATACAACTAGCCTCAATCCTTCTATGAACCCCTGCCCCATGGGCAGTCATACCAAAAACTTACTCTGAATACGTAGCCTAGCTCACGTTCGAGTCCACACAATCCAGGAAACACGAAAATCCATCATATCTTCTTAATCAATTGCCATCCGCTCGTGACATGATACGTCCTTATGCATATGTCACCAGGCCAATAAACTCATAAGGTTCAACAACTCGGGGGCTCATTCCCCTTACTAGGTCAATTACACCATATCCCTTTCCCCGGATCACTATGTATAATGATTTTAACCTTTCCTCCTGATTCCTTCCTATTGCCAATAAGCACTCAGTACAATCGCTCGTACTATATCGTAAATCACATCCCTTTCTTTTTATCCATTATCACTAATCCTGATGGTCGATACAGTACTCGTACATTCCTTCCCAAAGGCATATGACCTTTGCATACTCAACCACGTGGGTCGATCTCAACTCATACAAGGAAGGTCAACTTCTGAGGGTTTAACTAGCTTCAACACACGACTCACCAAATCCCAAATCTCATAGTGAGCGAACGACTTAAGTCACCGTTTCTCCACTTGTAACCATTCTATCTCAGTTCTTATTTCCATTGACTAACATGTCTGTTTTTCCTAGGATTCACACTAATCCCGACCGTTATTCATTCGATCAAACCCAACACTTATTTAACCATACATTTTACCCTGAGGCATTCGCTACATCCGTCCAGTATCTCACACACTCATCCGTACATAGGAGGACACCAATCAACCATCACTCATGGTACCAAACATAATTTAAATGTGGTCAGACCACCCGACTCCTCATTTCCCAACTATAACTAGTCCATTTGGCTATCCAAGGGTATCACCGTCAATTAACCTTAGCCATATCAAGTTCGGACATTATCCTTTTCTCTCTTTTACTCAAAATCGACAATCACCACCATGTTGGCCTCTCTTAATAAGGTCACTAATCACAACCTTCCCACGAAACCACAAATCCTTAACTCGTGATACAGGATACTTACTCCATACCTTTACCTTATTAAGTCGTCCATACTCAACATGTAAGCTCAGATCATCGTAAACTCAATTTCTCATCCTGGAAAAACCTCAGGACATACGTTGAAAAATCCGTGCATCCCCAGCCCTCACTAGGAATCTCATACACGAAACACATACACCACACATGTGACCAGCAAACTTTGAGTACCTCATACCAACCATCTATTGGTCGTGAGGATCAAAATCATCCTAGAAGGTAACACCCTCGAGTCTCCCTGAAACATGACCATTAGAATCCTAGATTCCACCTATCACTTCCTACTCAACATACTCGATAGAGTTCTCATGAGTCATCAACCCATCCAATCCAAGGATTACATCCAATTCATCCAAATCTAAGTCAGCCACTAGGCGAATAACACCAGTCATCCTAGGTAACCTCACATCAAGAGGTCTACCCCCCTTATGTCTCACCAATTTTACCAAGTATAATTACGAAGGTTACCACATAGCTATTTTCAAAGTATCACATCGGTAACTCTAGTCAGTTTAACGACTTCCATACCATAACCAATCACAAACAACACCATACCCGTCCAATAGCCAATCTCAAGACATGGAAGATTGGATAGCCCGGGACCCACCAAATACATATTCATGACCATCAATAATAGGTATTCAGGTCATCACTCCAGGGCTACTCAGACTCCCTACGAAGGAATTGCAAATCCCCAGGCATATGGTCCCAACTGACCACGCCCCTATGGTCCATCACGGGCCCCACCAATTCTCCCCACTCTTGCCCCATCAACAACCCATATAAGAGCCAATCCTCACTCTACCACACCCCAACAGTTCCATCTCACTATATCAATCAGTCTATATAACCATTTCTTTATTATGTGACAAGACGACTCACAATCATCACTATTACTATATCACTACCTTTCTCACTTCACCTCCCATTGGCCTATTTCCTAAGGCCAAATCTCTGTCTACCTCGGGTCTCCGCCCGAACCTCAGTCACTAAAGACAAGACCAAGCCATAATTTCCTAATTCATCAGTATTTGACCATATACCAGTCCTTGGCATCCTAAGTGTCAAACATTCCTTAATCAGCCTTTCTGGCTCCTCTCGAGCCTTGATACCTTACCATGGCTCATCTCAAGTTTCTAACCAATATCCTGACTCATCTTGAGTCCCACATCCATATCTCGACTCCTCATGAGTCCAATCTCATACCAATCAGCCATGTCATCATTGGCATACCCAGTCACCGAGCAGATACCAATGGTCTACCATATCTTATACGACCTATAAGGCCTAAGAGATATCCCATCACAGTCTAGACTCTTTAGATACACATTCCCCTTAAGGAATTCATTGAAAATAACCTTATCACGAGTGCAACTTGCTCAATTGTGCAACCTTTCTAGACACTGAGCTTATTTGTTCTTGGGATCCACACAATGCTACGTCTAACAAACAGTATACACCGATTTACATCTAACCCTCAATCCAGGGTCAATTTCATCTGAAATCTATCAAGAGGTCTCACACACCCTCGTCTACCCATCTCACTACCAGGTCGCGCACGAGGCTTACACTTCAGAGGCATGATGTGGCAACAGAATCAGCAACCTAGTGCTCTGATACCAAGTTGATAGGACCGTCCCCGAAGGGACATTGATAACCGTGCCTGGTACTGCTCCCTTCTGGCAAGTCGACTGAAGTTCCCAGATTACCCTCAGCACTTGCCAAACAAGGGATGATCATACGTGCACCCACTCATGCCTCCACCTCTCGAATAGCCTCGATTATCGCGCCACGACCTGGAGGGTCAATAAAAACACAAAAGGTGTGAGTGGACGAAAATAAATCAGTTCTAAAACATGTTACAAAAAAGACATTCTACCCTCCACGTAAAACCAATGCATGCATTCAGAAATCATTTCATAATTCATTTCATTTCCAATATAAGAAAATCGTGTATGAAAATCAAAATCATTTTCCTTTGCTCAAACCTCGGCCTTAGCCTGAAACCATAAACACGGGGCATCAACCCAAAATCATGAATCAAAAGCCAAGTACATAACATAACCCAAATCCATCAAGTCATATACACCGGGCTATTGCCCAACACATCCGAAAACATCAGAAATCAACATTAATTCACAAGTCAATCAATCTGCTGATCTTAAGTGCGCCCGAGTCTTTAAACTCAAAACCATGCGCATAATCAGGCCTTCCCGGGATATCAACGAGTCTTTAAACTCAAGCATAATCAATAGGCCTCGGGGGATATCACAATAACCGAGTCTTTAAACTCAAAACATGTCAATCAAGGGCCCTCCCCCGTCATTAATCAACTGGGTCTTTAAACCCAAAACATCATCCAGCAATAGTACCAGGTCTTTAAACCCAAAACCATTTGTAAATCACAACAAATCCAGAATCCATCGTAAACCAATTTCCCAAGTCAAATCCGAGATCACACTTAATCAAAATGGAACTCATGTCCGCATTTTACATTCAAATCCCCAATCATATCCATCATCCATTCCCAAATCTGAATTCGCAATAATGATTTCGTAAGTCGGCATCCGGAACCGTCATCCCGAACCCAAATCCGGAAATCCACCTTCAAGTTTCCGAAACCCGAAATCTCGTTCACCAAAGCCACTTTTATGAACTGGGCATCAAGCTTGAAATCACTTTTCCAAAAACCTGTTTTAAATCTTTGAAATCAAGTCATATTTTAAATACCAAATTCAAATCACGAAAATCACGGCTAAACCACAACATACTAGAAGTCTCGTAAAACGTGCAAATCCGTAACATTCTCGAAATAGGTGCCAAAATCGTAAATCATAGTCACAATCATAATCAAAACATCATCAAAACCATGATACGCACAAACCGTATAAAACATTCACTAAACCATCATCAAAGCATAGGTGAAACCATAGTCTCGTAATACGTGCAATTGTGTATTGCATAAAATACGTATAAATAAGAAAATCGCAATTACCCTAAGCATAAGCATATGAATCATAATTATAAAGCATAGAAAACGATTATACATGCATTGAAGTTTAGAAAACAAAGTCTACTCACACACATTTCGTCGTTGCCTCGATACGCGCACACTTACGCCTTCCCGGCCGATCCACTATCCTCGGCTTTTCCAAACCTGTCCAAATCCCATAATAAGGTCATTAACTACTTCATAATGACAATACTTAAAACCCATAAATTTTCCGTATTTTTAACTATTTTTAACCGAGGCCTAAAACCCTCGGACATCCCGAAACCTAACGAGACGATGTTCGATTGACTCGAGACCAGTGCCAAAATGTTCGTTACATCGAATACTTTAAAAGTAGTGTTGAAAGATTCCCCAAACTACCCTTCACGCACCCCCACGCGTGCATGGAACTTCCTGCTCGTGAATCCCACGCGCGTGAACAGTGTGACCGTCTTCCTCTCGCCGACCCGGTTCAGACCGGTTCGAACTGGTCCGATTCGACCAAGCCGACGTGGGCGGTTTTGTGTCCATTTTCAGTCCAAATTCAATCATTTTACTTCCCTTAGTTTCGTCCTTGTATTCCTAATTGGTTCATATACTCAAACCATAAACTTAAGGTAAGATTTTTATACCTCCATGATCGAGCACAATCGTCGTTGTTCCTCCTCTCTGTACTCATGCTTCCTGGCCACCATTTCCCTTAGTTTGAAGCTGGTTCAGTCCTTTAAGTCCTCCAAAACCAAACCCAATCAATAATTATAAGTAAAGCCATGTAAAACCGAGACTACCATTTTTGATTTCGTAAGAAATCCACGGAAAACTTACCCCACTGCCGCCGTCGTCACTGGCCGTGGCCACCATCAGCATCCCCTCAACTTCTTCTCCATCTTTCCTTCACAAATCATTAGCAATTGATAAGGTTTTCAGGTAAGTCAAGTGTCACAGTCCCCTCACGATCTCCTCTGTTTTTCAGGATTTTTGGGCCGCCGTCCACGGTAGCTGTCATAGCAGCACCACCGCAGCCCTCCCCTGCCTTCTCCTCTTTTCTTGTTCATAATTCAAAGGCAAAAGCTGAGGGTTATGACGTGAATTGGGGTGGGATTTAGGGTTTGCTCAGTTTTTCTTTTTCTGAAATCTTCTTTTCTCTCAACGTATGGGAGGTCGATCGATCAAGGTTGTGGCTGGTCTCGGATTTCCAGTTCCAACACACCAACCTGGCATGCTCAGCTAATTCCCACCGTCGCACACCCTCACACACTGGGCACTTGCCACCACTTTCTCTATTTTTCACCTCAAAAACACCAGCACCGTTTTAAAAACACCAACACACACATAGTTTAAGTTTCCCAACCATCACGCTTACACACACTCAAGCCCAAAGCCACTAATCTGTTCCCTCTCAGTGAAAATTGTCACTTAATGTGTTAAAAAATTCCCTTAAACCCCACTCACAGCTGTTTCAAACTGCACCCTTGGAAATTACCATTTTTCCCCTCCTTCACATAATTACCAAAATGCCCTTCCTCGTTCTAGAATCATAACTTATCCGTCTGAAGTCTGTTTTCGGCGTGCCGCCTGTCGTTGTACTCAGGGCATCGATACCTTCCTAACGGTCTTCGAATCACGTGAAAATTCCATGTCGTTTGAAAAGTCAACAAATTGCCCCTTCTAAACCAAATTACCGAATTGCCCTTGAACTTCTGAACATCATAACTTTCTCCTCGAATGTCGGAATCGAACTTGCCACCTGTCTATGAACTTGTGACATCCCGAAATACGTCACAGTCATCGGTCCAAGTTCGTTTGACTATTCAAACCAAAAGTCAACCGTTCGCCCAATTCCAAGGGTAAAATCGTCATTTTTTTCAAGTTTTCCCAAATTTACCTTTTTCGAATGTCCGGGTCGTTACATCACCCATCATGGAATTGCACCAATGTCAACTCGCTTAGCTTTGGAGTTCCAACCGAACCCAAAGCCACTGAGCTCCCATAAGGTCTCGTGCTAGATAGGTGTGTGCCTACACTTTTAAGGCGCACCACCATTCCCCTCTCAGATTATTCCCCCCTTGAAGGAATGTGAGATTATTCACTATTCCCTTTAGGACACGGGCCTTACAATCCACCTCCCTTAGGGTCCAGCGTCCTCACTAGCACACTTCCCAGTCGGGATCTGGCTCTGATAGCATTCTGTCAAGACCCGACCCTACTCGATTAGGACCTCACTCATCTAGCACGATATTGTCCGCTTTGAGCCTCTTTGCCCTTGCCCTCACGGTTTTGTTTTCGGGAGCTTACGGTGCAATTTTCTAGGGGGTCACCCATCATGGAATTGCACCAACGTCAACTAGCTTAACTTTGGAGTTCCAACCAAACCCAAAGCCACTGAGCTCCCATAAGGCATCGTGCTAGATAGGTGTGTGTCTACACTTTTAAAGCACATGACCATTCCCCTCCCAGACCATTCCCCCTCGCAGGAATGTGGGATCGTTCACTGTTCCCTCCAGGACACGGATCTTATATAAGGTCAAAAAATCAATTTTCATTTCGATAATTTATTCAATTTTTCAGTTTATTTTATTTAGTTTTAATTTGAGTGGTTTTTAAATATTATAATTTTATACTATAGTAACTTAAAGACATATTCAAATTTTTATCTAATTATTTGTAGAAATATTCTTATGCTCCAATAATGAAAGGATATTTTTGTCATTGTTACAGTTACATATCTCTTTTTTATCCTTACTTTTTAATTTCCCTGCTACTTGAAAACCGTTTTATAATTTATGTTGTAATATAAGCATGAAAATATGAAAGACGAGCATGTCCTTATTTCGTTAATTAACTAGATGAAATTTTGACTTATCTTTGAATTGTTATGTGTATAAAACTAAAAGGTTTAACTAGAGAGATCAAAAGTAACTTTTGACCCTAATTCAAGCTACTATTTCATTTCAAGCATCACCAATCTCTTATTATAATTAAACAATTAAATAAATAAAGCGCCACCATTAAAATTAGATGTTGACATAAATCTGTTAAAATTATTATCTGATCCGCTCCAAATTATTATTTATCAAATTGTTTAAATTTGACCAAATAAAAGTCAAACATTACGAGAATCCAAACTGTTCCGTTAGTAATAGTTTGGTTTTGAATTTTTATTTTGGAAATCCATTAAATCTAAACATGATCATTAAGGAATATATTAATTTTTATTAATTTTTGAATCCACCACATACCCTTATATACATGAGTGCACCCCAATTTTTTATTTACTTTTGCAATATCCATTACCAAATGTCGTTGGTTGTTGCTTGATGGTTGTTATTTGCTATTTCCTGCTTACTTCCTTATACCTTAAATGTATAGAATTTTAAGAATGTTTTAAATCAGATGTGCTAGACTCTTTTTATGCTTTAGTTCTTTATATTTTGGTTACAATGTATAAATAAAAGAACTTTAAAATAATAAATGTATGGATGAAGAAAACTTGTTTGAAAGTATGATGTCAATCTCTAGAAATTGTGAATGTGTGGATAAGAAATTTAAGATGTTGGATGGGAATGTAATTATTTATTTGGCCATATGATTTATATATTAAATATTTTATATCATGCATAAACCGTTCGTATCGATCCAAACCAAACAGTTAGTAACGATTTGATTTGAAACTGTTTTATTTCTAATTTTAGAAAATCGAAATCATATTGAACGGTTAAGATTTTACACTCTACTCATATCGAACGGTTGAATTTCGATATTTTCAATATATACACTCTACCCACTCCACAAATAGATAAAATAAAAGGTCTCTCTTCTCTCTCTGGACTCAATGTCCCCCTTTTCCCTTCCCGTCCATTCCATTTAAAAAATATTATTTATTTATTTTAATATTTAGCCGGGGTAGGTGGGTCTGGTGGGGTTTACTTCTTATAAAACCATTGCCCGCTGTTCTCATTTCTGCCATCCGAGAAGCAGAGAATTCAAATCCCTTCTTTCTCCTATTCATTTCCCACCGGAAACCAAGCTGATTACGATGCCTGCCGACAGCTCTTCCGTTTCCAGCAGGGGCCAAACTGTTTGTGTCACCGGCGCCGCAGGCTTCATTGCATCTTGGATAGTAAAGTTGTTGCTCGAAAGAGGGTACTCGGTTCGGGGAACTATGAGAAACCCAGGTCAGTCTGACACGTTATACATGTTACCACAATCGGAACCTTAAATCTTTGATGTTACGATGTCGGACTGCGAATTGAATTGGAAAGAATAAGGATTGATTTGAAATATGTTGTTTATTTGATTTGGTGATAAATAGATGACCCGAAGAATGCTCATTTGAGGGAGCTTGAAGGAGCCGATGAGAGGCTAAGTTTACGTAAAGTTGATCTTCTTGATTTTCAGAGCGTCAAAGAAGCCATCGACGGCTGTGATGGCGTTTTTCACACAGCCTCACCGGTCACCGATGACCCCGTTAGTTTTGCTTTTTACTTTTTTTTTTCCTTTCTTTTTCTATTTGGTTACTGAAAAAATGCTAGAAAATATGCTTTAGTTTTTTGTCTACCTACTTGCTTTCGCTAATGCTGGCGTGAAAATTTAACAGGACTACCCATATCATGACATGCAAAATTATAAGGATAGGGTTAAAAAATCATATTTATAGGCTCCGTAAATTTGTAACCATAGGCTAACATAAGTAAGACCCATTAATATACATTAATATAAATAGGATCTAATGTGCTAATATATTTATAAATGTAATTAATAAAATATGGTTTGGTAGGTGAATAATTTTCCACTTAAGTATTTTTAAGACTTTTCTCAAATATACATTGTAATTTTTTTAGGGATAATTATAAATAGTTTCAATTTTTGAGTTCAATTTATAAGTTAGTCAACTATGGTAAATAGATACAGTAAAAAATAAATAACATTTTTTTAATTGTTTGTGAAATTATATCATTATTTTTATCCCGTTATTTTTTAAATAATTATAAGTGTATCATTACATATTATATTTATATACTAGCAATATATAATTCTAGACTTACAGGTCAATTAAATAATATTACTTACTTAACTTTCCCGTATAAATAATATACCTATATATGTAGAAATTCTAATTGTATCATAATATGTATATTTTTTTTACATATGTCTCTCAAAAGAAAATAAAATAAACAGGTTCTTATTAATTTACTTACGAAAAGTAATAAGATAAATAACGTATTTGTAACTCTTTGGCTCTTCAAAAGTATCAAATGTTATCTAATAAAACAAATATAAAATAAATCTTCTGAAATTTAGTTAGAATTAACTTAATTTAATTAATTTTGAAAAATAAATATGAAAAATTATATTTAAAATTTGAAAATTGAAAATTTCTTATCCATATATGAAAAAATGGTATAAATGATATTTAAAAATTTTAAAAAAACAAAACCAAAAAAAGAACACTGTAACAATCTGAAGAAAAAAAAAACTGTAAATAGACTATTTTATATGTTACGTTGACTAATTTATAATTAATATTTGTTTTATCATGTTATCTAGTATTTTTTTTAAACAGCTAAATAATTACAATATATCTGATTTTTGTGAAATGTCTGATATTATTGAAAATAGGAAGAAATGGTGGAGCCGGCGGTGAACGGGACGAAGAATGTGATTCGTGCAGCGGCAGAAGCAAAGGTCAAAAGGGTGGTGTTCACGTCGTCAATTGGTGCCGTGTACATGGACCCCAGCAGGAGTCTCGATGTCGTGGTCGATGAGTCCTGTTGGAGCGATCTTGAGTTTTGCAAAAACACCAAGGTAATTAATTAGTACAATTCCCCATAATTATCAATTTAACAACCATATTTAATAATTACTAATCTAATTATAATTACATCTTTCCAAATGTTTTATATATGGCATGTTCGATAATTGCTTTTAAAACTAGATTAGTAAAAATAAACGGTATGTACATTATGGATACCTAATTAATATCCTCCTAATTATACATTAGAGATATCCTCCTCACTAAGAGATACCTAATTAATATTAAACATTATGGAGAATTGAAATCATGCCATTTACTAATTTCCATTTCACTTAACTAAACATCTCATATGTGTATTGTATTTGTTCGACCATTGATAACTTAGGCATTATTTTTTTTAGATATCGTTTTTTTTTATAATATTTTAACAAATTATTGATTCTGATTATTATATCTTTATATTTCTGATTATTATATCTGAATATGAAATATTCGATATTCATTTATAAGAAAACTGAGTATTGCTCTTAGTAAGTTTTAGTACTAATAACATATTTTCTATTGCAATTAAGGTACCATTTTATGCGAATGCTAGGTCCTTGGCAAGACAATGTTCACCTAACTTTATACTATATATTATATATATGTATATAATACACACGAACACACAAAAATGGTAAAAGTTGAAAACGATGGAAGGTTTGCCAAAAAAAAAAATTAAGAAAACGATGTAAGGACTAATGATAAGCTCTGCCTAACATCCCACTACAATTTTACAATATCAACGAGACTTGAATAAAGCACATTTCTAAAAAAGAAATAAAATATCAACAAGACTTGAATAAAACATATTTCTCGGAAAGAAAAAAATAAAATCAATCATTAGTCATTGAAAGCCTTTTTAATATTTTATTGTAATAGATTGAGAAATTTTGACGTCCGATTTTCAATGTATATAATTTTCACATTCAATTTCTTTATAAAATTGTGCAGAATTGGTACTGCTACGGGAAAGCAGTGGCGGAGCAGGCGGCGTGGGATGAGGCGAAGGAGAAAGGGGTGGACTTGGTGGTGGTGAACCCGGTGTTGGTGCTTGGACCACTTCTGCAACCGACCATCAACGCCAGCATCGTCCACATTCTCAAATACTTGACAGGGTCAGCCAAGACTTACGCCAACTCAACTCAAGCCTATGTGCATGTTAAGGACGTGGCCCAGGCCCACATTCTAGTCTACGAAACTCCCTCCGCCTCCGGCAGATACCTCTGCTCCGAGAGTGTGCTCCACCGTGGAGACGTGGTGGAGAACTTGGCCAAATTCTTCCCGGAATATCCAATTCCGACCAAGTAAGTAGATTATCGTCAATTCTAATTAGATATGCAGTACATTCTAAGTCTTCGTTTTACGTGTTCAAGTGTTTTAATAATATTTATGTGTATAAGATTAAGTCATTAACTTGGTCTTACCAAGTGAATATGAAGATAATTTTTACTTATTAATTTAGCATGAATTGCGTAGACGATTGATGATTATTTATTTGATTTTCTCGTAGTTTAATGATTTTTAGGGACAAGACATGTGTTTGCATATTGTTGGTTGTATTAGTGCGGGTAGTAGGTGCAACAATTTTTGACTTGTCTATTGAGAAAGTCTGGACAAATGAAAAAAATTGAGACCCAAAATTTGAAATGTTGTGGATAATTATTCTACTTGTGGATTTTGTGAGTTCTTACCTCCTACTAGAGCTCTCCACCTTACCTTCATTCTAGTTGCTTTCCTTCAAAGTTCAACATGCCACTCATAAAACTTTAGAATAATTGGGAGTCTTTTTACCTAGTACTTCTCTGTATGTACATTTCGTGGCGAAGTTGTAAAAGATTTTAATGCGAGTGCAATTCATGATTTTAAGAAAAGAATAAAATTAAGTAATTTTCTTTTGTTAAAAATAGTCACTTTGACACGTACATAAAATTCTTTCTGAAAAGACATATATGCAAGTAGTTGCATAATTCCTCGCTATGGTCTTAGGATGGTACATATTCCACTAGCATTTAGGTCCCCACTTCTCAATATTCCATCACCAACACCATCTCAAGTGGGTCAACAAAGTTTTTTTTATTTTTATTTTTTATAAGTAAGTGGGTCAACAAAGTTTCAGGAAACAATGAGAGTCATCTTAAGTGGTGCCCCAATGGGCCTAATTTATTATAATATATATATGCAAATA
Organism: Prinsepia uniflora; assembly: GCA_032719365.1. Lineage (NCBI taxonomy): Eukaryota > Viridiplantae > Streptophyta > Magnoliopsida > Rosales > Rosaceae > Prinsepia > Prinsepia uniflora. Next base: position 68,210,657 of record CM064867.1, on the reverse strand, counting down.
TTGGGAAGAAAAAAATGTTTGCCTAATCATTGGTTTACTAGTTTAAACAATGGTGACATCACATGCTTAGGAATCTCCTACTATTTAAAGTTTTAAATAAATTTTAATGATATGTCACTATATGCAAAACATCTTTAAGGAATAATACTTGGATTCCATTTTTGTAAAAAAATAAGGTCTATATTTAATGTATATAATATGATTTTTTTTTTCTTTTACATCATTGTATATTTTTATTAAAATAGTAACAATAATAAATTTTTTTACATCACTAGTACTAGTTAAAAATATTTTATTTATATTTATTTATTTGTTTTAAAAAACATGTACCTAGTTTTTATTTTATTTTTTTGTGACATGGGATTATATTAACAAATTATTTTTTTAATATAATATGAATGAATTTTCAGGTGTAAAGATGAGTCCAAACCCAGAGCAATTCCATACAAGTTCTCAAACCAGAAGCTAAGAGACTTGGGGTTGGACTTCACTCCAGTGAAGCAGTGCCTTTATGAAACTGTCAAGAGCTTGCAGGAGAAAGGCCACCTTCCACCCCCTACAAAACAAGAAGAATCCATACAAATTCAATCATAAGAAAAATAATGTTTTCTTAAATATTTGGGTGAGGAAAAAGAAAAAAAATAATAATATTGCATGATATAATATGTATAGGAAGAAGTACCGAAATTTGAGTGTTTTTAGTTGAATGTCAAAACCCTTATATTTATTTCGATGCTATAAATTTGAGTGTTTTTAGTCGAATGTCAAAACCCTTATATTTATTTCGATGCTATAAATTTGAGTGTTTTTGTGACAACAATGACATGAAAATATCTGAGGCAGAAGTAACTAGTTGAGTAAATGACTCTTTTCCTTTAAATCCCCTTTCGAATTCCTTATTTAGTCTCAGTTAGGAAAATTATGTTAGGAAAAATTGCAGCACGCGTCCCTGTATTTTGCATTAATTTAATCAAATGGATCTAAACTTATTTTTTAGATTTTACCATCCCTTAATTTGTTTGAAATGGTAGAAAATATCCTTCTTTTATGGTTTCCGTTTAAAAATGGTACGTGCTTTGCACATGCTTAAATAATAGCGTAATTTCATTAGCATATCTGACTTTCGTTTTAAAGTTTTGTATTAAAAAAATTGTTTAGAACAAGGAAAGTGATCTCCACCCAAAGTATGCGTGCCATCCTGCGTCTCTGCCAAACTTCAATTGAATTTCTAACAAATACTTGTAAATGAGTAATGTTATTTGAATACACTAAATTGATCACATTTAGTTATACATTTGATTTGACAATCAATAAATGATGAAGTGGGTGCATCAAGTGATTTAATTTATTAAAATAATATCATTTATTGATTGACATATCGGATGTGTCACTAAATACGGTTAATTTAATGTGTCCAAATAACATTACTCTTTACGAATACATAAGAAAAAAAAATACAATAAACTCACTAAATTAACCATTTTCTTCAAATATACCAAACATAAACTAAAATTCTCAACAATGTAATCAAAAGTAAAAAAAAAAAAAAAAAAAAAGGAAAAACTGCTTGGAGAGAACTAGCTAGGCCTCAGATTAGACTTGAAACAAATAGATGCTATGTTCAAGAGCTCCATTGCTATATTGGTTCATCATATATAAGGCCTCAGAGTCTATGGACCCCACAACCCTCTCAAACTTAGCTCTCATGTACATCAGCTCACCGTCGTCGACGCTGAATCCATCTTTAGTATCGCCTTAATGCCCAGCAGCCACCGCTGACAAAACACATGAACCCATTGAAATGGGTTGCGCAGCTTTCAACACCTTCCATTCTTGCTAGCAAACCAATATTTCTTACCGTTATAAAATTTTCTCCACATAGGCTTTTCTAGATCCAAATCGTCCTTCAGATTCATAGCTTCCTTCTCTAAATCCACCAACGCCTTTAATTCCTCAATCAGCCACTTGAAATTTGAAACCTCTTTCTTGTGCAGCCTCATCTCTGGAAACTTCTTAGCGCGTCTTAGCTTGGAAGAGATCTAAGCGAGCAGCGCAAAGAACCAAGATGACATCGATGCACTATCGGCAGACACATGAGCATTATCGCTATAGAATCTAATAGAAAAAGGATTCAAACTAAACAAGTCACTGATCCCGGATTCTATCTGGGAAATTGGAGCACGATCTTGTAGCTAGATTTTTTTTTTATCAAGACTACCAGATGGATGAAATGGATTCTTGATAGGCTCAAGAAGACTCAAATTGTTGAAGATGAAGAAAAATTCATAATTTTATTTTTAAGAAGATGAAGAAAAATATCTTAAATTGACGATTTTTCTGTTATATTTAACATATTCTGTTTGAGATTATAACGGAAGGACGATTCCTACTATTTAAAACAAGTGAAAGAGCGGTGGAATCTAAAAATCAAGTTTAGGGACATTTGATTGGCCACACTTTTGTTTGCACGTGGGCTTGAATCTTGAGACGGCTACGCGTGTCTTAAATTTTTCGACATATTGAATCCAATGGTGGTGGTTTCAGGTCCATCAGAGTTCGTTTATGGGTTTTTCTAGGCGTCCAATGTAACGACCCGTCTTGGAAATCGGGGTTAGAGTAGTTGTTAATCGGTGATTAGTTGGATACGGTCGGACGGACAGTGCGAAAGGACGATTTTGCCCTTGGAATGGGCAAAATGTTGACTTTTAGTTCAGGCGGTCAAATGGACATTTACCGATGACTGTGACGTAGTTCGGGACGTCACGAGTTTATAGACAGGTGGCACGCCCGATTCCGACATCCAAGTAGGAAGTTATGATGTTCGGAAGGTCGAGGGCATTTTCGTAATTTGGTTAAAAAGAAGGAATTTGTTGACTTTTTGCACGACACGTTTTCTTCATGCAAACCGAGGACTGTTAGATAGATCTCGACGTCCTGAGTACAACGACAGGCGGCACGCTATCATCGGACGTCATACGAATAAGTTATGGGTCTAAATAAGTGAAGGGTAAAATGGTAATTTCGACATTTAGGGGCAATTTGGTCTTTTAGCACATTGGGATTTTTGTGCAACCGGATTGGGACACCTGGGAGGCTGGGATTGGAGATTTTTGGGCTGAGTCCACAGGGAGAGAGACACCTGGCCTATTCCTAGAGGCTTCTAGCCTACTCGGTCGTGCATTTGAAGTGTTAACCGTTTGGTTTAAATCGATCAATTGAAGCACAAAGGACTAAGTTGGGTGAGTGTAGCGGTGAACTGTAACACCCCGGAAAATTCAAGGATTATAATAATGTGATTTAATGTATGAATTGACGTTTTTACCCTTGTGAATGGTATGGCCAAATTGTTGACTTTTTGATTTGTGGGTCAGATGGACTTTGACCAATGACCGTGACGTAGTTCGGGACGTCACGAGTTCATAGACAGGTGGCACGTCCAATTCGGACGATCAGGGAAAAAGTTGTGACTATCGGAAGTCCAGGGACATTATCGTAATTTGGATGATTGGGGCGATATGTTGACTTTTCGTTTGACAACTAATTTTCACATGACTCAAGGACCGTTAGGTAGGTCTCGATTCCCTGATTCCGTAGACAGGCGGCACGCCGAAATCGGACTTCGTATGGCTGAGTTACGGGTCTAGGAAGTGAGGGGCATTTTGGTAATTATTTGAACCAGGGGCATTTTGGTCATTTTACTCCTGGTTACTGTAGCAAACCGCGGGGAACATAGGCGGCACCACCATGTGCGGTGGTTCTGTGTCCAAATTGATTAATCAGTGTGTGAGTTGGAAAGCTGGGATTTGTTTAAACCCTTTGGACATCAGCACATGGCTGGATACATCCAGCAAAGCCACTATTTTTAATTTCAAAGATTCGATCCTTTGCGGGAAACATTCTTCAGTGGACAGTATGGCTTCCACGAGCTGTTGGCTGGTATGGAATGTTTAAACTGAATAAGAATTGAGTGTGCTTCACTTTGCTGCTGTGAGGACTGAGAATTTGAGAGGAAAACCAGAGAAAACCATTTCTTGAAAATTGGAGGGAAATTCGGGTTTTGATTTCTGGTGATTGTTGAACCAAACCAAGGCCTGATTTAGTCTTCTGGGAGTGTTTGGAACTCAACCACATCGAAATCTAGAGGAACCAGCCACGGTTGAGCTGGGACGGAGGCTGTCGTTTTCAGAGAAATTACAGAGCTTGGGACGACAACCTTCAGGTACTTTCAGGCACAATTGATCGTTTATTTTAGTTCTTTTTTTCCTTTGATGCTTCCTAGAAGGTTAATTTTTTTATGGTTTGGAAACCAGTGAGTTGGGATGATCAACCCGTTTGGTTGATCACGGGTCGAATGGCCAGATAAAGGACTTGTCGAGGCAAATTAATGTCACAGAACTTAAATTGGAAGAATAATAAACATGTTAGGATCAAATTGGATTGAAATCGAGTAGGAATTGATGGGTAATCAACCGGGTCAAGCCGCGAGTGGCAGGCCCGTATTACAGACAAACGGGTGAAGGTGGTGACACTGTAGCTACAGTGTCAGGCGCGTGACTTTCATGCACAGCCACTTTGGGCGGCGCGTGAGGGCGCGTTGGACCTTATCCCTGATCACGATCAACATGACTTTTATTCCTCTCATCATTCTGAACATTTTTTATGAATTAACCATGTTGATCTGAGATAGTTTGGGAGGGTCAATTTAGGGCCGGTTGTCTCGGGAAACGTGTTGGACGGCTTCCCCGAGCCGGTTTCTGTTTCGGACTTTTTGGATAAATGTTTAAGACTTGTAGTGACCCTTACATGTAATTTGGACTAACAGGAATTGTACGATAATCCCGGTACAAGTTCGTACGCGCAGGTTCACCGCGGGATCGTACTGTGAGTGGGCCCGATTTCATTAACCCTTGCATGCTTAAATGTTTTCTGATTTACTTATATGTTCACATGCTGGAATCAAGAAATGGTTTTGATGATATTGAAATTATAGTTATGGCACGTTTCACGGTATCTGGGTTGGAAACCCGTCTGATGAAACTTAACGATCGGTTTGGATTTTATCTATGTATATATATATGTTTTGCATGTGGATATCAATAAAATGTATTTGGTACTGCACTGTACAAATCCATTCTTGTGATACTGTCTCCTCCGGATGTGGTACCCCGGAGTGGTCATAGCGCATTGCCTGCGAGGGGTCATTCTACGGAGGAACCGGACCGTAAAATGACTCAAGAGCAGGATTGCTTATTGGACGTCAGGGACGTCGAGCGTCTAGGACGCTAGGCACTTGAGATGCCATATCCGGACAGGGTTCGGGGATTGGACTCGGAATTGAGACCCGAGTGGCACGCGTAGTCTTGAGACTGTGACCTTATTGGGCGTCAGGGACGTCAGACATCGGGGATGTCAGGATTGGAGTGTATAGTGCAGTGGCTAAAATTATGTTTATAGTTTTATTACATGCCTTATAGTTCGTATTATATGATTTATGGTTTAAAATTATGATGCATGCATGTTTGGAAAACGGAGGGGTAAATTATATGTTTTACTTATTAAATGGTTTTATAAACTTGAGTTTCGGCCCACTCACCCTTAATTTTTTGGTAACCCCTCCAGGTCGTGCTACTGAGGTAGAGGAGGAACCTGAGGCTGAGGCATAGATCTACTTCTGCGTACCTGAACCCCTGTTGGGTGGTTTACCCACAGGTTTATTTTAGAGTCGTGCTCGCAACTTGTAATTTTGGATTTGATCCCTTGTCTGACATCTGTTTAATTCGGATTTGATGTATAACTTTAATTTGGTTATTTATGCATTTGATGTTTTGAGGTTAAAATTGGTATGAATTTTGGGTGTCAGATGGGAGCAGGGCACGTCCCCTTTGTGGTCCCTGTGGGATCGGGGCGGGTCCTGTCATGAACCCAATTCCCTCAAACCCAAACCCTGACCAGTGATGAGTGGCTAAGAAGGGGGACAGTGGTAGAATGGTGGTGGTGGTGGACACGAGGGCCGCTAGGGACGGTGGTTTCGAACCTGTGAAGGCCAAAATAGAGGACAGTGAGGATCTTTTGATCTCCCACTCCATGGTGACTGGTTACCTTCAAGTTATGAACGAGAACAGGAGAGTAAGACGTGAGAACTGTGGTGGTGATGCTGTGGAGGGCCGCCGTGCATGGTGAAGGCAGAACACAGGTAAGCCGTGAGCTCTGTTTCCATCCGATCCTATTTAAGCTTAAATTAATGGTTAAATAGCTAATTGATTAGTAGGTTGAGGTTTAGGAGGCTCAGAGGAATGGATCTAGCCTAAATTTGAAGACTTCTGTGGTCTGTGGCTAAGGAACCCGAGAACGGGTAAGTTCAATCTTAACAATGGTGAAGTTTGTTTTGATGCCTAATGACTGGTTTGATTAGTTGGATAAGCTTTTGAAGGCATCAGGAAGATGATTGGAACTCGAATTAAGGATGGGTATGGCCAGAATCGTGGAACACAGAAGGGAGCCAGTTCGAGTTTTTGCACCTTGCTTGGGAAGGTAAGATTTTGGTTTCCTTTTTCTGATTTAAGGCTGTAGATGTATAGGAAACAGATGGACGAACCTAATGGACAAAAAAGGGATGAAAACGGACCAGAATTGAATGGGTTAAGGCCTTGGACCGTCTGCGCCGGTTCAGTCGAACCGGGTTGGTTCAGACCGGTTCAAACCCGGTCTGTCTCAAGGAAGGGGATGAAGAACAGTAGGCGCGTGGCTCCCACGCACAGCCCCTTTGGGCGGCGAGTGAGGGCGTGTGGAGCCCCTTTTGGGAAAGATTCCAACACGACTTTTAAAGTATTCGATGTAACGAACATTGTGGCACTGGTTTCGAGTCAATCAGACATCGTCTCTATAAGTTTCGGGAGGTCCGAATGTTTTAAGGCGCGTTTAAAAATAGTTAAAAATTCGGGAAAATTACGGGGCTTTAGTATGAGTATTATGAAGTAGTTAGTGATCTTGTTATGGGATTTGGACAGGTTCGGGAAAGCCGAGGATAGTGGATTGGCCAGGAACGACATAGGTACGCGAGTATCGAGGCGACGATGCTATGGTCTGTGAGTGGACTTTGTTTTCTAACTCTTGATGCATTCATATGTGTTTTTATATGTTTTCTATACGTGATTCTATGATTTGATTTATTAATCTTGATGATTTACGGTTTTGCACAATTTTCGAGATATTTACGGAATTGCGTGTTTTACGAGATTTCGATCGAAGTTGTGATTTGACTATGGTTTTAATGATTTGATTTCAATGATTTGAAAAGGATTTCGGAAAAGTTATTTTGGGCTTGGAGCCCTATTCATGTGATTGAGATTTCGGATTTGGTTTTCGATATTGGAAAGGAAATCTGGATTTGGGTTCGGGATGATGGTTCCGGATGCTAACTTACGGAATCAACATTGCGAATTCGACTGTAGATTTTCTGTGGTTTTCACTGATTGAATGAAAAGTGATTTTGGGTTTAAAGACCCAGAAAAAGAGAAAAACCTACTGGATCTAGTTTTGAGTTTAAAGACTCTGATTGATTGACGGGGGGAGGGCCCTAGATTGAGATGTTTTGAGTTTAAAGACTCGGTATATATTTTGAGTTTAAAGACTCGGTTATGATACCCCCTGAGGCTTGTGATTGTGTTTTGAGTTTAAAGACTCGTAGATATCTCGGGAAGGCCTGGTTATTTGCTCATGGTTTTGAGTTTAAAGACTCGGGCGCACTTGAGATCCAGTAAACTTGTATGCTTGATATTTTCACTGGTTTTCTGATGTTTTGGGCAGTGGCCTGGATGAATTGAATTGGTTTTGGGATTGAGTTCTTGGATTTTTGATTGACTTTTGATTTGAGATTGAGGCCCGAATTTGAATGATGAAATTGATTCGGGTTTCCAAATGGTTTTCAATGATGGTTTTTGATATGAATGGTTTCATGACATGACTCGAAATGCATGCATTGGTTTTTGCGTGGAGGGTAAAACTGTACTTGTTTTATAAACGGTTTTATAAATTATACTTTATTTTTGTCCACTCACAATCTTTTCATGTTTTAGATACCCTCCAGGTTGTTGCGGTGCGGGCTGTTGGTCGAGAGAGACGGAGACATCACACCTGCGATCCACAGTAGTTCGATGTACTCTGGGAAGTCCGGTTGCTTTTGGGATGGTTGGATCGAGAATCCTTGGTCCGACTTATATGTCACATGGAGGTTAGACGTAAGTTTAGCCTTCGTGTCATGCGTAAGTTCGACGGGAGCAGGATTTAGCCCTTTATCCCGGGGGATTAAGGGTGAGGCCTGTCATCCAAAGTGGCTTGTACGTTTAGGATGCGTATATTATCCCCACGGCCCACGGAGACGCGTACCCCCATGTTTTTTACCTCCTGGAGCTGTTTTTGGTGGCTTCGAGACCTTTGGGTCTATTTAGGGTGACATGACCCATCCATAATCCCTCAGGATTAACATGGAACCTGCTCCCGTCTGACACCACGTGTCGAACTAGGGATACTACCATGACCCACTCGTGGTTTCCGGAGTATGCATCTTTATGTAATTCCTCAGTCTCTACTACAGCTCTCATTGCGATCAACATGAAGGGTACCAAAAACCATTTAAAACAGTGAGTAGACAAAAATAAGCATTTTCAAATACATTTATACCCTCCAATTAAAAGCATGCATGCATTAGAAAACATGTAACCTCAAATGCTTTCTTAAAATCAAATCATATTTATATTTCTTTTCAAAACCAAAATACGTGAAAACATCTGGACACAAAACAATAATCGAAAACATGACCAATCCTCGTATCCATCATCAATCTCATCTCATATCATCATCAGTCATGTCATCCGTGCAACACGTGCAAATAAGCTCCGGGATAGCTCATATCTGAGCACGTGCAAATCTAAAACTGAACAAATCAACGACCGATGCCATACATAAGCACTCTTGAGTCGGGCCTCCCACGACTGCTCGTCAACAGGCAGTGCATCGTGAATACAGCGCATCCCAGAGGTGAGCAACATACCATAAGGACCTCTCCGGGGAAACATATTCACACCCGGAGGCCCTCTCCAGGGAAACACATTCACAACCAGAGTTACATCAATATCACAGAGGATGGTCTAGGTGAAAACATTTATCAAATCTCATAAACGTATTTTCACAAACATTTTTTTTTCAAATCATATTATCTGTTTCACGTAGGGTCTCAGCCCAATACATAGTTTCCACAAATCATATTAAAATATTGTCCAACACTCATTTCATAAATCACATCAAATCATAATCTCACTTTCAAATTCACATGGACTCACACTCTGAGTCAAACGTCTTTCCAATAGGGTCTCAAGCCCAAAACATCATTTCACAAGTACCAAAATCATTTCATTATTCAAATCACTACTCAAATTCACATTTGACTATAATCTAAGTCAAAATCATTATCCAATTGGGTCTCAAGCCCAAAATGTCATTTTCACGTAAATTCGTAAAATCTTTCAAAAACCGACAATTAAATCCACAAATCATCATTCAAATCACTATGTAATCATCGCATTGAAAACCATGATCATAAGACATTTAAAACATTTATGCATGCATCTTATTTATAAAATAAGGTCCACTCACACATGGTCCATGCTACGCGCTCAAAACCCGCGTCGTAAGCCAATCCTAAGCATTCAAAACGTTCAGGCTTGTCCAAATCACACCCAAGTGTCACTATCTATTCATACAAGTCCAAATGTAAACACCCTGTAAAACATGGTACAGTAAAATGATAACGCTCAAACTACGCATTTAATTAAACACGTAATTTAAGTATTATGCAATTTAAACCCTTTTTGTGTAGATATAATATTGGTAAATAGGGATCGTTCTTAACTAGGTAAATTAGGGAACATTAGTAATATGTTAGTGAGAAAGAATAATGAATAAAATAATAAATGAATTAAAGAATGAAAGAATTAATGAAATAAATGAATCAAAGAATAAATGAATTAAAGAATAATTAATTAATGAATTAAAAAATTAATGAATTAAATAATTAAAGAATTAAAGAATAAAGATTAAAGAATTAAAGAATAAAAAAATGAAAGGGGGATGGGGGGTTTGAATGAAGTGTAATTTAAACTACATTTTAACAAACTAAGAATTAAAATGCAAATACTCATGCTAATTAGAACTTACAATGTAACGACCCGTCCCGAATTTCGGTATTAGATTAGTGACTAATCGAGGATTAGTGAGGTTAATCGGTGATTAGTGGGGTACTTTCGGAGGAACGGTGCAAAATGACGATTTTGCCCTTGGAATGGGCAAAATATAAACTTTTCGTTCAGGCAGTCAAATTGTAACGACCTGTCCCGGAAGTCGGGATTAGATTAGTGGTTAATGATGGATTAGCGAAGAGAATCGGTAATTAGGTGGATACTTTTGGACGGTTGGTGTAGAATGACGATTTTGCCCTTGGAATAGGTAAAATGTTGACTTATAGTTCGGGCTGTCAATTGGACATTGACCGATGACCGTGACATAGTTCGGGTCGTCACGAGTTCGTAGACAAGCGGCACGCCCGATTCCGACATCCGAGGAGGAAGTTATGATGTTCGGAAGATTGAGGGCATTTTCGTAATTTGGTTAAAAATGAGGAAATTGTTGACTTTTTGGACGACAAGTTTTCTTCATGCAAACCGAGGACCTTTAGGTAGATCTCGATGTCCTGAGTACAACGACAGGCGGCACGTCTTCATCGGACATCAGACGGTTAAGTTATGGGTCTAGAAAGTGAAGGTCAAAATGGTAATTTTGGAATTTTGCAGGGGCATTTTGGTCTTTTAACATCTGGGGAAGTGTGCCCAATCAGATAAGGACACATGGGCTGATTTAATTGGATATTGTGGGAGAGTGGTCCATAGGGTGTTTGACACCTGGCCGAATTCCAGTGTCTTCTAGCTACTTTCTGCACGGTTGCAAATTTAAATGGGATGTTTGGCGTTCAAATGAGAGAAAACAGAGAGACAGTGAGCTACTTGATCGTCCTTCTACTGTGAGAGAGTCGTGTAAGTTCTGGGTGGTGGTGAGTGAGAGACCAGAGAAGTGTGGTGTTGGGTGTGGGAGTGTTTAGTGGGAAGTTTGATTGATGAAGGACTGCGAGAGGTGGAAAAATCATGAGAAACAGAGACGGGAGAAAAACCCGTGAAATCCAATCCATCCAAACCTCTCAAACTCCATTATCAGTGAATGCTTTTTGAATGAAAGATGACAAAGGAAACAAGAGAAAGCCATTCGTGGTCACGTTTGTGCACGATACTGACGGAAGGGTAAGGATTTACGAAGTTCCAATGTACGGTTCAAAATGGTAATTTGTGTTTTAGACCTTTTTAATCGATATTGATGTTTGTGAAATGTCTTTGGAGGTTTAGAAGGTCGACTGGACTTAGAGATGGGGAAAGAGCGGTTCAGACACGGTGATAGAATGGATTTACATGCCAGGGTTCAAACTCGAATAGTGGGCAGGTAAATCTCGAAATGTTCTAGCATTTTAAATCCGTAGATCAAGTTTAGAACTAATGACGAACCTATTAGACTAATTGGGGACTAAAAATGGTTGAAAATTGAATGAAACCCGTGAACGCCGGTTTAACCTAGACCGAACCGGTTCGAACCAGGTGAACCGGGTTCACCTGATGTTGATGACGACACTGTTCACGCGCACGCGCAGAATCTTCCAGACGTGCGTGGGGGCGCGTGGAGGGTACTTTGGGGAATCTTCCAACATGACTTTTAAAGTATGTGATGTAACGAACATTTTGGCACTAGTTTTGAGCCAATCGGACATCGTCTCGATAGTTTTCGGGATGTCCGACGGTTTTAAGGCTTCGTTAAAAATAGTTAAAAATTCGAGAAAATTACGCGGTTTTAGTATAAGCTTTTTGAAGTAGTTAGTGACCTTAGTATGAGATTTGGACAGGTTCGGGAAAGCCAAGGATAGCAGAATGACCGGGAACGGCGTAAGTGCGCGCGTATCAAGGCGACGTCGGAATGGTCTGTGAGTGGACTTTGCTTTCAAACTTATGATGCATGCATATATGTTTTTATGTGTTTTCTATACGTGATTCTATGATTTGATTTATGATCTTGATTATTTACGATTTGGCACGTTTTTCGAGATTCTTACGTATTTGCTGCACGTTTTACGAGGATTCGATTTCTCTTGTGATTTGACGATGGTTTTAATGATTTGATTTTGGGATTTGAAATATGATTTGATTTCAAGGATTTGAAATGGATTTCGGAAAAGTGATTTCGGGCCTGGAGCCCTGTTCATGTGAAATGGGATTTCGGATTAGGTTTTCGAGATTTGGAAAGGAAGTCTGGATTTGGGTTCGGGACAGTGGTTTCGGATGCTGGCTTACGGAATCATTGTTACAAATTCGACTGTGCATTTTCTATGGTTTTCACTGTGGATTGAAACATGGTTTTGGGTTTAAAGACCCGGAAAAAGAGAAAAACCCACTGGATCTGGTTTTGAGTTTAAAAACTCGGATTGATTGACGGGGGGGAGGGCCCGGGATTGATATGCTTTGAGTTTAAAGACTCGGTGATTGTGATACCCCCCAAGGCCTGTGATTTTGTTTTGAGTTTAAAGACTCGTTGATATCCCGGGAAGGCCTGGTTATTTGCGCATGGTTTTGAATTTAATGACTCGGGCACACTTAAGATCCAGCAAACTTGTATGATTGATATTTTCACTAGTTTTCCGATGTTTTGGGCAATGTCCCGGATGAATTGCATTTGATGAGTTTTGGGACTGAGTTCACGTATTTGAGCTTGATTTGTGATTTGAGGCTGATGCCTGGGTTTAAATGACGAATTTGATTCGGGTTTTCGATAATGGTTTTCGCTGATGGTTTTGACGTGAATGGTTTCATAATGTGAACTGATATGCATGCATTGGTTTTACGTGAAGGGTATAAATGTAATTGTTTTATCGAACTGTTTTGAACTTATTCTTTATTTTTGTCCACTCACAGTCTTTTCGTATTTTCGATACCCTCCAGGTTGTTGCGGTACGGGCTATTGATCGAGAGAGACGGAGACATCACACCCGCGATCCACAGTAGTTTGGTACACTTTGGGAAGTTTGGTTACTTTTTGAATGGTTGGATCGAGAATCCCTTGTCCGACTTACATGTCACATGAAGGTTGGACGTAAGTTTAGCCTTCGTGTCATGCGTAAGTTAGACGGGATCGGGATTTAGCCCTTAATCCTGGGGGATTAGGGGTGGGTCTTGACTCAAATAGACTTCGGTCGATGACTGTGACATAGTTCGGGACGTCATGAGTTCATAGACAGGTGGCATGTTCGATTCCGACATTCGAGGAAGAAGTTATGACGTTCGGAAGTTTAAGGGTATTTTGGTAATTTGGTTAAAAGGGGCAAATAGTTGACTTTTGACTTGGGAGGTCCGATGACCGAGGGCTGAGGGCGATTATGTAGAACGGGTCGATACGAATCCATAAACAGGTGACACGTCGAAATCAGACTTCGAACGGGAAAGTTATGGGTCACGAAAGTTCGATTTCACTATACACGTATTACGAGGTAAAGCACTTGGCAGTATTTGATTGGTTGACTTTTTAGGTGGGACCCATGGATGAATGACAAGTGTCACTCATCCCATTGGTCATTAACCCTAAATTGTGGATCTCGCATTGATTGGTGAGATTAGATTAAAATAATATTATTTATATTATTTTATATTTCCCACCCATCCCATCTTTCAATCCTGGCCATCCATTCATATCCTCCCTCAATCTTCACCGTCCATCTCTCTCTCTTTTTCTGATCATCATCATCTTCATCTAACAATCTCTCATCTCTCCCCGCGACACCATTTTCCATTTCTTTTTTGCTTTCAAAACAAAACACACATACCACCACCCGATTTCCTCACCCCATCACCTACGACTGAGATCAGAGAGATAGTGAGAGACTAAGATAGACATGAGGAGGCAGGGGCAGCAGGACAGTGTGGCCGCCGTGGACGGCGAGGAAAGCCGAAACCATGGGTAAGTTTTCAAATTTTTCGAACTTGGTCTTTAGGTCATGTGGGTCGATTCTAATACTTGGGTTGGCTTTCTGGAGGTCGTAGGAACTAGTTAGGATCGAAAAGGGAAGCTTGGAAGGCCAGGAATGACGGTGAACGGCGGAGGAAGTCGCCGTCGCCATTGTCGACTTAGGGAGGTACGGTTTCCTTTTATTTCTAGTGTTTTTAATAGTTAAAAAGTTAGGAAATAAGATTAGGAAGAGATTAGGATCAAAATGGAACGAAATGGACCGAAAATAGATGAGGTTGGACCCTTGACCGGTCCGGTTCGAACCAGCGAACCCGGTCGGTGAGAGGTGACACTGTTCATCGCGAGTGGGCTTCACTCGCAGCCGCTTGCAGCGGTGCGTGGTGGGTCCTATGGGGAAGTGTCCAACATGTGAAACACTCTAATCAATATAACGAACATTTTGGGACTGGTTTCGTGTCGATCGGACAACGTCTCGATAATGTTCAGGACATCGTAAGGTTTAGGTTCGAGATTTAAAATAGTTAAAAATTCTAGAAAATTACGGGGCTTTAGTGAGGGGTTATTTATGTAATTAGTAACCCTGTATTACGATTTGGACAGGTTTGGGAGTCCCGATGACGATGATTAGCCCGGTGAGGCTTACGACACGCAAACCGAGGCGGCAGCTTAGAACGGTCTGTGAGTGGACCTTGATTTCTAAACTGTGATGCATGCATAAATGTTCTATATGGTTTATAAATATGATTCTATGATGTTGGTTTGGATATTGGTGAATTAGATGGTTTCTCGCATTTCAAGGCGATTTACGTGCTTGCACGTAAATCGAGGTTTTTCGAGTTTTGTACTGATTTTTCGTGCTTATAGTTTTGGAAATGATTTCATGAAATGGTTTTGAATTTGAATAGGTAAACTCGGGTTCGAGACCCATTTGTTTTGGAAACCCTCAGACTCGAAGTCCCTTTTAGTTACATTCTCGGGCCAGAGGCCCAATTAGTTCTTGAATCGATTTCGGATTTTGAAATATGGACCGAGCACAAGACCCTTTTTTTTTCACGAACTCTCAGACTTAAGGTCCATTTGATTTAACGAGGCATCGGGCCGAAGGCCCAGTTGGTTTAAGATTCGGGCTGGAGGCCCAGTTTGTATGTGGATTTGGGCTTAGGGCCCAGTTATGTTTTAAGATTGTGATTTCGGGTCAGGGACCCATAAATGGTTTTTATGCTTCATGACGGTTTATGGGGACCGGCATGAACCCTTGAAAGGTTTTTATGATTCATGACGGTTTATGAGGGCCGAAATTGAATCCTTAAAAGGTGTTTCGTATACCATCCTATATATATGATTTGTCTTCTCCGGGGAGGATTGTTGGCCTGGGTGGACCCCGGAGTAGTTATGGAGCACTGACTGAGTGGAGTCGCCCCCGTTGGGTTCCTTACTCTCAGAAAGGCTATGGATTATAACCTCCAGGGAGGGTCATTGATCTACTGACATTGACCTAGGTGGACCCTGGAGAGACTTGGGTTTGAGACCCCGGGTAGCACGCGCGTAGCTCTATATACCGTGACAGGATTGGTTATATGAAATTGGATAAACATGATTTCAATTGGTTTGGGAAATTGTGTTTTATGATGATAAATGGATTTGGGCTGAAATCCCACATATGTTTACTATGTTATGGTTTTCTGTAAATGGTTTTGGGTAGGAGCCTGTATGGATGTGGTCGTTTAAACATATGTGATTGGATAAATGGTTTTACTATGCATGCATGCTTTTTAGTGAAGGGTATAAAGGTCTTTTATAAATGTGTTTTACGAAACTTATTACTTTTTGTCCACTCATAATCTTTATGTTTTCAATACCCTTCAGGTTGAATACGGTGCGGACTGTGGCAGAGACCGAGACATCACATACCTCCTCTGGATCTTGGCGTACTCTGGATGCCTTCGGGTTAAAGGTTCAAATTTTTCCTGGTCTGACACTCCGTGTCAGACGGGATCAGGAGCGTTTCTTGTTAATCCCGGGGGGATTGGGGACGGGTCCTGACATACAAACCATAGTAATTTCATAGAAAAAACCGACACTTTTACGTATGTAATTTCAAATTAATAATCACATTATTTAAACTACTTCTAAAATAAACTTTCTTCGAACACAATTTTTCCTAACACTTTCCATTTTTCTCAAATTGAATCAATCACAAAATCATTTCTTCATCATCTCAAATACATGCATATGTTTTTCATTTTATAAATACATCAACCATTAATGTGCGTCAAATATTAATATGCATCAAACACTTACAATATGATTCACCTTAAGTTTGTGATTAAATGCACCGACAGCGGCCGACACTTAGCATTAAATTGAAGTATGAAGCACTAAAACTTATGAAATAAATGAAATTTAGAAAGTAAAACATATGAAGATTGTATTCATGTTCTCAAATATTTAGCAGACGTAAAATTGTATCTAAAAGAGAAGTCAAAGAAGTTAAAAGAAAAATCTAAGAACAAAAATTAGAAGAAAACATAAGAAGAAAATTAAAAGAAGTTACAAATGGTCCCCAAAAATGAATCTATAAAGAGAAAAAGATGAACTAAACATGGAACTACAAAAGAGAGAAAATGAACTAACTAAAGAGAAGAAATGGGAAAAATGGGGACCCTTAACAAATGAAATGACCTCCCTATTTATAGAGGGAATGCCACAAATATTCAAATAAAAATAAAAAAATAAAATAAAATAATGAAATGATGAACAATGATGATTAATGATGATTTTGTGCTTAATTTAGGGCTAAAATTGATTGAAAAACTGCACAAAGTGGAGCAGGTTGGAGCAGTTTGATTTTCGGCAGAGAGCAGCTGAGTTGGGAGCGGGTAGACTCGGCAGACTGCAACTTGGATTGGACTAGTACTTCGATGTGGGTTGGCTGACAAGATGAAGCTAATTCAGCGCCTAAGGCTGACAGAGGCAGGCCGCTCAGCGCACGTGAGCTGACAAGAAGACTAAAGGATTGATGCACGCGTGTCGAATTCTTCATATTCAGATCGGCAGGCGTGCCGATCCAGTGGTTGACGGGTTGAGAGCATAAGCCTTGGGTTGGGCTTGCGTGGGCCTGGATTGGATTGGGCCTTCGTGTATTCTGGGCTTGTGCAATCTGGGCTGGAATGCTTGCAACGGGCTGGGCTGATTCTGGGCTTGGATTTTCAATTTAAAAATTAATTTATATAATTTCACTGAATTTCGTCCATAACTTCTTCGTTCGAATTCCGATTGGGACGATTTTTTCGCCAAACGCTCCAAATTCCAAGCTTTATTTATTTTTGCAAAAATCCCACAAAATATATTATTTTCTCTAATTGTTTATCATTGTTATATTAAAATTCCAGTATAAAGGGTATAAAATAATGCTTAATTAACGACATATCATAAACGTGTCCTAAACACACTTTATGAGAAGAAAAACCTCCAAAATACTAACCAAACGATTTCTGATCGACCTGAAACCACCACCATTGGATTCTGATTGTCAAAATCTTTCGAACAAGATCAGTTTTACCTCGGTCAACAAAAGTCAACGCTGACATCATTGTTGACGTCATCTGCTGATGTCAGCCCTACCTAACATCTAACAACCTGACAACTACCATGTGGCACACCCTGATTGGTGCCATATGTCACTCTCTAACACATGCCACGTATCACATGATGACGTCACTTCTAACGTCATCACTACCACGTCACTCTGACATCTCTAACATGTTGCCATATGGCACCTCCTTACTGGTCCACGTGGTTTAACAATGTTGATATGGCATTGCCACGTCGATACTAACTGGACCTAATGTAAGACACGTGTCTTGGAGGGAACGGTGAATTATCCCACATTCCTGCGAGGAGGGAATGGTCTGGGAGGAGAATGGTGGTATGCCTTAAAGGTGTAGGCAGACACCTATCTAGCATGAGGCCTTTTGGGAGCTCAGTGGCTTTGGGTTCGGTTGGAATGCCAAAGTTAAGCGAGTTGAGACTAGTGCAATTCCATTATGGGTGACCCCTTCGGAGCTCCGGAAAACAAAACCATGAAGACAGGGAGGCCCAAAACAGACAATATTGTGCTAGATGAGTCGGGTCCTAACCGATGAGGGTCGGGTACTGGACGAATGGTATCAGAGCCAGACTCCGACCAGGGAGTGTGCTAGTGAGGATGCTGAGCCCTAAGGGGGGTGGATTGTAAGACCCGTGTCCTAGAAGGAACGATGAGCGATCCCACATTCCTGCGATGGGAGAATGGTCTGGGAGGGGAATGGTGGTGTGCCTTAAAGGTGTATGTCAGGACCCACCCCGGTTCCACCCCGAAAACCGAGGTAAATCCTGCTCCCGTCTGACAACCCAAAAATGAAAGACCGAAACAACCTCACGAAAACCACAAATTACATTGTCAACCTCGGTAACCACGGAACCCTGAACTCTGGAAACTACCAGGTCTACCGAAACGATCATCGCCCGACGACGATGCTCCACTGTAGTTACCCCTCTTCGGTGTCCTCTGACTCAAAGCTCCAGAAAATGGTGCCTCCCGGTGTCGTACCGGTAAGCTAGCCTCAACCCTCACCCCAACGTCCGATAACTCTCGAAGAGTAGCAAACGATCCAGCCGTCACTTTGGCTCGAACCTCACCTCGTAGGCCTAACTCAAACTTACGACACTTCTCGGCTTCAGTGGCCACAAACGCAGGAGAAAAACGCGACAACACCTGAAACTTCCGCTCGTACTCAGCCACACTCATACTCCCCTGTTGGAGTTTCAGGAATTCAGCCTCCTTGGCATCTCGAAAAGAACGAGGGTAGTACTGATCCAAGAATCGTTCCCTAAACGTCTCCCAGGTCACAATGTGGGCGTCCCAGCCAGACAACTCGAGGGTATACCACCACTCGTACGCCGCACCGTCCAACAAGAAAGTAGCCAGTAACACTCGATCCTCCGGTGGGCAATGCATCACAGCGAAAATCCGCTCAAGTCTCGTAATCCACCGCTGGGCTTCCTCAGGGTCTGCCTCACCACTAAAAGTCGTAGCTCCGAGCCACTGGGCTCGCTCAATCGTAGCACTCTCTGTCCCTCTCGCCACTTCGTCTTCAGATCATGGATGGGGATCACGTCTCGGAGGCATGGTCAACCGCATGCTGAAAGAGGCATAGAATCAGTCAAACAACCTAAACACAACCTCGCAACAGACACAAACCACAAACCTATGCTCTGATACCAATTGTCAGGACCCACCCCGGTTCCACCACAAAAACCGAGGTAAATCCTGCTCCCGTCTGACAACCCAAAAACGAAAGACCGAAACAACCTCATGAAAACCACAAATTAAATTGTCAAACGCATGAGAAAATTAAAACATCCCAGAGTCAGCAGTTACACAGAGAATAGTACCAAACTAAGGAAACAAAAACCGATATACAGAAACTACGCACAACGGAAAACTTAAAGCACTCCGGGGCCACTCTCGAGTATTCTATGCCTCCGACGCTGCCTCAACGTCAACCCCCGCGCTAGCTCCACGACCTGGAGGGCAATTAAAACCAGAAGGTGTGAGTGGACCATAAAGAATAAAAGTTTCAAAAACCATTTTATAATCAAACCAGGGTTTGGCCCTCCGTTTTGAGAACATGCATACACAACCCATTTATTGGAAACAGTTATAAACCACATAGTAATCATCACAAAACAGTTATAAATCACAGAATAGGCATCATGGAAACAGTACGATAAAACATAAATCCAAGTCATCATTATCCGATCAAACCTGCTGGACCTATCCGAGTCTTTAAACTCCCAAGTCTTTAAACTCAATCCAGGCCTCAATAATTTGAGTCTTTAAACTCAACAGGCCTACGGGGGGAATATCAATATATCCGAGTCTTTAAACTCAATCCGGGTCTTTAAACCCAATCCGGGCCCGTCCCCTGTTAATCACAATATCCGGGTCTTTAAACCCAATAACCAGATCCAGCAAATCCAACCAAAACCATTTGAAAACCATTTCTAAATCCATATCCAAACCCGAATCCGAAATCACTGGTCTGATGCCCTTCCGGCATCCAGAACCGTCATTCCGAACCCAAATCCGGAATTCCACTTTCCAACTTTAAAACCAAATTCCGCTTTCCGAAATCCGATTCTAAAACCGAAAGCCCTTGATCATCAAAATCATGTTCCAAAATCCCTTTATAATCATTGAAAACCAGTTATCATTTGAAATCCTCTCGTAAAACGTGCAATTAAGTGAAACAGTTATAGTATATTCAGTAAACATGAAATCACATGTAAAACCATAAAACAAGTAATTAAACGCAGTTATGCATGCTCAATTATAGAGAAGGGGTCCACTCACAGACACCGGCACGTCACTCGCGCCCCGTAAGTACGGTACGTTCCTCGTCTGCTTCGGGAAGTCCCGATGCTGTCACAAGTCACCAAAAGACGTCACTAAAACGAAGGTCCTCCTAATTCTCCCAAATTTTCCCGAACTTCAAACGTACGTAAAACGAAACCCTAGAACTTCAATCCCACGGAACTAGCTCGAATTGACGTCCAATTAACCCGAAACCTATCCCAAAAGATTCGTTACATCTTCTAAACCAAAAACCTAGTTAGAAGTTTCCCCAAAAACCACCGCACGCGCCTCCACGTGCCTGCTACAGTGTCATCGTCAACCTCTGTTCAAACGGTCCAGACCGGTTCAGCCAAACCGAACCGTCGTGACCGGTTCTCCGCCGTCCATCCACCATTTCTTCTCTCTTTCCACCAACCTCTTCGTCCTCAACCCAGCAACCTATTCCCTACTCAAAACACCACAATCCTACCTCTAACCCATCGTCCCTAACTCGAACCCGTGACCAACCAAAACCACTGTTCTTCCATTCAGCCACCCGTGTCACCCCCCATCACGGCTTCGATGTTAGCAGGTTCCTAAGGACCTAAGGAATCGATTAGGACCTACCAGACACCTCGCTCAACCCCTAGCCTCACGACTCAACGTTTGAACCAAACGGGAAAAACAGAGCAAGCAAAGGAAAAGAGAAATTACTTGCCTCCCGGTCGCCGTCGTGAGCTCCACCGTGCTCACTAGACTCCCCTCAAGCCTCTGAACACCGCCACAGCATCAAACCACGGGTTTGATCGCAACTCCGCAACACCACCACTTCGACTCTCTCTGTTTTTCCTGAGAACTCCAACCCTCACACTACCCTCTCGACCTTCCAAACGTCCCTAGACACTCCATTCCTCTCAAACACTTCTGATCACACTCCTTCACTCTCAGAAACTCACTCTCTCCCTACAATTCGATCACCTCCTCCTTCAATCTAAATCCCTGTTTTTCTCTTCGAACACGATTACACAAACACACACACACACGACCCGTTTAATTGGAACCGTGCACACGCCTAGAACCCACTAGAGCAACCCCACGTGTTACCATCCCCTTAGCCCTCTCACAAATATCCACTTGCACCTGGACACTTGTCCTGATCCAAATTGCACAAATCCCAATGCACCAAAAGACCAAAGTGCCCCTACTTGTGAGTCAAAATTACCATTTTGCCATTGCCGTTCTAGACCCATATCTCGCTCGTCTGACGTCCAATGAAGGCATGCCGCCTGTCGTTGAACTCAGGACGACAGGATCTTCCTAACGGTCCTCGGCCTACGTGAAAATGACCAGTCTAGCAGAAAGTCAACATTTTCCCCTATTTTAACCAAATTACGAAAGTGCCCTCAACCTTTCGAACATCATAACTTCCTCCTTGGATGTCGGAATCGGGCGTGCCACATGTCTACGGACTCGTGACGTCTCGAACTACGTCACGGTCATCGATGAATGTCCAATTGACCGCCCGAACTAAAAATAAACTTTTTGCCCACACTAGGGGAAAAATCGTCATTCTACGCTAACGGACCCGAAAGTAGCCAACTAAACACCAATTAGACTCACTAATCCGTTACTAATCACTTTACTAATCCCGGCTCTCGGGACGGGTCGTTACAGTGTAGGCATACACCTATCTAGCATGAGGCCTTTTGGGAGCTCAGTGGCTTTGGGTTCTGTAACGATCTGTCTCGAATTTCAGAATTAGATTAGTGACTAATCACGATTAGTGAGGTTAATCGGTGATTAGTTGAGCGAAATCGGACGAACGATGCAAAATGATCGTTTTGCCCCTAGGCGTGGCCAAAACGTTGACTTTTCGTTCTAGCGGTCAAATGGACTTTGACCGATGACCGTGAAGTAGTTCGTGATGTAACAAGTTCATAGACAGGTGGCACGTTCAATTCCGACATTCGAGGAAGAAGTTATAAAGTTCGAAAGTTTAGGGGCATTTTGGTAATTATGGTTAAAAAGAGCCAGATGTTGACTTTTTGACCGGGAGGTCCGATGGCCAAGGGCCAAGAACCATTACGTAGATCGGGAAGATACGAATCCATAGACAGGCGGCACGTCGAATTCGGACGTTTGACGACGAAGTTACAGTTCAAGGAAGTTTCGAAGTACTATTGCACGAATTACGAAACGAGTTAACTTTTGGACTCTAGTGGGCCCTAGATATTTAGTTCGTGTCCTATGGATGAGTGACAAGTGTCACCCATCCACATGCCATCTCCTTTCCTTCATGCATATCATCTTCATCGATAATTTTCCTTCATTCCCAAAAACATAACCCGATCTCATTCAAAACCTTCAACCCAAACCCATCCAACCCAACCGCAGATGATTAGGACAGAGAGGCCAGAGAGTGAGGGAGGATGTTGGATGTTGATGGCCGGCCTGGATGGCCAGAACCGCCGTGGACGGCGGCTGGAAGGAGGAAAACCCGAGAGGGTTCTCGGTAAGGTTCAAACCCTATTTTAATTCAATATATGCATTATGGTTTGTTTTGGATGTTTCTAATGAATTAAAAGGGTTAGTAGGAAGGTGTTAGGATGATTTTGAGGATGGTTAGAGGGTATAAGACACCATGGACCGTTTTAGGAAGTTTGAACCGTGAGGTTCAAAATGGAACCATGAGTTTTAGGGAGTTTTGATTAGTTTTAGGGATTGGAATGAATGGGAAACATCAAAATAGGAAGAAAGGAATCAAAAAGGAAGAAGTAGGATGAAAATGGAATAGGTTGATGCTGCAGAAAATGGAATAGTTTTAGGGACTGGACCGGCCAAACCAGGTGAACCGGCCTGCTATTGGTTGATGCTGCAGGAATAGTTCCCGACGTGTAGGTTCACAAGCAGGGACTTCAGAGGGCGCGTGGGGTGTGTGCCTCACCTTTTGGGGAAGTGTTCAACATACGAAATCATCTATTCGATGTAACGAACATTTTGGGACTGGTTTCGTATCAATCGGACATCGTTTCGATAGGTTTCAGGGTGTC
Organism: Prinsepia uniflora; assembly: GCA_032719365.1. Classification (NCBI taxonomy): domain Eukaryota; kingdom Viridiplantae; phylum Streptophyta; class Magnoliopsida; order Rosales; family Rosaceae; genus Prinsepia; species Prinsepia uniflora. The sequence goes on along the minus strand of CM064867.1, from coordinate 68,187,122 downwards.
CGAAGGTTTAGGATCGGTTTTAAAAATAGTTAGAAAATCGGGAAAATTATGGGACTTCAATAAAAGGTTAATGAGGCTATTAGTAACCCTCTAAATGAATTTGGACAGGTTTTGGGAATCCCGGTGGCGACGATTGACCCAGGAGACGATTATGGCACGCGTATCGAGGTGGCAGCTCGGACAGTCTGTGAGTGGACCTTGGTTTTCTAAATTGGTGCATGCATAAATGTTTATTATAAGTTTTTATACATGTTTGGTAATTCCATGGGTGCATTTGGTTGTGGTTACGTATAGGTATGTATTTCGAGGTTTCGGCCCCATACAGTGCCTTTACGGGTATGTATTTCTTTATTAGTTTAAATGAAAAGGTTTTGGATTTCAAATGGATAAACTCGGTTATGAGACCCATTTGGTTTTTTCTCGGGCATATGACCTCAGATATCGGGCATGGTGCCCAGCTGATGTCCTATGTTCGGGCACGAGACCCAGGTTACTTTACGGTTTTGATTTCAGGTCAGGGAACCTTAAATGGATTTTCAGGTTCATGACGGTTTATGGGAACCAGCATGAACCCTTGTTATGGTATTGTGGTTCATGACTGGTTATGAGATCCGGCATGAATATTGGTTATGTTATTATGGTACATGACGGTGTTTGGGAACCGACATGAACCCTGGTTATGTTATTATGGTACATGACGGTTTATGGGAACCGGCATGAACCCTAGTTATGTTATTATGGTAGATGACGGTTTATGAGAACCGGCATGAACCCTGGTTATGTGATTGTGGTACATGACGGTTTATGGGAACCGAGCATGGAGGATGTTATATATATATATATATATAAATGGAATGGATATTATGGATCATGACGGTTCAGGGGAACCGGGCATGGATATTTTTGTTATGTATATATATGTTCATATACCTTCCTTTACTTCTATTATCTCCTCTAGGGAGGGTCGTTGGCCTTGGTGGACCCCGGAGTAGTCACGGAGCACCGACTGAGTGGAGTCACCCCCTAAATGGGTCCTTACTCTCAGGAAGTCTATGGTTTGTAACGACCCGTCCCGGAAGTTGGGATTAGTGAAGTGATTAGTGACGGATTAGCTAAGTTAATCGGTGGTTAGTTGGCTACTATTGGACATTGGGCGTAGAATGACGATTTTACCCCTAGTTTGGACAAATTGTTGACTTTTAGTTTGGGCGATCAATTGGGCATTGATCGATGACCGTGACGTAGTTCGGGACGTCACGAGTCCATAGACAGGTGGTGTGCCCGATTCCGACATCCGAGGAGGAAGTTATGATGTTTGGAAGGTTGAGGGCATTACCGTAAATTGGTTAAACGAAGGGGGAATAGTTGACTTTTCGCACGACAGGGTTTTTACACGTAGACCGAGGACCGTTAGGTAGATCTCGTCGTCCTAAGTTCAACGACAATCGGCATGCTTTCATCGGACGTAGGACGAGTGAGATACGGGTCTAGAACGGTGAAGGGCATAATGGTAATTTTGACTCACAAGGGGCATTTTGGTCTTTTTGCACATTGGGAATTGTGCAATCTGATGAGGACAAGTGTGCAGTGTGTATTGGATATTTTTGGAATTAGGACCACAGGATTTGGACACGTGGGGGTGGTCTAGTGGTTTCTAGGAGTTTTGCACGATTCAATTAAATGGTTGTTTATGTTTTGAGTCGTGCTTGAGAGGGGAAAACAGAGACTGGGATTTAGAGGAAAATTGACCGATTGTATTGTGTGTTTATGTGTTCTGGTGATCGAGTAAGTGAGTAGAGACTAAGTGAGAGTTAGTGAGTGAGTTGTGAGGAAGATTGTGTGAGGAAAACTTGTGCGTATGCGGGGTGAGTTTTCAGGAAAACAGAGAGGTGTCGAGGGAGTTTGGTGGTGGTGATACTGTGCTTTGATTACTCGTGGCTGCTGGTGGTGTTCAGTGACCGTAGTGGAGCCTTAGGGACCCAGTGGACACGGCGGAGCTCACGGTGGAGAGCAGGACGCAGGTAATTCCTCGACTTTTCTCTGTGTACTCTGTTTTTCCGTTTTGGTTCAAACGTAGAGTCGTGGCTTTTGGGGATGAGTCGAAGTGTTCTGTGGGTGCTAATGCGTTCAGTAAGTCCCTAGGAACCTTCTGGTTGTGAAGCCGTGACGGGGGGATGCATGGGTGGTCGGAAGTAGAAACAGGGGTTTTATTGGTTACGGGTTCGAGCTTGGGAGGTGAGGTTTGAGGCAGTAATGTCTAGGTTTTAGGATTTGAATTAGGTCCTAGGATGAGGACGAAGAGTTTGGTGGAAAAAGGAACGAAAACGGCTGACGGACGGCGGAGAACCGGCCACGCCGGTTCAACACAGTGCACGGTCTCGAGGAAGACGATGAACAGTAACCTGTGCAGGCGCGTGAGGCCGACGCGCAGCCACTTTGGGCGGCGCGTGGGGGCGCGTGGGGGCTGTTCTGGGGAACCTTCCAACTAGGTTTTTAGTCTACTCGTTGTAACGAATCTTTTGGGACAAGTTTCGAGACAATCGGACGTCGTCTCGGGTTAGTTCTACTGAATCGAAGGTTTAGGGTTTCGTGTAATTACGTTTAGAAGTCCAGGAAATTTGGGGAACATTAGGAAAACCTTAGTGGACATGTTAGTGACTTGTTTTGGTGCCTTGTGACAGGATCAGGAATAACCGAGGCGGACGAGGAACGTACGGGACGAGAGTGACGTGCCCGACGAGGAACGTACGGGACGAGAGTGACGTGCCCGGGAACTGTGAATGGACTTCTTCCTTATAACTGAGCATGCATAACTGTTTTTAAATGATTTATTTTATGGTTTTACATGTGATTTCATGATTATTGAATATGCTATAACTGTTTTACATAATGGCACGTTTTACGAGAAATGCTTGATTTCTGATTATGATGCCATGATTTTGGGATTTCAAACGATAAATGGTTTTCAATGATTATAATGGATTTTGAGACATGATTTGATGATCAAGGGTTTTCGGTTTTAGAATTGGATTTCGGAAAGCGGAATTTGGTTTTAAAGTTGAAAAGTGGTTTTCCGGATTTGTGTTCGGAACGACGGTTCTGGATGCCGGAATGGCTTCGGACCAGTGATTTCGGATTCGGGTTTGGATATGGATTTCAAAATGGTTTTCAAATGGTTTTGGATTGGATTTGCTGGATCTGGTTATTGGGTTTAAAGACCCGGATTATGATTGACGGGGGACGGGCCCGGATTGGGTTTAAAGACCCGGATTGAGTTTAAAGACTCGGATATACTGATATTTCCCACGTAGGCCTGTTGAGTTTAAAGACTCGGGAGTTTAAAGACTCGGGAGTTTAAAGACTCGGATAGATCCAATAGGTTTGATCGGAGGATTATATTGGTACTTTATGTTTTACTGCTAATGTTTTATAATGTTTATCATATTGTGTTTATGTTGCTGCGGTTTCCATGATGAAAATGATATGATTTATAAATGTCAGTTATGCATGCATGTTTTCAAAACGGGGAGGGCCAAACCCTGGTTTGTTATGAAATTGTTTTTGAAACTTTTATTCTTTTTGGTCCACTCACACCTTCTGGTTTTTTAATTGCCCTCCAGGTCGTGGAGCTAGAGCGGGGGTTGACGTTGAGGCAGTGTCGGAGGCATAGAGTTATCCTCGGAGTGTTTTCCGTTACGTTTTCCGTTGTGCGTGTAGTATTGTTTATTTTGTTTTGTACCATGCTCTGTATAACGGTTGACTCTTGGATGTTTTAAATTCTCCTTCGTCTGACAATGTAATTTGTGGTAGTCGTGAGGTTCAAAATGGAACCATGGACAGTTTTGGGAAGTTTGAACCGTGAGGTTCAAATGGAACCATGAGTTTTAGGGAGTTTTGATTAGTTTTAGGGATTGGAATGAATGGGAAACATCAAAATAGGAAGAAAGGAATCAAAAAGGAAGAAGTAGGATGAAAATGGGGAGTCTAGAGCCGTGAACAGGTCACGCCGGTCCAACTGGACCGGCCAAACCAGGTGAACCGGCCTGCTATAGGTTGATGGTGCAGGAACAGTGCCCGGCGTGTAGGCTCACTCGCAGGGACTTCAGAGGGTGTGTGGGGGTTCGTGCCTCACCTTTTGGGGAAGTGTTCAACATACGAAATCATCTATTCGATGTAACGAACATTTTGGGACTAGTTTCATGTCAATCGGACATCGTTTCGATAGGTTTCGGGGTGTCCGAAGGTTTAGGATCGGTTTTAAAAATAGTTAGAAAATCGTGAAAATTATGGGACTTCAATGAGAGGTTAATGAGGATATTAATAACCCTCTAAATGAATTTGGACAGGTTTGGGAATCCCAGTGGTGACGATTGACTCGAGAGACGATTATGACCCGCGTATCGAGGCGGCAGCTCGGACGGTCTGTGAGTGGACCTTGGTTTTCTAAATTGGTGCATGCATAAATGTTTATTATATGTTTTTATACATGTTTGGTAATTCCATGGGTGTATTTGGTTGTGGTTACGTATAGGTACGTATTTCAAGGTTTCGCCTCTATACGGTGCCTATACGGGTTTGTATTTCTTTATTGGTTTAAATGAAAAGGTTTTAGATTTCAAATGGATAAACTCGGTTATGAGACCCATTTGGTTTTGTCTCAGGCATATGACCTCAGATATCGAGCACGGTGCCCAACTGATGTCCTATGTTTGAGCACGAGACCCAGGTTACTTTACGGTTTTGATTTCAGGTCAAGGAACCTTAAATGGATTTCCAGGTTCATGACAGATTACTGGAACCGGCATGAACCCTTGTTATGGTATCATGGTTCATGACGAGTTATGGGATCCGGCATGAACCCTGGTTATGTTATTATAGTACATGACGGTTTATGGGAGCCGGCATGAACCCTGGTTATGTTATTATGGTACATGACGGTTTATGGGAACCAGCATGAACCCTGATTATGTTATTATGGTACATGACGGTTTATGGGAACCGGCATGAATCCTGGTTTTGTTATTTGGTTATGTTATTATGGTACATGACGGTTTATTGGAACCAGCATGAACCCTGGTTATGTTATTATGGTACATGACGGTTTATGAGAACCGGCATGAACCCTAGTTATATGATTGTGGTACATGACGGTTTATAGGAACAGGCATGAACCCTAGTTATATGATTGTGGTACATGCCGGTTTATGGGAACCGGGCATGGAAGATGTTATATATATATATATATATATGAATGGAATGGATATTATGGATCATGACGGTTCAGGGGAACCAGGCATGGATATTTGTGTTATGTATTTATATGTTCATATACCTTCCTTTACTTCTATTATCTCCTCTGGGGAGGGTCATTGGCCTGGGTGGACCCCAGAGTAGTCACGGAGCACCGACTGAGTGGAGTCACCCCCCAATTGGGTTCCTTACTCTCAGGAAGGCTATGGTTACTATAACCTCGGGTAGGATCAGTGGTCTGCGGACATTGACCTTGACTTTGAGAAGACTCGGATTGAGACCCGGGTAGCACGCGCGTAGCTTTGGAAACGGTGACAGGATTGGTTGTGTGAATTATATGTATATATATGGATTATGATATGTGATGTGTGGTTACACTGGATTTGAACGGTGGCTCGTGTACTTGGTTTCATGATGGTTTTGGGCCGAGTCCCGTATGGTTGAATCTTTATGGTTCTTTGATATGTGGTGTGCACTGGTGTGCGCAGGATTTGAGCAGTGGTTCGTGTATTTGGTTTCAGTATGGTTATGGTTTTGGGCTGAGTCCCTTATTGGTTTCTTATGGATTTGGGTAGTGGCCTGTATATTTGATTTGATTATGGTTTTGGGCTTAGTTCCCACAGATGGTTCCATTTGGTTAAATGGTTTTCGAATGCATGCATGCTTTTTAGTGAAGGGTACAAATGTCTTCGTAAAAATGTTTTTATAAACTTTTGTTTTTTCCACTCACAGCTTTTAATGTTTTGACTGCCCTTCAGGTTGACAGCGGATGTGGACTGTAGCAGAGACCGAGATATCACATACCTCTTCCGGATCCTGGCGTACTCTGATAGCCCGGGAGGGCAAAGGTCGGAAGTATCCCTTGTCTGACACTTCGTGCCAGACGGGAGCAGGGTCATCTCGCGTTAATCCCAGGGGGATTAGGATGGGTTCAGTCAGGTTCGGTTGGAACGCAAAAGTTAAGCGAGTTGAGACTGGTGCAATTCCATGATGGGTGCCCCCCTTGGAAGTTCCACCGTGAGCTCCCGAAAATAAAACTGTGAAGGCAGGGAGGCCCAAAACGTACAATATTATGCTAGATGAGTTGGGTACTGACCGAGGAGGGTCGGGTCCTGGCACCTAACACCTTGCCACATGTCACCACCTAGTTGGCCACGTGGCCTAACAAGGTGACGTGCATTGCCATGTCATCATCATCAACCTCTGGTCTTCCTTGTTTCTCCACCAAAACTCACCATTTTTCGACCTAACCCGGGAACAAAAATATGGACTTAAAATTAAGAAAGAATGCCTGGAAACCCCCTGCTAAGCTTGATCCTTCACGGGTTCCTTTCAAACTCGTCCTCCAGGACGATTCCAGCATGCACTCTTCCTATTTCTTGGCTCTACACACTCGTAAGGGAGCATAGAACACAACCAAGGCTTCAGTTACTATCCAAATCGTCCAAAATTTCTAAAACCCAAAACTCACACACATGGGCTCACGGGTTACCTTGGTTTTTTGGGTTTTTCGTTAGCCTTCACAGTAGTCCTTGCTTCCAGCTCTTCCCTTCACTTTCAGCCACTCTCTAGGTTCCCCAAACCAGCACCAACTAGTGAAGCAATGAAGAAAAATGTTGAGGGTGAGGGTTTTAGGTAGGTTTGAAACAAAAAGGGAAAGGAGGTGCAGATGCATGTATGTGGAAGTAAGGGACATCGGGTGAGTGACACTTTTCAGTCATCCTATGGTCCTCACAAAGATATTTTGGGTCGCACCAAAAAACTAAAAGTTAACTTCCTCGTAAAACGTGTCGCTGTAAAATCCAATCGAACCTTTCCTGACCCATAACTTTCTCGTACGACATCCAAATTTGACGTGATGCCTGTCTATGTGATCGTAATCCCTCAATCTACATAATGGACCTCAGTCCACGAACAATTGACCTCCCCAGTCAAAATTCAACATTTTCTCCCTTCTAGGGGCAAAATCATCATTTCACCTCGAGTAATCCCGATTAGTCCTGATAAGCCTCAATTAATCCTTAATTAACCTCGATAATCACAAAATTTTAGGACTGGTTACATAGGGCCCCGTTTTGGCTATTTCCAGATCCATTTGCCTTTTTCGGGGTGGGCTTTCGATCAGGAGTCAATGGGGCTTAGGTGTTGATCTACTTAGGGATTATAAGAACTTGATGTTGGCTTGGTTTGGGATTTCTTAGATATAGGATGGATATATTTGGCCTTTACCTTGAGTTTTGTGTTAGGTAAGGTTCTGGTTTACCAGGGTTCGTACTTGGCACCTTTGGAGGAGCCTTCCTATAACTGGACGGATTTACTCGATGGTATACTCTGAAATGAGTATAAACTACCATAGGATCAAAATTTACGGGGTATCTTTCAAAGTGCACTTGGGCGAGTGGGGATATCGGTTTAGGACTCTAGACGAGATGGGATTACAGATTTGGTTTCCAGGTGAGTGAAGGTATCGAAAGGGGACTTTGATGAGAGTCGGGATTTCGGTAGGGGACTCGAGTAGAGGCAATGGAGCCGAGAGGTTACTGTAAAGTCATGGCGGTTAGTCAAGGGGTGATAAATGGGAACTACACAGTTAAATAAACACTTAATACATACATTCTTAACTTAAACCTTATTTAGAAGATTTTAGTAATAATAAGTAGGGATCGTTCTGGATGGGGGAATTGAGGGACATTTAACAATGGTTAGTAAAAAGAATAAAATTATATAATTGGGGGATTTTAAGAGTGTTGTGGGTGAAGCTACATGTTTTAAACTACTAATTGAATGCAAATGCTCATCCAAGCTAGAACTTACAAGTCGGAGCTAAGTTTCGTAGACAAACTGACACTATTAAGTGGCAAACCCTAATTAACAATCACGTTATTTAATCTACTCCTAATTAACCTTTACATATTGATCACATCATCCACTTACCTTGTCTATGCATTAACACCTGCACACATTAAATCAATCACAAATTATAACTCCTAAGTTCAATTACCTTCATACGTTTTTCAATGCCATGAATGCGCCGAACAACGGACAACACTCACAATACGATTCACCTTAGGTTGTTGACTAAGTGTGCTGAACAACGGAAAAACACTAAGCCTTTCAGTTTAACTCTAAATGCACCAAAAAACGGATTAACACTTAGCGTTAAGTGTTTAGAAGGGCATTTTGGTAAAAGTGGTTAGAAGGGCATTTTGGTAATTTTCCCTTGGGATTTTTTTTTTCTATAGATTGTTAGGGAGGTAGTAAGTGTCCCTATCCCTTAGGGATGTGAGTGCCGACTTAAAATGTGAGTGTGTGTGCTGTGTGTGTGTGTGTGTGTGTGTGTGTGTGTGTGTGTGTGTTAGGTTCGACCGAGAGAAAAAAATGAAGAGAAGAAGAGCAGAGGAGAAGAAGAAAAAGAGAAGAGAGTGAGATGAGAGGGAGGAGGAGAATCAAAAAAAGGAAGGTAGTATTGGACTCAGACCGAAAGGGAGATAGGGAGAGTGACAAGAGAAGGAATTTCCGAGTCTGGGGTTGTTCAACCGATTTCTTGAATAGAAACCTTGGAAATAAGGTTGAGTTCATCTTCCTGGACCGAAGATAATGGCTCACGAAAATTAAAGGCCCAAAAAGTAAAACAAGTCCAATCTGAGCAGCTTCGAGCGTGGATAAAAAGAAAGCATGGGTGGTGCTGACATATATGAAGAAAATAGAGGCAATGAGGAGTATTTCAACAGAAAAATGATAGGATGGGACCCACACAGAACCCGACTCGGCAAGTTGAGAGCTTCTTCACCGCCTATAAATAGAGAACCGCCCAGCTTTTCAAAAGGCCGACAATCAACCAATCAAACTCAGCAAAATGATGTCCATCAATTTTTGAACCTCCTAGCTTCTCAAAGGGCTGCCTATAAATAGAGAACCACCCAGATTTTCAAACACCTTTAACTAAGATTTCATGGTTTTAAAGGCTGGCATTTGTGGCAA